>OX123181.2:8299734-9499734 GCA_944739405.2 Euclidia mi | reverse complement strand
GCCTCGGAGCCCAGGGTAATCTAAATGATAGCAGAATATCAGCTTCTCGGCAGAGCGAAGGATAGCGATGTTCCATGATTTAGCCTAGTGTCAAATATAAACATTGATCATTTTAATATATTATTATGTACTTTTATTAGAATTATAGTATTAGGTGTTATCGTCACCCCTGTATCCCGAAGGGGTAGTCAGAGGTGTAATATTACATCCACATATTGCTTTATGAATTTTAGGTCCCACGTAGTACTACTGAGAATTCGAAAAACTCAGTAGTTTTTTTGCTCAACCCGTGAATCGAACCTGAGACCTCCGATCAGCAGACACATACGCTATCCACTGGACTACGGAGGCAGTCTTAAAAAAAAAGAAACATTGATGCTATAATATGAGAATCAATTCGATTATAAAGTAATTATACAAGTTATGTCCAACCAAAGGCTTTACTGGTAAACGGATTGTTATAAACCGTCAGTCAATCAGCAAAGAGGTCGCACAATCTCATCAGTGGAGTGTTTCCAACGTAAATTAATTAATGGTGGTCGCTGCCCGGTGATCGAATTAAATACCTAGTGAACGTTGTACTGACCCCGGTGGTTCGTAACATTAGCGTTACATCTTCTGGAATGCTTAGTAAGCTTGTTGTAAGTTAATTTGTAATACCAATTAATATCAATTATTTTAATATCAATTATTCGTCGCAAGAACTCTATATCTATAAAAGGACATAATTCTTATAACATGAAGTTTCCCTTTTCTTCCTGTGAATTCAAAAACTAACATATAATGTAGATTTTTGTACGGTTTTCACCAATAGATAGCGTGATTCACGTCGGCGGAGCAGCGGCCGAAGTCAAATACTTGATCATTATCTTAATATATAAAATCCTTGCGTTACTGACTGACTGACAGACACGCTACAACCGAAACTATTGGGCGCAGGAAGCTGAAATTTGGCATTTATGTTTCTTGGGGGCCGCAGGGGAGCACTAAGAAGGGATTTCCCGAAATTCCCACGGGATCGGGCAAAATAGTTAAATTTAAAAAAATTGCAGGCGTAGCTGCTGGCGTCCTCTAGTGTTATATAAAATATTAGCCAAAGTCTTGCAATATTCCTAAAAATAGGTAATATTTTTCTAGTAGTAGGCGGCAAACGAGCAGACGGATTGCCTGATGGTAAGCAATTACCGCCGCCCATGGATACAAGCAACACCACAGGAGTCACAAGTGCGTTGCCGCCCCTTGGGACTGGGAAAAAGGATAGGATGAGGAGTGGGATGAGGAAGAAGGAATAGGGGATAGGGCCTCCGGCTCTCACATGTTAGGTCTCGTTAATGTTAATGACTATAATATTATACAATCTTAAACTTGTATTTTCGTTCATGCGTTTAATATTCCTGACAGTTGCACATTTTGGTGCACCGCGAGAACCTATGAAATCTATCGATAAAACAAACGCCAGTAAAGCAAATGATGAAAATGAAAAAAGTGCCGTAACGTACCTGTCTTTATATACATGCAATCAATGGACACAAAGGTACTCAGACTACTGATAAAATGTGTAGTATCCAAGCGGCCACTTAATGGCCGGTTTCTTGCAGCCAAATCCATTGATAGTTCGAATACTGAAACTCGCCCTAAGCCACCAAGCCATACGTTCGATGTAAGCACAGCTAAGTAGGTATTATTATTACAAAATTCTTCCTCCTAGCGTTATCCCAGTTTTAACCTGGGGTCCGCGTAAGCGGACCCCAGGTTAATATTCATCCTCTTTCCTATATATATTCATCCTGCTAATATTCATTCAAATCCGGTTAGACTAGTAATAGTCTAACCGGATTTGGATGAATATTAGCGTTTCCACAGAGCGACTGCCTACCGCCGCAACCTGAAGGTATAGCGATATTCCATGGTTTAGACTAGTGCCACTTTATTTATAAGGTACTGACGCCTTATAACGACTGTCAAAGATCTTCATAGCAACCGGGACCGACGGCTTAACGTGCTTTCCGAGACATGGGGCAAGCGATAATTTACAATTTAATACGCTCATAACTCCGAAAAGTCATTGGTGCGTGCCGTGGATTTGAACCCGATACCCTCTGCATGGCAGTCCGTTATCTCCACTAGGCTATCGCTGCGATATTATTATTACAGAATTGTTTTTTTTTTATATCTTCACGCCTGTATCTACAAAGGGGTAGAGATGTGTAATTTTGCACCCACATGGATGAGATTTTTTTCAAGGATAATTATTACTATCTGAACTGAAGTTTCCACACAGTTCTTTCTAAACGGGTGTATAAATTTATCTGCACATAATTTTGTATTAAATATTTCTGCCTCTACTATTTATCTTTTCCTATGTAACGTAATCTAAATATCTCTATCTACTTTTTTTTATACATTTTCTATTCCCATGTGAACTTTTACGAGCGCTGACACTAATAAAGGGCTTCGTTAAAACCTTTTCATCACATCTTTTCACTTTATATCACACATTATTATATGCACGATATTTTGTGTCCCTTACAGTATGTAAAGCTGTGTTTGCTGTCTATGTGATTACTATGTGGTCTGTGGTACGATAAGTTAAGTCTGCGAGTTGCGGGTATTAGGTAGGTACTGGCGTTACGTGAGACATTAGCATTGACTAACTGCCGTCAGTGATGTAAGAGACGACTAAAGTCATACTAAAGAAAATACACGGAGCAAATACTTTCTTTGCAAAGATACGGAAATCTTGACATCAAACCCTATAGAAACCCGTCTGGTTAGCGTGGTAAAGTAGGCCAATTCTGTGTCTGTGAAAAATAAATAGATTTTCTTTATTTTCTTTCTTTAAATCCTCCTAGTGGCCCACAAATCTACTGCGACACGAATTAAGAGAAGCGTGTGTCTAGCAGTGAATCGCGAAACGCTGTGTAATGAGACAGTAGTATGTTTTAACCGATTTTAAACTTCCTCGATTTGTATACATCATACTAAATAAATTAGTGTGGTCGCGGAGAGTCTATCCGCGACCACGCTCGGTGCAAGACGAGCGAAACATCGGAAACAAATAGGTATTTATACCTTAAATAAATTAATTGTATGCGATTAAGATTAGCTAGTTTATTTTGTATGAAGTAGTATGTTTGGTTATATATATGTAGCGGGTCTACATATATCGCAGTAATTTCCTTACTTAATTTATTGAAAACTTCTACAATCATTGTAAAATGGAGTTTCCGGTCCGTTTTGTCTGTTGTTGTGAACGCGATAATCTCAAAAAGTACCAAACAGGTTTTCACCAATAGATAGTATGATTTCTGAAGGGCCTTTGTGCATAATTATAATTCACGGGAACGTAGCCACGGGTGAAGTATAGTCTTGTATAAAGTACTCCAATAATGTACACGTTAGCAGTAACGCGATATGAACTAAATAATATCCGGAAGGGTCATGTTCACCGTTAGAAGTAATTTACTCACTCATAGCTCCTCAATTTTCTCTTACATCGCAAAGGAATATTATAGAAAATCTTCAAGACTGACTGTTCCATATTAAATTTACTGGCAAACGTGGTATGTGCCTTGAACACCGTACATTAAAAGCTAAGAGCGCTCCTGCAATGAACTTTAAACTCTGTTGGAAATAGTTAAGGTTGATATTTGTTTGGAGATATTGAGTATTTTATAAGTTTGTGGTGCGGTGTATATAGTAATTATTAACAGTTTTCTTCGGGCAAGCTACCGCGAGATTTGGTGTGTACAGACATAGTTGTGTGAGCTTGTGTGAGTGTCGGTGCCTATGTGTGCTCGCTTCTGTGTCGTATAAACTCGAATGCAAGTAGGCAAATCTGTAATCTGCTTCGTTTTGTTGTGTTGTGGAGTTTAAGTAAGTTTTATTGAATACCTTTCAGATGGTAAACATATGACCTAGCTAGTAGTTATCGCAACTTAGCTGCCAATAAGTTACAATCATTGATAATCGCTTGCTCGTGCCTCGGAAAGTAGGTACGTTAAGCCGTCGGTACAAGCTGTCATAAAGATCTTTGACAGTCCTTATAGGCAGAAGACGGTAGTAGAGCCTTACTGATTTCAGCATGAATGGGCCGGCTTGTCCGGAGAAGTAATACCCTCTAATAGAAAATCGACGAACAGTAACGGTAGCTAAATTGTAGCGTTTCGTTCGGTGAGTGAGAGTGCAGGAAGCCCTATCCCCTATTCCTTCTCCCTCATCCCACTCCTCATCCTGTCCCTTTTCCCAACCCCAAGGGGCGGCAACGCACTTGTGACTCTTGTGGTGTTGCTTGTGTTCATGGGCGGCGGTAATTGCTTACCATCAGACGATCCGTCTGCTCGTTTGTCGCCTATTAGATAAAAATGATTAAAATATATAGCTATCTCGATGGGTTGTGGAGGTCAGGCAGCAGTCGCTGTGTGGAAAAGCAAATATTCAAATTAAGGCAAAGGAGAAATACCAAATACGGCCTGTAGCGGCCAGAAAGTTGTGAATCGTTGAAATTAAACATATAATTTTTAAAATTTTTACTTCGTTTTCGTTTCTTGATAGAGTATCGGTGAAAGAATTTAGTTTTTAAAGATTAATTATTTTGAATAGGCTATGGTAATAGCGGATGAATGTCTTATGTTGCCAGCATTAAAAATAAAATGAAGTATGGTAGGCAGAAATTGTTTTAAGGAAATAATATTTTTATTATTATATTAGAAAACAATATATTTTATTTACTTTATAAGTATATTTGTAAAAAGAATCAAGAAATGTATAATTTATTATACATTCCATAATTATTAATCGGTAAAAATCGTTTTGTTTTTTAATCGATAGTAGAAATATTTTTTCAAACCACTTGCAACACTTTTTTTATCTGTTATGTCATTCGTGTTGCTACTGTGTATCGTAAATATTTTGCTCTGATTTATTGGTGTTTTCGTACGGTTTTAATGTAATGTAATTGAATATAAATTCAATAATAATGATCAGTAACTTCTACCCATGCTAAGAATATGCAGCGGTGTTTGTGATTGTGGTTAGCTTTTTTGGACGAGTATACATAGTACGAGGTTCCCTAGTACACAGGTGATTATTCATTATTATTGGCCACTCTTTATGTACTTTTTCTTCTTTAAGACGCAAAGACATACCTTTATTTACATCTATTTATGTTAAAATTCAATTTTGAGGTATATTTAGTTGCGGAATAATTTCCATTTCAAATATCTCGTATCTTATTTCCACCAAAAGTTATTTAAAAATAAATTATACAGGTTAATAGAGTAGTCATTTATCTTCAAAACACACATGGTGTCGTGTTTGGCCGTGCCAGGCCCATAATGTATGGCCAAATGGTACATCTCCTTTCTGGATGCAATGAGATAACGTTAAGACGATGATGATTATGAAGACCGTTATAAAAAAAAATGCCGCCGTTAGGCGAGGCCCAAACCCAAAACCTTCAACATGTTCTTATGGCGAGGTAATTGTGCGAGTTAAAATATACATCATATATTTTTTTTAAAGACTCACGCCTTTATCCCCGAAGGGGTAGGCAGAGATGTTATATTACACCCACTTTCGCCATGAATTTTTAGGACCCACATAATAGGAGGCGAGCCTATTGTCGTTACCGGACACATCACCAGACTCGGTGCTGCTACTGACAATTCGGAAAAATCCAGCAACACTTTTGCCCGACCCGGGAATCAAACCCGGGACCTCCGATCAGCAGTCGCATACGCTATCCACTGGAACACGGAGGCAGTCATATTGTACTACATAATAACAATTATCCTCGTAGCGGTTGCATTCAAGACTTACTCCGTAGAACCCAGGTTCCGTTTTCTACTCTTTCTAGTTTGACCAGATGCGACAGAATATGAACTTTTTGTTCAATTCGACAATAGTACACACTGGTTTGACGTGCTACCTATCTGTCACATGCATGAATGATAGGTTTCCAGTGACATTTTTACACGCTGTAATCAATGACACGGCGATCCTGATGAAAGAAGCCATGGTTCACCGATGCCGGTATTGCTTGATCGGATTAGCGTGCTTTAACGTGGGGCTATGAAATCAGCGCGGAAAAGCTACTTTCAAAAGATGATCTTTGCATAATATACATACATTGATTCACTCCTTTTATACGTTGGAGTAGACATAGATAACGGAACGCCACTTGATTCTATCCTTACAAACCTCTCGCGCTTCCACTACATTCATTACTCTTTTCATACATGCTCGCCGGTTCCGGGTGCTTCGGACCTTGCCCTTTTTCAAAACGTCACCAATTTGGTCGATATATAGGTATGTATGTAAGTACAAATAAATGTATGAATAAAATTCTTCTGTTACTGATTGACAACGTACCGCCAAAAGGTATTACTTAATTTTACGTATTAATTTTACGTATTCCAAGGAAGTAGAGCCTTACTGATTTCAGCATGAATGGGCCGGTTCGACCGGGGAAGTACTACCCTCTCACAGAAAATCGACGTAAAGTATCAGTACCTAAACTGTTACGTTTCGTTCGGTGAGTCAGAGTGCCGGAGGCCCTGTCCCCTATTCCTTCTCCCTCATTCCACTCCTCATCGTACCCCTTTTCGCAATCTAAAGGGGCGGCAACGCCATTGTGAGTCCTGTGGTGTTGCTTGTGTCCATGGGCGGCAGTAATTGCTTACCATCAGGCGATCCGTCTGCTCGTTTACCGCCTATTACCATAAAAAAACTATTAGGTACAAGAAGCTATTATTTGGCATGTATGCTAGATGGTTACCGTAGGAGTGCACTATGAAGGGATTTCCCGAAATGCTCAGGGGTTCGGGAAGAACAGGTAAAATTAAAAAAAAATTGAGGCTGGGCTTGCTCCTTTAGTCAGTAATATAATTATTATGTTTAGTATTTCTAGTTTTGAATAAGTGCTTTGGCTTTATCAGGAAAGCCTATTTCCTCTTTCACCTTTATTATCAAACAATAATGCGATAAAGACCCTTCAAAAAAACATTGGTACCTAAGTACCAATCTACTAACCCCTCAGAGAAAATGAGAGTGAAGGTATAGTCAGATTAATTAAGAAGTTACACAGTTACAGATATATTTGAAAGCATGTCAGTAGTACTGAGGGCTGATGAAGCAACCAGGTTTTGATGTGAGTTGCCACCAATCAGAAAACTTAGGATCTGGTCTAACCAATTGACCGTAGAATCTATATGGTTGTTTTGCTAGACTGAATACAGAACGTTAAAAGACCACGATTAGTCACATCCTCATTTGTATAATACTATCCTTCAAAGTAACACTACAAGATACATTGTATTGATCATGTACGGACGTTGATTTGTGTTAAATTAGTACATAGTGCTTTAGTTACATAATCGTGCGGTGTGTTTAGTGGTACCGGATATTGTGCGGTAAGCCTTTCCGTTGCTGACTAAAGATGAACGTACATTACACGTGTAGAAATGTTTTACTTAGTTGGATACATTGTATATCAGCTAAATTGAGTCTATATTTTTTATTATACTTACGCCTGTATATCCGTAGCGGAAGGCAGAGGTGTAGGTAGTATAACACCCATATTTCGCGATGTTACGAATTTGTAAATCCCACGAAGTACGGGGCGAGGTTATTGCCGGTACCGAGCAGTTTGCCAGACTCTGTGCTTCTACTGAGAATTACGAAAAAAACTCAGGTCGATCTGGAAATCGAACCCAAGGCCTTCCGACCAGCAGACGCATATGCTATCAACTGGACCATGGAGGCAGTAACTTTCTAATCCTGTCAAAGCATATTTCTAGTACCTAATTAAAAAAGAGATAGAAACTGTGTACATTGAAACAACTTACGGTAGCACGGGCTGTTTCCGTCACTCCACGTCCTGGCGTGTATTTTGCGTGCGGGTGGGAACGGTGTGGTCACTCGAGCCACCCCAGCTCTTCGAAGAAGGCTAGCAGACTCTTGATTTGGCCCACTGCTTCCTAAACTTCCTTCCTGCTTAATCTGTCTAAATCCAGCCACTACCTTTACGTGTCGATAGACTAATATGTATAAGGCTTTGAATGGTACTCAGAACTTTGCATAGATATTAATATATCTTGTATAAAGTCTTTATTGAGTAATTATTTGTAAATAAAGGTGAAATGTCATAGAACTCGTATTTCTGTTAAAAACAGTACTAATTGGATATTAACTTATATTTAATATAATTTTTTATGAAAAGTTGTTTTTAATGATAAAGACAGGATTTAAATTGAAAATAATGTGTTCCCACTGTATTTTTAAAAATGTTTTTTTAATCAAGCGTGGTTTCAGCTTAATGGTAATGCTAAAATCGTTATTTCTACGAAACGATTTTATTTAAATATCTGACTGTGGAGAGCTACGATTTAGTGCGTATGTATGTGAGGTTGTATTTATTTCTGGAATGCCTATCATTACTAGACAAAATAAATATCATTTGAAGCCTCTGAATTGAAAGCTTTCTAAGTTATAGGCCATGTAGCTTCAAATAATAAAATGGTACGTCTCTGAGAGGTTATAAAGTTAGTAAGATATTTCCTTTCCACAAAAGGAATTTGCTTTTAAAATTATGCTCTACGTAGATAAACTAGACACAACAATGTGCACGCACCTCTAGTGTGTGCACATTGTTGTATCCTCACTCTTCTTCAGCCATTTAGTTACTCAATGCCCGGACAAACTCAGACCATAAAGCGCAAATCTTCGAACACAGAAATAGGTCATAATAGTTGTACTGTAACGGCACAAGTGTGATTATAAACTCAATACTTAGTGTTTATTGCGGGTGAAGTGTGTTGGAACAGTGCTTACCCTGTAATTAACCAGCACCGCTTACGGGAAGTACAATTATGTGCACGATTCGGCCAAACTGATTGGAAATATGTTTGATTTGTCGCAAGAAAGGAGTAATAAGTGTAGTGCGTAAAGTCAACAATGGCGCGAATTTAACTACAGTAGGGAAGCAAGCTTAGACTACGCAAATTTTTTATATTTTTTTAGACAGACAAGATGAAATGATTACTATGGTTGCCACAGATGAACCTGGGAGTTATACTATATCAACATTTTTAATAACACAGACTGGATTCATATTATGTTTTGATTGGTATGTGTGTCAACGCATGAAAGTGACAACGCTCCCGCGTTGTCACTAACGGGCTAAGGAACGGAGTCGATGCTCGTCTCTTTTTATCCTTCTTATCGAAAAAGAACAGGGGGCCAATTATCCTTATTATATTTGTTCACAACGCAGTTTCAATTTAATAACAGTGCCATACTCATGTCACTAATGGTAGTCTCATAAATCAACAGACATTTTAATGTTATTGGATTGTTATCGTGACTAGATCGCAAATTGATCAGTCTGTCAACGTTGAACTATAGAAGTCAAATTAGAAGATATTGACATTAAAGTAACAGAATACAGATTATGGGTCAATTCAAAATCGAATCTCAATATATGTACTTTCAATTGTGTATCAACTACGAGAATTGGCCTTCAGAGCAAGCAAGGGGAGGCTTAGGAGACGAAGACGATTATAGTTTTGCCTTTTTCTTCCTTTATTTTGGGTATAACGTATACCTTAACGACAAACCACCATAGTACAAAATAAATACATGATTACAATAACTGAAATGAAATTCTTAGAACCAGTCGTACAAATTGAGATGGGTATGTCAACAATGAAATTCAAGGAAATGCTTTCGAAGTTATAATGTTAATACAAACTAAACTAAACCAAGAACATACTTGACTAGATGAATGTGTGTGCTTCATTGAAAAATGTACGAAGGAAATGTACAAATTTCAGAATTTAAAAAGAAATTCGTAATTCCAATATCAACACACGGGTACACTACAGCGAAATACAATCCTTCCAAATACACGCTTTTGCAAATACCTTTTCCAAGGGAAAATTGTTAATTAAGCACATTACCAGCACACAGCCATTAACTAAAATCTACGTTGGAAATAACTCAGGCGCATAAATACTCTCAACGTTTGCGGCATACATCTTCTCACATTATTCATTTTCCTTGCCAAAACCGAATTCGGTAGAATTACAACGTACGAGATCTGATCTAGGGAGAGACTCTTATGTGTAATGTGGTTATTACCGTGTTGGCACTCAGCCAGAACGAAAACTACTTAACTTTAAAAACTGGGACTACCTGTGCCTCATGAATACTGCCCAGCCCACGATCCATTGATATAGGATGAGGTAAACGGAGTGTCTGCTTAGTGAAAAGCGGTAAAATTGTAGGTTGTTTTATTCAATTAGACAGCTAACTGTTTCTGCTCATAGTATCGATCTGAAGTTAGTTGCAACAGTTTTGGCGAATTAAATGAATAAATAACTTTGAATCGTGAGTTACTCTTGATATTATGCGAAGCCTATGAGCAACAGGAAGACGAATACAAATAAATATTTTCATCCCTTTGTCCCAAAATTACTATTGCACCTACACAAGGCAGCCGTCTTGAAGTGGCGATTGTAGCTACTGTGTATTAGGAATATTAAATAACTTTTAACTAGACCACTATAAAGGTAAAAGCCATCCTCTTTCCATAATTGGCTATCGTTATGTGTGTATTTCATATTTCAAAAAATACAATAAGCCAAATACCCGCAAGCCGTGTAATATAGTGTGTAAATCTTGTACTAATATATAAAGCTGATGAGTTTGTGTGTTTGGTTGAACGCGCTAATCTCAGGAACGACTGGTCCGATTTTTTTAATTCTCATTCAGTGTTAGACAGCCCATTTATCGATGAAGGCTATAGGCTAACATTGCGCTATGAGCGACGGGAGCGGATCAGTAGCCTTAAATAACGCGGGTGTAACCGTGGGCATCCTCTTGTATAATATATTTATTATCTGTATTGTACTGTAGCTTCTCTTTTATTATTATAATCACTAAGGATAAAACTACTCAGAACGCCTCATATAAAAAGTCAATATAAATTTTATATTTACATACATTACAATAGTTCTATCTAAAATACATATAACGAAATTCAGTAAATATTGTAAATTCAATAAGGATAAAAGCGTAGATCTTTTTGTGCTATCGATACTTTTTACATAAAAATAAATAAATCGTAATCTATAATAAATATATCGCTATTCGAGCCTTTCGTCAAAGCTTTTGATCCATAAAATAGCAATGAAAAATAAATAACAACATCGAATAAAAACATTTCAGTTGAAATTGGAAAACTTCATTTATGCGAGTCTTATGTTATAACGAAGCAAAAAGTACATACCTATTGTAATAATATGATTGTGAAACCTAATACTATATATTTACAACGTCAGTAACACGATTCAACTGCAACGTATAATTTTATACTAGTTTAAGAAAACAATATTGCGAATGAAAAGTTTAATGATCTATGTATTTGCCAAATACGCTCTTACGGTTTATAAAACCCTTAGTCATCATGATCGGATTTCGCTTGTACCTTCTTCCTTCTTCCAAAATTAATCTTGGTAGAAATGAAAATAGGCAGTTCTTATAACAGTTTATTATGAAAATGGTAGAAGTGGCGGCTAATAGTTGAAGACATGAAAAAGTGCGATATTCAAGATAAAATATTTAAAATTAAACTAAAGTTTACGGCTTTTACAGCGATATATTAGTTTTACTGAGATTACATTTAACCCAAATGATCAAGAAAAACTATAAAAAATATTTTGGTAAAATAATAAAAATCCTAGCAAAATTATAATTAATATCATTTGTGTATATGTATAGTAGACTGAGCACGTTTCAAATTAGTTAAAAATAAGCAATATTAATTAGTCATATTTGAAATATTTCGTGAATAATAGTCAGGTCATGTTTCTATTTTGATAAAAAAATATAATGACGAATTATTTTGGTAGTTATATAATTTGTATATAATATCGTGCTAAAAATTACATTTTATTTAACTATCATCACTGTTTTTATTAGATTCAGTCTTATTATTAAGAATTTTACGAATGCTCTACGTAGATAAGGCATTTCGTTTAGTAATTAAGATTGAGATGAACACTAGTCATTTACATTCTAAATGCTAACAATCTTTTAGAAATGTTGAAGCTGAATCTGATAACGGCTAGTAAGTAATTTGGTGAACCTTCACTTAAATAAGGTTACCTATATACCACTTATAAGGCAGCGATAGATATGCTAGTGGAGAGACCGACAGACTGCAACGCAGAGGGTCCGGGTTCGAATCCACGGCACGCACCAATGACTTTTTGGAGTTATGTGCGTATTAAATTGTTAATTATCACTTGCTAATCGGTGAAGGAAAACATGGTGAGGTAACCTGCATATCTGAGAGTTCTCCATAATGTTATCGAAAGACATGTGAAGTCTGCCAATCCGCACTAGGCCAACATGGTGGACTATGGCCTTACCCTTCTCAAAGTGAGAAGAGGCCCGTGCTCAGCAGTGGGACAGTAAATATACAGGGCTGATGATGATGATATACCACTTATTGTAATGGCTTACATTTTTCTTTTAATTATTATATAAGTCATCATAGTATCATCATCATTATGATGATGACTGTTATCATTTTTGTTCAGCTCGCTGTAAAGATGAGAGATCGAGAAACTGGGATTTGACCTCAGGCACTCTTAGTCACTGAGTGACGCGCAACGATAGGAATAACGCTACTCAACGCTTTTCCAATCGACCTGTCAACGTCAAACTTTAAAACCAGCAGGACTAGACTAGTTAAATATATTCATGTAAAACTTAATTTCCACTCAACTTAATTTATCAAAGTTGTATCCAAAACACCCATAATGTTCTAAAAGATAACAAAACCCTGAATGTAAAAATCATAAAGCCTATCAAAGAATACAATAAAACGAAAATAAAAGCAGCAACGAATTACAAGTACAAAAGAAAGTAGGTCTATAAATGAGATTCAGTGCGTCATACGAGTGCGCAAATAACAATAATCTTGTATTGAATTCTAGTGAACGGGAGCATATTGCGGTGTGCCGAAAAAGTAACGCGAATCAATTACCAGCCACAATACAAACACTTTGATTAATTAATATAATACGGACAAGAGGCAAATAGTGTGGTATTTCGCGTTTTATATGGATAGACGTTGGTAATTGTGTATGTGGTAAAAGATTTTGTATTGGTTTGTGTATAAGGCAATTCGCCAGTCTAGAATATTCTGTGGCAGAACTAATCCATCGATTCGCGTTAAGCATATCAACGCCATTTGGTGATAAAATTGTGACCAAATTGACGTAGCATTGTATTATGTACGAACTGAACTACCGTTATACATACTAATGAAATTACATCTATACATTTAGGTATATAATGTGTGTCCCAAATAGCTAAGAATCTTTATGAAAATAAGTAAAATTAAGAATATCCTATTCCTGTATTCATTACCTAAAGGATAAAACAATCTGTATCAGAAACATACATAAAATAAACACTGAGCCTAAGACATTACCTTATTTAAAATTTTCTCATAACTTCAATGCATGAAAACTTAAACACTGAACACGAATAAACAGTGTACTTGCTATTCTATTCCCCTAGAGTACGATTACATGGAAAACATCAGTTGAAACCCACGCTTTTAATAATAAATTAGAAACGTCTAACGCCCTGTAAACGGCTCAAGGTTTAACCCCAGTAGCTGTTACGTGTACCGAACTACGACGAAATGTATTAAGAATCAAGCTCCCTCAATATCTAACTCCCTGGTACCTGGTAAAGATTTATGTTCCGTCCGTGAGAAAACGTTTCAGTTTATAAGGTAAGTGAGATCTTTCGAAGGTTATTTTTGTGCTGTCGATACATTGTCGTCAACTAATGATGTCTACAAATATCGGTGTCGATTCGATAGTAACGAAAATATATTTTTTCGTAGTAACAACTATGTTTTTACGCGTGTGTTGTTGTGTCTGCTGTCTTCATATTTACTGACTTGTTTACTGATGAATAAATATTGTCGTTTGTTCAGACAATGTGATGTGTGACCAATAAATCCTTTTTTAGAGCGTTATTTTTTTATACCTTTTGCTGTTGTTTTTATATGTGACACAATGTATTGGATTTAATTTAGTTTTTAATTAAAAAGAAAAATTATTTCAATATCAAAGTCAAAGTCAAGTCATTCTTCATTTTTCCTTTTCTTAAAAAGAAAAATGATTTCAATATCATTCTTGAGACCTTAATGCGGTTTATTTAAATCGTAAAATAACTCTTCACAAGCCAAATGAGTACTTGCAGAATAAGTTTATGATTAGAAATATTTAAAAATGCTTATAATTTTCTTTCAGAAGGTATATTAGGCACGTGCCTTTGTTTCGTAGGTACAAATCATGCCGCTTGCAACAAAGACAAAATATCACATACTTGAATCAAAAGTGCGTAACATATATCCCAAAAGACAATTTAATATTAACTTGAAGAATTGTTGTGAATTTCAGGTTTTTATTTCACCTTTAGCAACATGATCAAACTGCATTCTAAAAAAATTACATTCATAACATTTATTGAACTGTATAAATAGAGCTGCAATATTTCAAATGGCCTCATTTGATAGCCTTTGCAGCAAAATGGAAATTCAAATAACTGTAATAAGCTAACATGGTTTTGCTGAGAAACACCACATTCGATAGAAATAGTAATGTACCAACACTTTTCGTTCAGTAGCCTTATAATAATATAATACAATCAGAAAGAATTAATGAGGAATCGAATCTCAACACGCCATCAAATCTTATCGAATAACCCAATTAAACAGTTAATACGTAAATTATATACGCTCACCCAATATTTTGTCAGCTCATCATGACTGTTCAATAATACCTAATTAATAGTTATGTCCACCCCATAACTATTACATAATGATATTCAAGTAGTTACGTTATGACATTGATATTCATGGCTGAATATAATTATCATAACTTGTACCCTTCATGTCGAACGGTTATGTATATGGGACGGGAAACACATATACTTATACATGGAAACTAGAATAAATCGTAGCACAACAGAAGGGTTTTTCTAATAAACTTAATACAACGCTAAGGAGGCAATACCTTCACGAAAAGTAAAATAATAAAACTATACGGCGTACTCATTGTTACTGTGGCCATTTGTAAACAAAGAAAAGTCGAATGTGAAAGGCAAGAATAGGTGAGATTGTCATAAAAGTTGGTTATTATTGGGGAACCATGGAAAAGGCGATACAACCAGTATTGAGAGCTCGGTGACTGTACACTTAGGGACAAATTAATAAAAGCAACTAAACGTATGCTAGGTAACGAATTGGAAAGGGGAGAGCGAAGGCTGGCATTTCATATTGTGCCATGTGTGTTAGTCATAAATACATGCACTGAGTACTTTCTTAGCCATATTATTATTTAGAACTCAACATTATATTCTTTAAACGTGAATTTGAGATATTTTGCACATTGACACGAGTTTTACATTTCCTTTTGGAATATATATCGGATATAAATATTTTTATTTATATTACCAGATACTACAAATAAAAGAACATGGGACATATCAGATTAACAACGTAAAACTCATAAAAACCTGTATCAAACTTACTGATCTGATTAATCTATTTCCACCCTGCATTTTCAGTTTATACCTCAAGCGATAATTGGATACGTTTTATAACAAAATATCAAGACTTTGGCCTTAGCATTCCAAGCAGCGTGGCGCCACTATATTTTATAAATATTACACAAATAGCGTGCAAAAAGAGAATTAGCAATGCCATTAATACAAACAGACTGGATTGCGCTATCAAAGTTTGCACGCACATAAATATTTACAGCGTTAGATTTTATGATACATAGCAGGTGAAAACAAGTTTACCAGCTTTTTCAGCAAAACCCGATCTCGTATTTCGTTTAAAACTAACGCAGCCATGTAGTTGCAGGAAAAAGAGACGTCAAAATAGATATTCAATTTTTTTCTCTGGGACTATACTATTGGTCGGCAGTGTAAACGTTTTCCCCTAGAAAATCAGTACATTCGTATTCAAATGATTATTGTGCAGACCACACGATTACATTTATTTGGGTTATTGCTACTGTTCGTATGTTTGTTAGAATATTTCCTGGACTTTGCATGAGATCACGCCTCGTAATACGACGCGTCTCCTGTTTAAGCCTGTATTTTTTTAAACGGTTAAATGGCAGCATCGTCGCATGAAGATGACAATATGACGTTGTCCACATTGCGAGTCTAGCGCTGTTTCGACGACAGGCGTGAAATATCAAACATATGAAAAAACGTGCCTTTGTGTCCAAATAAATAAATGAATAATACTGTAGTGACTATCAGCTAAATTCAATATTCGATCCATCCATTTCTTTTTTTGAGATTTTAGATTCTTAATTGATATTAGCTCCATAGAAAATATGAAAAACATTTATATCGACCTTCCTTATCGAGCTCGAATATTGAAACCGTACCTAAGACGGAAGCCTAGAGCAATGCAATTAAGCGTGTGGCCGTTCGCTATGAGAAGCTAGGTACTTAACCTTTAAGTACCGACGAGTTATTTTAGTTACATAAGTACCAACGTGAGGTCTGGCAGACCACTATTGCTTACATAACTAAAAACATTAAGATCTTTCATATTTTTCTAAAAAAACCGTTCATATGTATTGTTTACATATCTTGTTATTGTGTAAATAAAGGAAAATATAACAGGAATAATATTTATTACTAATTATAAAGTTTCACATTACGGCCGACGGTTTTTGGGAGAAAAGCTTACTTTTTCTTTAATAAAAATTATTTATCAACTGAGCAATATTTTTTTTCTTAATAATACCTTTTTCGTTAATGTTGAGTAATAACGTAAACCGTAAAAAATACAATTTAGCACATATTCAACCGTTTTTTAGAAAAGTCCAAGGTACCAAGATGTGTGTACTTAGTGTACTATCAAAGTTTATAATCACTCTTCAAGATAGGTTTGCTCCATTGTAGGCATATATGTTTCACCGTCAGACCCTTCTTCTTCAGATGTTGAATCATAGTCACTCTCCAAGGCAATAAAATTTGGGTCGATATGGTTACAGTCGGACTCTGAGCTCCAATATAGCAAATCCGCTAAAAATTCTTCATGATCGTTATTTTGAAGCCTTGTTTGATATTATTTTACTAGCATTTTTTTGTGGTTACCAATTTTGTACCCGAAGGACAGATACTTCGCTGGCAAAAGGAGCCAGGGCTCATTCATTTTTATACCATTCATGTAAATCTATAATAATTCGTATCGAAAAAAAAGTCACATAAGTACCGACGAGTGGTCCGACAGACCACCCGCAAACTTATAAAAATCAAAGCCCGCCGGGATTGCACGCACCGACATAGCCACTCTCCATAAACGCTATTAAGCGACTGCTCGAGGGGTAGAGAAAAGCACAAGAGGTTACGTCTTCGCTAACATATGAAATCCGAACTTTCGAACTCTTAAAGTTTCTGTCAGACCACACGTCGGTACTTAAAGTTTAAAATAAGTAATGTAGGTATAGAAAGTAGTGAAACGACACTTATTAAATATTATTTTCAGTAGTAAAACAGGCCATACAATAATCAAGTCAATCGTTTATAACACCGCTCTTTATACCGGCGGCGGATGACGGATGGAATGAAATGATTCAGTCATATTGACTGAATCATTTCGTAGAGCATAATAATGTATTTGCGTAAAAATATTATTACCTCATTATTTTCCTCACTGTCAGTGCAATCAATTATTTTATTGCAATTTATTTAAAATAGTGCAATTATGACACTGTTATTATTGATTTTATGAGCTAAAGTTTTGTTATATTCTTTCCAACAATATTTGCCTTGAAGACCTGATGCAGAACCACAACAGCCTAGCTAAACTATAAGACGTAAAAAAAATGCGGTTTGGCAAAAAACATTTGATGAGCATTTACTGACGGGAGATTAACATTTGAAGATCTCGAACATCTGATGTGGAACTGTAAGAGCAGCTACACTATAACATATTCAGACTGGACGTCTTAGCAAAAGTTGTTCAGCCTGATAAGCATTTTCTGCTGACTTATAAAAATCGAAGATCTGAAACGAGTGATGAAGAACTATAAGAGCCCATCAGCACTGTACCATATACAGACCTTACTGCTTAGCGATACTTGACCAGTATGATGAGGATCTTCTGATCCGAGATCAATATTTATTATTTTACAGACCCGAGGAAGGACATAGGATAGATTTATCGCGATAACCGACATCCACGCGGGCGGAGCCGCGAGCGACGGCTAGTGTTAAATAATTACTGTTGATTTATTGGGATTTTCCTTTAAAATAGATTCTTTCTTCTTCATACTAGTAAAGAGTAAAGTTGTATTCTAAAAGTGTACCTGAAAACTGCAATAACACCAAAAATCAGATAAACATTATACAAAATCGCAGTACCAATGGCAAATTGTAGCGGAATAGGAGACTTTTGCTTATCCCGCCGACGCCGAAAGTTATGGTATATATTAGTCAGCACGCAGCTGCCTTAGTTACATAACTCATTATTACACCCGGCCACAGCGACAAACTCCGCTCCACACTATGACGTCATGACCCCTTCAACTCAGAATGGTTCGTACGAGTCACTTTACGATAGCATTTTAAGCTTCCCGAGTTAAGAACCCCGGCTATTATATAGGAGTGAGTTACCTGGTTGCTTTTGGTTTTCTCGTTCTGTTTTCTATTTAAGATTCATATTTTTACATATGTGTAGCGTTTTCTCTATAAATTATTATAGCATAATTATGATTCGTCTCTTAAAATAACTTTCTCTTTCTTATTGAAGTTAATTTTATAACTTTGTACGAAATCTACGCAAAGTTCACGTTCAATCACTACTTACCATGTACCAACATTTCGAGTTCGAGCCACAAATTCTATTTAATATCTGATCCCGAGGTGCAGTGGTGTCTGTACAATGTTGCGATGTTCTCTTATTCATCATATCCACTGCTGGACATAGGCCTCCCCCAAGGTTCTCCACACAGACCGGTCTTGAGCCGCCCGCATCCAACCTCCTTCCGCGATCTTGACAAGATCGTCGGTCCACCTTGCGGGGGGCCTACCTTTGCTGCGTCGTCCGGTACTTGGCCACCACTCCAGAACCTTTCTGCCCCAACGGCCATCGGTTCTTCGAGCTTCTCGTTCTCTTATTAGTATGTATTAAAATTTTAAGGTTTGTTCAGTGGATTATTCTCGTTGTGTTTTTATATACAAAAATCTAGATTCTTCCAGTTTCATTTCACAGGCTATTTATCCGAACCCGAGTGTTTAACTGGTTTTGACTTACGTAAGAGGTCTTTGAAATCGGAAATCGGGCTCGGTGGCGTGCCATTGGAGAGGTCTAAATTGAGCATTGGACTATGGCAGACTGATAAAGGTAATGAAGAGGCCTTTGACCTCTTGGTCTATATTTGAATTGGATTTGATGATATACAGGGAGCCTAATACGCACAGGGTAAGGCTAAAGTTACACCTCAATCAGTTCAATAGTTTCTGCATGAAAAGGTTACAAACACCCTTACAACTTTCACATTTATAATAGTGGAAAACCGATTATATGCATACTCACTGACATAACATATATATATATATATTTAATAATAAATTGTATTTATATTCTCTCATCACAAAGGTACACAGTTTAGGAAATAAAATATATTGATGAGACAAAATTCCTTTGTGATATTGTATACAAAATTGCTTCCGAAGCTATAATCTGTCAGCTCTCCACACGGAGTATTGACAAGCTAATTAGTACAGTCAGGAGCATGCACAAATTAGAGAAAATAATTAATATTTCTACAGCATTCAATCGACAGCGTTGTGTCCATGCATTTGCTATTCCTCTTTGCTATATTAGACCTCAGTGCAATTACTAAAATACCAGATCAAATGTCAGACCTATTGATAGTTGTTTTGCGTTTGTGATTAGAATATCTATGAGGATTAACTGAATTAAAATTATTGAAAACGTATTGCGGCGTTCATAGCGTGAATTGGCTCGCCGATCGTTAGGTTGGCAACGTTAAGCAACGCTGGCGCAGGTTGCCACTTGGATGGGTGACCGCGTGTGACATTTACATCGCAGCAATACTGTCAATCCAGGCTCTTGTCTCAGGAAAAGACTCTTTATGTATATTTTTATGGTGGTTTAATTTTTAAATTATTTTCATTTCTTCTTTTTCCAAGGTTCACCAGCCATGTTTTCCTTCACAATAACTGGCCTCCAAACCTTATTACGTTGCTCATAAGCGCTTTTATTTGCTATCAAAACATGTACACTGTTCACCGTTTCGGGTCCGTTTAGTTACAGTATTTGCTCAAGTCCCACCTGGTTCTTTGTGGCATGAAGAATACTACAAATGTTGGCCGTCGCCTAATCAAATAGAGGTGTGATAGTGTTTACACTGTGGAACAAAACGTTATGTTTAGCAAATGTGTGTAGGGAAAGTAATTACTTTTGAATTAAGGTTTTGGGGGGATTTTCATTGAGATTATGTCAGTTTAATTAGCACTTAAAAAAAATCTTTTTCATATGAGCGTATGGCCAACTCTGGTGTTAGCGTTTGAACAAGAGAAAATAGATATGGAGACCCTACCCAACCAGCAAAAACTAGGCTTACAACAATCTCAAGACAACAATTTTTTTGCTCTTACATCACTCCTATATATAAGCTGATATAAGCCTGGGTTTGGGCACCAATTATAAGCATATTTAATTTAATATCGTTCTAATATCAGTCTAATTGAATGCTGTTTGCACTTACTGAAATCTAGGCAAAATTCATTTAAGCCGACTTAGCCTAATATTGCTTTTACGTAAGTATCTTGTAAGCCTCAATTACTCTAATATCAAACTTATCCAGTGCTATTGATCTTATATTAGTGTCTAATAAGATCAGAAATGCACGTATTCACAGTGCTCTTATGCTATGCTGATATTAGTCTGACATCTTACAATAGCATTTAGCAAGTCTAATATAAAATCAAACGAGCTTAGAAAATATTCATATAAGAGCAAGCTTTTCTCAAGTGCAACTAGTCTTAGTAAATGCTCTTATATACATATATGAGACTTGGTTATAAGACTGAGTGTTCTTGAGACCATACCGGCTTGTCTAAAAGTAATATAGGATCGATGGTATGTTCTGAAACAAATATAAGAGCGCTTTAAGCCTACCACTCTTAAAAAGTGCGAGTTCTGGGACTGTTTTGCTGGTTGGGTAGTCTCCTAGCGGTACAAAATACACTTTACGACGTTATACTCATAAAAAAATATATCAAAACATAAAACAAGACCTAAAAATCTATCAAACCATTACGGAGGAGTATGAGTTAGGTAGTATATCCGTCAGCATAAATAGGATAGTAGGTACTACCCTCTCACAGAGTACCCACGTAAAGAAACAGTATCTATACCACTGCGTTCTGTTCGGTGAGTGAGAGTGCCGGTGGCCCATTCTCCTTTTCCTTCTCCCTTAGTCCGCTCATCCTTCTATCCCCTTTTTCCACACTAAAGGATAGCAACCTATTACGTGGGACCTAAAAAAATCATGGCGAAATGTGGGTGTAATATTTCACCTCTGCCTACCCCTTCGGGGATACAGGCGTAAGTCTATAAAATATATAAAAAGGATGGCAACGCACCTTTGACTCCTCTAGTGTAGGGTATCTCTGGACGGCGCCGGCGGTAATTGCTTACCATCAAACGATCCATGTCCGTGTGGTGACGGATTAAGAATACGGAATGTCACCACCCCATATCATCCCATGGGTGTCGTAAGAGCCGACAAAGGCAGCATATTATGCAGAGAACAGCAATGTAAGAGAAGGAAAACTTAATACAAACCCTATACCAACCCGTTTGGCCAGCGTGGTATAGTAGGCCAATTCCTCCTTTCAAAGGAGAGGCCTCGTCCAGTAGTGGACTGTTTAAGGCTGATGATGATGAAACGATCCATGTGCTCGTTTATCTTCTGTTACATTAAGCGTGGAGTGGTTTTCAAGTTATCTAATTGATACCATGCACTCCACGCTTTTTAACATTGCATTTTTTTTTATTTGGATTTTACAAAAGTAAGTAAGTAAGTAAATCATTTATTGACACACCAAATACAACGCACAATACAATAAATACAATACAAACAGCTAGGTAAACAATTCATAATACAACAAATACAATACATAAAGTGTGTTTTTTTTTGTTTTTAACAATTATTTATTTTGGTGTTAAATTTTTGTTAATTTCATATTTTTAGTTTATTATTTTTTTAATTTCATATTTTTGCAAAGTTGAAATTAATCTGACGTCTCAAAGTTGGTTAAAATCGCATCCAAAGTTTCCGTTACATAGATACAAACATACATACATACAACGGAAGCTAATAAAAGCGTGTTAAAACAAACGAAGTAACACGACGATTCAATAAAAAGACTTCTTAAAAAAAAGTGACTGTAAGGTTTTTTTGAAAATACACGTGTCGTTCATAGAATTATCACCAGAATTTATTATCATGTTTAACGAGCAATATGCGAAGAGACAGTCACCTGATATCCTTGAGTAGTGGAGCGTGCGTTTTGCTGGCGAGACCACTTAGGAAATTATTCCCACTAAGCATGTATTACGGGCGGCGCGGCGCGGGTGTTCGTTGAAATATCAGAGGTATTTGTTTGATGTTAAAAATATTTTCAGACTTTACTCCATATTATAGGACTTGCTTACACAACTCATCATCAGCAGCCTGCAAGAGTCCACTGCTGGATATAGGCCTCTCCAATGGCACGCCACTGAGCCCGATTTTCGGCTTTTCGTGTCCAGCCGCTGCCAGCCACTTTGCGTATATCGTCACTCCACCTAGCCGGAGGACGTCCTACACTACGTTTGCCAAGGCGCGGTCTCCACTCTAGAACACGACTACTCCAACGGTTATCAGTTCTTCGACATATGTGGCCGGCCCACTGCCACTTCAGCTTGCTAATTCTTTGAGCTATGTCGATTACTTTGGTTCTCTGTCGGTTGCTTACACAACTGTAGATAATAAATAAATAAAAATATAAACCTTCCTTTTAACTTATTCTTGTAGGTAGCGCTTGCTTAATCTACGATTTTATTTTTTGCAATGCGGTATACGAGAGATTTTTTTAAATTACTCTCGGACATGCTTTCGAAAAAAGTAATTGGCGAAATATAATATTATATTGGCGAAACGTATATATTTTTACTAATATCAAGTTTAAAGCTATTGATTTTGTCGTCTTAAATAAAAAAGATATATAATTTTGATAGAATAGATAGTTTATCCCAGTCTACGTCCAGCTATGTACGTTGTGTCATAATATTAACTTTAATATATTTTTACTAGAGGATGCCCGCGGTTACACCCACGTTATTTAAGGCTACTGCTATGCTCCCGTCGCTCATAGCGTGATGTTATAGAACATATAGCCTTTCTCGATAAATGGGCTATCTAACACTGAAATAATTTTTAAAATCGGACCAGTAGTTCCTGAGATTAGCGCGTTCAACCAAACAAACAAACAAACTCTCCAGCTTTATATATATATTAGTAGAAGATTACTGAAAATAATCGTTGTGAGCAGTCTGCACGGATATTCCTTAGGCATATTATGTCATCGCTCACAACTGCGCTCCCATATGAATTGTATAATCTAGAAGTCCACTGCACTGTGTCGCGTATCGAAAGTTATTTTCCCATACGGTATGACACTTTGTGTTAACTACATATTAAAGTTTAAGTCTGCATCTGTTTTGTGTTTCTCGAAGGTTTCTAAAGTGCACAGGAAACGTTTGGAGCCGCGGGTGAACTCACATTTTAAATAAAAATGACTGTTGATCCGAGAACATTTGGTCATTATAATTGAATTCAATCTCTTATTATGTTCATTCTTGTTGTAATTAATAATTAATAGCAGAGACAGTTTAAATAGTGCATATTACTATATAACAATTAATATAAATAAGCAGACAACATAATGCCATAGCAAAAGAAAATATATGAGAGTGACAGTGCACGTTTTACAATGATAGACAAGAGAAAAAGCCTACGTCATTTAAAAAGAATATTTCTACCACGCAGTATTGCTATTAGAGTTTGCGTCCACACTTTCATCATCCTCTCCTGGACGCAGACGCTTTAAACCCATTAGTGTGGTGAAGTTTTCATGCTTCGGGCGGTGCAGTCCTTTTGTCAAAATATCAGCAACCATGTCTGCTGTGCATCTATATTTCACCGTAACTTGTTTGGCTGCAATCTTCTCTCGCACGAAGTAGTAGCGTATATCTGTATATGTTTACTGCGTGCGTGGTAGACAGCATTTTTTATTTTCTTCTTCATAGCCAGGTGGCAAAGACATATAAATTTCCTCATCGATTTCACCTTGCAAAAATGCAGAAACCGCATCCATTTGGTGTATTTTAAGTCCATATTTAGACGCAAGACCAATCAAATATCGAACAGATGTATACCGAACCACTGGGGCGTACACTTCATTGTAATCAATGCCCTTTACTTGTTTATACCCTTTGATTACTACTACTGACTATCCGTTTTAGTTTTATAAACCCATCTGCTAGGAATTACTGATTTTCCTTCTGGTAAGGTAACTTGTCTCCACGTACTATTTTTTATCAATGATACTGATATTTTTCCTCCATGGCTCTCTTCCATTCATCAGCCTTTTCACTGCTAAGAGCTTCTTGTAGACTCTTCAAGACATGTTATGCAAGCCAAATTTTCTGTTCTTTGTGACAGCTTTACACCTTCTGTATTGCATCGGTGCTGCCATCTTTTGCATATACGTTGATACATACATTACCACAGCATTCAACTTTTAATACTTTGTTAATTGCAATTCGTATGCTCGATACAGGTGCAGGTTTAATTTCAGTAAGCCAATCCCGGTGCATGGTCATATGCATGGATGCCCCTGAGTCAACATGCCAAAAATTGAAGTCATTTGCTGTTGTGCGCGGCTGTCAAAATTTTATTCACATAATCTTCGACTGACGAACTACTTTCTAGGTTGGTGTTAATAAGTTCTTTTAATAAACCAACTTTTCGAGTCAGTCCTCTATCTTCAAATGCCTTAGACAAGTTGTCCCATACCTCTTCGGCATTTTGTGGTTCTTGAATATGTACGTAGAGAATTGGGTCGACTAACAATATTAACTTTGACATCGTTTTAGTATCTTGTTTAACTGAGTTGGAATCTTCGGCATCTGGTACTTTTAGAATGCAATTGTACAACTTTTTTATGTTGCAAGTACGCCTTGACAACAAAACTCCAACTCGCCTAATTATCACGACCAGTTAACTTCTCAATAGACATAATTGAATTATTTCCAGCCATATTTAGGTACATGTATTTATTATTCTATCTGTAAATACTAATTAGCTGAAAACAAAACACTCCCGGCACGCCGTAACTAAAGTTTACTTTTACTATTTTCTTAAGTAATACTGATTACATGCAATCTTTGCCTCTTCTTAAATATATTAAGATTTCTATAACTTCGACTTTATCATTTATAAAGTTGCCTCTTCATGAATAAAGTATAACATAAACATGTACAAATGTTCTCTATACTTAAATTCCACAAGTTAAGTTCGAATATTTCGCTTTCGTAAGCTTCCTTTTAAGACCTCCTTTTCAACAGTTATTCTGTTCTTGGCAGGATACAGATGTAGAATTGATATCAGTGAGCCAGTCTCGGTGCATGGCCGCATACATAAATGCTCCCGAATCCACATTATCAGTGAGCTAGTCCCGGTGCATGGGCGCATACATAGACGCTCCCGAATCCACATTATCAGTGAGCCAGTCTCGGTGCATGGCCGCATACATAGACGCTCCCGAATCCACATTATCAGTGAGCTAGTCTCGGTGCATGGCTGCATACATAGACGCTCCCGAATCCACATTATCAGTGAGCTAGTCCCGGTGCATGGGCGCATACATAGACGCTCCCGAATCTACAGTCCATACATCTTTTAATCTTCGCCGAGGATGCAAAAATTACTTTGACATAATGAACCTGCTTCTTTTTCTCTTTTTTATTATTACTACTCTTCTTCTGCCAATATTATTTACTGTGAAGTCTGTACTTAATACCGTTAAATCATGTAGGTTCTTTGCCATTTTTGAACTGGGCGCTTTGGGACTAACCTATTTTTTTTGTTTGTATAAAGTTCGGTAGTGTCTGATATCTTTCATTCTCTTAGTAATTTATTTATTACTAAATTGGCACTAATCTTCATACCGGAACAGATTCCTGTGTTTGTATAAAGTTCGGCAGTGTCTGATATCTTTCATTCCATTAGTAATTTATTCATTACTAAATCAGCACTAATCTTCATACCGGAACAGTCTTGGTCCATTATCATTAACACTTCTTGTAATCTGTGTTATCGGTGCCTCTATCCGTTTCTGACAACTCAAAATTGTGACCAACCATTCATTTTCTACATATAATTTTCAATTAATTAATTAATATTTCTTACATTACATAATGTATATATGTGTCTTCGACTGATACCTATTGGTATTTATTATTTCTTTAAATAAGAAAAAAATTTTTCATCCGCATTCTTCAAATGTCTCTGCATATTTTCCGAATCTATTGTGTACTTTAAGCTTGTCTTACTCGATCGACGTTTATGAATTACTTACTTACAGCTCTGTTTACCCAATATTCAGTGACGTAAATAGCTGAAAAGAAAATTCTTCACTCGAACACGGTAACTTCAAGAGAAATTATATTCGCCATTTTCTTTCGTAATTCTACTTTTTGAATATTGCTCAAAATACAAATATAACTTTAAACGGCAGGTATGTCTGGGCCCATAACCTGTTGTAATTAATAATTAACAGCAGAGACAGTTTGAATAGTGTATATTACTATATAACAATACAATTAATATAAATAAGCAGACAACATAATGCCATAGCAAAAGAAAATATATGAGAGTGACAGTGCACGTTTTACAATGATAGACAAGAGAAAAAGCCTACGTCATTTAAAAATAATATTTCTACCACGCAGTATTGCTATTAGAGTTTGCGTCCACACTTTCATCAATTCTTCATAACAATATGATAAGATAAGATAGTTTATTTCGCAAACATGGGTACAATACATGATCTTAAATACAATTATACAGGTTCAGCCATATTTTACCATTAGGCATGCGAAAGGTACAATACCAAAAACACAAATTAAAATTACAAAAAGACACAGATTCGACACATAATCGTGTTTACATTAAAATTTATAAATATTCAAACAAATGCATTCTCTTTTTCTGCAAAAAAAATTTGAAATACTGTAATAAGCTTTATTAACTAAAAAGGAACTTAATTTTCTTTTAAATTATGATTCACTCAATGTCTTCCAAAATTTGGGTAACTTATTGTATATGAGTGGGGCCATGCAGAACACACTCTTGCGCATAAGTGCCGTATTTGCAGTCTGCAGACATAATTTGCTATTATCGCGCCTATTTCGAGGGACTACGTCAGTGACACTAGTAAAACGATTAGGATTAGTTTTTACAAATACAGCTACTTTCAGAATATAAAGGCAAGGTAAGGTTAATATTTTAAACTGTTTGAAATAAGGCATACAACTATCGGTAGACTTTAATTTATACATAGACCGTATGCATCTTTTTAGGGATTGAAGCACTATTTCTTTCTCTGTTGAATTATCTCAAAATATTAGACCATATCGTAAATGGGATTCTACTATACCATAACAGGCAGTAAGGAGTGCGTCTGTAGATTATGTCGATGATAGAGAACGTAGAGCATATGCGGATTTGTTAATTTTCTTATTTAAAATATCTAGATGCATTTTCCAGTTTAACTTACTGTCTATTTGGAGACCTAAAAATTGTGTGTCTTCAACTTCTTGTATAGTATTGTTATCATTTTGTATATTAAATTGACGTTGCAAGGGTTTTCGTTGATTAAAATAAATTACTTTAGTTTTATTTAAGTTTATATTTAAATTGTTACTATCTAACCACTTTAGAGTGGTGAGCAATCAGTTAAGAAGGCATCTTGAGAGCAAAAACATAATACCTCATAGACAGACAGGGTTTCGCAAAAGTCATAGCACTACAACAACTCTCCTTGACATAGTTGATGATATTTTGGAAGCGAGGAACCAGGGTATGGGTAGGGTACCCACTCGATGCTTACTCTACTCGATTTCTCACGTGCTTTCGAAACAATAAATATTTCCCTTCTTCTTGCTAAACTTTCCTTCTA
This sequence comes from Euclidia mi, assembly GCA_944739405.2. Classification (NCBI taxonomy): domain Eukaryota; kingdom Metazoa; phylum Arthropoda; class Insecta; order Lepidoptera; family Erebidae; genus Euclidia; species Euclidia mi. The sequence goes on along the minus strand of OX123181.2, from coordinate 9,471,354 downwards.
TGGATGTGACTCAGCAGCGGTAAAATGGTTCCGTAGTTATCTGAGTGACAGATCTCAATTCGTCCAACTGGATAATAGTAGGGATAGTAACAAGGCCAATTCTTCTTGCTGTCTGGGACACGGGGCGTTCCTGAGGGAACAGTTCTCGGCCCTCTCCTTTTCATTTTGTACAGTGCTGATGTTACCAACCACATCCAGAATACTAAATTCCATATGTATGCTGATGATCTTCAATTACATATATCTTTTCACCCAAATGTTTGTCATGATGCTGTAAATAAAACAAATGCAGATTTAGATAGGATATCGGACTGGGCAAGAAAGAATTCATTAGTATTTAATCCTACTAAATCCAAATTTTGAATTTAAGGTTCTTAAGAATGCATCAAAAGGATACAAGATTTAAATCCAGTATTATTGGTTGATGGAAGCTCAATAGAACAGGTCACCGAGGCTCGAAATTTAAGTTTAGTTATGGACGGTGAACGGCACTTTGAGACGCATGTACTTGAGTCTGTCAAAAACAGTTTTTACCGTCTCAAGCTGCTATATCCAATTCGCCGAAATCTCAGTACCGATATGCGTATATTGCTTTGCGAGACTCTGATATTGTCCAAACTTAATTATGCAGATACTGCGTTTGGTCCATGTTTACTGCGTAGAACTCAAAACTTAATCCAAAGAGTACAGAACGCTTGCGCACGATTCTGTTATAACATCTCACCGCGTACCCATGTCACTCCATTTCTGAACAGTGGGAACCTCATGAAGATGTCTGCTCGTAGGCACATTAATTTTGCTACTTTACTTTTTGGCATTGTTTTATATGAAAAGCCCGAGTACCTTTATAAAAAGCCGACGTGGTCTCGCGATCTCAATCAATACAGGACAAGAGGCGCTTTACATCTTTTGGTGACTTCGAAGCACATGTCTTCTGCTTTCAGAGGATGTTTTAGGTTTTCGGCTACCAAATGTTGGAATGACCTACCGCCACCTCTGCGAAGCCTGAAATCTGTATATACTTCCCGAAATAAGTGAAAGCAAATTTTATTAAAGAAACAAAAATAATTGTTGTAGCTTTGAGACACCATTGCCTTATCCTCTTGGACTTCCTCCGCGGGGATCGCTAGCAGGGTGTGATCGATTTCTACCGGCTAAACCTCCACTGTATTCCACTTTTGCTTATGGCCGGAGGGCGTGGGATCGATCAAGCATTCACCGCACCCCCGACAAGCTCTGATCCCTATGGACAACGGGTCCCTATGCACTGAGTGGCCTAGGTGTCAATGGCCACCTTTCTTCTCAAGAGGCAAGCGTGAACACAACACCGCCATCTCGGGCCTGGTACTGATCGGGTAACGGACTTCCCCAAGCCGTCAACCCGCAGGCCATGATTCAAGGAGGGCGGAGATCTAATTGAGCTCTCCTTCCACGTCCATATTGTCTACCGCGAGAGCGAAGAGGAAATGTTCTTTCACGCTCTCTCTCAGCCGCTTCTATTATCAGTATTACCTCTTCACAAAAAGTAGCCACTCTATTCCAAGTGGTCTCGCTCCTGACCATGGCTGATATTATTGCCGTTAGGGTGATATTATTGCCGCCCACTGCTGCAATAAGATCACACCGCTGAAAATCCCAGGCTTGGCATTCCTCTTATGTGTGTGCCGCAGTATCTTCCATGCAGCCTGTGCAGTGATGGCACACGGGCGTGGGTTCTCGTTTTATACGATGCAGATACTTCCCAAAACATCCGTGTGCTGACAGTATCTGCGTCATTCGGTAGCTAAGGGCACCGTGCTGCCTCTCTAACCACTATTTCATTACGGGTCTTATAGCTGCTATTACAGCATGCCAAAAGTATTACAGCATGCCCAGAGACACCATTGCCTACCTGTATGATATTTAAGAACGTACCTAAGTTTTATCGAAATATGGTTGTCATGCTTATAATTTGGGTTTGTACATACATACATACAAAGACTCACGCCAAGCGTTTATGAACAGTCAAAACGTGTCCAAAAAGGCACGTTTGGCTGTACATAGAGGCGTGTTAGTGCCTACCCTTATGTATGGTAGTGAAAGTTGGGTATGGCAGAAGAGATTTGAAAGTAAAATAAATGCTGTAGAAATGAGAGCACTGAGAAGTATGTGTGGTGTGTCTTTGACCGACAGAGTAAAGAATTGTGTGATACGAGAGTGGTGTGGGGTAAAAGAAGATGTAGTGACAAGCATTGAGAAAGGCATGTTAAGATGGTTTGGGCACATGGAGAGGATGGATGACGAAAGACTGACCAAGCAGATATATAAGGCAAGTGTGAATGGAACAGGACAAAGGAGAAGACCTAGGCGGACGTTCTCTGACCAGATTGGAGACATCCTGAAAAAAGGACAAGTCAGAAGTACCCTTAACAGAAGAGCATGCATGAGAAACTTGATGCGAGTGAGTGAAGCAAGTGAGGTATGTCAGGATCGTTGCAAATGGCGTTCTGTAGTCTTTGCCTAACCCTACGGGAAACAGGCGTGAGTCTATGTATGTATGTTTACTTTTCAAATTTATTTGCCTAATTTCTGTCATCTGTTTTCTTTTCGTTAAATAAGATTGCATTGTATTTAATATATTGCCTCTAATGCCGTAAGCTTCCAGTTTGTTCAAGAGGGTAGGAAAATGCACACAATCAAAGGCCTGCGTGATATCGCAAAATATGCCACAGACTGGCGTCCTTTTATCTACGTTTCTAGTGATATTGTATAAAAAATCGAAAATGGCCAGTCTGAAACCCTTCTGTTCCTCGCATAATATGTGATTATTTTCAACGTAAGTATATATTGAATGGTATACATATTTTTAGAATATTTTCGAAATTATTGGAATTAATGCGGTGGGACGATACGATTGCATTAGATTTCTATCGTCTTTCTTAAACAGCGGCTTTATAATGGCGGTTTTCAGAGCATCTGGATAGATACCTGCGCTGATACTGAGATTAATAATGTAACTGAGGTGACCACAGATCTCTAATGAAACGTGTTTAAGTACTTTTGTATTGATACCGTCATAGCCCACGCTATTTGTGTTTTTAGGGTTCCGTACCTCTAAAGGAAAAAACGGAACCCTTATCGGATCACTTTGTTGTCCGTCCGTCTGTCAAGACCCTTTTTCTCAGGAATGCGTGGAGGTATCAAACTGAAATTTATACTTAATACTCGAATCTACGGTTCCATAGAGCTGTAAAAAAATCAAACTTCTAATCCAACGCAATCAAAAGATACAGCCGTATATCCTGCAAATTGCAGCATATTTTCAAACTCGCATTGGAATCAAAACCTACAGGGTACTTCCCGTGAACTCAGAATCTTGAAATTTGGTACGAAGCAACGTTTTATATCACTTATAAAGGGAAAATTGCGAAAACCGTAATTTTTTTGTTACAGCATATAAAAAAATATTTTTAATAAATTTAAAGTTACTACCCCTTTCTCTTGAACGCGTAGAGGTATTAAATTGAAATTCATATCAAACACTCAGGTATATAACACCGTTAGGCTGTAACAAAATCAAACTTCTATATCTACGCAATCAAAAGAAAGAGCAATATAATCATATTTTTAAACTCGCGACTACTCGCAATGGAATCAAAACCTACAGGGTACTTCCCGTGAACTCCAAATCTTGAAATTTGGTACGAAGCAACATCTTATAGCCCAGATAAAGGATGCGGAAGGCTGAGGACCGTGTGCTGTGGTGCGTGTTGGGAGAGGCCTATGTTCAGCACTGGACTGCGATAGGCTGATTGAGATTGAGATTTCAAATAATTACAAATAGTCTTCAAACCTGTTTGCTAATTATTCTGTACTTTATAAGTATTTTGTAACAAATTTCTAATAGTCACTAAAAACTTTGTAAATCAATAACTTTGATAAAAAATCTTACCATCATTCATCAGCAGACTTTTGCAAGGCTGCTGCAAGGCTGGTATAGGTATTTAAGTTATATTATAAAATAAGCCATATAGTTATGGTAAAATAAAATAAAGGATGACTGATTACAAACGACAAAGACCCCTTTTTCTTTAATTTATGCTCCTCCAGCTTAATGTTAAGGATTTCATTTGGCAATAAAAATACCATAACTATGACTGGTCAACTTTTATATAAATTCCTACAGGTCTGTACGGAACCCACGGTGCGCGAATCCGACTCGCACTTGACCGGTTTTTTTAGAGATTGGATATATTTATGTATATCATATGGCAGACAAGGAGTCATGAACATTGATTTACTAACGCTATTTGTTACATAGTATGAAGGTTTACTATTTACCGGAAGTTTGAACTGAATTTTATTAATGAAGTAATTATTAAGGGCCTCAGCAATTTTTAGAGGGTTCGTTTCAATTTTATTTTCTATATTAATTGTATTTATACTGCACTTAGGTTTGTTGTACTTTGAACGGTTTATGATTTGCCACGTGGTTCTTGTCTTATTATTTGATGCTTTAATGTTAAAATTTTATTTTGTGCTCTTTGTGTTAAATTCATATTTTTTTTATAAAACTTAGAATAGTTTAAGAAATTGTTTTATTTGTTTTATTAGGCTTTAATCTAAGCTGCCATAATAGTTGTCGTTTTTTCCGGTTGCATAATTGAAGACCCTTAGATAACCGCTGTATTTTTTAATAGAGTTTAGTAGGGAAACACAAATCGTGTATCAATTTAAAATTAAGAAGAATTTCATTATATGCTTTATTGGGGTCATTCGTATAAATATATTTCTGAGAAAGAAAGTTCTTTCAGGCACTTTTTGAATTTTAGATTATTTCCCATATTATTATCCCTTGTAACTGTTTACCAATAGTCAATGCTACATATTTTTTGACTGGATAGCAAAGCAATTGAGCCATGTGGTCAGACATCACATTTGCTTTCTTGCCCTCTTTGCCCATCTACCTGCAGCAAACAAGACCTTAAAGTGACTTCAGACAATGCCGTCACCGTGTCCAAGTTTTGGGAACAGAAAATTTAATGTGAACTATTGATACGAAGAAGAAGAAGCGCGTGAGTCTTACAAACTTTACTAAAATTATGTGCAAAATTATTCTATGCATGTTTGGCTAGTCAAGCGAGTTGGCTGTTTTAAAGCTAGTTTCAAATTAAAGCTCATGAGAAGATATTCAAATGCATTTGTTTGAATATTCCGCTTAAGCATGTCTATAATAAAATCTCCAGCTATGACAGTGTTCTTGCATTTGTTGTGTATTAATATCTGCATGAGAGATTCTAGTTTGCTAAATGTAAACAATTTTAATGACTGCCTGGGCAGTCATTAAAATTATTTACATTTGGCACCCTATAGATACATACGGTAATTAACTTATGATGAATCAGTTCTATAGCGCAACATTCAAAAACTCATAATGTTGATAATTTCGCTACTCTAGGCAGTTCTTTCCATTGCAATTCTAGTCAAGTATAAACGCGCCTGCCCGTTTTTTATCTTTCCGGCAATAATAAGCAGCTAAACAGTAATTTGGTAAATATAATTGACTTTGATATCCTTCCATAATGAAATGCTCTGTTATGCATAAAATATCAACATTAATATGTTTTTCCTTTAAATCATCTAAACAAATAATGAGGCCATTTGATTTATTTACTAAGCCTGCGATGTTTTGATGTATGTAATACATTTATATACTTATTGGAGAAAAAGCTGTTTATTAGTGTTGAAGATGAATTTAATTCCTCGTTAGGAGAGTCGTGTGTACAGACACACAGAAACTCATTTATCGTTAGTTTGAGATTAATAAATGTATTCCCAATGCCGGCATTATTAACTGTGCCACTTTTGTAGCGAAACATTTTATAATCATATGACAAATAAAAGTTAAGATCAAACAAATATGCGTAATTGTGAGTACATGCATCTAAGTATAACAGGCTATTGACTGTTTCTATTCTTCTGTTGTAAGCCATACAATAATCATCCATTCTAAATGGGGGCGCGCATATGATAATATTTGTATGTTGTATTTTTAAAAGAGTTTCACGTAAATTTACGATAAGATCAACGTAGTTTTTTGTTCGTTTGAAATCTTCTTCGCCGACGAAAATTGGACAGTAATCATCCATTGTGTTGTGTTTTAATTTTGCTTCTATGGTGTTGATGAGATTTGATAAACCGCAATCAGGTGTTAAAAAGTGGCATATTTGGTAGTCGGCGAAAGTTTTCTCTGATATCTATAATATTTTGTTCTGCTTATTGCTGCTTTGTATACAAATTTTGTGATCTTTTTGAAATTGAATATTATCAGGCTTCACTTATCTATATATTAAAAGAATTTGTGTTTTATAATACGAGTCGGCCAGCCCGTTCTACGCAACCGATTCGCATGATTTTTTTTTTAAATGAAAGCTCTCGCTGCATAGATTTGTCATCAAGCATTAGAAATTACCTAACTTGCCCATTCATCAAGTTATATGCAAAAACAGTTTTCTCCCATACATTTTTAACGTTTTCGTAGCCGTAGTCAATGACTTTCTGCTTCTATACATCTGGTTCTCAATGAGGTAGGCGTTTCGTTATAGGCCTAAAACACGCGCTGAAAAGAGCTCTTTCATTTGATGGTATGCTCATTTAAATTAGATAAGTTTGAAGGAAGATAGGTGTGGACATTGAACTTATTTTTCAATATTTTCCTATAAATTTCTTAAGATTCCATTGCTTTCTCTCTACATGGATGGTTCTAAATTCAAAAATATTTTTATGGCATCTAATAAGTTCCTTGTGGTAACTGCCAGGAAAAAACGTTATGCCTCCTTAAGGTGACCTTGACTTACTTTCATACGGGTGTAAGTATGGTGGTGTGTAAAATTATATCCGATGTTGGTCAAATTATCACTATAGTGAATTATCGCTGATGGCAGGTAATATTCCCCGAATATTACCAGTTAACCCTTAATATTGGGTAAACTGATTTTTCGGGTTTTTAATTACGGACTTTCTTCGGGCATCTTATTTTTTTATGTAGAACATATTACAGCGGTTCATAGTCCTATTGTCATATAATTATATTATCACAAGTGGTAGTTATAGTAGAAATTGTAGTTTTGGTAAGAATAGTGGTTTTGAGAGAAAAGGTAGGTACTTTTGACAGCACCGACGGTTTTGGTAGAAATGGTAGTTTTGAAAAAAAATTTAGATATGATAGTGTTAGTACGAATAGTAGTTTTGATAGGAATAGTATTTTCGGTAGGAATAGTAGTTTTGGTAGAAATGGTATTTTTGGCATGTATTGTAGTTTTGGTAGCAAAATGTTACTTACGATTGCTACCAAAGCTACCATTCCTACCAAAACCTCAATTTCGACCCAAACTATAAACGTCATTATTACATTTCTAAATTATGATGGATTAATCACACCCATACACAAAACAAAAAAAATAGTGCTTCTCACAGACATATTTAGCTGGATAACAGAAATAAAACCTATTTTCTTACTTATAAAAAAAGTTGTTTTTCTATATTTTTGATTTTGATAGTAAAATATTGACAGATAAAGAAAAAAAATTTGGTTGCCTGTAAAGTCGGTATACGGGCGAAAGTTTTACGTGACAACGACTTTGAGTGGTAAAATAATTTTAATGTGAATATTCATTCGTATAGTAGGAAGAAGGATGAAAGACGCGTGCCTTTCACTTTTTATGTCTGTCTCTCTCGCTCTTAGGCGGGACGCGTGCCTCTCACCCGCTCTCATTGTGAGCGCATAACGTGAGCGGAGCGTAACGCAGTTTCTTGAAGTGTCACCCGGCAAACCAATTTATAAGACGTTGTCACGTCAAAAGTGAAGTTAGCGTAAGTTAGTTACAAAGTTTCTGATTTAATAGCGTATTTTTTGTGAGTAGTTGTGTTTTCAATTATAATGATGGTTCTTGATAGGAAATTGAAAAATGCTCAGAGAAATTTTGAACAAAGAATCTTGGTCAATGACGGCCCTGTTGGAGATTTGATACCGGATTGTCCTCCTACTGCTGAAAAAATACGGGTGGTAACGAGTTCAGATTTGAATAATTCTACCATCAACAATTTTATTTTCAAGTGATTTCCATTCTTGGTGACGGTAATTGCTTATTCCGTGCAATTTCTTATTGTTTATATGAAAGTGAGAATAAACATTATGAAATTCGTATGGCCACTGTTGATAACTGTTGATAACTGGGATGTAGGTAGGTATATAGTAAGTTCATTGTTGGGGACGAAGCATATGGCCAGACCATTACAAATGCAACAGATTACAAACGTGTGATGGGTGCCAATGGACAGTACGCAGGGCATGCTGAACTTCAGAGTGTAAGTGAGCTATATCCCGAGTGTCAATTCAGAGTTCACCTGGAAAACAGTAATACGATTACTGACTATGGTATTGGCGGAATTATTCATAACTTGCTATTTTCTGGGCACCTGGACGAAGGACATTACAGTGTCCTAATGGAAAGAATGGTAGGGCAGCACAGTCATATTGAAGAACTTTCTTTCGTTAATGTTCAGTTATACATATTATATATATCCCTATTGCACGGCAAACCATTCAGTAATGCATAGGTGGAAATTTTACGATACCTAAGGTGCAACGCAAAGCCAATGTTGTGAGAAAAGAAGTTTTGTGATATATATTTTTTTTTTTTGGTTAGAATGTCATCTTTTTACTTACTAGATAAGGCTACAATGTACTCATCATACATATATGTAAGAGCTTTTTTATAATATTAAAATATGCTGTGGAGCAGCACGGGTCCTCTAGTTGATTCTTAATTTCATTTAGTTTATTTGGGTGATCCACATCTTGTTGAATCATTGTTGTTTTACTTGGTGTGCTTTTAGTAGCATTTCTCCTTGGAGTCTTGCAACGCTCCTGAACAATATCCGTACTAGTTACTTTTTTATACATGCCAATAACCTTATCATATTCATTTATTTTATTTTTAGGGTTCCTTACCTCGAAAGGAAAATACGGAACCCTTATAGGATCACTTTGTTGTTCGTCCGTCTGTCAAGACCCTTTTTCTCTGGAATGCGTGGAGGTATCAAACTGAAATTTATACTTAATACTCGAATCTACGGTTCCATAGAGCTGTAAAAAAATCAAACTTCTAATCCAACGCAATCAAAAGATACAGCCGTATATCCTGCAAATTGCAGCATATTTTCAAACTCGCATTGGAATCAAAACCTACAGGGTACTTCCCGTGAACTCAGAATCTTGAGATTTGGTACGAAGTAACGTCTTATATGACAGATGAAGCAAAAATTACGAAAACCGTAATTTTTTTGTTACAGCATATAAAAAAGTATTTTTAATAAATTTAAAGTTACAACCCCTTTTTCTTGAACGCGTGGAGGTATTAAATTGAAATTCATATCAAATACTCAAGTATATAACACCGTTAGGCTGCAACAAAATCAAAGTTCTATGTCAACGCAATCAAAATAAATAGCAATATAAGCATATTTTTAAACTCGCGACTACTCGCAAGGGAATCAAACCCTACAGGGTACTTCCCGTGAACTCAAAATCTTGAAATTTGGTACGAAGCAACGTCTTATATCACTTATAAAGGAACAATTGCGAAAACCGTAATTTGTTAGTTACAGCATATAAAAAAATATTTTTAATAAATTTAAAGTTACTACCCCTTTCTCTTGAACGCGTAGAGGTATTAAATTGAAATTCATATCAAACACTCAGGTATATAACACCGTTAGGCTATAACAAAATCAAACTTCTATGTCTACGCAATCAAAAGAAAGAGCAATATAATCATATTTTTAAACTCGCGACTACTCGCAATGGAATCAAAACCTACAGGGTACTTCCCGTGAACTCAAAATCTTGAAATTTGGTACGAAGCAACGTCATATAAAGGATGCGGAAGGCTGAGGACCGTGTGCTGTGGTGCGTGTTGGGAGAGGCCTATGTCCAGCACTGGACTGCGACAGGCTGATTGAGATTGAGATTTCAAATAATTACAAATAGTCTTCAAACCTTTTTGCTAATTATTCTGTACTTTATAAGTATTTTTGTAACAAATTTCTAATAGTCACTAAAAACTTTATAAATCAATAACTTTGATAAAAATCTTACCATCATTCATCAGCAGACTTTTGCAAGGCTGCTGCAAGGCTGGTATAGGTATTTAAGTTAAATTATAAAATAAGCGATATAGTTATGTTAAAATAAAATAAAAGATGACTGATTACAAACGACAAAGACCCCTTTTTCTTTAATTTATGCTCCTCCAGCTTAATGTTATGGATTTCATTTGGCAATAAAAATACCATAACTATGACTGGTGAACTTTTACATAAATACCTACAGGTTTGTACGGAACCCTCGGTGCGCGAGTCCGACTCGCACTTGACCGGTTTTTTTTAGAGAACAGTTTTCTTCATTGAGGGTAGCTACCTCAGCGTGAGCTATCTCAAGCTGGCCTTTCAATTCTTCGATTTGCAATTGTAAATCCATGACTATGGATTTATTACATAGATCAGCATTCGGCAAGCTGGATCAAGAAATATCATTGTAACTGGTGGAATTAAATAAGTTTTCTTCGGTTGCAGATAAGTCACATATTTGTTCGTCCGATTTGCTTCGCTGGTTCAAATCCTTTCTTGGTTTTCTTTGTGTAACATTACCAAATAAAGAAAGCATCGTTGTGAATTTAATAGTAGAAATACTTCTTTCAGCTTCAGTGTACGGTCAGCTTTAGGCGTGAATAGGCATGAATATTTAATACTTCATAAATACGGAGCTAATGTTGACATAGCGACTGATGTTAGTCTATATTAAAAATAATAGTAATATCCCATGCCCTATACTAATAAAATCGAACGTCGTCCGTATTGTTCTCAAATAGCACGATTTTGGCCGGACCAATTATTTTATATCACCAATACCAATGAGCCAAAAAGCAATAAATTTATTAATATTATGTTTTACAACATGGTTGTACTCGACCAAAACAAATAATAATTCTCATGAGCCTATTATTTCTAGCTGGATTTACCATTCAGTTTTGGCGGGAAGCCAGGGTATTATATATATACCTATTAATATATTGCAACGCATATCTCTATTAAAATGGGTTAACAGTTAATACAAGTTATATCTGCCTTTTATTTGTTTGCTGTGTGTCCAAACAACTTAAGCTGACGTGATTGTAGTTCTGTTACAAAAATTGCAACGGAGATACTGTTGGTACATTTTTTCTACAAAGTTTTCATTCTAAAGGCTTGTAATTATTATTATAACTGCTAAGACCCATACTTCTATTCACGGACATGACCTAAGTATGCCAGTGTAAACGTTAAAAGAATACTAATTTTGTTTTGCTATGCTTATGCATGTTTTTGATATGATTATGTGTGTTGGTTGTTTACTATCCATGGTTATTTTCCCCAAAAATAACCATGGATAGTAAACAAACAACACACATAATCATATCCCAAATAAAAAAATCCCAATACGTTGATAGTCTTCTTAATTTTTAAAGTATACTCTCTTATAATATAAAGGCTAGATGAAGACTGTGTCGTATTAGAGAGAGTACACTTTCTCAGAAAACGTTTAGTTCAAATAAACATAAATTAACTGTATGTTTCTTTGAACTAGCCTAGTGTAGCTCTAAAAACAATAAAGTGAAAATTAAGAAGACTATCAATGTATTGGCATTTTTTTACTTAAGTTTTAAGTTCCCAGGCTTGTGCCTTTCACCTGACAAGTCGCCTTAAGCTTGTCTTTTATATTTTTCTCCTTTCATCGCAACTGCTTCTTGGATATTATTTTGTATCTATTTGCAGAATGAAGAACTGTATTAGCTCCTTACAAAGATAACATGTAAAACCATTATACTGGCAGTTAAAAAGAGTGGCCACGAGTTTTATTGCCCGTTCTTTCTCGTGGTTCTACCTATTGCATTGCGAACGTGGCAGTAAATGTAAATGTAGAATCATCTAGTAATTAACTTAAAGGAGATGTACCATTTGGCCATACATTATGGGCCTGGCACGGACAAACACGACACCATGTGTGTTTTGAAGATAAATGACTACTCTATTAACCTGTATAATTTTTTTTACATAACTTTTGGTGGAAATAAGATACGAGATATTTGAAATGGAAATTATTCCACAACTAAATATACCTCAAAATTGAATTTTAACATAAATATAATACCTAGATGTAAATAAAGGTATGTCTTTGTGTCATAAAGAACAAAAACTACATAAAGAGAGGCCAATAATAATGAATGATCACCTGTGTACTAAGGAACCTCGTACTATGTATACTCGTCCAAAAAACTAACCACATACACAAACACCGCTGCATATTCTTAGCATGGGTAGAAGGTAGTGATCATTATTATTGAATTTATATTCAATTACATTACAATTAAAACCGTACGAAAACACCAATATATCAGAGCAAAATATTCACGATGCGCAGTAGCAACACGAATGACATAACAGATAAAAATGTGTTGCAAATGGTAAAAAAATATATTTCTACTTTGGATTAAAAAACAAAACGATTTTTACCGATTAATAATTATGGAATATATAATAAATTATATATTTCTTGATTCTTTTTTTTAAATATATTTATAAAGTAAATAAAAGATATTGTTTTCTAATATAATAATAAAAATAATGTCTTATTATTATGACGTTTGACAGCTTATAAAAACCAAGAAAATAAAATAAATATAAATAATAGTACCTTATGAATACAATATCATATAATATACCAAATAAACAATAGCAAATATTTTACAATATATTTAACCAAGTTCACAACGAATTCCAATCAATGATATTTGTTCAGTTTACGATACCAAAAGCTAACTGTCATGTGTACACCACATTCCCATTGAAATTATTTTAAAGAAGTTTGCATCAAAGTCAGAAGTGCCACAATAGCACGAGAATAACTCGCTTTACGGTCGTATAAGAGAAGCAAATACGACGAGATACCAGGAAACAGCAAACAGGACGGTGCCACTGCACCCAAAAAGTCTGGATGCCCGCATACAACAGAAACTTTTAAACACTCGCGTTGCATGTTTAAGAATATATATATGGACGGGAAATAACGCGAACATGCAAATTAGGTATTTACATACCTTATTTTGCTTGACGTTTCGAGACGGTTGCACGTCCCGTGGTCGCAAGCTGACAGTCAGCTTGCAGACTGCGCTAGTCAATATGATGCTCTCCGGTAATGTGGACGATGCCATCATTGACATCTTGTATGGGGCGAATCTATGTGCCCTTAACAAGAGGGATGGTGGTATTCGTCCCATTGCCGTGGGTTGCACATATCGGCGTATAGCAGCCAAGATATGCTGTAAATTTTACAGCAGGGAGCTATCAGAAAAATTCCAACCCCTACAGCTAGGTTTTGGTTCCAAAGGGGGTTGTGAGGCTGCTATACATGCCCTTTCCACGTACCTTGGAAGTGGTGATGGAGAGGTCATTTTGAAGGTTGACTTGAAAAACGCCTTCAATTCAGTGAATAGGGACATCTTGTTGACACAAGCAAAATTAGAAACCCCCAAAATTTTTAAATTTCTTTGGCAATGTTACAAGTATCCCACAAAATTACTATATCAGGACAATCTTCTGGAATCTGCAGTTGGATGCCAACAAGGTGACCCTCTTGGACCAGTCATTTTTAGTTTAGCTATACAACCCATTATTCGACAAATAAATTCAAAATTTAATGTATGGTTCTTGGATGACGGGACCCTGGGGGGCGAAGTAGATATTGCAAGATTTGACTTATCTTAAAAATAAATTCGCTTCTATTGGTTTGGAACTAAATTATAGTAAATGTGAGCTGTTTGTTAATACAACAGACTCCACAAAAAACATTCGATAATATCAAAATTTAATAATTTGGCATCAAACTTAAAAATTGTTGATAAGACTTTTCTCCGCCTCCTGGGTTCTCCAGTATTTGAAGAATCTTTCGATTCTTTCTTAGAGGAAAAAATACAAAATTTTTGTGAAATTTCTGATCGCTTATTCAAAATTAATATTCATTCGGCTTATACCATTATTCGATATTGTCATTTCGTCCCAAAATTCAGACATGCCTTAAGATCTTCCCAACTTTGGAAAAACAAATCACTTTTAGAACAAATTGACAAAATTATCCAAATTACTTTAAAGAGAATATTAAATGTGGATTTGAACGACCGAGCCTGGCTACAAGCGTCTTTGCCCATACGTCTAGGTGGGCTCGGTATACGCAAAATTTCTAGTGTTAGTTTACCGGCGTTTCTATCTTCGGTCCACAGCACGGAAGAGTTAACTAGGAAAATTTTATTACCTACACTAGTTAACTCAGAAGTGTTGTGCAAAACCGAAGCTATAAACGCCTGGAAAATGGCGTGTCCCAGCACTGATTTGCCTACCAACCTATTCTCCCAAAGACAGTGGGATGCGCCGCTTTGTAACATAGCAAGAAAAAGTCTTTTGGATACATCTCTTAATGTTACAGAGCGTGCTCGCTTGCTGGCTGTGGGAGAGAGGGAACCCGGTCTATGGCTTCAGGCACTACCATCGTCTAACACAGGAACCATGTTGGACGATGAGACATTCCGTATTGTCACCTGTCTGCGTTTAGGTGCTCCGTGTGTTTCTCCGCATCGATGTCATTGTGGAGAAGACGTCGATAGCCTCGGGCACCATGGGCTATCTTACAGCAGAAACGCTGGTAGAATTCCTCGTCATGCCCATCTAAATGACATAATCCGTCGTGCTCTTGTCGCGTCTGGCGTACCAGCTGTACTTGAACCAAATGGTTTGGTACGTGACGACGGTAAGAGACCTGATGGTATGTCATTGTTGCCGTGGAAAATGGGTAGGCCTTTGGTGTGGGACGCAACCTGCGTAGACACCCTCGCGCCATCACATGTTCCAAGCACGGAAGGCCATGCCGGCGCTGCTGCTGCAACTGCGGAAACCCTCAAACGGCGCAAATACTGTAATTTAGTGAGTAATTACGTTTTTGAGCCGTTTGGGGTGGAAACGCTAGGCTCATGGGGTCCGAGCGCTCGTTCTCTATTCCGGGAAATTTCTAAACGATTAATCGACGTCTCACGTTACCAGAAGGCTGATTTTATTCTTTGCTCAAAGAATCAGCATTGCCATCCAGCGTGGCAATGCTGCCAGCCTTCTGGGTACGTTACCCGATGACATTGATGCGGAGGCATTTTACGACGCCTAAACCTTGTAAATATTTTCACTTTTAGATTTGTTTTATGTTTTTTTGTATTAGATTAGGTTAGATTAGATTAGATTAAGCTTCAGTTACAAAATTATGTTTTATTATTATGTTCCAAATTAAGTTATTTATCTAATAAATAAAGTTACACGTAAAAAAAAAATATTTCCTTAAAACAATTTCTGCCTACCATACTTCATTTTATTTTTAATGCTGGCAACATAAGACATACATCCGCTATTACCATAGCCTATTCAAAATAATAATCTTTAAAAACTAAAAGCTTTCACCGAACCTCTATCAAGAAACGAAAACGATGTATAAATTTTAAAAATTAAATGTTTAATTTCAACGATTCAAAACTTTCTGGCCGCTACAGGCTGTATTTGGTATTTCTCCTTTTTGACGTTCATAAGCGTCACTTTGTGTCCTAAATGAATAAATGATTTTGACCTTGACTTTGACTATTAAGACCGCCGACGTTATTAAAAGCACGCCTACATTTTGTTTGAAAGTTATCTGTGTTAAGATTCTATTAAATTATTTTTTTCTTTGAGATTTTTGTATAGTTTAGACAATAAGGCTTATGTTTTAATGAATAAACGTTTTAAAACATTACCTCTGAAACTAAAAATCCTTAGTTGAATATGATGCAGCTCTTTTAAAGTACATAAATAAACTTTTCGTTATTGAAACTATGGTGAATATGACAAAATTACAAAAAGTTATTTAAATGAGCTTGCGAACGCTAATGCAACGCGGAGCTCCCGGATGTTGAATATGTTTTTCTTTTACAGATATGTAAATCATTCAGTAATCCTTTCATTTTGCTGAAATGGAAACTTGAGATGTCAATAAATTAAAACACTGTATTTAAGTTTTTCTACATTCACCAATAAAAACAAAGATACTAAGACGTTTAGCTCAAAAACTGCATGTATTTGATATGTTTTTTGTATTGGTTGTTCATTATCCTTTCTTAATGTCAGTCCCAATACATTGATAGTCTTTTTAATTTCTATTTTATTGTTTTTAGAGCTGTACTTAATTTATGTTTATTTGAACTAAACGTTTTCTGAGAAAGTGTACTCTCTCTAATACGACACAGTCATCATCTAGCTTTTATATTATAAGAGAGTATAAGTTCCCAGGCTTGTGCCTGTCACTTACAAGTCTCCTTAAGCTTGTCTTTCATATTTTTCTCCTTTTATCGCAACTGCTTCTTGTATATTATCTTTTATCTATTTGCAGAATTAAAAGCTGTATTAAGACCGCCGACGTTATTAAAAACACGCCTACATTTTGTTTGAAAGTTATCTGTGTTAAGATTTTATTAAAATTTCATTATGTTTCTCTTTGAGATGTTTATATAGTTTAGACAATAAGGCTAATGTTTTAATGAATAAACTTTTTAAAACATTACCTCTGAAACTTAAATTCCTTAGTTGAATATGATGCAGCTCTTTTAAAGTACATAAATAAGCATTTCTTTATTGAAACTATGATGAATATGAGAAAAATTACAAAAAGTTCTTTAAATGAGCTTTACAACGCTAATGCAACGCAGCACTCGCAGATGTTGAATATGTTTTTCTTTAAAGATATGTAAACCATACAATAATCATTTCAGTTTGCTAAAATGGAAACTTGAGATGTCAATAAATTAAAACACTGTATTTAGGTTTTTCTAGATTCACCAATAAAAACAAACATAC
This sequence comes from Euclidia mi, assembly GCA_944739405.2. Lineage (NCBI taxonomy): Eukaryota > Metazoa > Arthropoda > Insecta > Lepidoptera > Erebidae > Euclidia > Euclidia mi. Next base: position 9,454,356 of record OX123181.2, on the reverse strand, counting down.
AAAACAAATAGAAGGCAGCGATAGCCTAGTGGAAATACCAACGGACTACCATGCAGAGGGTGTCGGGTTCGAATCCACGGCACGCACCAAGGACATGATGAGGATGTAATACTGTGTGAAAGAAAAAAGGAAAAATATTGTTGAGTAAAAATGTAATATAAGAAGATAAGATAAGATAAGATAAGAATATACTTTATTGTACACCAAAATAAATGTTTACAATATAGGCTTAAAAACTACGAGTAATGCACAATCGGCGGCCTATAATATATACAACGTGTAACGGAAATAACGCACATCCTCAGACACCCCAATTAGAATACCTTGTTAAAATCATAATGCATGCATTGAAATATATTTTTTATTTGCGTCTATATTGTTTTTTGAAGAAAGTATAAACTCGATTAAAAGTGAAAAGCGTGGTCACTATGAATCTGCGCACGCACACAAACACACGAAATGGTTGCTATGGTAAACAAACGACAAACGACAGCGATCTGATAGTCCGATGAACGAAATACGATACGATACAAACAAAATGTTTTAAATTCAGTCTTCATACCACACTCTGATAGAGTGGGGTTTAAAAAAATGAAGTTCGAATAATTTGTCAGCTTCTGTTGATATTTCCAAAGATATGACTATTTCTTTCCATCTCAGTTGTAGGCTTTGGAGTGGACAGTCGACTTTATATAAAATTATTTATTTTTTGATAATAACATACACTTTCTTTTGTTTCATAACATCGTAAATGACTATCTTAATTTAATCATACTTAGTTAGCATTATTGATAGATAAAGTAAAAGAATATCAAAGAGAAAAAAGCAAGAACGGCGTGTTTAAAGTTCTGAATGAATAGTTACATTAATAGAATAATCAAATAACTTATAGGATTAAAGCACATTCTTTAAGTCCACTTAACACTTCACTGTTTCCTCACACATCACATCTTTTCACTGTCTCAAGAGCAGCTAATATCTTAATTAACTCCTCGGCACTTTTTGTCTCCTCACAATAAAGTAGTGATTTAATATTACCCCACAGTGAAAAAGTCCGGGGGCGACAAGTTAACATCAATATGATGCTGAACGTTTCACACCGGGGCGCCGTCATGTTGTTACTTACACATTTTGTAAATAAACAAGCGAACATTTAATAATATTTTTTCGCAACTCTCGCTGACAGGTTCCCGATGGATGACTAGATACTTGTCATTACTTGTCTAAGCGCATCGACAGCGCTTGTCATTGGCCAGCGCGGGCGACACATTACATCTCGCTCTTGCCTGTTGATTATTACGTAAGCGAAAGATAGATGATAGATATTTTGGTGGTAAATCGTGTGTTATTTGTATTTTGCCGCTATTGTATTGTATGAATGTGTGCGTTCGTATGACCCAACGTGAAACCATTAAACTAATGCATTTTAAACAAAGGCGTTCTGCTTTGACTTAAGGTATATTTTCGTATATTTCAACTTTTCAAACAAATGAGTGACTATAATTTATCTTATTTTTATTATTTTAGAGCAAAAAATAAAAGCAATATTAAAAATTACAGAAATCGATTCTGAACAAACTACTTTCAGGAAGTGCGTTTAATATGTTACATGTTCTATATACGCGTTGTTTTCGTAGGCGTATTTGTGGACCAACAAGCGTACGGCGCTAGTTCTGCTGCATTTACTGACGAGAGCCCCGGGTGGGGACTGAGTGCGTGGTAAAGCGACATCCATCATTGAATACATTTTTTTTAAGTGTGTGTATATTTTGAATGTGCTACGTGCAAATAGTGTATTTTATTTCTGAAGAAGTAACCCACATTTTTCCCTATCAAATGTAATCTCTGATTTACCTCAAAGTTTCATAATATAAGACTCATACTCTAAGATTTGTGGTATCACGTTATTAGATTTATATATTAAGTAGCTTTTTTCTTTTACTTAAAAAATTTCAAACATACCTGTCGACATTTTACGATAACTTGCGGCATCTTTACTTATTTTTGAATAGTCAAACCTAACAAATGCAGGTAAGTGTAATTTGTCAGAAATTATATAACAACAAATCAATCTTAAAACTAGTCTGTGGAAAACATGATAATTCAAAGCTAAGGAACTTTCGTGGCAGCTATCTAAGCAAAATTATCACGCTTGTCTGTGTAAGACAATTAAACTCATTCTATGATAACGAAGATAGATCAACTGTGTATTCTCTATTACGTTTGAATTCAACTTTGTTATTAGTAGAAAACTTCTTACACTAGTTTATGAGAAAATTTATGACTTTGTTACTTTGAGTAACTCTCAGCTTTGAAATTTCGTCTTCCATTTTAATCGATAAAAATAATATTGATGTAGATACGACTTCATTGCTTCTCTTCTTTAATAAAATATTGGGTTTTTATAATCATAGTTCATAATGTCCGTGTGGTGACGGATTAAGAATACGAAATGTCACCACCCCATATCATCCCGTGGGTGTCGTAAAAGCCGACAGAGGGAGCATATTTTGCAGAGAACAGCACAGTAAGAGAAGGAAAACTTGATACAAACCCTATACCAACCCGTTTGGCCAGCGTGGTATAGTAGGCCAATTCCTCCTTTCAAAGGAGAGGCCTAGTCCAGCAGTGGACTGTTAAAGGTTGATGATTAGCTTTATGTTGTTACATACGTACTAAGGCAGTTTAGCCTAGTTGAGATACCAACAGACTGCCATGCAAGGGTATCAGGTATGAATTCACGGCGCGCACCACTGACTTTTCGGAGTTATGTGCGTATTGAATTGTTAATTATCGCTTGCTCCGCACTTCGTCTGATGATAGTAGTTTCCAGACCCGCTATCGCACATGAGTGTGCCCGTATCCCCACACCGGCACGTAGTGAAGTGCCCTCACGGTTGTAGGTCGGTGTTTACACTAATTGCTGGAGACAACACTGACACTGCCTTCGTCGTCTGTCTCAACTCTCAAACGAAACGTAATACCAAATTATCTTTAGTTCCGCTGCTTTGGTTTGCGAGTAATGAAGGAAAAGACAGATTTTTTCTTTTGTGTCTCTTTTAATGATTTTCAGGTAGGAAGCTTTTGAGCACTTTAAATTTTTAGTGTGCTTGAAAATTGCAGCGAGCTTATGCTTGTAGTTTAATTAAAGTCTGGAAATTTAAATTGTCGGGGTAGGCCTATGTTCAGCAGTGGACGTCTCTAGGCTGACATGATGATGATGACGATGACATCTTTAAGATGACTTAGACAAAAGGTCTTAGAGCATCTTAGGGCCCACTTATTGGTCTAATCTGATCCGCCAAAATATTAGCGTATCCGCATAACAGCAGTTTTATATATTTTTAACATATTTTATCTTAAACACATTTATCTCCCAATCACCAACACAATACAACACCAGAAAATACCCACAATGTGTTAAATTTATTAGAAAAAAAAGTCATCGGTGTCTTTTGTGACGCATTTTGATAACGTCCGACGCTTCTATCCCGGGCTTAACCTCCGCTATTCATGCGAAATCGCCGCGACCCATGCGAGAGGCTGATGAGTTAATCACATATTAGATCCTGCTTTTTGACTAAGCGTCACTTGGAGTGAAATACTGCCACTATCTATTTAAACAGGTGCAGACTGATTTATGGGGGCTCAAAAGTTTAAGACTCGTTTTACGTTCGATGATATGAATTTGGAAGTAAAATGATGCCTTATTCAGAATAAGTTGGCAATTGACTGTGCACGTAAACTTTTAAATGCTTTTGAAAATAAATTTTACAAAAATATAGCTTTTTGTATGAATGTATTTATTTAGAAATTGCACACTTTTAGGCACTCCAATAGCTCAGTGACGTACCATTGGAGAGGCCTACATTCAGCAGTTGACTCTTGCAGGCTGATGATGCTGATGATGAGGCTTCCAATCTTTTAAGAATATTAAAGTCTTCATAGAATTAAAATTTGGCATCCATAGCCTAGTGGAGCTATGTGGAAAGAATATTCAGATAAATTCGGTTAGACTAGACAGCGGACCCCGGGTTCTAACTGGGATAAACGCTAGGAAGATGATGATAGAATTAGAATTTATTTATTACATAAAAACTCATTTGTCTTTATTGACACTAGTATCTGTAGATTGTACTATTTTGTAGATATAAAGTGAACAAAATATAGTCTCGATTATTCCTGTTACAAGGTTTTCAATTTTCGATGCCCTTGAGCTTGCAGCAAAACAAAATAACTGTTCTAGGATTCGATATCCGTCCGTATCGTTATCTAGATATAAAAGACTAATCTATTCCGAGAACAGGAAAAAAATCACGATATAAAATCGCACATCCATTATTTCACCTTACTCAAAAGCGACTCCTTTTTTATTGACTCACTTCTTTATCCCCTAAGGGGTAGACAGAGACGTAATATTAGACCAACAATTTGCCACGAACTTTTAGGTCCCACGTAATAGGGGGCGAGTCTATTGCCGCTACCAGCTGCTACTGAGATTTTGGAAAAACCCAGTAACACTTTTGCCCGACCCGGGAATCGAACACGGGACATCCGATCAACAGACACATACGCTATCCACTGGACCACGGAGGCAGTCTAGCGGCCCTTAATGACAAATCAATCAATCAAATCGGTGAACATTGGATAACAAGAGTAGTAGTATGTACAGAAAAGCCATTTTAACTTTCGAATACACCACACTAAAAACACGAGTTGCTAACAAAATTATCTCCTAAAGCTAATCAAAACATAGTCCCAATTTTCTCTAACACCATTTTCTACTTGCCCATTTTAAAAAAGCATTTCCACGAAAATAATAACAGATAGTTTTCTATCGGTAGTTTTAAAACAAAACTTAACACGATACTGTTTCGTTCTACTCCATACCGCTCCGTACGAGATTGCAATGTGTTTGAGGGAAAACTTATTCTATTCATTACAACTTGTAGTCTTTACTGTGTTAAGAAACTTATCCATCCCGAACCCGAAGCTTTGGCAACTGTTCACTTACAACTAATAGAGATTTGGCACAGTGTTGGTTTGAAATCTTCTTGTTATTCCAGTCAGTATGACCATTTATTTGGTTTTGGATATATTACTGCAGTATTTTTATTAGACTACATTTTATTTATATACTAGCTGACCCAGCGAACTCCGTATCGCCTTTTTAAGAGTTTTTATTTAATTCCCTTTTTTCCAAGCCCCTTTTCCAAAGTTACCATTGACTTAGCACTTAATCTTTTATCATTTCAGAGTCTATAAATGATGAACAAACAAACATAGATTTTTATATAATATTGAATTTCCCATTCCTTAAAATATCGGAGACGATACCCATATCGACTTTAAAAAAAAAACCGTCCGCCACCTTTGATTTCCCATCAGCAATCTTGAATCTCGAAATAGATGTTGTATTTGGATTCCCCATCCCTTTAAACATCGGAGACGATACCCATATTGATTTTTTTTAATTCCCATCCGCCATCTTTGATCACGAAATAGATGGTGTTTTTGAATTCCCCATTCCTTAAAATATCGGAGACGATACCCATATTGATTTTTTAAAATTTTCCCATCCGCCATCTTTGATTTCTTATCCGCCATCTTTGATCACGAAATAGATGTTGTATTTGGATTCACCATCCCTTAAATCATCAGAGACGATACCCATATTGATTTTTTTAATTTTTCCCATCCGCCATTCCCCATCCCTTTAAACATTGGAGACGATACCCATATTGACTTTTTAAAATTTTCCCATCCGCCATCTTTGATTTCCTATCCGCCATCTTTGATCACGAAATAGATGTTGTATTTGGATTCACCATCCCTTAAATCATCAGAGACGATACCCATATTAATTTTTAAAATTTTCCCATCCGCCATGTTTGATTTCCCATCCGCCATCTTTGATCACGAAATAGATGTTGTATTGCGATTCCCCACCCCTTAAAATATCGAAGGCGATACCCATATTGATTTTTTAAATTTTCTCATCCGCCATCTTTGATTTCCCGTCCGCCATCTTGGATCACTAACTAAATTTCATTTTATTAATCAGCGTCCCGAAAATCTCAAAAACGATACTCATATGGATTGTATCCTATTCGTTTAGCCTTTTTTTGCCCTTGACCAAACCCTCCCCCTTCTCGTTTGACCATTTTATTATTTTTATCTGGCCTCTAAAAGTTGTGGGGTAATTTTATTTAGCCTTTTGGCATAATTGGGCTAACATAGGCAATAACAATTTTTAAAATCCGACTGCTAGTTCCTGAGATAAGCCGACATTATGTTTTAGCCTTTTTAGCCTTTTGCCCGGCCCCAAAAGGTCGAAGCGTTATGTTATATAGCCTATAGCCTGCCGGAATAACTGGGCTATCGTATACAAAAAGAATTTTTCAGATCCGACCGGTAGTTCCTGAGATTAGCGCGTTCAAACAAACAAACCAACAAACAAACTCTTCCGCTTTATTATATTAGTATAGATATGACACTGGCCGTCACAATATTTTAAAACTAACTCATTAGAGTTTTGGATTGTTTTTTAGTAGGTTGGCTAAATCGATAATGTTCTATTTCTTTGTAAAAGCGATTTATTCGGTGTGTGAACAATAATAATCTGAATATCTTTTACTCTTCCTTCCGCCATTTGCTTTAGATATTGAATACTTCATTTCTTACGGCTTTCCCTGCAATACCCAGAATATATTTAATTGTATCTGAATGTTAAAAGCTATACAGCATTTGCTGTTGAATAGGCCACTGTCACCATTGCAAGTAAATATTATTTCAAAACATATTGTAAAGTGCGATGTGTGTCAAATCAAATCTCTTTAGTGTGCAAAATGCGATCACCGAGATGTTTATGTATAATGGTTTGTAGAATCACACTGCTCAGCCGTGTACAATACGAGTAGGTATTATATTTTTTTTCCAAATTTTAAGTATTAAAAAATAGACCCCTAAATGGTCACAGTTATACAAAACAAATAAAAGTTAGCTAGAAGCATATTAATTTAATTAGTTTCCAAAAGAGACCGATAAAAAATCTTGTATAGTAGTATAACCTAATGACTAGGAAATTTTAACTTGCCGCTTAGGCGGAAGATTTGAAAGGACTAATAATAACAAAGAAATCACGCTTTCAAAATCTAGCTAAATGTGCCGTGCACTGCTCTAGGAAACAATTAAATATTAACACAGTTTCGGTCCGTACTCCAGCAATACTTAGAAAGGGTAACAGCTGAATACATAACGTTTTACTTCCAAGAATAACTTGCAGGTCATCACAAAACAAAGCTGAGTTGACAAGTCAAACCGAAAAGCCAGTCAAATCCAGGAACATGCATTCATATTTTCGAGATTTGCGTAAAAGGAAAGAGAGAAATGAAAGATTAAAATCACGGCAGCTTAAACGTCAGTCCTAGCTGCCATGAAGATTATTGAAAATCGTAATAAGGAGTTAGTACCCTTATACACTGACTGTGGTCTAAGTCAAGGAATGTCGCTCCAAGCCCCTTTATGGGTGAGGTCAGACAGAGGTCACTCTGTGGAAAGCTAATATTTTACCAATCTGGTTAGACAATTGCACGGTTAGACTATTGCGAATAAGGACGGCAGACAGCCATTCAACATAGTTTGTCCACCGATACTGATTGAAATCATCCTAATGACAAGTGAGCCCGCGTTATCCCATCTATGTAAATCAAATTATAATTGAAACACAAATGAAACAAACATTGTGAATGGACTGAAATATTAGCCTAATAATGAACCGCAACCTCGACATTTCTGTTTGTGAGTGTTTTATAGTGATTATAGTAATCAGTGAAATGACTAGCTGGATGGTTAAATTTTAATATTGGGTCGAATGATGATATATAATAGCGAGAATATTTCTTTTAAAACGTTGGAGATGCACTTTTCGTTGATCCTTCAGGCATTGCAGGTGTGTATCGGCGGCGGTGATCACTTACCATTACATCGGGTAACCCGCTTGCTCGTTTGTCTCCCTATTCTTTAAAAATATATGTACGTTACGTTATCTGATATCTTCCAGTGAAAATTAATATAACAAAACCCGAAATTCAGAATCATAATTTGTGTGGTCTATTATACCATGGTATTCGGTTTATTGGTCTTTCCGTGATCAAGACTGGTGTATAATTACGCGATATAGAACTGTTACATAATATGACTATTGGTCTTTGGTTTGGAAAAAGAACTATTGCAAAGTATAAGGAAGTTCTGATGTTCTTACCTATTCGGTAGTAATATTATAAACATTTGAAACTACAACAGGATTCAGTAGTATACGCTACCATCGTAGATAGCTGAACAAAATCGACTGTCCACTTAAAAGCAGCAACGTACCAAAGAATAAACAGCAACGGCAAAATAAAACAATAGGACGCCATTATATAACGTATGACAAAGAAAATAAACGTCAACACACGACCAAGCAAATACAGGACGAATGTTTCCGCAAAGAACTCTAGGGCCTTATGTGGCACAATCAGCCGTTTGCATTATGCATGAAACCAGCCGGCGACAGATGCCTCAGAAACTTCCAGAAGGCGTGATATTAATATTTGTTTGTCAGGTGCTTTAGTTGAGCTGTTGCTCTTTTGTTTAACTCGCTCAACTCATAACTTTACGCCTTTATCCCCGAAAGGGTGGGCAGAGGTGTATTACACACCCACACGTCGCCAGTAATGATTCGGTCCCAATGTAATAGGAGGCGAGCCTATTGTCATCTACCGGGATAGAATTAAGCAAGTGATGATTAACATTTTTAATACACACATAACTTCAAACTGCCTCCGTGGTCCATTGGATAGCGTATGCAACTGCTGATCGGAGGTCCCAGGTTCAATGCCCGGGTCGGGCAAAAGTGTTACTGGGTTTTTCCGAATACTCAGTAGCAGCCCGGAGTCTCTTGATGTGCCCGGTAACGGCAATAGGCCTGCCCCCTATTACGTGGGACCTTAAAAATTCATGGCGTAATGTGGGTGTTATATATACACCTCTGCTAACCCCTTCGGGGATACAGGCGTGAGACTATGAATAAAAAAAAATAAAAAAACATAACTTCGTAAAGTCAGAGGTGGTACCTGGGTATCGAACCCGAGACCATCGTCTCGACAGTCCGTTACGGGGGCATCACTGGGCTATCGCCGCTCCCTCAACTCATCTCTGTATTACTAGTATAGTTTATCATCTCATCCCGTATTTCTTTAGCAGCTTACTCCGTGTTTTTGCTCGGTGTTGCCAGGATATTTTATGGGTTGTGCCAGTCGGTGCAGCGATAAAAGTGAGTGCTTTCGAACTGTTGTGACCTCGTGTTTAGGTATAACAGACTGGCGGGTTTAATTTTATGGGGGACCGAAGTTACATAATTGCCTGGTCTTAAAGTTTGTCTTGGTCAGTATTGTAATGGTCAGATTTAATGGAGGTGATTAGCATACTTTAAGCACAGATAGTGGTAATAGCAACGTACTGCACGTTGCTTTTATACGTATGAAATAAAACGTATATTTTTTCACTTGTGTAGTTACTTTTATGGAGTTTCAAAATAATAAAAATAAAAATAAAGGTACATGCTTTTATGGCTACTAGTCACGAGAACGTTTATTATTTGTTTTTATAGAGTCACGCCTGTATCCCCGAAGGGGTAGGGAGAGGTGTAATATTACACCCACATTTCGCCATGATATTTTTAGGTCCCACGTAATAGGGGGCGAGCTTATTGCCGTACCGGGCACATTACAAGACTCCGTGCTGCTACTGAGAATTTCCTAACGGAAAAACCCAATAACACTTTGCCCGACCCGGCAATCAAACCCGAGACCTCCCAATCCTACGAACACATTTATGCCGCGAGACTAACGAGGCAGCCACGAGAATGTCAGCATTGATTGTTTGTATTAGTTAAAAGATGCACAACCTCTGTCTCTTTGATGCAGCAAACAGCTGTCCAGCCCAGCATATGCTAAGAGCCCGGTGCTGCTTTCAGCTGAACCACGACATGACATAGATGCCTAAAAGCCCCCTTTTAGAAAACCTCTTCAAAAGGTGTAATAAATATATTTCAAGTAGCTATAAGTAAACAAACTTTTAAATTATAATAATTAATTACTTATCCGCAATAACAACATCAAAAACAGATCGTGGAACTAAACAAGTAGTTGTTAAAGTTTGCGTGTTTCTGTATAGTTAACTGACTTCTGTAAAATAAATTACTATTCCTATTATATTGTATTTTAGTGTAAAAACGACACGTATAATTAATATGAGACGTGTAAGTTCAGGTGTCAACTATATATTTTTTACACGTTCTAAAAATATATTGTGTCGTAGGAGAATATTTGTAAATAGTAAATTGACGATATTTGATCGCATGAGTGCTGAACAATCAGATACCACTGTACGAGAAATGGAACTAAGGTATGAGATACATATCCCAGAAGACAATTCTATTTTAAACCAATTTACTCAAAAAGGTTTTTTAATTTTTTTCTGATAGCTCGTTCGTAGGATTTCGAAATGGTCTGACAAATCGTGTCCAGGGACAAAACCAACAATTATATGTACAGTCGAACAACTTCCCGCTAGACCACCATAAGGGCGAGAATCGCTCAGCAACCCATGGTCGCTTCCAGTGCTACTTTACACGCACATTGACACTTGTATTCAAATTACATCAATGTCAAAACCAGTCTCTAGTGTGCCTCGACTCTATGAGCGAGCCAAGGGAAGTTTTTTCAGACTGGTCTAGCGCTGACTTGTTTGATTGTACAACAACAACAAAACAAGTACATGTAAATGCCACACAAGCGGTCACCTCTCCAAATGGTGACAACTAGTTAGTTGTAGTAGTTAACTTTGCTGATATATATATATATATATTTACAGACTCACGCCTATGATGGCGATTCTCACACTGAACCGCATCACGCAGCGACGTGCGGGAGTGCGTTTTGTTACGTTGCTTGAAAGTACATCACTTTGTATGGAAAAAACGCATAGTTTAACACACTGAAAACGCATTCACGCGCGGTAGTTTTCTTCGTCGCCGCGCACCACGCTGCGTGATGCGGTGCAGTGTGAGAATCGCCTAAATCCCCGAAGAGTAGGAAGAGGCGTAATATTACACCCACATTTCGCCATGAACTATTAGGTCCCAAATAGGGGCGAGCCTATTACCGTACCGGGCACATTACTAGACTCCGTGCTGCTACTGAGAATTTCCTAACGGCAAAATCCAATAACACTTTGCCCGACCCGGGAATCGAACCCGAGACCTCCCAATCCCACGCGCACATTTATGTCGTGAGACCACCGATATATGCAAAAAATGTTCTCCAGTACGTCAATATAAATAATTCCAGATTTATTAGAACAGAAAAGAGAAACTCCAAAATAATACTACTAAATACAAAATTATAAAAGAGATTATCGGCGAATTGGTGCGTCCCTTGGGAATTGTGCATTTTGAAGGCGTTAACAGTGTTGATTTCGGCTTATTTTATCCATCATTTTATCCATTACTGCATCGGAGCTGAGTGTTTAATTCCCTGTGGGTTACTATATCCAATCCATTGCTTCGGTTAAATAGCATCTCTGTATAATTTAATAATAATAATTCTTAAGTAGCAATGTTAGGTTCCAATTTATATTTTGGCATAGAAATGTAGTAAGTACATTATATTCAAATCAGAAGGCTCAGCTTATTAGAAAACTAAATAAAAAAAAACCTATTCACGCAAGGTAAATTCTAAGCCAATATTCATATTATTCTGTAAATGGTTTATTTTGATATTATTCGCAATATGGACATGTTTCATGAATAGCATCTACTAGAAGGTGCTGGCCGGATACGTTCAACTTTGACATTGACGTTATGCATAGAAAACCAAATGCTTTGTGTTCAAATAATGGGATTAAAAATTAGAATGATACGCAGACTAAAAATGGAATAAAAATTCAACAATGGCGGGTTGACAGTTTGGATTTGGATATTCTAGTCCCTGGAATTCTTTTAGCAGAGAATAGTTTAAAATAATTTGTGGACATGTGAAAAGTCTTTATTTAAATCTATAATGTGACAAAACGGTCACAGAGAATAAAACGGAATGTCATTGCCTTCTTGGAACACAGATTTGAATGGCCTTGTAGGTAATAATAATTTTATAAGGATAATAGATCGATTTTACATTTTTATTACATTGTAGTTTTCATTTCCGAGTTTGGCGTAGGTAGGTATAATAGTAGGTTAACGGTTCAATACTGTCATTGGATTCTTTCTTTTTTAATGAAAACCGAAACAAATCGACCATTTAGGATATTTTACAATATGTAACATTATTTCCAACAATTTATTTATTAAAAGTTATGGGAAAAATAATTACTAAACTATACTATACTCGGCATATTATTCAAACTAATCAATTGTGACTATCAAGTCATTTTAAGTTGATGTCGTTATAAGAAACATTACCAGTACAATGACAGTTGTCAGTACAATAAATTAATCAACACATACGCCATTATAGCTTTCTAAATCACTCCTATACAAACGTATTCACAGCTTAGTTAGCACAGGTCAAAACAAAACTGATCGCGTTCCACATTAGATAGGTAATTAATAAAGGACATTGATTGATGACTCTGATGACGCGAATTCGTCAGGGCATGGTATTACGTGCCTATTTCAATGTTCTGCTGGGACGAGATCGATTGAATCAGAACTGGACAGTAAAGGATCGTTAGTAAAAATTGGATGGCATTTAATTGTAGGAGGATTGTGGGGCACTTACTTGATTCAACGGGACACGCATTGTTTGACGGAAATGCACCATTGTGTGTGGGTGTATCGAAAGACGGAGAAGGATAGAGTGCGTACTAATGTTGGATGTAAGGATTAAAAGACATGAAACAAGACAACCTTTTCTTAAGCAGCGCTGATAATTATCTAAGAAAATATAACATTAGGAATTTGTCTACTATGTTCTATAAATAAGATAAAGTAGGTTTTATCTGTCTAGGCAGTCCGGATATTCCGGCTGAACGGCATTTCTGTAACTAAATTGAAATACTAGAAGCTACCTACATACCTTTGCATAATTGCATCGTGCCTTATGCAATTAAATGTACACGAGTAAACGCTTGTATTACAGATAATATATTAGTGTACCAGTGTTGTACTAAGTCAAAGAGTGAGTACCGTCTAAAGTGCTCGTACGGCACGAGTAACGAAAATATTACTTGATATTAGATGAGACAGAACTTAGCATTATTCTTCTTAGCGTATCGATAGCTATATAAAACGAATCAGCTCAAAACTCAACTGCGAGTATGGCAGATTCAGTAGGGTCCCATAACTACTGAAACGTGCGTACCTTGTCCTGCGTACCTTACTACCTGCAACTAGGGCACACAAGACAAGGCACTAAGTGATCCATCGTTTGTAGAACGGCACTACACTTCCACTCCAGATTCGATACGTCTATAAATCCCCATGTAAGCAAGTTTTCTTTACTTCAACTTACCGTCAGCCAACCTGAGTCCCAAGTCTGTTCAAAGATTTTCAGACCAGCCGAGTGAGCATTGAGATACCAGGAAGTTGGTAAAAATACCATTGCAGCTATAGATGACCAAACTTCCTTGTTTCTATCTATAAACAGTTCGCAATTCTTATAGCGAGGACAACAGATAAGTACATTATACGTAAAACTAGGACAAAGAAAGTCACGTACCTCCAATAAACATCTCTTAACGACTTTACGAGCTCTCTTAATGTCTGCGAGCGAACTAAGTGGCCACAAAGCGACGTCTAACACCCGTATTCACTAACGTTACTCGACGAAATGTTGGGCGACTATTGAATAATATTATAAAATAATATTCGCCGTTTGGTGTCACTAATCAATTTTAAGCTTTCGTGATTCGTATCATCATACAAATTAATTTAAGGGGCTGTAATCGTGTTTAATAACTTATTTATAGTTTAAATGGCTCTGTTTTCTCCGACGTTTCGACCGCCTAACAACGTTCGTAATCGCTGGAAGACTGTCAGTCCTCGCCAGGACACCACATAGCACTTGGCACAGGGTCAGACAAATCTATCTTGCTTAAGTTAATCTTGCTGATTATATGTCTCTTTGACCTCGAACTACAAATGTGAAATCAAAACGCAGAATAAATGTTATTATTTGATTTTTTTAACAATGGGAGACAATAAGTTATTTGCTTCTCAACAAAGAGAGTAAATAAAATGGTAATGATTAACATTGTCTATTGTGTTACACAAATTAAATAAGTCGTTAGTGTAGACATCATTTATTAGACACAGACAATTTTAATGAGATATTATCTTACTACTATCTCTTTTTAACAAATAGCATTAAAAAGAGGCAGAATTATTCACTCGTATCAAGCTTATTTGCACCATCGTTATCAAGGGACAAATGTAAATTAAAGCTGCTCATAATTTTTTGACGGTTTATCAAAATATATTTTATTCGTCGTACAATCGTATTTTATTAAAAAAGCGAATTTGATACAGTATTCAAATTTATTCAGTGTTATAGTAGGTACTGTGCATTCTCATAAAAATACTTATTTGGCTGTAAAGTCACCATGGGAAACTTATAAATTATCGAGCTGAAGTCTCGAGATTGATCCCACTATATAAAATACAACAAAAAATACTCCGAAGATCTAAAATGTGCCAGTCCACATTGTACTTCAAGCCGTAATATGCCTTATATTACGGCTTGAAAAATTTTAAACGGCAAAATAGGAACTAAGAAGAGGCCCACGACCGGCAGTGCGACAATCTTAATATATAAAATCCTTGCGTTACTGACTGACTGACAGACACGCTACAGCCGAAACTATTGGGCGCAGGAAGCTGAAATTTGGCATGTATGTTCCTTGGCGACCGTAGGGGTGCACTAAGAAGGGATTTCCCGAAATTCCCAAGGGATCGGACAAAATGGGTAAATTTAAAAAAAAATGCTGGCGTAGCTGCTGGCGTCCTCTAGTTTAAGAATATAGCTGATCAAGCAATTTTAAAGTAGTGTGACATATACATGATATGACATTTACAGAGAAAAATCCCAGGCAAGCTTAGGTGCGCCACACACTAAAAGAAAAAAGTGGAAGCAACAGGTTTTCAAAGGTTTTAGTTTTTAGGCGTCCCACAAACACATTTTTTTACACTTCGTGGTCGTGTGTGTATGATGTGGACGAAAGTACGTTTTTTTTTAATTTTCAGGGAGCACGAACTTTTGAACCAAGCGTTAAGTTTTTTCAGTGTCATTATTTTTAAAGATTTTCGTATTTTATACGAAAATCTTTAAAAATAATATTATTATATTATGGTGCAGGGTATTTGAAAAAAATTAACATGCTGCTGTATAATCATATCAGTAGTTCGACCGAGACAGTACATACCATACTGGTAATAGGTACTTTTCAACTGGCAAGCCATAGCTCAATTGCCTTCTTATTCTATAAAAGTGCCGTAGGCTAGCTAACTAAAGAAAAGTCACAATTCTATAGCCCTTTAGCATACATTGATGTATTTCTTTAGCCTTACTTCGGTAATCAATACCAAAATCTCACAGAGCCAAAGTACCATTTAGAATTTTGCTATAGAGCTTTAAACTATTTAGTCTTCAAAAGGTTGAAAATATTTATGTGTGGCGAAAACACCGCGCTTGTGTAAATAGTTTTTATGGTTTCCACAGAGTATAAAGGGGAGATAAAAGTGACGAGACGAGAGCTGTTCAAACTTATTAGTTATGTGACTTCTTAATTCGTATAGTTGACTAAATCTTTCTAGTTGTTTTTATTAGCGATGACGTAGTTGAAATTTTGAAGATCACTAAAAATTGAAGTGTAATAATATAAAGCGCTTTTTTATACTAAAGGAGGCAAACGAGCCGACGGATCAGCTGAAAGTAAGCGGTTACCGCCGCCCATGGACACAAACAACACTAGAGGAGTCACGAGTGCGTTGCCGTCCCGGTTTGGGAAACGAATACGAAGAAGAGCGGTATGAAGGAGAAGGAAAAGGGGATAAGGCCTCCGGCATTGTTACACAATGATCGAAACGAAACAAAATTGATACTTCTACTTCACGTCGTGTGAGAGGGTAGTACTTCGCTGGTCTAGTCTAGTTTTGCTTGTCTAATAGAGTCTAGCCTTACTTATTGCAGCATGAATGTATCATTCATGCTACAATCAGCAAGGCTCTCTCTGTATTTTATTGCCGTTCATGCCACAAGATCCAAATATACAGCAGACACTTACGAGGTAATCGTTGCCCATGGAATACGCAAATAAAATACGTAATACTCTTTCAAGCTTTGGCGATTCGTACACCAATTATATTTTACAGTAAATCAATCTCGATGTTATGAAAAATAAAATATTAAAATATTTTTTTTAAGATCCGACGACCATCCTATGACCGCGACTGAAAGAGCTCTTGCCAAAACGTCTGGGCAATTACATAGGAATCAGGTTATTCATTAACTTCACGCCTTTTATCCCCTAATTATAGATTCTACATTAAACAGGCAACATGTACTTAATATGTAATCATTTTTTCATTTAACAAATTTTAACTTGTAAGCCCGCCTGTTACATTAAATTAATTAGTAATATATCTCAAGGGCACGGTGTACCAGTTTCGTTTGATCATCGTACCCCACATTTACGGGGGGACTTTCATTAATTTCACATGTTCTTTGTTCAAAGTTTCTCGCAATATCGTCAAAGTTACATGTCACATCAAAAACAATAATTTGTTCATGTAGGTATGTTGAAAGAATTTTGATTTAATTGCCGAGGCGAATTTATTAACCGGGTTCGTTTGTCATGGGTTTCATTTTTGTTTTTTTTTTCTCAACTTTTGCGCATTGTAGGACGCAAGACTCCCTTTACAGATTGTCGTACGTTTTTATTTTGGTGCGCATGATAATTCTCGCATTATATTACATTTTGTTATTTGAATCTAATCAAAAGTAATTTAATTGAGTTTGAATTATAAAAAAAAATGCTGAAAGATTTCAAAATGTTATTATTTTATAATAACTCACTTTGCTCAAGTGATAATATTTTTCGCTTAAAGGTCATCATTTCAATATAAATTTATAAGCCAAGGCAATACCAGTAGACTCACATAGAGGGGTTTGAAGTTCAAATCCATTGCTTTTTAAAGTTATCAGTGTATGTTATTTGTACATGCTTCCGTAAGAACTTTAAACGATGAATAAATTCGGTAGAACCATTACTTTTAGACTTTAACAAATAGGTACGGATATGTTAACAATAATAATCAGATCTCTCAAGACAAAGGATCTGTCTAGAGCTCCAGTAGGTACCATAAGTCGAAACATATTTTATTTCTGCATTTAGCGTGAAATCAAAGTCAAGTCAAAGGCAAAATCATTTATTCATTTAGGCCACAAAGTAACGCTTATAAACGTCAAAATTTAAAGTTAATTACTTGATAATTCTACATTTACATTTACTGCCACACACAGCTATAGACAGTCCTTTTCAAAGCATAGCATTTAACTTAAAATAGACTACGCTATAAATAAAGAACCGCCAAGTACCGCCTAACCCAATCAACTAACACAATTTTATAGAATAACTAATTTTGTCCCACTATTTTGGTTCCAAACTAACACAAAGTTTGTCCATCTACCAACGACACAGCCATTCAACATAATTTGTCCACCGATACTGATTGCAATCATCCTAATGACAAGTGAGCCCGCGTTTTCCCATCTGTGTAAATCAAATTATAATTGAAATACAAATGAAACAAACATAGTCAATGGGTTGAAATATTAGTCTAATAATGAGCCGCGACATTTTTGTTTGGAAGCGTTTTGTAGTGATTGTAGTAATCAGTAAAATGATTAGATATTGGGTTTAATAATGATGTATAAATGTGAGCATATTCCATTCATTTTTAAAAAGTCAGCATCGCACTTGTGACCCTTCAGACATTGCTGGTGTCTAAGAGTGGCGGTGATTACTTACCACCGGGTGACCTGCTTGCTCGTTTGTCTCCCTATACGATAAAAAAATACGTCACGGTATCCCCTTGTGAGAAGAAACCTGTTTGCCAGCACTTAGTGCGACAGTTTATATATATGCTGATGAAGACGTATCTGATACAGTTTTATTATTTTATTCATATTTTAACTAGATTTCGCTCGCGGCTCGGGTGTACACTTAAACCTATCTCAGGAATCTATTGGTAAAATTGTACAAAAATCCGTTAAGTACTTTTTGTGATTATCGTTTTAACCTGTTTTATCATCAAAATTTATAATCATTATTTGTGTGGTCAACACACTTATTATCTCTTGTGGGAATTGAACCAACGCCACTCACCGTGACGCAGTGGCAAAAACACATCCCGATGTGCAACAATCTAATTTTGTGATAAAAACTTAGTAATAATACTAGAATACAAATGTTTGCTTTACAGTTTTAAAAGCTTTACTGCGATACAAAGCCATTAAATACTTTACTAATGTTCTCTAATACTAACATTTTAAATAAAACATTATTTTCTGCGCGTATTATTTTAGCTGTGTTGTTTTACGCGAGGTACGCTACAGATTAAAAATAAATTACTATACGGACTTTCTATTAGTTCAACGAACGAAATACGAGCAATTAAATAGAAATTAAAATACATAATTTGTCAAGTGCTAATAATTCTTTAGTATTGTTAGATACTGTTTACACGTTTAATTTATTGAAGATAAATATATCTCTTGTAGTAGGCGTCTAGGTCATCTCGCTACCTACATCATCTTTTGGTGCAGGCTCCGCAGTGTTGAGACGACGCCCACCACAAGAGCTGGCCTGAGATTGCGTGCGACAAGCAGCTCTGGAAATATTTGGGAGAGGCCTTTAAAGCACCTGGAAGACTCATGCCACTCACTAAACAGTCTTAATCTTAAATTATAAACAATTTGTGGTACCAGCTGACACAGACATAGCACTTCCCATCAATGTGCGTATCACTTTTGAGTCTGGGTGCCTTTTGTGTCCTTTGGTTGAATGTTTGTAAGGATCCAGACATAGAATTTATTACTAGTGCGAGCGTAAAAAACCTTATAAAAAACAAAACTAAAGCTTTTGCAATAAACAAATCTTTTCAGTTCAGTTAGAAAACAAACAAAACATGATGAAGTAATTAGTACAGATTACTAAATTGACTTCGCCATTGCATGTACAGGGGAATTACAAGTTTCGTGATTCAATCCGACGGCAGCCATAATAATTAAAAACATTAGCTGTTCAATTACACAAATGAGGACAATTTGCTTACACGCCGTCTAGAGACCACCGAGTGGCATCATCAAACAATCTGAATCTGGAATAGACTAGCCAAACTTTTTTACACTTGAAGAACATTTTAGATTTTGTATTTATTAAAAAAACCTTTCATTGAGACTAAATATTGTGTCGTAGAGGACTTTACAAACGTTTAAACAACAGAAAAAAGAGCACTCAGTCTTGAAACGGTAATTTTTGATTATGCAAAATGTTTTCTTGTGTAGGAATCGAACGCGACACGCGGCATGCTAACGGAGAAGACATATCAAACCTCTACACCAAATATTTAAATGTAATACACCACTATTAATAGATTTTTAATTTTACTACATAATTATAAAGATGTGTAAGTCTTACTGAGTATTTCCGAATTTTTTAGTTGTAGCAGGAAATCTGACAATGTGCCTGGTAACGGCAATAGAATCGCATCCTAGTAAGTGGAACCTAATATTACACTTCTGCCTACCTTTTCGGGAATACAGGTATGACGACAAAAAAACAAAAAAAATAATGATGTGAAATCCTGATATGTGTGTCTTAGCGGTTTGACGGCAAAGCAAGGTAAGATTAAGTCGAAACTAAAGTCGTGGCGAGTACGTGCTAAGCTCACTAAAGTATCTGAGAGAATTTGTGTCTTTCATTTAACAACTAAGTTCACTTTACAGTTTTAGGAATTAGGACTTTAGTTATTGTTAAATAAGAACTGCAATATAGCTTGAAAAACGATAAACTGTACTATGGTAATTTAGCAGAAGCACTGCATATCCTTTCAGTTCAACATCTTCCAATTCATTTGAGTTTATTAGAAAAGGATGTCTTATAAAAATCTTACGTTCTCTTGAAGTAAAGTATATTGTTTTCTATTTTAGAACTACACCCATAAGTGCAAAATTGGATTCCAATCCTCATGAAAATCAATGCTCATCTATTTTAGCGTAACAATGCGCAATCTTTTACTCAAAGAAATCTTTATTCGATAGTATCTTTGAAAAACTACTTATTGCGCAAACCTTGGACGGTTGCCAAGTGATTAGGTTAAATATCAGACCGGAGAACGTGGTTCATTTAATTCTGGCACTATTTAAATAATTGTCTTATTTGTATACTTGTATGTGCTTTTTGGAAAAGCAGTAAATATTTGCGATAACGTTATGATTTATAAATAAAAAAATTACATTTATCCTATATATTAGTACTTTTATAAACACGCAAAGCTAGAAAGGCTAAAGCGATTTTTATTACTCTTTGACGCAAAACTTCAGAACGGATGTTGATGATGCAGTAACAGAGCTTTAATATTAATAATCAGAATACCTCATAGGCTACCTTTTATTGCCTAGAATGTATGTTAATAGAGCAATTCATATCTACGCGCGGGCAACCGCGAACAGCTTGAGTACTCTTACTCAAAAATAGGCAAAAAATGGTTTTGTGTAAGTTTATTTCATTCCTCAGAAAAGAAGACTGGTGTGGCTTTTAGCTGACTCACCATGACTCAATCGAGTGTATTCAGTCATTCCCTGACTGTAATAAGTGTAAATAGTAGTTTTCGAAATATTCATTATGAATCTATTTTAAGCGACAGTTCAAAATATAAAAAAATAAAATAAGCAGGCATCTATTTTATGAACCGCGTTTACTTGACAGTGATACATGAAGGTGTTTAAATTTAGAATGCGTTTAAGCTTATTTTTTTTTCTACGTCAAACGATTTGCAAATTTATCTTTTTTATATCAGGCCAGTGTTATCAACACATTTGTTATTTTGACGCAAACTTATTAGACTTTCTGGGGAATAGGAACAGGAATAAACTTATCTTATTCTTACAGTTAACAATAAAGCCTCTTTTAAACTCTTACCAGAGGGTAAGTGTTAAAAATGCTTGATTATTGAGTAAATAATTATGTTTTTATAAGGTAAGTCAATAAAAGTAGTCACATTCTATTCAAATATATCTTACAGTGACAAGGCACTTAGATATATACACTTAAATGTGGTATTGTGAGATGTATGATCCATTGTAAGTTGCCGAATACATATGACATAAATAGGAAAAACGAGGAAAGAATTTGGGAATTCAAACACTTTCTCATACCGCACAAAGCGTGGCAAAAATCCATACATACATATACTCACGCCGTTTTCTCGTTGGGGTAGGCAGAGACAACAAAACGCCACTTGCTTCTATCCTTACAAACCTCATGGGCTTCCTCTACACTTTATTAGTCATTACTCTCTTCATACTAGGTACATCGCCGGTTAACAAAAACTGTTTGCCTAAAAATCTTGAGTGAGACACCCAGTCCTCGGATAAGGAATTTCTTTGACTTCGCTATAACTACAGTTACTTTAAATCGTTAAATTGAAAGTACCTATTACCTATTTATTTATTTATTAGTAATTAATATAAAACGGTACCAACAGAATATCAGCGCCATCTAGTTGAACTAGATGGCACTACGCTGAGTTGGGGGCCAATTGTTACTTAAAGGCCTGTTATGTGTGCTAAAAAAATGTAATTATTTCGTATGTTCGTAACAGAATAAATATGTTTTCTTTCTTTCTTTCTTTCTTTCTTTCTTTCTTTCTTTCTTTCTTTCTTTCTTTCTTACCTCTTTATAATCCGTACTGAACGCGCCGATGGCTTCAACCCTCTAAACCTACGGTTTTTAATGATCATTAGCAGCATTGAAGATATTTTTGTTATTGAGAGGCTCGCACTTTATCTTTAATTTATGCGATTCAATATGGTAATTTTATTAAAATCTGGTTTTAGCTGTAAAAGAAAATAACCTGAAGCTTCCTGAAAGATATATTGAAAATACACTTATTATGAGGTTAAGCTTTTTATAAAGTGGTTCCTTAATTAAGGTTGTTGTCATGTTCTTAGTATTAATAAGAGATTAATGATTTCTACGCGAATTTTAGAGAAAGGTGCTTTACAAAACTGTGATATTTTATTGCATGAGTATAATAACTTTTAAGCAGCTAAAGTCAGGGCTAACTTCGGAGGATATTAATAGTTACCTATAGTCGTATTTTTAATTAGACGAAGTCAACTGACGTTTACTGTGTTGTCAGTTTATGATGAAATAAAAATAGTGTTGTGACAAAGTGAAAGATTGAAAAAACTCTTGAATGAATGAAATTTCATCGATTGTCTAGTGAATAGTTAGTGTTCGAGTTTTCGAAGACTATGTTCCTATAGTATTTAATTTACCTATACTGAATACCGAGTGTTTTAAACATTAAGGAACACATTGCGAGGAAACTTACAAGACTGTTCTATTTTCAATACATGATGTCGTTGAAACTATACAGGGTGTCACAAGACCCATCACCAAGCCGAAGTTTACTCGTTGTGGACATCATGCCAAGTCATACTAACCAAAAATAATACCTGGGAAACGATTTTTTTTTAAGTTTTCACATTTTTTAAACCGCAATTTAAAGCGCGCGCGTGCAATGCTCGAAATATCTACCTATCCATGGGGTCATAGGGGTAATAATATAATAAGGCGGGGTAAATGCATCGATTTTGTACTTAATTAGAAAAATTCCATACTAACTTTGAGCCTCAATATCTCCTGAACCAACTAATTTCCCAGGTATGGTGCCGAAGTAAAAATGTTTGTAGTGATTGGTACAGCATGGGATTTCAGTTTTTGTTAAGGGTCTTTTTACACCCTGTAGATGTATAAAATATAACAATTTATACTACTTACATTACTACTAGTAACTTATATCAGAGCACTTTTATTGTAATATAGAAATAATATTCTTTTATAGTTTTAAATGATTAACTATTCACACTCAATGTTCGTTCATCTGATTGAACGAGAATTAAACGCATCACTATTACTTTAAATATGACAACATTATTTTACAAAGTGACATTAGCTACTGTCAGTTGGCTTCGTCTAATTAAAAATACGACTATAGTTTTGTAATGAAACCCTTATGTTTTACATGTTTAAGGCAAAATTTACTTTTACCGCTATTATATTTTGAAATTGGTTTGGGCACATGGAGATGATGGATGACGAAAGACTGACAAAGAAGATATATAAGGCAAATGTGAATGGGACAGGACGAAGGGAAAGACGTAGGTGGACATTCTCTGACCAGAGACATCCTAAAAAAGGACAGGTCATAAGTACCCTAAACAGAAGAGCATGCATGAGGAACTCGATGGGAGTGAATGAAGCAAAAGAGGTATGTCAGGATCGTTGTAAATGGGGTTCCGCAGTATCTGCCTACCGCTCTTGGAAACAGGCGTGAGTCTATGTATGTATGTATATTTTGTATATCTTGTCTATGTATGTAAGTATGTAAATCTCTTTACGTTGTGTATTTATTGGTCCCATAACATTATAAGCTATTTATTGGTGACTTTCACAAAAGTCTGAATTGCGGATATTGTAATGTCTTGTATGTTGATGTGTACCAAAGTTATTTCTAAAATGAGTAGCATAAGCCTTGTTATTATCAGTTCGCTCAACTGACTCACTCGTATAATTACAAGAAACTGGCTATTATTAGACGGTATACCTGGCCTTACTAATACTTTATTTGTTCTAATAGCAGTAATAAAACAATTATCATTCCTAGAATGCTATAAATAGGTGATATTTAGCTATTACATTACATTTACATTGTTTACTAGCTACCTTTTCTTTGTTCGGGTTATTTGAAGAAGTAAATAAAATAAATCAATCGATTTCATGGGTATAATGGTTTCATGTGGTGTGTGGAGAGCCTTAGGGTAGGTCCATGTCCAGCAGCAGACGTCTGCGGGCGGATATGATGTTGATCAGATTTCACAGAGGACTTATTGGATTAAGCGTGAGCGAGGTGGTTTAGGAAGTAGTTTTATTTCCATACGAAATTGCAATAATAATACATTAAAATCTATTCAATAATCCACGAGCATAAATTAATTATATACCTACATTTATTGCTATGAAAGTGGAGAGGAAAGCAAATTAGGACTTTCATACTTAAGTAGCAGCATTCCGAGAACATTCAAAGGAAATAGTCTGTGAAACGCTAAACTCATGGTAACCCGTCTTTGCACGGTTTAACTAGGTCAAGCACCAGATTTAGACAAACAATCTCGTTAACTTAATTTTGCGTATTTATCACAAAAAGGTGGAAACCTTGAGTAAATTTTTTTTATGATTAACATGTTAACTTATCTCTTATTTTTCTGAAATCTGTTTAGTTGTTTTTCACTCGACTACGGCGAAGCCAAAAGGAAGGGTAATGTTTTTGGTAGTCTATGTATGTATGTTTGTATTTATGTATGTGTGTTCCAAGGGAGCGCCTCCACTACTAAACCGATTTTAATAAATGATGATTTTAATATATTTGTAGTAATGGCCCGGGTAATATAGGCTATATAAATTTTAACAAAATTTTCGATTACGTAATTAATATACCAGATTACAACCTCAAAAACAATTAAACTGAGATAATCATTAAGTGTACCACGGCTCTAGCTTGAGTCTTTCTGTACTTACAGTTCACTGGATTTATATCTGAATAAGCTATTTTCTTGTTTCGTCCTTTTTAGATCCCCTTTTTTACGTAGTCGGGTAATAGTTTTCAAACTTATTTTTTTTTTTAATTTATTGTTTATTACATACAGACAGTACGCGGCAGGTATTTAATTTTTTTACACGTATAGATCAGCAAATCTCTCTTTTGTAGGTAAAAGGCACCCATGGTCTCAATTTCATGTTCCTAGGCTCAGTAGCTTATGTGCCGCCGAACGTTTTGTTTTTGTCACTAACTATCGATAATGCAACCTGGGACAACTCACACACCATCAATTTATTTCAAAATAATAATTTTTCTAAGTAAAACCTATATGTTTAAAAAAATGCGTTACTGACTGACTGACAAACATCGCACAGCCGAAACAATTGAGCGCAAGTAGCTTTCTTTTTTAATATTCTACCACATACACACATCACCATCTAGTCCCAAGCTAAGCAGAGCTAATGTTATGGGTACTGAATAATGGATAAACATACATATATACTTTTTTTTGTAAATACATACATATTTTACATAGAAACACCCAGACCAAGACAAACACCCATGTTCATGCACACAAATATTTGACTTGAGCGGGAATCGAACCCCGACATTCGGCGTAGCAGTCGCTTACACTCTCGATGCGCTAATCGGTCGTCATTTTACTGAAATTTTATTGTAGTTCCATAGAAACCGTATAGGTGGACTAATAAGGTATTTTCCAAAAAGGGATTTTTGCCTGGCAGTCTGTTGGTTCCTCCACTAGGCTATTGTTGCTTCACCTTTGAATGCAAATTGGACGCCACTTAGTAGCACTAGCTTTGTTTACTTTTGGCTAAAACTTTAGTAATACAAATATGCAAAACGGTTAGGCTTTCAATAATAATCTCCTACTTATCAAAGAAGTCTGTCGTTTACAACTTTAACTAAAACATGAATTTGTAATTTGTTGACTTTATCTTCGCAGACTTATTAACAATTTGTAAAACGTCTTTTAGATTCTTCAAGTATGTATACTTCATCATCCTCTTAGCGTTATCCCAGTTTCAATGTGGAGTCCGCTTACTAGTCTAACCGGATTTGGCTGAATATTAGCTTTTCCACGGAGCGACTGCCTGTCTGACCTCCGCAACCCGAAGGGATAGCGATATTCCATGGTTTAGACTAGTGTCAGCTTATTTTTGAAGATACTGACGCCCTGTAACGATTGTCAAAGATCTTCATGACAACCGGGACCGACGGCTTAACGTGCTCTCCGAGGCACGGGACAAGCGATAATTAACCAAGTATGTATACTTACGGAACTTAATATTTTCTTGGGTTTACGCGAATGTTACACATTGAAATTAAACTACAGTTTACGGATTTTATCGCGTTATATTGGTTTCACTGGTTATTAGTTATTACATTTAAACCGAATGATCTAGAAACTACATTTTTATTACTTGCCGACGTTTCGAATTCTTTACAGGATTCATGTTCACGGCAGACTGAGGTGATATTTGTCTTTGTCTTGAATTTAAAAGTTATCTCGAAGTACCCGAACATTTTTCAACTATTGGTGTTACTATCTACGCAGAATGTGCTCACTGTGTCTTGATGTCTTCCTGTGACTTTGTCCTTCTTGGGTTTCACTAGCCTGATAACAGGGTCCCAAGCTGGAGGAACATTCCAACCATCTTCCCTATTGAAATTAAGATGTTTTTTAATTTTAATAGCTTCAAGTATCATTCTTGGAATAAAGTGGTGTTCTTTTGCGAGTATCTGTGGTTTATCAAATCGCAAGTAATGGTTGGTTCCTTGTTCTACATGTTCACACACAGCAGACTTCGTCGAGCGTTTGTGTTTAATGTCAGTTACATGTTCCTTTAATAATAATAATAATTTGTTTATTGCTCAGAAAACAAGTTTCATACATTCAATTTTGTTAGTAACACATAAATAATGTTAGTGATTATAAAAAATAAAAAGTAATTACAAAGGTAGGGCATAAGACACACTCATTTTCTGTTGCAAAGGCAGTGTAGCCCTATCCATGCCTGCAACATAGGTGAGTCCCACCGTTCAGACAAGGTCCTCAGGAGAACGTTGGTGCTGAGCCGCAACCGTCTTAATAAAGATGCACAACGCGTGCGCATTACCGCGAAGAAATCAGATGTGCGCGCTTCTGCGAACATAGCAGACGCGCTACACCACCGCGGCAGCACCACCATTCCCCTGAAGGCGTTGTTATATTGGACGCGAAGCGCGCTGTACGCTCGGCGCGTGTACTTCGCCCATATGAAATGAAATGAAATGAAATGATACTTTATTTCGTGTATACTTTGTATAAAGTGCTTACGAAACGTCAATTTTAAAATTTATCAGTTGTACAAGTTTATATTTTTAAACATGTTGAATTAGAGCAGCTCAATCTCAAGCATTTTTGTCGTCTATATAATCGGAAATTTTATAATATGCTTTTAAACACAATTTAGTTTTAACAATTATCTTAAATTTATTTATTGTTAAATTTCTTATACTAAGAGGGAGCTTGTTATAAAAGCGTATACACTGCCCCATAAAACAGCTACTTATTTTGTGGAGGCGGGTGCTATGAACTACAAGATTATACTTATGTCTAGTATTTACAGTATGAAGATCACTTGAATATCGTGTTAAGGTCTGCAGCATTCCCCCAGAGAAGAATCCCATAAGACATGATACTATGAAAGTAACTGAAATAAACCATTCTAGCTGTATCTATATCTGTAAGGCGTCTAATTGTCCTAACTGCATAAGCTGCAGAACTAAGTTTGCCCGAAAGTCTTTCTATATGCGGGCCCCATTGGAGTTTGGTGTCAAGCATAATACCTAGAAACATAGTTGTCCCGACGGGCTCAATTCTGGATTCCTTAAGTTGTACATTGGTTTCCATCTGTTTAACATTGGGCATTGAGAATTTTAATAGTTTGGTTTTCTTATCATTAAGTAATAAATTATTTACATTAAACCAATTAACAACTTTAGAGAGTGCATTGTTTACTTCGTCAAAATTTATCTGTTGTCGTCTAATATTAAAAAATAAGGAGGTATCATCCGCGAACAACACAATCTCATGATTCTTTTTTACATAATAAGGTAGATCGTTAATATAAATCAAAAAAAGAAATGGTCCGAGGATTGACACCTGCGGGACTCCCATTTTCAAGGCAGAACCTGGAGATGTCTTGTCATTGATCTGGACCTTTTGGATTCTTTTGCCCAAGTAAGCAACCAGGAGATCGAGAGCTTTGTTCCTAACGCCGTAATGATACAATTTTCTGACCAGAGTGTCATGATGTACACAATCAAACGCTTTTGACAAGTCGCAAAAAATACCTAATGCATCTTGCGACTTCTCCTAAGCTGCAAATATGCTTTTGAGTAGCTCAACTCCTGCGTCTGTAGTCGAACGACCCCTCGTAAATCCGAACTGTTTCTCGTGGAGTAGATTATGTCTATTAAAATAACTAAGCAACTGACTAAGAATTAATTTTTCAAAAATTTTACTAAGGTCGGCAATACAGAAATAGGTCGAAAATTAGAAGGGTCGGTTGTGTCACCAGATTTAAATAAAGGTATAACTTTACTATATTTCATTAAGTCAGGAAATATTCCAGAAGCAACGCAACCATTGAATACCGCTGCAAGATGTGGAGCAATTATGCTAATAATAGATGAAGTAGTCTTCACTGACAGTCCCCACAAATCCATTGTCTTTTTCATATTTAAAGTTTTAAATTGTTTAAGAATATCGTCAGTAGTAACAACAGTGAATTCAAAGGCTGCATCACATTCTGGCACGCAGTCCCTAAGAAGCATTTCAGCAGACATGGAAGATGAGTTGAGCGACTTTGTTGTCACTATAGGTATATTAGCAAAGAAATTCTCAAATTCTGTCGCAACTTCCAGATCCTCTGAAATACTCACATTATTGATTTTTAAAAGGTAGTCGCAGCTGCGTGCTTTGGCTCTGCCAGTTTCATTGTTGATGACATTCCAGGTAGCCTTTATAGTGTTTTCTGATAATTTTATTTTGTTTCTCAGATAAATAGATTTTGCCGTGTTACAAGCTTGTCTAAATATTTTGGAATATTTTCTTACGTAATTAATAAAGGTCTGACTATTATTATAAGACTTTTCACTATACAGTTCATATAACCTCATCCGGCTTTTATGAATACCTTCAGTTGCCCAATCACTAAACATCAGACGGTCAGTTACATATAATTTTTTGGATGAAAATACGGTCTGAAATTCGTCATTAATTAATTTAAATAAAGAATTATATAACTGATCCGGATGGTCATGATGACGCAACCAACGCATTTTTCGAGATAAATTGTTTTTAAAAGTTTTAAGTCGATTCTCATTTATTGGTATATATTTAACAATTTTTCTCTGGTCTCTCGGACATTCTCTTGGACAACAGATTAACTGCCCACTGTGATCTGACTGAAGCATATTAATCAAAGATTTGTGTATTGGTTTTATACTAGTAAATATATTATCAATACAAGTACCACTTGTGGCAGTCACTCTAGTTGGTTCATAGAAATTATGACATAAATTGTATGACTTAAATAAATTTAAAAAATTGATAGTTGAAGAGCATTTTTCTAATATGTTAATGTTAAAGTCTCCACAAATAGCAACCGTTTTACGGCAATTACAAACTTTGCTTAGAGCATCCTCCATAATAACTAAAAAACTTTCAAATGGTGCACATGGAGGTTTGTATACACTCATAACAATGAACTGCTCAAACTCAACACATGTAATCTCTACTACTCGCTCAACAGAGAGGCTCACAATGTCAGTCCTTTCTTTAAATTTTAGAAATTTACTTGCTATGATTAACGAGCCACCATGGATAAAATTTTCTCTACTGAACGAGCTTACAACCTGGTGGTTATTAAAATTGAATATGAACTGGTGGCTTCTTAGCCAATGTTCTGTAATGCATAAAATATCAATTTTGTTACAGTTCATAAACAATTCCAATACTAACTCCTTGACCATCAACCCTTGTATATTTTGATGCACCAGGTTGATACAATTTTTAAAATTATTTTTTGTATGTGTGGTTGATGGAACTATATTTTTGTCACTTAAACTAGATACAGAATTTGGTGTCTTATTAAATATATTGCCAGAGATTGACTCTATTGTCTCAGAAGTCAATTTAAAGAATTTGGAACGGATTCCAAGCTTATATTGCGTGTCAAATTTGACTGCTCAATAAAAGCAGTGTGGTTAGCCAAAACCTTGGCTGAGTTATTAATATAATAAGCTAGCGATGATGCTATTTGTCTTTTATAAAATTGTGATATATAATAATTATCATATGTCAAATAAAAATTTCTAATTAAAGCATTAGAGTCAATAATGTCAATCAGATTATTATAAAATGTCATAGTATGCAATTTTGAATTAATCTTAAATCTATAATCATTTTCAGCTTGTGGCAACAGGTTACTATAAGGAAAAGCAAGTAACAGAATTTTTCTAACTTTTAAATTGAGTAATTGGTCAAAATATCTCTGTATTACATTTATATTTGCATTTCCTCTTCTCCCAATAAATATAATAATTGTTGTTTCAGGACAGTATGATTTAGACAAAATAGATTGCATTATTTGAGTATAACTGGCTCCAGGCATACATATGTTAGTAAAAGACAAACCTGTCCTTTGCCGCAACAATTGGCTCATGTTTTTCCCTATCTCATCACTAAACATTAATAGTTTGTCAGTGTTTGTAATGTGGGGTGAGAAGGAAGTGCCAAAATTAGAATCAATGGTGCTGTTACCCGCTGCATCAGACGGTGATAACAAATCAGGGCAATAATTCAATGTAATTGGCTGTGAATGACTCCGTGGCATCTGGCTATGTTCATTGCCATGATTATTATTGGTAAGAGATTGGAGCCTCTGCTCATTATACTTACACAAGTCCACTAAGTCATCCATTGCCAAGATATGCTCATTTATTTGTTTTTGCGATAAATTATATTTCTTTGTCATGTTCAACAATGATTCTTGTAAACTGTCAATCTCCGTTTGCAAACAATGAATATCAGCATCATACTTTAATAGATTAGAATCTAATTTAGCTAAACATACTGATATCTGTTCCTTTAAATTAACATATTTTTTGCAATAATCTACATTAATATTTGATTTCTTGTACATTCTTAATAATTTTTCCTTTTTCCTGATAAATTTATTAATTTTAACATACTTCTTCAATTTATTACAGGCTTTCATCTTTCTAAATGACTGAATAGATGAATTAGACTCTGTTAAATCAATAGTCACTATGTTTCTACTGCTATCATCGGAGATGGCAGAAACCATGCATGGAGCGCTACCAACCAGCTCATCAAATAGCGATTGTGTTGTAACTGATTTCATAGTCTGGTTTGCACTTTGTAATATGTTTATTTGATTATTGGCCTCACTTAGGAGACCCTCTAATTCAGTGATGCGTTTGAGAGCTTTCTCAAATTCATCACTGCACCTGTCAAATTGCATAACAATGTTTTGTAATCTATCCCTTTCGTCTAAAGAAGTGACTAAATTAGTGTGCATTTCTGCCATCTCACTCCTAAGCTGAGAGTTTTCCCTAAAATCTGTAGCATTTCCTTCTCATTGTCCTCATGTTCACTTTGTAGTGACTGACACAAATCCTTATATTTCTTTAGTTCAGTAAGGGCCACCTGTAATTTCTCATCACGTGCCCGCATAGCCCGCACGTGTACAGTGTCTGACAGTATGACTTGAATAAAGTAATTTTGACATCTTTTGTACAACGTGCGAACCTACGTGCGAGCATATTGCACCAAACGGACAACGCTCTTCGTGCCCTCTCGAAGTCATCGGATAAGTCGTCGGTGACCCAGTGACCCAGATACTTAAATTTACCAACTTGTTCTAGTGCTGTACCGCAAAGAGTGACTACGGGCGCTTGATATTTTTTGATCCGGCTTTAAATATCATAAACTCACTCTTTTTGGCGTTATATCTCAGCCCATGAGCACTCACAGATATTTAAGAGACACCTTAAAGCTCTGTCTGAGGGACTCAACAGCACCATGTCATCAGCGTAACTTATATTATTTATGCAAGTACCATCTATTGAGCATCCAAGACCGGTGCTACTGAGCCTCTCAATCAGGCTGTTCATGTACAAGTTAAAGAGGCGCGGCGAGCTCAACCCCTCTTGCCTCACCCCACACTGCAATCTGTACACTTCTGAAAAAGTGCCTCCCCATCGAACAGTATTCTCTTGATTACAGTACCAGAAATTGAGTAACCATATTAATTCTGAAGGGAGCCCCTCGACATTGTGAAGCTTTGCCCATAATACATCGTAATTTACAAGGTCAAATGCCCTGGACAAATCCAGATAACATGCGAACACGGGCGTGTTCCTCGCCGTGTAATAATGAACAGTCTGCTTGAGGCAAAAAATAGCACTCTTTAGTCGAATGCCTATGCTTCTCTTGGTTTGTCCAATGTATGAGAGCCCACACTCACAGTCTATCTTGTAAACCCCGGCCTCTTGTAAGGGTAACTGACTCTTGACAGATGGTAATAATTGGCTTATCTTCGTTGGCGGCCTGTAGAAAGTTTTGATTGAAGCTCGCTTCAAGATGTAGCCAATCTTGTCGGTCACGCCCTTGATGTATAGGAGGACAGCAGGTTGTCTTTCTACTGTGGCTGGCTTGTTCTTCGGGGATCTGTGACGTTGGCGCGGCGGTCGGAGCTTGCTGTCTTGCAGAACTTGCTTGACATGTTGAAGCTCGGCGTCCAGGTGTTTCTTGTCACAGATCCCCCGGGCTCTCTGAAACAAAGACATTCCCACGGTAGCTAACTGTTTAGGATGGTGGTGAGATTCACCGTTTAAGTACCTATTTGTATGTGTCTTTTTCCTATACACAGTGTGGCTCAAAGAGTTGTTTTTGTCCCTTTGGCAAGTAATAAAAATGTAGTTTCTAGATCATTCGGTTTAAATGTAATTACTAATAACCAGTGAAACCAATATAACGCAATAAAATCCGTAAACTGTAGTTTAATTTCAATACTTAAGGAACTGTTATTTTAAAGTCTTTATTAATATTTCATACTTTTATGTATTTTGAAGATTGTGGTTTCAGTTTTTATGAAGTTTGGGCAAAGTTTGTGTAAATAAGCTTTAAAAGATTGAAGTGAAATGAAATCTTGTTGTGATTTCAATTACAAAATAGGCTCTTATCCGAATTGTTATTTTTTAGGATCTGAAAGATTTGTGTCTCAGACTATGGATAAAGTTAACTATTATACATACATACATATAGAACATATAGAACGCCACTTGCCTTCTATTGCTTCTATCCTTACAAAACAACCTTAACTATTATACTGAATTATATTGTCTTTAAAATGTGCTAATCATGCCATGATATAATACTAGCTTCTGCTCATGGTTTCGCTGATGTGGTGGGGTTAATATTCAGTACAAAAGGTGTCCTAAGTGCTATTCTGAAATATAAAATATATTACTGCGAAGTTTTGATCAAAACCGTTTAGAGATTTTTACCAGAAATAGTAATAAACATCCACCCATCGCATTTTCAGTAAAACTCTACATGATACACTTGATGTTTTATATAATCTTATATCAATACTAAACTTCATAATCCTGTAGTCACTATATTTATTTCAGGGTAAACGTCGTAAAACCTATCAGCAGCAGCTTAAAAGCGAAATGGTTTTAGTATTTAATTCTCCGTTCAATATTTAAAATATGAATGACAGCTACAAGAATGAGGAACAGATAAACATACCTACATATACAGCGCCTGAAATCAAAACTCCCCATAGTGGAGTTACTTTCAAACAAAAGGATGCATCAATTTAAAAGTGAAAGGGTGAGTAGCATCGTAGACAAGAGAAACGAAGCGCCATTAACAACTGTTCTATAAACACAAAACGAGACCTACAACGGGATGAGAGTCTAGTTTTTCACCCAGATCACATTAGGGTGGTTACACCAAGGCTATACTAATATTATAGAGTTGAAGAGTTTGTTTGACTGCCTCGTTGGTCTCGCGGCATAAATGTGCGCGTGGTCTCGGGTTCGATTCCAGGTCGGGCAAAGTGTTATTGTGCTTTTCCGTTAGGAAATTCTCAGTAGCAGCACGAAGTCTGGTAATGTGCCCGGTACGGCAATAGTGGGACTATTACGTGGGACATAAAAATTCATGGAGAAATGTGGGTGTAATATTACACCTCTGCCTACCCCTTCGGAGATACAGGCGTGAGTCTATAAAAAAAGTGTTAGTTAGCACATTTATCGAGGAAGGCTATAGGCTTTATAACATCACGCTAACACTGCATGGCTTTAAAATATGCCTACAGAACTGCCGATTAGACATGATTTGAATGTTTACGTAAAATGGGTTCATTCTTAAGCTTATGTTGTTTCGGGTTGTATTTATTGCGATGGTCTTAAAAGCTATTAGTTATTCTGTGCTCAAAGCAAGGCTTTGTTAATAAGTAATATTGAAGCTAGTATCATTTTACAATAAATATCAATATTTAAGAACAGTGGTGTTTCAGAAAAAAAAAACAGCCTGAGTCCCTGTAGCGTATGACCGGTACCTACCGAGTGTACGTCATAATACCGTCCATACGCTCGGCCAATCAGGGAAGGCCATCGTCCGCGCTCGTAAGTTTTGCCCTTATTTGGTAATGCGCCGACACCAACGCTGATGGAGGGCCGGTATATAAAGGGGCCGACAGAGAGGCCGTCACCGCTACTCTACACTAACCTACTACCGTTACTCTATTCTGTACCGCTATATCTTTATACATTCTACGTGTATCCTGATCCCAGCTACGGGTTCCAGGTTCACCTTAAGCTCTGGGCTACGCTATCTAGACCGCTACACCTGCTGCATCGCCTTCGGCGTCACCTCTGCCGAAGAGTCTGGCCAGCCCTGCTCATCGTACTCGCACCGCCGGTGTCTGCCAGCTGAACCAACGGCCTGCGAGGATCTGCCCGCTAAGCGCAGCCCTACGAGCAACCTGCCCTGAACACTACCGGAGGGATCAGCGTGGGAGACTGCAGCCCTTAGTGTTCAGGCCAGTGTCGTGTTGTTGGTCGGTCATACTCGTGCAAGGGAAGTGAGACAATACTCGGCAATAAACGCATCTAGATCCTCTACTGCGTTTTACTACCACCAGAACCCGTTACAGTGGCGCCTACGTGGGTTATTGTCTCGCTTTCCGTGCTCGAGTTCTCTTCTAGCAGGTCTCCATCATTGTAAGCGAGGAGGTGCGGCTACAGCGAACCGGTACGTATTGTTGTACTAATTGTCTACCTTTTAGTGTTACTACCTACTACGTACTAGTTCGCAAATTTGAATCTTAACGTTTTTCTAATTAGTCCTGACGGTCGAACTTTTACGCCTAATCGTAAAGTAGGCCATTTGTAAGGGCGGAACGCTTGCGCACTAAGTGTGTAGTGTATACTTACGCAGTTTATTTATTCATACACAATGGGCTCACACCCCATAAAATACTTCCTTTTAAACAAAAATGAACTAGCATACGAGGTCGCGATTAGAGGTGAGGAGCCGGCTACCTCTGTCCTAGGTCTGCGGTAGCAGCTCCCTAAATTACTGGAACTCATTCCAAATGATGATATTTTGGAGTCGGGCCTAGCCATCACGGTGGACTTCGAGGGCGCTGGCGAGGCCGTCTCTGAGCTGGCCAAGCGACTAAATTCGTTATCTTCCTCTTACGACGCGAACCTAGCTAGGAGGTCTACCGCACTGCACAACCACATTTTCCATAGACTCCGTAGGATGGAACGTCCTAAGGCGTATTCAAAACGAATAACCGAATTGTGCAGCCGGTTCGACAAGCTATCGGCGGAGCTGTCCGCCATTGAACAATCAGGTGTTCGCTCAGCTGACGCTGTGGCTGAGGCCCAACCTGCGCCGTCTACCTCGACGCAGGCAGGGTTAGCCCCAGTGTTGCATTGCGAGCATTTGAGAGTTAGAGAACTGTCTAAGCTAAAATACGACGGTACGGGATGCGTCCGAGCGTTCCTACAACGCGTAACCGAATTCCAAACCGCGCGTAATCTACCTTCCACTAAAATGTTATCATATGCCTCCGAAATTTTCACCGGTAACGCACTTCACTGGTACCGCGGCCTAAAAGAATATTTCACTACATGGGAAGAACTCACCACTAAATTAATAGACGATTTCACACCGTATGATTATGACTACCGGTTATTAAATGAAATCCGCCGACGTACTCAAGGTGCTACCGAAACTATAATTATTTATCTCTCGATAATGAATCAGCTGTTCGCTAGGCTGTCACCGTCAAAGCGATTGTCCGAACGCGAAAAGTTAGACATTCTATTGCATAACATACGTCCATGCTACTTGCTAGTGCTAGCTCCGTCATTATCTTCAATAGACAGTATAGCAACACTGCAGACGTTATGTTTAAACTACGAACGGATGAAATGTTTGAACTCTCAATTCCGCGAACCGTATTACAATAACGACACGTTGGCACCAGACCTAGCTTACAGTCACAAACCTAATAACCGAGCGCGTAATAATTCCTACAATAATTATCCCGTTGCTACTATAGAGACAGATTGACAGTGTCCAACTTTCAACAGTGTATGGACACCCATGAAGAAGCTCTGAGGCGTGTTGCTGAACTAGAACGAGAATTGAGTGAAGCTCATAACACCATCTCTAACTTAGAAACTCTTAAACGCAGTGAACAGATAGCGAATACCTGTAGTCTATATCATGAGTTGGTTAGTAGTGAGCCTGATCATGTGTGTATTAGGGAGCCTGTTGTGACAATAGACCTGACCAGGGACGATACCATTATTATGACACCCAGCTTTTCAAGTCACAAAAAACTTAAACGCTATATTAAAGTTAATAAACTAATTAAAAAATGTCATAAATCTATGAAGAAATATAAAGTGCATAGAGTTAATTTAAATCTCAGAAAGGAGCGCATTTATTTACTTGATCAACTGTCTAAGTACTCTAGAAGTTTAGAACATAGTAGGGTAGTGTATGATACTGACACTCATCGCTTGAGGGAAGAGCTAGTACTTAGGGAGAGCACCTTAAATGAAATATTTAACAAATATCAAGCTTCTCAACAAGAGCTGAGCAAGCGTATAGTAGAGGCAGGTGAGCTAGTAGACTTGGTGAGATGTAATGCAGAAATGTATGAGTCTCTTACCAATAAGCTCTCATGTCCGTGTGCTCACATTCACACTCCAACCCCAGCAGAGCCATTGAGTACCATACTACCTGAGAACTTTTCTCATAATTCACAAAACCAATCCTCTTCACAATCAAATAGGATTAAATCTAGGTTTTCAACATCAACTAATAAAACCTACATTTTTTCTGATAGGCTAGGTCATAATTTTGGTAGTCTTCTCAGTGAGAATACAAACCAGAGTGTTATAAATTACTGTAGGCCAGGGGATAGTTACAGTAGTTTAGTTAATCAGATTAAGTTGCACCCCTTAGATGAGAGTAGTACGGCCATATTGTTGTTTGGTAACAGTTTAACGGTAAAAAGACAGCATATCATAGAATGTGTTGAAATGTTATTAGACCTTAATTCCAAGTTTAGTTGTAAATTTATTTTATGTGCTTTGCCTTACTCAAATGACTTAACACATACACAAAACATGCACATACACACATTAAATATGTTATTATATAATATAACTTGTCGTCATAGTGACGCAATATTGTTTTTTGACGCTAATAAATTTATTAGTAAATTTACTTTAACCAGAGATACAATGCATCTGCCATTTTATATTAAGCGACAGATTGCTAAACTATTAGCATACAATTTACAACAAGGCAGAGAGCCTTGTGTTGACAATTTATTTGATAGGGTTAGTACTTGTACTAACAACGTTTTTATTGACACGTCTTGTGATTTAAACTCCAAGATAGGACAACAGTTAGGCTGCAGTATTTGAATATAGTACACCAAAACATGCAGGGCCTATCGGGCAAAGAATTAGAGTTAAGTTTATTTCTAGAAAAATATGATGTTAAGGTTTTGTGCTTAACTGAACATTGGTTAAAGAACCATGAGCTTATTGTTATAAATCAATATTATACAGTGCAGAGTTCGTATATAAGAATGCAGGCTATTAGAGGCGGTTCTCTCATAATAACTTCAAATTTATTAAAATGTAAGGAACGTAAAGATATTGTTAATTTATCTATTGAGCGCACTATTGAGTTGTCCTGTGTGGAATTAGACCTATATATAGTAATTTGTGTATATCGACCTCCTTCTGGTGACTATAATCTATTTGAGACTGTTATGGAAGATGCTATAAATAAAATTAAATGTAGTAATAAGAATATTATAGTATGTGGTGATTTTAATATTAATATTTTAGAGAACTCTTCACAGTGTATTAGATTTCTGAATCTTTTCAAGTCATTTAATTTAAGTAACCTATTCTGTGAACCTACTAGAGTATCTGCAACATCTTCTACTTGTTTAGATAACATATTTAGTTCTTGTGCTGCCACAAACCCAGTAGTAATTAGTTCTCTCCCTTCTGATCACCGTGGACAGATAGCTAGTTTTCCCTGTTCAACATATGATAAATCACGTACAGTAGAATGTAGGCCTCAGACTACCAATCGTCTAATACGTTTCAAAACCAATATTATTGCTAAACTCAATACCTCAATATTGAACTCACAAAATCCAAATACAATTTATAACTCACTTTTTGGACTAGTAAATAATGAGTTTCAAAATACCTTCAAGAGTAAAACAGTCACACTAAAGGGTACTATGGGATCTTTTAACCAGTGGGCCACTATAGGTATATACAAAAGTAGAGCCAAGTTGTTTGAATTATATGGTATGAAACAACATAGATTTGACACACCTTTTCGAGATTATGTAAAAAAGTACTCAAAAACTTTTAAACAAGTTTGTATTATGGCAAAATCTAAATTTATTAGTAGTAAAATTAAGCATTCAACAAATATAATTAAAGCAACTTGGAAAATTATAAATAATGAAACAGGAATAGCACGACCACGGGAAAACCAATTTGAACTTAAAGAAAACAATTTATTAGTCACCAATAAAACTCAAGTAGCACATATGTTCAATAGTTTCTTTGCGAGCATACCTTTAACAACTACTAGCTGTTTACAATCATCATCTTTAGACGCTGGAAATTTTTTGCTTAGCAGTGTACCTGAATGCAAGAGCGTGTTTAGATTCGAGCACGTTACCCCGCGAGATATATTGATCGCATATAATTCAATTAATATTAAAAATACCGGTGACTTTTGGGGCATTTCAATTAAAATTTTAGGTACTATAGTTGAGACTGTTGCGCCTTACCTATCTATAATTTTTAATCAATGCTTTGACCTAGGCGTATTTCCGGATTTGATGAAATTAAGTAAAATTATACCCTTATTCAAATCTGGCAGTAAAAATGAAATTAATAATTTTAGGCCCATATCTATCTTGCCGGCATTTAGTAAAATATTTGAAAAGATTCTTTTAAAGCAGCTACTAAACCACTTTAATTTAAATAGTCTGCTTCACAAGGATCAATACGGATTTACTAAAGGTAGATCCACTACTGATGCGGGTGTTGCTCTCATAAAACACGTTTATAGTGCTTGGGAGTCATCAAAGAATGCTATTGGAGTGTTCTGTGACCTATCTAAAGCATTTGACTGCGTTCAGCACGACACGCTACTGCGTAAGCTCCGCCACTATGGCGTAGAGAAAACCGCACTTAGTGTTGTCGATTCGTACCTGCGGCAGAGATTTCAGTGTGTCGATGTAAATGGGACTACATCCTCTAAATTACCTATACAGCTAGGCGTTCCACAAGGCTCAATTTTAGGTCCTTTTCTATTTCTTGTATATATTAATGACTTACCTTTTTATTTAAAAAACATCTGTGATGTTGTACTTTTTGCAGATGATACGTCACTTATTTTTAAAGTAGATAGGAATAGAAATCAATTTGATGATGTAAATAATGCACTATTACAAGTTACACAATGGTTTACAGCAAATAACCTAGTACTTAATTCTAGGAAAACTAAATGCGTTAAATTTGCTTTACCTAATGTTAGACAACTGGGACCTAATATTATGCTAGATAGGGAGGAACTTGACACAGTAGACTCTACAGTGTTCCTAGGTATTACACTAGATAATAAGTTAAAATGGGGTGCACATATAGCATGTCTTGCAGGAAAGCTAAGCTCTGCTGCGTATGCCGTCAGAAAAGTTAGGCAACTTACTGACATCGACACGGCTCGTTTAGTTTATTTTAGCTATTTTCACAGTGTTATGTCCTACGGCATTTTGTTATGGGGCAAAGCTGCGGATATTCAGAATATCTTCGTTCTACAAAAACGAGCGGTAAGAGCAATATACATGTTAGGTGCAAAAGATACTCTTAGAGAACGCTTTAAGTCTATAGGAATTCTTACAGTAGCCTCGCAATTTTTATTTGCTAATATTTTGTACATTAGGCAAAATATAGGTTTATTTACCACAAAAAGCGATATACATAACATAAATACTCGAAACAGGCATAGGTTATATGCCCCTTATCATCGTTTACATAAAGTTAATAATTCTTTTGTAGGGCTAGGTATTCGTATATACAATAAAATACCAATTAGTCTTTTAGAATTACCATTTAGTACATTTAAAACTAAAATAAAAGACTGCCTTATTAAGAAAGGTTATTATACTATTAATGATTATTTCAGTGATAAGGATAGCTGGTCACTTACGCTAGACAACTCACAAAATGATCTTTATACCTAATTAGAATTATATAGATAATTTGCATTTTTCAGTTAATCTTTATATAATATTTCTAGTTCTTTTAAATTACTGTTCATGTATTATTAGGTCATTCAACTTAGGTACTACATTTACATTTGCATTGTTTTTCCACTAATTTTATTAAAGTTTTACTGCACTGTAAGATGAAGATAACTCGTGATTATGGGCTGTAAACTAATGTTTTAGTAATTTTGTGTATTCATATACAGTCACTTCTGTAACATATATTTCCACCATATAGTTATGAACATGGTCGCGAGTTGCCTACATTATAAGACGTAAGTGGATGCTCCTGTTACACAATATTCACACTGGAAGGCTACTACAGCAGTTAAATTGGTAACTGCATTAATTATTTAAGTATTATGTATGTTCCTAATTACTATTTACAAGTAATTAATTACAATGTGAAACAGTTGCAGCTCCTTACAAAAACAAAATATGTAACATAACACTGGCGATTAAAAAGAGTGGCCACGAGTTTTATTGCCCGTTCTTTCTCGTGGTTCTACCTATTGCTTTGCGAATGGGCAGTAAATGTAAATATAGAAGCATTAAGTAATGTACATAAAAATTTGACGTTCATAAGCGTCACTTTGTGACCCAGATGAATAAATGTTTTTTGACTTTTTGACTTTTTTTGAGAGGGTACGTCCGAATACACTGAGAACAACGAACCTAGCAAACCTAAGTCTAAACCTAGCTCTGTCGCTCTAGTCACGTCCAAGTACTGCCCGCGCTGCCGTATCAATGATCACAGTTTGAATGAATGCAAACGCGATCGGTTCGCAATTTGCTTCAAGTGCGGCCGTAGGGATGTGACATTCCCTAACTGCCCGAACTGTAAATCGACGAAACCAAAAAACTAGTTGGTCAGGGTCGGGGCGTGTCAAAATCTAAATTAGGTTCTACAACCTATTCAACCAATTTTGACAAAGATGATTGGAGAAATTGGCTAAACACTCTAAAAGTGTATTTCTCTAGTTATTCCGTCGCCTCGATCCTGGATAATAAACCTAAAAATGACCTACGGCCTTATGTTAACGTAACGATTAACAGTTTACCTATTTGTGGATTGCTCGATTCCGGTTCAGCCATTACAATTTTAGGTAACAACTCCCATCTGGAGGTAATTACTAAAACCGGGTTAGAAATACAGCAGTGTCACAACACTAATTCCATTCGGACCACGAATGGAAATATCTTGTTGCCGCGCGGTCTTATCAACTTACCCACTACTTTTAATAATCAAACCCACTTATTGAAAGCTTATATTATTCCAGAAGTTACAAGTAATTTAATTTTAGGCATCGATTTCTGGAAACTATTTAAATTACTGCCTAACCATATCGCATCCGTATGCATGTCTAAAACATTGCCGTGTAGTGTGGTAAGTGAAAATAAGCCGAGTAACACGAACGTATTGCAATCTTTTAGTGAGTTGAGTGAGGCACAACAAAGAACGGCTAAGTTAATTATAAAGCAATACGAGTCGATTTCTACTGAAAAAACCGGTTTAGGACGAACTCACTTAATAGAACATGCAATAGACACTGGCGATTCTGCGCCGATACGCCAAAGATATTATAGGTTACCGCCGGCGAAATTAAAAATAATTATTGACGAATTAGACGAAATGCTTGCATTGGGAGTGGTAGAAAAATGCGAAAGTCCGTGGTCGTCACCGATTTTACTAAC
Source organism: Euclidia mi (assembly GCA_944739405.2). Classification (NCBI taxonomy): domain Eukaryota; kingdom Metazoa; phylum Arthropoda; class Insecta; order Lepidoptera; family Erebidae; genus Euclidia; species Euclidia mi. The sequence goes on along the minus strand of OX123181.2, from coordinate 9,411,786 downwards.
GCCTAAGAAGGACGGTAAACTAAGGTTTTGTTTGGATAGTCGGAAACATAATTCTATTACTAAAAAAGACGCGTACAAACTACCTTACGTATCCGAAATTTTAGACAACCTTAGGAACGCTAGATATCTAAGTAGTATAGACTTATCTAAGTCCTTTTGGCAGACGCCTCTTCGCGAATGTGATCGTGATAAGACGGCGTTCTATGTGCCTACTAGAGGAAAATTTAGATTTGTGACTATGCCGTTTGGTTTAACGAATGCGCCTGCAACACAACAGCGTTTGGTGGATCACTTGTTTACGAACAGTCCTGAGTTCGAAAACTCTGTATTCGTTTTTTTAGATGATATCGTGCTTATATCGCCATCTTTTAATGCTCATGTGTCACTATTAAATAAAGTATACGAAAAATTAAAATCGGCCAACCTTACCATTAAGTTAGAAAAATGTAAATTCTTCCGTGATGAATTGAAGTACTTGGGCTACGTAGTAAACTCTAAAGGATTACAAGTAGACCCATGTAAGGTGGAAGCCATTCTTCAATATGCTACGCCTAAGAATAAAAAAGAAGTCAAAAGGTTCTTAGGCATTGCATCATGGTATCGGCAATTTATACCTAATTTTAGTACTATTGCCGGTCCTTTGAACAAACTTACTTCTACCGGTAAGAAAGCTGCACTATTCCAGTGGTCGGTGGAAGCTGATGACTCGTTTTGTAAACTTAAACAATTGTTAAGCTCCGCACCAATATTATCGTGTCCCGATTACGAGAAACCTTTTCAAGTTCACACAGATGCGAGTGCGAGCGGCATCGGTGGGTTACTTACACAAGAAATAGATGGCGTGGAACTACCTATCGCTTACATGAGTAGGTCACTAAATGCACAGGAACAAAACTACAGTATAACAGAACGGGAGACATTAGCAGTTCTAACAGCCCTCGAATATTGGCGCTGTTATTTAGATAACGGGTTAAAGTTTGTTGTGTATACTGACCATTCCGCACTGAAATGGTTCCTAAACTTGAGCAACCCGACTGGTAGATTAGCTTGGTGGTCGGGTCGTCTGTCAGCCTTTAACTTCGAAATAAAGCATCGGCGCGGCGCGGATAATATTATAGCCGATGCGTTATCACGATCCCTACCTGTAAATATAATTAACGCGAATAATAATAACGTGAATGACCCTAATGTTGACACTGATCAATGGTATTCAGCCACCTACAATGGTTGTTTATCTTCGCCTAATGACTATCCAGACTATTCTTTTAAAAATAATAAATTGTATCGTTTGATTAAATCTAGGTGTATGCTACGTAAGGAGTTCGAATGGAAAGAAGTACTACCTTCTTCTGATCGAAATAATGCCATATTAGAGAACCATGCCGAACCCACTTCGGGCAATTTCGGTATATTTAAAACTTACAAGCGCTTAGCACTGCGTTACTATTGGCCCAAAATGCGCGATGACGTAGTTAAGTTCATAAATTCTTGCGACACTTTTATCGCGCACAAACATCAGAACCATGCACCATTGGGAACCATGCGACGACCCAAAGTGTGTTCACGACCCTTCCAAACCATTAGTGTAGATTTGGTGGGGCCACTACCCGTCACAAGAACACAAAACGCCTACATCTTTGTAGTAACTCGCTGTTTTAGTAAATACTGTCTACTTTTTTCTATCAGGCGCGCAACTGCTGAAATAATAACTAATATTTTGGAAGAAAAAATATTTTTAGTTCATGGTATACCATCTACAATTATATTGGACAATGGTAAACAGTTTGTCAGTGCTACTTTAAATGCTATGTTGCGCAAGTACAAAATCCCTAATCTTCATTATACTCCTAAATATTCCCCACATGTCAATACGGTCGAACGCTTTAATAAAACCATTGGTTCTACCTTAGCGGCGTTTGTAGGAAATGACCAGAGATTATGGAACACTCTCCTACCTAAGGTGCAGTTTGCATTAAATACTGCAGTTAATGAAGTCACGGGCTATACACCTAGTTTTTTAGTCTATGGACGTGAACTAGTTCCATGCGGCTCACACTATGTCGACACGGACGCTGATGATATAGTATACATACCTAGGGACGATTACGCAGAAAACATAGGTCACTTATCAGGCATATTTGACAAAGTTCAGGCACTCCTCATTCAAGCTCATGCTAGGAATTCCCAAACGTATAATTTACGCCGTAAACCAGCTGAGTTTAATGTGGGAGACACTGTGTGGAAAAGGACTTTTTATCAGAGCGACAAGGATAAGTCCTTCTGTAAGAAACTAGCCCCTAAATTCGTGAAGGGCACAGTGATTAATAAAAAGTCGCCTCTCGTTTACGAGTTGTCGGACGCGTCTGGAAATTCTATTGGGTTTTGGCACATTAAGGACCTAAAACTTATACACTATGGTGCCTAACTATTTGTTACAAACCGTAGAAGACTTTCCCTTCCTTCTCTCTATATGCCGTCTTAGCTTGGACAGTAGCGGACTCATAGACCTAACGCAGCTAGTCGGATTTTCCTTGTTAGCCGCGTAAAATCCTCTCCTAAGGCGGGCGGTATTGTAGCGTATGACCGGTACCTACCGAGTGTACGTCATAATACCGTCCATACCATCGGCCAATCAGGGAAGGCCATCGTCCGCGCTCGTAAGTTTTGCCCTTATTTGGTAATGCGCCGACACCAACGCTGATGGAGGGCCGTTATATAAAGGGGCCGACAGAGAGGCCGTCACCGCTACTCTACACTAACCTACTACCGTTACTCTATTCTGTACCGCTATATCTTTATACATTCTACGTGTATCCTGATCCCAGCTACGGGTTCCAGGTTCACCTTAAGCTCTGGGCTACGCTACCTAGACCGCTACACCTGCTGAATCGCCTTCGGCGTCACCTCTGCCGAAGAGTCTGGCCTGCCCTGCTCATCGTACTCGCACCGCCGGCGTCTGCCAGCTGAACCAACGGCCTGCGAGGATCTGCCCGCTACGCGCAGCCCTACGAGCAACCTGCCCTGCACACTACCGGAGGGAACAGCGTGGGAGACTGCAGCCCTTAGTGTTCAGGCCAGTGTCGTGTTGTTGGTCGGTTATACTCGTGCAAGGGAAGTGAGACAATACTCGGCAATAAACGCATCTAGATCCTCTACTGCGTTTTACTACCACCAGAACCCGTTACATCCCATTGCTAAGTTTGAGTAAAAAATATTGAATATAGATACTTATCGGGCTGGACACCGATGACAAGTCTCTGCATACCTCCATTTGTAACAATTGAAAAAGCTATGTGAAGCAAATTGAGCAAACCTTTTAAACAGGTACGATGTAACAAAGATGAAAATTGAATGATAGACTAAAACACCTTTGATAATTACAAACGGTGCTCGCATTGTATCGCTTAAAGAACATGTGTAAACACCCTTACAGCTTTTCAGTACATACACATGTTGATTTGATTTCCAACACTCGGCGCTGAATTCAATTAAGGTCTGCTTTTATTAGTGATAGACATAGCAATGATATGTACCACTGGTTTTGAATTGTAAAGGTTTTGGCATGACAGCCACTGCAGTTCAATTACTGGATTTCATGAATCGAATAATTAATATATCGGGTTTGATATTTAAAAATGTTTGGCTCACTGAATATTTGGTATATATATTTGTGCTCTCGCATTTATTAATATTTGAGGTTTACCATTTGATATTGAAACCTTTATAAATAATTGAACAAGCATGTTATTATGTTATGTAGATTTTATCAGGTAAGCAAAATTCACTCTCTTACCTGATATCTACTCCAATATTATTATTCCGTCCGTTATTTTAGTACAAAACAGCAGCTTTGATTTGAACAAACGTGATCACTTCTCTACAGGTAAATATTGGTTTGGGACATAGCTTAGGTACCAAAGTAAGAATTTAAGCATAATTTTAAGCTTTTACGATTGATCTTCTATCTGAAAAATACAAAACTGTGGAGTAGACATTAATATACTGAGTTTAATTCTACAATTATTGTAGCTACGTTTGTATTATAACTTTTTTCATCATCCTCCTAGCGTTATCCCAGTTTCAATCTGGGGTCAGCTTACAAGCCTAACCGGATTTGGCTGAATATTAGCTTTCCACAGAGCGACTGCCTCTCTGACTGTATTATAACTTTTATAACGAACTAAAAACTAAAATTCAGTTTACTCCCTAATACACATGGCAAATTCTAATGAGTATACAGGATAGTTTACTCAGAAACCACTAATATTAATGTTGAATTTAGGTTAAAACAGTTGCATCCAAATTCCGGTCTATACTTCGGGCAGAAAATTATCATAGTCGGAAATACTGTCAGCGTATACAATTCCAACTACGGTGTTGCTTCACTACAAAATTTAATTTAACCTGCATATATGTAGGGATAATACTCGATTTACCGCATTATGTTGCAGATAGCATGTGGACGAATTTAATAGATTTTATAAACGAAAGTCATGGATAACACGGATTATATTATTTCGGCATCAAATTGTGGAAAATTTCATGCGATATTTTTTAATCTAGTTATAAATGCAGTACGGTTCTATCATTATTAAAGAATGGAATGAATTCGGTATCGACATGGATGAAAATATTCCTTATGCCAAACATGTATATCAGATAGTCTATTTCAATCCAATAAACAGCAGATTTTTCAATTTTTAGAGCCAGTCCAGAAAGAGTAGTGATGTCTTTAATGGAAGAGGCATGATACATAATTGATATTATCTATACTGAATATTATGAAGCTCAAGAGTTAATAATACTCTACAACATCGCCGGAACCAATTTATCCGATCCGATTTAAAGTTATTATTGTGTTGGATGGGATATAGGCTATATAACATCACGCTATGAGCCCCAGCTTCGGAGCAGTAACGTATTTAATCGCTAGATTGAAATATATTGCATTCTCGAGTTTTTTTATTCTGAACTAGAAATTGCTATCTTTATTTTCAAAGTGATGTATATGAAGGTAAAGGGAAGATAATCAAGAGGGAGGCCAGAAAAAAGATTAAAGGAATGTGTGAGGATGAATATGAAAAAGAAAGGTGCGAATGATTGGATGACGGGTGACAGAAAAGTATAAAGAAATAAATTAATCGAAACCAGGGCAGGTTGATGATGCTATTTATTATTACTGACTACCTACTGGCCCTACCTGTTTTAAATTAATGTCCATGATAACTTATTAAAAACGGGATGTAATTATACATAGCTCGGTTTCTCGGTAGAAATATAAGTACAATTGACCAACGAATGCCATAAAATTTACTCGAATAAAAACTCAACATTGTTCAGCATTTATTTAAAACATTTTCAAGCAAAAATGAAAAAATACGCTGCAGAGAAACAAGTTATTACGAGATACGTTAATAATATTAAGGTTGTATATTCGGCATGGTTTTATACAGCGAGCCAGAGGATAGAATTTAATTAACCGCTGTGCAGTTGGTAGACTCACGGACTTGTCTGTTGCGACGGGACGTCTGGCGGCAGAAGGGATGGGAGGTAGCGATAGCGATTTTGATGGCGATATAGTATGCTGCTGCGAAGTTTTGTGCGTGACCGCCGCTCCAGCCATCGGTCCTTCAACATTCATCCTTCAAGCCTTGCCTTTTGCTATTACAGCTTGTCTAGTCGCAGCAAAGGTAGCCCTCCCGCAAGGTAGACTGAGGAGCTTGTTGAGATTGCGGTTTTTGTTTGTTTGTTTTTCGTGTGAGTGTGTGGCCAACTCTAGTGTCGGAGTTGGCCACACACTCACACGAAAAACAAACACAGACCGCCCGAAGGCCTCTGACGTGACCTAACGACTCTTATCCTTAGACAAGAACCGGGACCAACAGCTTTACGTGCCCTCCGAAGCACGGTAGCGCTCAGATGTAAATGCCACACTTGGTCACCATCCAAGTGGCGACCTGTGCAAGCATTGCTTAACTTTGCCGATCTGTTACGAACGACAAGCTAAGTCTCGCTATGAGCGCTACATGTGAGATTGCGGTAAGAGCATGGATGAGAGCGAATGAAGATCAGTATATCTAGAAAGCCTTGCTCAGGCCTCATTACAGCAATGGACATCATTTGGCTGAGATCGTGATAATACTATGCTGATTTTCCTCCAGAGAGTACGTTCAGCGTGGGTCTTGGCTTCCATAAAGACTTTTAAGGGTCGTCACCATATCGTATCATAACCATTTAAAAATAATCCCTTTGGATTGCAGATGTCAAATAGATATAGGCGTAGATGAAGGTAATGTATGATTAAATAAATAAGATTTTTATTACAAAACTGCACAGAAGTAACTGTGAGTCACAACTTGCTGTGGTTGACCTGGAGATCGTTTCATCGTTTGCTTAGGTCGGGCGCTGCAGGGAAACCATGGCGAGATGGGGATTTAGAGACCAATCACAGGTCCACTGCGGCAGTTGAGATCCATCTCAAGCCATGGCGCATTTGCTCTCTTTGCCCATCTACCTGCTGCAGACGGGACCTTGAGGTGACCTCGGACAGTGCCGTCGCCGTAGCCAGGTTTTGGGAGTGAACCACTGAAACCATAAAGAAGAAGACTGTGAGCTATTTTAAAACTACGTATTATCATTCATTACTATGTTTATTAAAATTCCTAAATAATGTCCGTTTCCAATATATTGAGTATTGCAACATTTGTCCATAGAAGTAGCAATTACAACTCAAATTTGTTTATTACAAAATGATCCTTTGTATTTGATATCTGCATTCTGATTAAGCGTCCTTGTAATTATCCAATCTCTGGCGTAAATTCTCAGAACCGCAACAACCTGCTTTGAATATATGTCGAATATTTATTACGATGAGGGTTATGCGTGTGATAGGATGAGGCGGACAATCAGTAACAGTAAAAAATATAAGTACATCATCATCCTCCTAGCGACATCCCAGTTACAACCCGGGGTCAGCTTACTAGTCTTAACGGATTTAGCTGAATATTGGCTTTTCCACATTGCGACTACCGCCTGATCTCTGCAACTTAAAGGGATAAGGTTATTGGTACCCTCCCCATAACGACAGACACGTCAGACATTCATGAAAGCCGAGATCAACGGCTTACCCCTATTCCATCTCCCTCAACCCACTCTTTCTCCCATCGCTTTTCTTAACCCAAAGGGCGGCAACGTACTTGTGACTCCTCTGGTATTGCTTGTGTCCATGAGCGACGGTAATTGTTTACCATCAGGCGGTCCGTCTGCCGCTTATGATAAAAAAACTCTAATGAGAGCAAGAGCAAGCGAAAATTATTTGTTTTATAAGGAATCTAATTTCGAAAACGCCGCGGTGCGCGGCTGTGGGTCTGAACTTAATACCTTCTGCATGTCAATCTGTTGGTCCACTAAGCTATTGCTTATATGCTTTATTTGTTCAGACTCGTTATCGAAAGTTTAAAAGAATTAATATTTTAAATTACTTAAAAATCAAAATATGCTATTTCTTGTGTCTTATACCGCCCCGATGGCCACACAATACCCTGCCGCTCACTCACCCTACATAAGTTATAATCTCATAGTTAAGTTACAACTTGGTTGCGGGTCAGTCTTAACGTCTTGGGAATTAATGTAAAGGAAAAAGGGTTCTATCTTTATCAAAATATTGGTTAAATTTTAATAGCAGCTAGTCTAGTCACGTAGAAGGAAGGAAATTCGTCTTATAAATATTGTATGTGAGAAGTGTGTATTTTTTTACCTTTTTATTGATAGTTTTTTGTCCAACCTTTTTGTTTTCGGTTCAGTATCTCAATTATAGCGAATCAAATCAAATTATAGCCTATATGTAGCCCTACACGGTAAAACGGTAAAGCCATCCCAGAGATTACCCCGCGCAAACAGACAGATACATCTTAAAACAGTTCTTACTCGCCAAAATGAACTAAACTTTAAGTATAACTTCCTTTGTCATTCGCCGACGTTACGACCGATTTACTACGGTCGTGGCCGTCTACTAATATATTTTACAGATATTTTACAAAACAGCTGTATTCGTGCTTCATATTTTTGTATTGGTTTATCAAAGTAGGTTTCTCCATACTGTGTTCTGTGTTCCACCTCAAAATTCATAAATTCGACCTACAGTTGAAACAGCATAACTTAATTGATTTCAAAGAAGTATAATATCATAAAGATTGAATTGAAAATGCTGATGTGTTTTGCTCTCTGATACTCAGAAATTATAATTAAGTACTTTAAAGATTTAGCCGAATAATACACCTACATAACGCGTATTCAGTGAAATAAATATGAAATTAAAATTAATTATCTAAGCGTATAATAATAAATGTACCTACACATAAATATCTAATTAAATAGAAATTCTAGAACTCTCGGTGAAATTAGTAATCATTTTTATAAACATAGGTATGTTTATAAAATCCTTTCGTTTCTGACTGACTGACAGAAAGCGCACAGCTAAAACTACTGGGCACAAGAAGCTGACATTTGGCATGTATGTTTCTCAGGTAGTACTAGTACTAAGGAAGCACTAAGAGAGGATGTTTGAAAATACGTACTCTAAGAGATGAAATAGTCCCACGCAGTCTAGTTGATATATATATATTTTTTATTCAAAAGGAACAACAAACAGCTACAATATAAAATATAGAAAGTAACATTACATAATATTTATCACAATATTGCAGCCCACAAGGCTGTTCACAGATTATCAGTAGGATACATAGAACAAAATCACTAGAATGGCAGATTATATATAATTGAAAATTTTTGTGTTTAAGCGTTTGAATATAAAATAAATAAATAGTGAAAAAAGTTGAAGAAAATAAAAAGAAAGAAAGCGAGAAATTCATGTGAGCTCCTTAAGTATAATATAAGCGAAGTCTGTAAGCAGCGGGTACTACTGATTTCAGGTAAGGCATTGGCATTGACAAACTGCCGCGAATGACGTAGGAGGCGACTAAGGAAACTATACGCTCGCATATAGTAAACCAAAGCTGTCTATATCTCTTCTTCTTATTTGAAGAGGTTATGTCCAAATCTACGGGTAGATAAAATAAGTGCGTGATTCATGCTGAACACTCCGCATTATACTGAAAGACTACAAGATCAATGCATTTAATCTATATTCTATAATATAAAAATGAATCGCTGAATATGTTGCTAATCGCAAATCTTGAGAGCAGCTGAACCGATTTCGCTAATTCTTATTTTATAATATTCCTTGAAGTACGAGGATGGTTCTTACGAAGAGAAAAAAAAAGAATCGACTGAACGAAGTTCGCCGGGTCAGCTAGTTACTTATAATATATAAAATTCTCGTGTCACAGTTTTCGTTCCCATACTCCTCCGAAACGGCTTGACCGATTTTGATGAATTTTTTTGTGCTTATCCGGTATCTATGAGAATAGGCCAACATCTATTTTTCAAAAAAAAAAATTGCAAAACAACGTTTGCCGGGTCAGCTAGTATAATAATAAATACATATTGTAAAATGAACTACTCGTTTTATCTGCCCCAATGATGTTTTATGTATAATTATAACTCACTTAGACGTAGCCAGGGCCGAAGTTTAGTCTAGCACAAAATACTCAAATAATGTACACGTTAGCAATAACGCGATATAAACTAAATAATATCCGGAAGGTTCATGTTCACCGGTAGAAGTAATTACTCACTCATAGCGCCTCAATTTTCTCTTACATCGCAAAGGAATATTATAGAAAGTCTTCAAGACTGACTGTTCCATATTAAATTTACCGGCAAACGAGGTATGTGCCTTGAACACTGTACATTTAACGCTGAGAGCACTCCTGCAATAAATTTTAAACTTTACCGAGAACAGTTTAGGTTGATATTTGTTTGTAGATATTGAGTATTTTATAAGTTTGTGGTGCGGTGTATATAGTAATTATTAACAGCTTTTGTCGGGCAAGCTACCGTGAGATTTGGTGTGTACAGACATAGTTGTGTGAGCTTGTGAGAGTGTCGGTGCCTATGTGTGCTCGTTTCTGTGTCGTATAAACTCGAATGCAAGTAGGCAAATCTGTAATCTGTTTTGTTCTGCTGTGTTGCGGAGTTTAATTAAGTTTTATTGAATACCTTTCAGATGGTAAACAAATGACCTAGGTAGTAGTTATCGCAACTTAGCTGCCAATAAGTTACAATCATTGATAATCGCTTGCTCGTGCCTCGGAAAGTAGGTACGTTAAGCCGTCGGTACAAGCTGTCATAAAGATCTTTGACAGTCCTTATAGGCAGAAGACGGTAGTAGAGCCTTGCTGATTTCAGCATGAATGGGCCGGCTTGTCCGGGGAAGTAATACCCTCTCATAGAAAATTGATGTAAAGTAACGGTAGCTATACTGTAGCGTTTCGTTCGGTGAGTGAGAGTGAAGGAAGCCCTATCCCCTATTCCTTCTCCCTCATCCCACTCCTCATCCTGCCCCTTTTCCCAACCCCAAGGGGCGGCAACGCACTTGTGACTCCTGTGGTGTTGCTTGTGCTCATGGGCGGCGGTAATTGCTTACCATCAGACGATCCGTCTGCTCGTTTGTCGCCTATTACTTAAAAAAGATGAAATATAGCTATCTCGATGGGTTGTGGAGGTCAGGCAGCAGTCGCTGTGTGGAAAAGCAAATATTCAAATTAAGGCAAACATACTGGATGCAATGAGATAACGTTAAGACGATGGTGATAATGAAGACTGTTATAAAAAAAAAAAGCCACCGTTAGGCGAGGCCCAAACCCAAAATCTTCAACATGTTCTTATGGCGAGGTAATTGTGCGAGTTAAAATATACATCATATATTTTTTTATAGACTCACGCCTTTATCCCCGAAGGGGTAGGCAAAGATGTAATATTACACCCACTTTCGCCATGCATTTTTAGGACCCACGTAATAGGAGGCGAGCCTATTGTCGTTACTGGACACATCACCAGACTCCGTGCTGCTACTGACAATTCGGAAAAACCCAGTAACACTTTTGTCCGATCCGGGAATCAAACCCGGGACCTCCGATCAGCAGTCGCATTCGCTATCCACTGGAACACGGAGGCAGTCATATTTTACTACATAATAACAATTATCCTCCTAGCGGTTGCATTCAAGACTTACTCCGTAGAACCCAGGTTCCGTTTTCTACTCTTTCTAGTTTGACCAGATGCGACAGAATATGAACTTTTTGTTTAATTCGACAATAGTACACACTGGTTTGACGTGCTACCTATCTGTCACATGCATGAATGATAGGTTTCCAGTGACATTTTTACACGCTGTAATCAATGACACGGCGATCCTGATGAAAGAAGCCATGGTTCACCGATGCCGGTATTGCTTGATCGGATTAGCGTGCTTTAACGTGGGGCTATGAAGTCAGCGCGGAAAAGCTACTTTCAAAAAATGATCTTTGCATAATATACATACATTGATTCACTCCTTTTATACGTCGGAGTAGACAGAGACAATGGAACGCCACTTGATTCTATCCTAACTAACCTCTCGCGCTTCCACTACATTCATTGCTCTTTTCATACATGCTTGCCGGTCCTGGGTGCTTCGGACCTTGCCCTTTTTCAATACGTCACCAATTTGGTCGATATATAGGTATGTATGTAAGTACAAATAAATGTATGATTAAAATTCTTCTGTTTCTGATTGACAACGTACTGCCAAAAGGTATTACTTAATTTTACGTATTAATTTTACGTATTCCAAGGTAGTAGATAGGCTTACTGATTTCAGCATGAATGTGCCGGTTCGACCGGGGAAGTACTACCCTCTCACAGAAAATCGACGTAAAGTATCAGTACCTAAACTGTTACGTTTCGTTCGGTGACTCAGAGTGCCGGAGGCCCTGTCCCCTATTCCTTCTCCCTCATTCCACTCCTCATCGTACCCCTTTTCGCAATCCAAAGGGGCAGCAACGCCATTGTGAGTCCTGTGGTGTTGCTTGTGTCCATGGGCGGCAGTAATTGCTTACCATCAGGCGATCCGTCTGCTCGTTTACCGCCTATTACCATAAAAAAAAACTATTAGGTACAAGAAACTATTATTTGGCATGTATGCTAGATGGTAACCGTAGGAGTGCACTAAGAAGGGATTTCCCGAAATTCCCAAGGGCCCGGAAACAACTGGTAAAATTAAAAAAAATCAGGCTGGACTTGCTCCTCTAGTCAATATTAAATGTTTAGCCTTCCTAGTTTTGAGTAAGTGCATTGGCTTTATAAGGAAAGCGTACTTCCTCTTTCACCTTTATTTTGAAACAATAATGCGATAAAGACCCTCCAATAAACATTGGTACCCAAGTACCAATCTACTAACCCCTCAGAGAAAATGATAGAATGAAGGTAAGGTCAGATTAATTAAGAAGTTACACAGTTGCAGATATATTTGAAAGCATGTCAGCAGTGCTGAGGGCTGATGAAGCAAACAGGTTTTTATGTGAGATGCCGCCAAACAGAAAACTTAGGATCTTCTCTAACCAATTGACCGTAGAATCTATATTATGGTTGTTTTGCTAGACTGAATACAGAACGTTAAAAGACCACGCATTGCGTTGCAAATTGATTAGTCACATCCTCATTTGTATAATAATATCCTTCAAAGTAACACTACAAGATACATTGTATAATCATGTACGGACGTTGATTTGTGTTAAGTAATTACATAGTGCTTTAGTTATATAATCGTGCGGTGAGTTTAGTAGTACCGGATATTGTGCGGTAAGCCTTTCCGTTCTTGACTAAAGATGAACGTACACTAGACGTGTAGAAATGTTTTACTTAGTGGGATACATTGTATATCAGCTACATTGAGTATATACGTTTATTATACATACGCCTGTATCTCCGTAGCGGTAGGCAGAGGTGTAGTATAACACCCATATTTCGCGATGTTACGAATTTGTACATCCCACGTAGTATGGGGCGAAGTTATTGCCGGTCCCGAGTAGTTTGCCAGACTCTTTTTTTTATAATAATAGGCGCAAACGAGCAGACGGATCGCCTAATGGTAAGCAATTACCGCCGCCCATGAACACAAGCAACACCACAAAAGTGCGTTGCCGCCCATTGGGGTTGGGAAAAGGGATATGATAAGGAGTGAGATTAGGGGGGCAGAAATAGTGGATAGAGCCTGCGGCACTCTCACCCACCGAACGAAACGCAACAGTTTAGTTACTGTTACTTTAGGTCGATTTTCTGTGAGGGGGGTAGTACTACTACGTGCTATCTATCGCCTAAGGAACTTCCTACCACCCAAAACTAAGACAATGCTTGTGCAAACTTTGGTATTTCCCTTGATCGACTATGGTGATGTATGCTACTATGACCTGAATGCAGATCTTCTTAATAAAGTTGACCGTCTTCTCAATAACTGCATTCGATTTATTTTCAATCTTCGCAAGTATGACCACGTGTCTACTTATCGTTCCCAGTTGAAGTGGCTTCCTATTCGTCAAAGACGCAGTCTGCGTGCTCTCACTACTCTCTATTCTATCCTTATGTCTCCCAATACTCCTAACTATTTAAGTTCTTACTTCCAGTACTTATGCAGCAACCACGATCGTAACCTTCGTTCAACTAATAACCTTCTCCTTCTTTGTCCTTCACATAGATCTTCTTTCATCCACTCTTCTTTTCCTACTCAAGCTATTCTTCTTTGGAATGACCTTCCTCTCGAAATCAGGACGTCCACTACTAGGTATTGCTTTAAGACAAAGGTAAAGCAGCTTTTATTGGCTAAGTTAGCAGAAGTATCGTAACATATATATATATATATATATATATATATATATATATATATATATATATATATATATATATATATATATATATATATATATATATATATATATATATATATATATATATATGTAATATAATAAAGTCAACTCCACTTTTTAAATACACCTACTATTAATCTCTGCACCACTCTAAGGTAGACTGGCAGAAAATGCCTAAGGCATTAAGTCCACCTTTATACGCTATGTGTGTATATAAAGTTAATAAATAAATAAATACTTCCCCTGTCGAGCCGGCGCATTCATACTGAAATCAGCAAAGCCTTGCCTATTACCGTGCTTCTACTGAGAATTACGAAAATAACTCAGGTCGATCCGGAAATCGAACCCAAGGCCTCCCGACCAGCAGACGCATATGCTATCAACTGAACCATGGAGGCAGTAACTTTCTAATCCTGTCAGATCATGTTTCTAGTACCTAATTAAAAAAGAGATAGTGCTATAGAAACTGTCTACATTTAAACAACTTACTTGGTACTTGGTAGCACGGGCTGTTTCCGCAACTCCACGTCCTGGCGTGTATTTTGCGTGCGGGTGGGAATGCTGTTGTCTCTCGAGCCACCCCAGCTCTTCGAGGAAGGCCAGCATTCTTGATCTGGCCCACTGCTTCCCTCAGGGTGCTGTGTCTGGTCGGGTACTGCTGCCTGTACTGTGAGACCTCAGGGCAGTCGAGGAGCAGGTGGGCTGCTGTCTCGTCTGCTGCCATACAGGCCCTGCACAGCGGGCTGTTAATCTTACATAATCTATAGCTTAATAATCTGTTTTTAACTATTCGTCCAGTTAAAGGCAGCGGTAAGGACGAAAGGATCAGTAAGTGAGAAAAGGACGGAGGAGAATTTAAAGAAATAACAAAAAAAAATTTCAGCTTGTTTGAGATTATTCATATTATACTGCATTGTCTGGTATGGAATATTGCTATCCCCTTGGGTTGTGGTGGTCATGCAGCCAGTCACTCTATGGAAAAGCTGATATTCGGCCAAATCCTAATGGGCTAGTAAGCGGACCCCGTGTTACAACAGAACTGTGATATCGCTAGGAGGATGGTCAGGAATCGGTTTTAGTGTGACATCTAATGATCAACAGATACTGAAATAATTGCTACTCAAGTCACTTATTTTATAAAGACAATGGCAGTTTATTCATGATCTATCCATATCCATTTTAGAATCAGACATTTATAATGACGATATGTGTTAAGTTAAATATAACACCATAAAAAGTCTCATTTAAAAATATAATTATTATTATATTATTTATTACGACATCAAACGCTTATTCCATGGCCTCAAAATTCCGTGCCTATAACTTTTTCATAGCTCAATCCAATTTTGCGCGAATTAATCGTGATTTCTAAAAAATCCTAATAGATTGCTCTGACATTTACTTTTTTGATGTTTGCAAACACGCTGTTTGGTGGACAGTTATGAAATGACAACGGTTTAGTCTTTTTTGACAGGTTTTTTTCAGAATTTTAGCAGCGTTAGACTCGTTGTTTTGGCAGTTTAGTTAAGCGGGTTTTCGTGCTCGGATAAAAATTGCCATTGATGTGATGTCTCATTTTTCTATGTAACAATACTACATAGTACATAATTCTGAGTATTATGCTTCAGCCTGTGCATATTATAAGTTTAAGTAACTTTTTGACTTGCATACTATTGCAGTATTTGGTGACAATCTTGGTCTAAGCTTTGGTCTAGCCCTTAGCTAAACTGGAGGCTGTGATTTCGATTCCAAGGCAAATCTTTGCGTAATTAGCATGATTATTTGTTTTGTAGAAGTATTTTTAACAGATACATGATATTATAGATCAGGCTGTGCTTAGTTTGTTCAGATAATTTTATTCAGTTCCGCTATATGCATATTACTGCCTGGTAATTAGCTATGCAAAATAAATACTTATAACTTTATTAGCACTGAATAGAATCCCAGTTTTGAGCATTCCAGTTTCAATTAACTTTAATATTGGTCAAAACTACAACGAATTCTCTATGTGAAGTAAAATTTTAAAACAACTTATTCCATTGCATATTTGGCTATGCCCTGGCTGATTCAGATATTAAAGCTTTTTCTGCAAAACGGAGCATATTGCAGAGCGAAAAGTTCTCCTCTGCTGCAGATTGTACAATAAAAACTTGAGTTTTTGTCTAACTTCGGTAACTAGCTGAACGTAGGCAAAGTTTGAATTGACTAAGCGCCGAATAATCTGTCTTAATCCAGCCACTAGCTTTACGTGTCGACAGACTAATATGTATAAGGCTTTGAATGGTACTCAGAACTTTGCATAGATATTAATATATCTTGTATAAAGTCTTTATTGAGTAATTATTTGTAAATAAAGGTGAAACGTCATAGAACTCGTTAAGTATTTCTGTTAAAAACAGTACTAATTGGATATTAACTTATATTTAATATAATGTTTTATGAAAAGTTGTTTTTAATGATAAAGACAGGATTTAAATTGAAAATAATGTGTTCCAACTATATTTTTTAAAATGGTTTTTTAATCAAGCGTGGTTTCAGCTTAATGGTAATGTTAAAATCGTTATTTCTACGAAACGATTTTGTTTAAATATCTGACCGTGGAGAGCTACGATTTAGTGCGTATGTATGTGCGGCTGTATTTATTTCTGGAATGCCTATCATTACTAGACAAATTAAATATCATTTGAAGCCTCTGAATTGAAAGCTTTTTAAGTTATAGGCCATGTAGCTTCAAATAATTAAAATGGTACGTCTCTGAGAGGTTATAAAGTTAGTAAGATATTTCCTTTCCACAGAAGGAATTTGCTTTTAAAATTATGTTCTACGTAGATATACTAGACACAACAAATGTTGTATCCTCACTCTTCTTCAGCCATTTAGTTACTCAATCCCGGACAAACTCAGACCATAAAGCGCAAATCATCGAACACAGAAATAGGTCACAATAGTTGTACTGTAACGGCACAAGTGTGATTATAAACTCAATACCTAGTAGTTATTGCGGGCGAATTGTGTTGGAACAGTGCTTACCCTGTAATTAACTAGCACCGCTTACGGTAAGTACCACATATTATGTGCACGATTCGGCCAAATGGATTGGAAATATGTTTGATTTGTCGCAAGAAAGGAGTAATAGTGCGTAAAGTCAACATTGGCGTGAATTTAGTAGGGAAGCAAGCTTAGACTACGCAATTTTTTTATATTTTTTTAGACAGACGAGATGAAATGATTACTATGGTTGCCACAGATGAACCTGGGACAACATTTTTAATAACACAGACAGGATTCATATTATGTTTTGATTGGTATGTGTGTCAAGGCATGAAAGTGACAACGCTCCCGCGTTGTCACTAACGGGCTCATGAACGGAGTCGATGCTCGTCTTTCCTTTTTATCCTTCTTATCGAAAAAGAACAGGGGGCCAATTATCCTAATTATATTTGTTCAAAATGTAGTTTCGATTTAATGTCAGTGCTTTACTCATGTCACAAATGGTATTCTCATAAATGAACAGATATCTGAATGTCATTGGATTGTTATCGTGACTAGATCGTAAATTGCACAATCAATCAACGTCGAACTATAGAAGTCAAATGAGACGATATTGACATTAAATTAACAGACTACCGATTCTGATTCAATTCAAAATCAAATCTCATTTCGTTCAAAATATAGTTTCAATGTTATATAAAAAACGAGAATTGGCCTTAAGAGCGAGGAAAGGGAGGCTTAGGAGACGAAGACAAATCTTGTTATGCCTTTTTCTTCCTTTATTTTAGGTAAAGCGTATACCTAAACGACAAACCAAGCTAGCACGAATACATGATTACAATAACTAAAATAAAATTCTTAGATCCAGTCGTACAAAGGTAGTTTTGCAAATTGTGATGTGTATGTCTACAATGAAATTCAAGGAAATGCCTTTCGGAGTTATAATGTTAATACAAACTAAACTAAACCAAGAACATACGTGACTAGATGAATGTGTGTGCTTCATTGAAAAATGTACGAAGGAAATATACGAATTTCTGAATTTTAAAATAAATTCGTAATTCCAATATCAACACACTACAGCGAAAAACAAACCTTCCAAATACACACATTTGCAAATACCTTTTCCGGGGGAAAAACCTTTAATTAAGCACATTACCAGCACACATCCATTAACTAAAATCTACGTGGAAATAACTCAGGTGCATAAATACTCTCAACGTTTGCGGCATACATCTTCTCACATTATTCATTTTCCTTGCCAAAACCCAATTCGGTTGTTATAACACTTATTTGTAATGTGGTTATTACCGCGTTGGCACTCAGCCAGAACGAAAACTACTTAACTTTAAAAACTGGGACTACCTGTGCCTCATGAATACTGCCCAGCCCACGGGCCATTGATGTAGGATGAGATAAACGGACTATCTGCTTATAAAACGCGATAAAATTCCAGGTTGTTTTTTTTTGCTTGGACTGTTTACAGTTTCTGCTCATGCTATCGATCAGAATTGGGATATAAACACTTTATGAATCGTGAGTTCTCTTGATATTATGCAAAACATATGATCAAATTAAGGAAATAATTATGTATATCCATGCGAGAAAATCATACAGGTTGTAAAAAGACCCTTGTCGAAAATTATTTTTTTACGAACACTATTTCATTGATTCTCAAAGTCAAAGTCGAAATAATTTATTCATGTAGGCCACATAGTGACGCTTATGAACGTCAACATTTAAGTTAATTACTTAATGATTCTTCTACATTTACATTTACTGCCACGTTCGCAATGTAATAGGTAGAACCACGAGAAAGAACGGACAATAAAACTCATGGCCACTTTTGTCAATAAAATATAATAGTTGTGCCTAAATTTTATTTTTATAAGGAGCTGCAACTGTTTCAGATTGTAAGACATTAACTTGTAAAAATTTAGTAACTATTAATATCATACTCCAGCAGTAAATTATGTTCATTTGGTAAGCCTCCCAAAGTAAATATATGGCGATACAGGAGCATCCACTTACGTCTTTTTTCTCTGTATCCACCATATTGTAAGCTTCCCTATTGTTATTATAATAACTCAGTAAGTATATGAGACTACTCAGAAAGCCTTATATGAAAAATCAATATAATTTTTACTTTTACATACTTTTTGAAACTTTCATCTTATAAACATAGATAAATTGAAATACAGTAAATATCGTAAATCATCATATCAAAAAGGGTAAAAGCGCAGCTGCTCTTTAAAGTGAAATCGGTACTTTTTCTTTACATAAATATAAATATAGCGTAAGTAACAAACTAACTCAATATTCCACACGATGCTATTCGAGAGTTTCGTCAAAGCTTTTGATCCCTAAAATAGCAATGAAAAATTAATGACAACGTTGAACAAAAACATTTCAGTTGAAATTGGAAATCTTCATTTATACAAGTCTTATAACGAAGCAAAAAGTATTGTAATAATTTGATTGTGAAACCTAATACTATATATTTACAACGTCAACAACACGATTCGACTGCAACGTATAATTTTATACTAGTTTACAAAAAATATATTGCGAATGAAAAGTTCAATGATCTGTGTATTTGCCAAATTTGCTCTTACGGTTAATAAAACCCTTAGTCATCATGATCCAATTTCGCTTGTGCCTTCCTCCAAAGTTAATCTTGGTAGGAATGAAAATAGGCAGTTGTTTTATCAGTTTATTATGAAAATGGTAGAAGTGTCCGCTAATAGTTGAAGACGGGTGAATAAGTGCAATATTTAAGATAAAATATTTAAAATGAAACCAAAGCTTTCGAATTTTATCGCGATATTAAACCGAATAATCAACAAAAAAAGATCTTAAAATTTGTATATCAAAGGGTAAATTCACAGCCTTGCTTTTCAAAATCTGGACTGGGCAGGTTTTGCAAATTAGTTAAAAAATAAGTAATATTGATTTTACAAGTCAAGATTTTAAGTATGGCTAATCTATTATGATTTGAAAACATAATCACAAAATTATTAATAGTACATAATAATAATATCTACATTTTACCATCGTGCTGAAAATTACATTTTATTTTACTATCATCGTTGTGTTATAAGTATAACATTCAGTCTTAATAGTAAGAATTTTATGAACGCTCTTCGTAGATAAGGCATTTCGTTTAGCAATAAAGATTGAGATGAACACTAGTAATTTAGATTATTAATGCTAAAAATATTTTAGAAACGTTGAAGCTGAAACTGATTACAGCTAGTAAGTAATTTGGTAAAGGCAAAGGTTACCTGATGACTTAATGTTTATCTGCAGGAGCTGATGCCACCCTGCTGTTTATTAAACCAGACACCGCAAACAACACCCGCTTTGTCAAAGCCATAATAACTATTGCTAAACGTGCATACCAAGGGGGTACCGTAAAGAATATGCTTCAGGCTAGTCATCTGAGACCGAAGAAGCGTACCGTGAATTTCTAAACTTCTGGCCTCCCGGGATGCATCGAGAAAATGTAAATGAGAAGCCTGTGTGCATAGCATGGATTTTACGCATTCGAGCAAGAAAGTTGGATGCTTTTACGCTAAATAGGAGAAGCTCCAATACATGAGCAAAAAGCACCACTAATTCAACCCGACGATATTGTGAAACGAATGCAGTCCCTAACTAAAGCAGCAAAGACTGACATTTTTTCATTTTGAAGTTTCGCAAAAGAAATACGTCAGCAAAACATCAAAAATCTAAATTCACTTGTTTCTACCGAATCTTACAGGCGACACTTCACAATATCCGAACTGCATTAAAAGCCATAAGACTGAATAAAGGTACTGGACCAGATCATATTATATACCCGGAATTCCTTACACACCTCGGCAAATTAGGCAAACGATAGTTACTGACATTTGTCAACCAAATACTGGACACTTGCACCCTCCCAGAGATTCTAAAGAGATCTAAAGTGATCGCCATGTTGAAGCTCGGAAAGTCGCCAGATGAAGCTGCGAGCTACAGACCAATTTAGCGCTATGACTGGCTTTCCAGGCAATGCAGCGATAGCCAAGTGGATAAACCAACAGACTGCCATGCAGAGGGTATCGGGTTGGAATCCACGGCGCGCACCAATGACTTTTCGGAGTTATGTGCGTATTGAATTGTTAATTATCGCTTGTCTCGTGCCTCGGAGAGCACGTTAAGCCGTCGGTCCCGGTTGTCATGAAGATCTTTGACAGTCGTTACAGGGCGTCAGTACCTTCTAAATAAACTGACACTAGTCTAAACCATGGAATATCGCTATCCCTTCGGGTTGCGGGGGTCAGACAGGCAGTCGCTCTGCGGAAAAGCTAATATTCAGCCAAATCCGGTTAGACTAGTAAGCGGACCCCAGATTGAAACTGGGATAACGCTAAGAGAAAGAAGAAGACTGGTTTTCCAGGCGAAACGCTTTGAAGCGGGTGAAATCTCGGTGAACTCTCTGACGATCTGAAGGTTATGGGCGATTACTATGCAAAATGGCGGCTTTGCCCAAACCCGTCTAAAACAGAGGTAACATGTTTCCACCTTACCAACTACCTGGCCAACAAGAAGTTGAATGTATCTTTTTGTGGAGTACCCGTCAAACATAAGTTTAACCTTAAATACCTAGGCGAGACATATGACCGTTCTCTAACATTCAGACAACATCTCGATTAAAGTTGTATCCAAAACAACATAATGTTCTAAAAGATAATAAAACCCTCAAGGTAAAAATAATAAAGCCTATAAAAGAATACAATAAAACGAAAATAAAGCTACAACAAATGACTAGCACAAAACAAAGTAGGACTCAAAATAAGATTCAGTGACTCATACGAGTGCGCAAATAACAATAATCTTGTATTGAATTCTAGTGAACGTGAGCATATTGCGGTGTGCCGAAAAAGTAACGCGACTCAATTACCAGCCACAATACAAACCATATGATTAATTAATATAATACGGAGAAGAGGCAAATAGTGCGGTATTTCGCTTTTTATATGGATCATCATCATCAGGCTTTAACAGTCCACTGCTGGACTAGGCCTCTCCTTTAAAGGGAGGAATTGGCCTACTATACCACGCTGGCCAAACGGGTTGGTACAGGGTTTGTATCAAGTTTTCCTTCTCTTACAGTGCTGTTCTCTGCATAAAATGCTCCCTCTGTCGGCTCTTACGACACCCATGGGATGATATGGGGTGGTGACATTCCGTATTCTTAATCCGTCACCACACGGACATGTGGACGGACACACATTTTATATGGATAGACGTTGTTAATTGTGTATGTGGTAAAATACTTTGTATTGGGTTGTGTATAAGACACTTCGCCAGTCTAAAGGATTCTGTGGCAGAACTAAGCCATCGATTCGCGTTAAGCATATTCGACGCTATTTGGTAAAATATGGGTGACGGATCAAAACTCTTGGTATAGGACAAAACTATAGGAAACGCGTCTGAATTACGGGGATCATATAATTATGTCAGTCGCTCCGAGGAAAAGCTTATATTCTGTCAAGTTAATAAGGCATACTGCCTTGTATGCCTTATAAATTTGCCTTGGAGGCAACGGAGATAGCAATAAGATATGAATGGAGTGTCTTATGTTTGCCAGTCATATTTCTTTTGATAGTGAGAGTATTTATTCTAACACTTCGGCTGAACAAAGAAATAAGTAACCAAATTGACGTAACATTGGATTTTGTACGAACTGGACTACCGTTTTACATAATAATGAAATTACATCAATACATTTAGGTTTAAAATTTTTGTCCCAAACAGCTAAGAATCTTCATGAAAATAATTAAAATTAGGAACATCCTATTCCTGTATTCATTACCTAAAGGATAAAACAATCTGTATCAGAAACATACATAAAATAAACACTGAGCCTAAAACATTACCTTATTTAAAATTTTCTCATAACTTCAATGCATGAAAACTTAAACACTGAACACGAATAAACAGTGTACTTGCTATTCTATTCCCCTAGAGTACGATTACATGGAAAACATCAGTTGAAACCCACGCTTTTAATAATAAGGGTGCTTCTACACGGTGCATGTAGCTGGAGCAAGTAAAGGTGCGGGTTACACGTGTGGGTAATATGCGCAAGCTACTTGATCAAGTTACTCGCTTGTACTTGTACATGGTGCAAATAACTGGAGCAAGTAAAGACGCGGGCTACTTGCGCAAGCTGTACCTATGTACAAGTTATTTGTTCGTGGTCAAGAGCTACATGTGCATGCTATTCGCGCGGTAGCTTTATGACTTGAATCGCGTCAAATGTCTCGACGAACGAAAATTATTTTAAAACCATATGTTAAAAATGTAATTTTAACAGATAACATGCGCGAGTGACCCGCGCGCGTCGCAGAGCACGCGAATTACTTGCGCGGGTGGCTCGCTTTGGTACATGCTCGAGTCGCTGGACCCGCACATTGTTTTAAACGATATGTTTACGGTGCATGTAACCCGCGCAAGTGCCTCAACATGCTCAAGCTACATGCGCCGTGTACAAGCACCCTTAATTAGAAACGTGTAACGCCCTGTAAACGGCTCAAGGTTTAACTCCAGTAGCTGTTACGTGTACCGAACTACGACGAAATGTATTAAGAATCAAGCTCCCTCAATATCTAACTGCCTGGTACCTGGTAAAGATTTATGTTCCGTCCTTGAGAAAACGTTTCAGTTTGTAAGGTGAGACTTTTCGAAGGTTATTTTTGTGCTGTCGGTACATTGTCGTCAACAAATGATGCCTATGAACATCGGTGTCGATTCGATTTTAACGAAAACATATTTTTTTGTGATAACATCTAGGTATGTTTTCACGCGTGTGTTCTTTCTGCTGTCTTTATATTTACTGATAAATAAATATTGTCGCTTGTCTGATGTGTGACGAATAAATACTTCTATTAGGGGGCGAATTTTTTATTCTGCCTGTAGTTTTTGATTTTTTATAGTTCAGAAGTTTAGTGACACATGTGGCACAATGTTTGGTGATTGGGTTTAAGTAAGGTTTAACATGTCTTACAAACTATATGATTTTAAAGCATTCTTGAGACTTATCCAATATGTGTTTCTATCACGTAGTATGATGAGATATCATTCGATTTATTCAAAAGTTAATTTACTCTTTACAAGTCAATTGGGTGCTTGCAAAACAATTTTATGATTAGAAATATTTGAAAGAAGCTTTAAATGTTCCCTCGAGGGGTTTAAGAGCGTATACGCCTCGAGCGGCGGCTCGAGTTTAGGTTTTTATAGTATTGCGGTCGCCCGCGCACCGCGGATGCGAGACCCGGCACACTATGACGGTGTCGCGTGGAATCATAATCTTGATCCTTCTTGCCATACATGAACAGTATTCGTTTATGTAATACGTCGATTATGATATGAAAGTATTCAAATTAATTATTTTCAATGCACATGCATTTAAAGGTATCAAATAAAGATAGATATTACATATTTGTTTAGTAGGATGATGTTCCTCAGGATAACAACGACTATTTATAATAATTTGGCGCAGTTTTATTATATGATAGAAATAATTTATAATTGTCATCTACATAATTGTTACATTTCAAATATACATCTATTTTGTTATTAATGCATGAAAACCCACGAATGACACTAAATACAAAACCAAAAGAGTCGGGTAAAAGAAAATACTTAATTAATTAAAAGAAAGAAAAAAATATACAATATGTTGATTTGTATTTACAAAATATTGTAATTATACAATATATATTCACCTAAAATTATTTCACACAGTGTGCGATGATATAAATACCTCTTTTAATAAAATTGTACATAGATAAGGCCAATTCTCGTATTTTATATGACATTGAAATTATATTTTGAACGAAATGAGATTCGATTTTAAATTGGCTCAGAATTGGTATTCTTCTAATTTAAATGTCATTATCATCTAGAGTCCGTGCCACGAGAACATAGACATTTTGTAAACAAAGAATTTTTACTAAGTGACTTAGCGATAGTTCTGTCAAAAACAAATAATTTCAAATCAATGCGCGCAACGGTACATAGATACGTGTCATTGGAAACTAATATGTCAATGGATCGGGTTTTTATCGATATTATGCGCTGTCAACAGGATCTTTTAATGTTTTGAGGTACTGACGCCTAGAGTGTCAACATTTGGCGTTAGTTCATTGAAATGATACATTCTTGGGCTAAACATCTTTTTATCAGAGGACAAAATTAAATTTTTAGTTATCAAGAAGGGGTTGGTGTTAAGTTAAATACAAGTTTATAGGATCACAACGCTCTTCTCGCTGTCACGGCATCTCGAAAAAGCGCGTGCAGAATATCAGATGGCAGAAAATTATTTATACCTAAAAAAGAAATTGCGTTTTCAAACTTTTTGTTTAAGTTCATTCTGACGATTTCATTCACAGACAACGTAAAATCTCTATGCCTAGAAATGTTTATGCAATTTATTAGCTAGTTATCTGTTATATTATTCATTGTTGGTCAATAATTTAATATTTTAGAATAGATATGCTACTTTGAGCAATATTATTTATTGCGTATTGATTTTTAAAAAATCGTGTCAATAATAAAGTAACATGTATGTACTCTATAATTAACATACATGGTACTCTATATTTCATTAATTTACAGATTATTACGTGTAAAACAACAAAAAAATCGGCCAATTTATGAACATTCGACCATTAAAACACAAAATCACATTTTTTTTGTTGTAAAATTTAACAATATAAATTTAAAAACATAGTGGCATAATTAGGCATTGAAAAAAAAGACTATTCAAAAGCATAAAATCTAAAACGCAACTGTTGGAAAAACGGTTGTGAAGCTCTGAATGTTTGTTTACAAAAAGTCTATCTTCTCGTGGCACCAACTATAATTTGACTTCTATTGTTCTCACTGACGTTGACACATTGTTTAATTAACAACAGGCAGCGATAGCCTACTGGAGATACCAACGGACTGCTATGCAGAAGGTATCGGGTTCGAATCCACGGTATGCTAGAACGATGATGATGACATTGTTCAATTAACGATCTAGTCACGATAACATTCCAATATCAGTTTATTTAGGAGAATACCATTTGTGACATGAGTATGACACTGACATAAGATCGAAACTGCATTTTGAACAAATATAGTTAGAAGAATTGAGTCTGAAAATAAACTGTTAACTGGTGCAGTATAAGACTGCACAGTAGGTACGTGGGCTTGTGTGTGTTAGGTACCTGCAATGCGAGCTCGTGGGGATCAGCTGAGCTGCGGCGGTTTGTAAGATAATATTCGATTCAAGTGTGCTTTTAATATAAAATAAAGTGCGTTTTAGGTAAATACCTATTACATTGGTATCATGCTAACGGCGGCGCGTCCTAGCTTAAAAATAACCATAATTTTGCCCCCCTTAAGAAGCTCATACATGGGCTCTGTAAATTCATCGATCGGTCACTCATCCATACTATGACCGTGATGTCAATTACTTCACCTTAACTTATGTAGTTTGTACGAAAATAAACCTGCGATATAGGCTCTGCAAGCCAATCCCATGGTCACCTATCAAAGATCAAATGCGTCTAACGACTGTACCTGTTTATACTGTATATTGCCACTTGATTTTTGCAGCAAGGTATTATATCTAAGGGTCCGTTTCTGTCAGTCTCATCCAGCCCCTAGTTGACCGCGCTACTATACTAACCAGTAACCACTAGACTCCGGATGTCTTGACTAACACACTAGTTTAATACGTAATACATAAATAAAGTTAAGTACATCAACTTTTCATATTTATAAAAAAAATACGTTGAGCAAAAAAATAAGGATCAAGAAGCTTTAGCCGCGCTATAAACGTTTTGAATTTCAATATTTACGTAAAAAATCGCACCAAACATGTTTACTAGGTATTTAGTTTCTTTTTAAAAAAAAGAGAACCGCCTTCAAAAAATCGACCCACTGAAAAGTACGAAATAATTTTTACATACGCTAATACATAGTATATAACTTATACAAAATACTTTGTTTTTGAAGTCGGTGCCAAACCAAATCCCTCTAAAAGCCTATTGTTTGGCGTCATCCTTTCCAAACCAGCGCATTCAATCTACAAAGTACCTACTTACAGCCCAAAATAGCTAAGAAGTATAATTATTTTATAATTAAGCATTTATTTCATACTTTTTATATATTTTATATATATGTTGCTTTTTAGAGTATATAGGTAGATTATTTTAAATTTTATTGATTCAGATATTTTTTGAGGCTTTATTGATTTGATATATTCGTCGTGTTATTTTCTCTGTTTGCCAGTATCCTTTTTTGTTTTTGATGGTTTAAATACCTAGTGTTTGAAATAGAATTAGTTTTTATTATAAGTCAAATCGATTAGATCGATTGAGTAACATTTTGTTTAGTCTATTGAAAATTTCTGACAATGGTCACACTGAACTGTCACTTCCGTTGCCGCCTTGAAAAATTAACACGCCGGTTTTGGGCTGTATCCGTTTGTAATATTATATTAAATTGATCGCCCTTTGAATTAACGCGAATTGAATCAACTTGTAATTAACTTAATACGTAATTGCCGCTTTTGACTTCCGGCAAAGTGTGTGATAATTTGTGAAACATTTGTGAAAAGTTTTGTGAACCGCAAACGTGCATCGTGGTCTGGAGAAGGACTTCGCTGAATTGTACACTGGTATCTATTCGATTCTCTTGTTATTTTGGCCAAAATTATGAGTTAATCCTATAGGTCCACTTCAAGAACATCACCAGGAGATATAAGGTAAAATTTTCATGCACCTACTCAATACTTTACTCACTGTGCAACGCAGTGCATTGTGTCTGGATATATTGTCTATCGTGGTCAGGTAGATGTATTACACCTTCCACTGCGAACTTCTGATACACCTTCCTGCCTGGCTACGGTAATTCTAGACATAATTTTTGATAGCAAGAGCGTGGTTAACTGTGACTATATTGTAAACTTGTATCTTAGCCGTTGATTGTATCTGAACTCAGATTGGTGTTGTATGAGCTATATATCTCACCTTGTAGACAGTATTGTAGTGTTTGTCAGGTCAGTTATTGTCTAAAATACATAATATTTAATTGTATAAGTTGACCTAGATAATTTGAAACACATTGTCACACATAACCTCAATCAGTAATTGTTGATTTGTATTGTTGAAAAATTTAACTTCAATTTGTTGTTGCATTAATAAGTCAGTTTGTTTGGATACATAACAGCTGTATGTACCAATAAATTTAGTAAATTTAGTATATTGCATATATTCATAAACATTATAACAACCAACTTGACCTTGCCACTTGGGCGGGTCACATTAATAAACTTTGTTTTGTTATAATATAGATAATATTGTTAGGTAACACATATTCTGTGCTTACTTACTATTGTATATCTCAAATAATACAGCCAGTCAGTCTGTTGCAAGTAATTAGTTAATTTATTTGAATATTTAACTTTAATTAACTTATTCGAAGGTTCAACTTTTGATAACTTTGAATTTGTTTTGTGTCAATATATATTGAAACTATTAATTTTGTTGGACAGTAGATACCTGTCACTTGCTTGTACCAGCAGTAAACAGGCTAATACTTTGTTGGTTTCAAAGAATTAAGAAAAATTAAGTTTTGATTGTTAATATTATTTAACGCTTATCTGGGCTCTTTTGAATTTTGATTATGTCAGCTATCAAGGACTTGCGTGCGGCTGCTGGTGCTATTGCATCAGATTTGCGCTGGTTTGCCTCGGCCAGTGCCTTAGTGAACCGGCCTGATCGCCAGCAGGCCTTACTACAAAGGTACGAGCGGATTGACGATCGCCTGGCAAGTGTGGAACAGCAATTCCGCACTTTCAGCACTTGCTGTCTTGAAGTGTCAATCAATGATTTCACTGCTGACCAGCGAAGTAAGGTCAGCGAAGACTATGCCCAGGTCTTAGACCTGTATGATGCTGTCTCCAATACTGCGAGACAACTAGTTGCCGATAGGGAAGGGCAACCCGGCCTGAAGCAGGAGCTTCCTAGGTCAGCACCGGGGCTGGTGAGTAGGCTCCCTACTTTGGACCTCCCCCATTTTGATGGCTGCCTAGGAAGCTACCTGGGCTTCATTAACTTGTTCGACAGCCTGGTCAATGACAGGGCTGACCTTCGGCCAGCACAAAAATTGGCATATTTAATGTCGGTTCTGGATGGGGAGGCTAAGGGCCTCATCCAGCATCTGCCCGTGTCTGACGAGGCGTACCAGACGGCTCGGGACCTAATTACCCGTAGGTACCATAATAAGCGTGGCCTCGGCGATACGCACATCGAGCAGATTTTGGGTTTGCCGACGCTCACCCGGGTCTCTGGGTTGCGCACCCAACTTTTGAACCCGCTTTTGGTGGCCATCAACGCACTTAAGTGCCTTGACCTGCCCGTGGACCAATGGTCCTATCTATTGTTGCACATTGTACTGAAAAAGCTGCCTGCCGACCTGAGGTCGCGTTTTGAGCAGCGCTTTGGTGGGGACAGCGCGACCCATCTGCCCCCCTTTGCTGACCTGGAGAGGTTCCTAGAGGATGAATGTCGGGTCTTGGACAACTCCGGTGGTGACACGCCGGCTAAGACGCAGCCGCCCAAGGTCAAGGAGCAGGCTCGCGTTCACACCCGAGCCAATGTTGACCGGCGCCCTCCTCGCTTTGCAGTCACGCAGAGCCCAGTGGAGTGCTCCTACTGCAGGGTCACGGGGCACAGAACGGCCAGTTGTAGGGCATTCTTGGACCTGCATGTCGCCTCTCGTAGGCACATCGCGAATGCCCGGCGCCTTTGCTTCTCTTGTTTGGGGACCCACTACCAGCGAGACTGCCCAAACTCTCGCCCCTGTCCTCACTGTGGAGGACAGCATTTGGACATTCTCTGTATGAATGCCAGAGAGGTTGGCCGCTTGTCCGACCAACCGACGTCGCGCACGGGCGGGTGTTTTGAAGGTGGCAGCCGAGGCTCACCGGCGCGTAGCCGAGAGTCGCCTCGCTCAATTGATCGCCACTCGCCCCGCTTGGAGAACCGTAGCGTGCGCACGCCTCCTCTCTCTCGCGCACTTGAATGTGCTGTTCAGCGTCACCAGCACCATGACTGCTGCCCCAGGTATTCCCCTCCTTTGGCGGAGCGTCCCCGCCTTGACTCGCGTCCACCTCGTTTTGGGCGGGTGCGTCATTATGACCCCCCACAGATGGCGCGCGGATCGAGTTATCGCGCCTTTGAGGACTTCAAGCCGCACCCTCGTTTTGACTTGCCTGGTCCTGGCCAACGGTCGCCGCCCAGGCAACAATAGGTCATTGACCCCTGCCCTATAACTCCAACCTCCCCCATTGAGACCGTTATCCTACCAACGGTTGCTGTTAGGGTCTGGGGACCCACGGGGACCTCTGTTGTTGTCCGTGCTATATTGGACACAGGTTCACAAGGTTGCATTGTTGCCACTTGTTTAGTAGGGCAGGTTAAATTAAATATGGGTTTATTTCCAAATTGTATACGGGGCATAGGTGACGCTGCCTCTAATGTTGAAGGGCAAGTTAAGGTTTTGTTTGGCCCTGTTGAGTCTTCACACCCGAGGATTGGAACCTCGGCTATTGTGCTGAAGAATATTTTGGGTATGCATCCACAGAAGCAGCTACCTGCTGCTGTGGTGAATTTGAAATCGGGATTGGAACTGGCAGACCCCAAATTTGCCACACCGGAACAAATCGATTTGTTGATTGGCTCTGATGTCCTCGGTGGAATTTTGATTGGTCGGAAACGGGTCTTGGTGCCAAATGGTTTGACTGCCATCCCGACCATATTTGGATTTGCTTTGATGGGACCTGTACCTAGGGACCCCCCTCCACCAAAACTTGATAATTTGTTGGCTGTAGGCTCTGCTCTCTCTGATGCAGTTCAGAGGTTTTGGAAAGTAATGGAGCCCCCTCAAGTTGCCCGTTTGAATCCAGAACATGAGAAGTGCGAGCTGTTCTTCCAGAACAACACTGGTCGACTCTGTTCTGGTCGGATCATTACGAGGCTACCCTTCCTGTCTGTTGGGCCTCCGCTTGGTGAGTCACGACCTTTAGCCGAAAAGAGATTGTTGGCTATGGAGCGTCGCATGGATCGTGATCCGGAGCTCAGACAGAAGTACATTGAGTTCATGAGGGAATATGAACAGTTGGGACACATGTCTGTGTCAAATTTGGATTGGCGTTCGGTGGAGCATTACTTTCTCCCGCATCATGCGGTATTAAAGCCATCGACTGGCAAGCTGCGCATGGTATTTGATGGTTCTGCGCAGACTTCAACAAGCGTATCCTTGAACCAGTGCTTGCATTCTGGTCCCAAGTTGGTCAAGGACCTTTGTGACGTCATCACCAACTTCCGACGACATCAGGTTGTCTTTGTGGCCGACATAAAAATGATGTTCAGGCAGACTATTATCCACCCTGATGACCTTCGCTTCCAGCTGATCCTTTGGAGAGAGTCTCCTCGTGATCCCATGGTCGTCTACGAGCTCAATACGAATACGAACGGGTTAAGGTCAAGCCCCTACTTGGCAATACGTTCTCTTTGGGAGCTCGCAGACCGCGAAGGCTTACGTTTTCCACGATCCTCCGCCATCTTGAAAGACGATATTTACGTCGATGACATTTGCTCGGGCGCCTCCACAGCGGACGAGGCGATCCTCCTGCGGGACGAATTGATAGGTATTTTGGTCTCCGCTGGTTATGAGTTGCGCAAATGGATTTCCAACTCACGAGCGCTTTTGGAAGGCTTGCCAGAGGATCATCAGCAAGATCCACATCTATTTGAGATTGTTGACAACCCCGCCATGATGGCTGTTCTTGGCGTTCAGTACAGACCAGTCCAAGACATCTTTACGTATAACGTAGACTTGAAATTGCCTTGTTCTTGGACTAAACGTCTCGTGTTGTCTACTGTCGCCTGAACCTTTGATCCGAACGGTTGGATTTGTCCTATCATATTTTGGGCAAAATGCTTCTTGCAGAAGCTTTGGACAGCAGGATTGACCTGGGACGAACCTCTACACGGTACTCTTGTTGAGTAATGTACCTTTTTGTATCCTCACTTCCTGCCGTCAACGAGATCTCCTTGCCTCGTCCCATCCTTCCTCCCGGGAAGTACAAGGCCACCCTTTACGGGTTTTGTGATGCCTCGGAACGTGGTCACGCGGCCGTGGTGTACTTGCGCACAGTCAGTGCCTCAGGTCAGGTGAGAGTTTCCCTGATCATGGCGAAGAGCAAGGTTGCACCCCTTCGGACATCTCTGACCATCCCAAAATTGGAGCTCTCGGGAGCAGCCCTACTTGTACGCTTGTTGAATCACGTGTCCAGTACCTTGGGTAAAAGCATTTGCATTAATGGGACCTACGCCTGGACAGACAGCCAAATTGTTCTTTGTTGGTTGAAGGCTTCTGTCCACACCTTGGAGGTATTTGTCGCTAATCGCGTTTCCCAAATCCAGAAATCCGAAGTCAAACTTGTTTGGAGACACGTGCCAGGTGAGCTCAACCCCGCTGATTGTGCTCGCGTGGATGCTTGACGCCTAGTTTGATAGGTCATTCGCTGTGGTGGGGTCCGGAATGGTTGAGTCAACCAGAAACCGATTGGCCTCGAACGCCAGTTTTGAATACTTCTAATTTGCCGGGTCTACGAACACTTGCTGTTGAGAAGGTGGAATGCGCCTTCGACCCCGATTTTTTGTTGAATCGTTACAGCTCCCTTGACAAGTTGTTAGGTGTTACTGCTTGGATAAAGCGTTTTGTTTTTAATTTTAGGCACCCACAACAGAAACGTCTGACACCGTTTCTCTCACCACAGGAACGACAGGAGTCCCTCACCTTTTGGGTTCGTTCTGTGCAATTGGCGCACTTTGAGAAGGAGATTGCTATCCTTAAATCAGGGAGATCAAAATTGTCGGGAGCTGTCTCTAAATTGAACCCCTTTTTGGACGATACGGGTCTCTTGCGCATTGAAGGGCGTCTTAAGAACGCCAACCTCCCTTACGGAGCATGTCACCCCCTTTTGTTACCTAAGGACGGTCATTTGGTACGCTTGTTGGTAACTGACCGTCACCTTAAAAATTCGCATGCTGGTTGTAATGCGCTCTTGGCCATTTTGCAACGCGAATTTTGGATCTTGTCTGCCCGAAGAATTATTCGGAGTGTAGTCTTTCGCTGCATCCCTTGCTATAAGCTCAAGGCTTCTACCATGCAGCCGTTGATGGGGGATTTACCGGCAGATCGCGTAACTGAAAGCAGGACGTTTGACGGTATTGGCACGGACTTCGCTGGTCCCTTTTTGGTGAAAACATCGACACTTCGAAACAGCAAGACTGTTAAGGCCTACTTGTGTGTTTTTGTTTGTCTCTCCACAAAGGCCGTTCATTTAGAACTGGTCTCCTCGCTTACGACCGAGGCGTTTGTAGCCACATTTGACAGATTTGTATCCCGCAGAGGGCTGCCTTCCTTGATCCGTTCTGACTGCGGCACTAACTTCAAGGGCACCTATAATTATTTGAATGATGTTGTTAATTTCCTTGAAACCAACAAAGCTGATATAGGTGATAGGCTTGCCCGACGTGGGATAAATTGGTTGTTTTCCCCACCAAATTGTCCACACTGGGGTGGTATATTTGAGGCCGCCGTAAAATCGGCCAAAACACACTTGCGCAGGACAATCGGTGAATCTGTCCTTACATTTGAGGAACTCGCAACTGTGTTTTGTTAGATTGAGGCCGTTTTGAACTCTCGGTCATTGTGCCCGATCTCCTCAGATCCGAATGATTTGGAGGCCCTTACGCCGGGCCATTTTTTGATTGGTCGCCCACTTGTCGCCTTGCCTGAGTACCCTTATATTGACACGAGACCTCGCCTCGGTCGTCTCTCGCGTTTTGAATTGGTACGCCAGATTACTCAGAGCTTTTGGAAACGCTGGAACTTGGAATATTTGCACAAACTCCAGCAACGCGTTAAGTGGACCGACAAGACCGATCCACCCAAGATTGGTGACCTCGTTTTGATCAAGGAGGCTAACCTTCCACCACTCAGATGGCGCAGGGGGCGCATCCTTCGTTTGGTAACTGGGGCTGATGGAGTTCCCCGATTTGCTGAGGTCTTGGTGGACGGTTCGATTCTGAGGAGAGCGGTTGCAACATTGTCACGTCTACCAACCGATTAGCGGACCGGTAGGCCGGTCCGGGGCGGGTGGATGTTTGAAATAGAATTAGTTTTTATTATAAGTCAAATCGATTAGATCGATTGAGTAACATTTTGTTTAGTCTATTGAAAATTTCTGACAATGGTCACACTGAACTGTCACTTCCGTTGCCGCCTTGAAAAATTAACACGCCGGTTTTGGGCTGTCTCCGTTTGTAATATTATATTAAATTGATCGCCCTTTGAATTAACGCGAATTGAATCAACTTGTAATTAACTTAATACGTAATTACCGCTTTTGACTTCCGGCAAAGTGTGTGATAATTTGTGAAACATTTGTGAAAAGTTTTGTGAACCGCAAACGTGCATCGTGGTCTGGAGAAGGACTTCGCCGAATTGTACACTAGTATCTATTCGATTCTCTTGTTATTTTGGCCAAAATTATGAGTTAATCCTATAGGTCCACTTCAAGAACATCACCAGGAGATATAAGGTAAAATTTTCATGTACCTACTCAATACTTTACTCACTGTGCTACGCAGTGCATTGTGTCTGGATATATTGTCTATCGTGGTCAGGTAGATGTATTACACCTTCCACTGCGCACTTCTGATACACCTTCCTGCCTGGCTACGGTAATTCTAGACACCTAGTAAACATTTTTGGTGCGATTTTTAAGTTTTAATTTTCGTTTTGTTTTTTTTTCTTATTATTTTTATTTCATACTTTTTAGTGTTAGGTACTTCGTTCGTTTACTTCAGGTTTTGTGTTAACTACTCTTTTATTTATTTCAAACTTTTAGTGATAGTTTATTTACTTTAAGTTTTGAGCTAATTAATAGTTTGTTTATAGTTAGATTCAATTATTTTTTTGATAAGTTTTCTGCTAGTATCAGTTTGTGATCATGACTTTGACATAGGTACCTACTTTTATTCTGTGTGCCTATGGGCTTAGGCTTCATGCTGGAAGAGAGAGATGAGTCTTGGGAATCAGCCACACACGGAAGTCCGATCCAAACAAATGCGGTGGACTTGTAAAAAGGTACTATTGAATTGGCTGTGAGCTCTCGTATTATGCTCCGGAGAAATATGCCAATAACGGATGGCTTAGCGAACCGGGCAATGGGTGTTCCTAAAGGATTTAAATGGCCGGCACTAAGAAGAGATCACTTGAGCCAGGTGAACTGCCTGATGCCATTTTGATACTATTTGATGATCCATCAATAGCATTGCGTCTTAAAGATGATGATGGATACATTTCCATAGCTCCAGTGCCAGCGACCTATCAAGGCAATCGCGGTTATGGTGATATCGAGAGGCGCATGTTGCCAGTCATATTGAGTTGGGCTGTGACGGTACACAAGTTGCAAGGATGTACACTTAGTTCCGCCGACCTAGGGCCTAAAATCTTTGCTATAGGCCAATGCTATGTTGCCTTGAGGCGGGTCAAATCCCTAAAAGGCATGGCTTTAAGTGATAGTGACTCGAACAAATTACTCAACCGTCCCCGCGACAACAGAGCCTTATCCGAAATGACAAGAATGAGAAATATGCTCTCGCATTAGATTCTTTCACCTACTTTCTTTGTTTTTTGTTAATCGCAGAGACATAGACACGTACACACGTACACACACACACACACACATAATACATACAAACATACTAAGAACCAATATAATTATGTATACGGGTCAAACTGAGAACCTTCTTTTTTGAAGTCGGTTAAAATACTAAAACTTTCTCCTAAGTGGAACAAATACTTTTTTTCCGAAAACCGCGTAAAAATCGGTTCAGCCAAACTCGAGTTAATCGTGGGCAAACTCAGAACCTTCTTTTTTTGAAGTCGGTTAAGGGCCTAAAACCTTCTTTTAAGTATAACAAATACTCTTCTGGAAACCGCATCAAAATCGGTTCAGCCAAACGCGAGATAATTGCGGACAAACATACACATACATACATTCAGGTCAAACTGAGAACCTCCTTTTTTTGAAGTCGGTTAAAAATGGCGGACGCGGACGCGAGCGACAGGTCCGTCCTCTGAGAGCGCTCAGCGCTGAATGGCGAACATAGCATCGCGCTTCGAGCTTTATAGGTCTTTTTAAAAAAATCATATTAATTACAAACGAAAAGTTTAGATTCCAATTTTTTTATATGACTTAAAAAGAATCTTAAGGTTTCTAAGTATGTGTATATCTTTTTAATAATCACAGTAGTTTTTTAGATATAAATGCAAATTTGCGGGCTAAAATTAAGCAAAATGCACTGTTTTGATCTCCGATTTTATCCGATATAAACTACAGAAATTACGAAAATGCCTTTTTTAAATTCATCCGTTTTAAAATATTTACTATAGTAACCCATATATTTTCTTTAGCACTCTCTTGATAAAGAACTGAACTTTCATATTTTTTATATCTTTTCCATTAATTGTTATTTATCCGTAACGTAATAGAACAATAAAAACCCGAAAAATCGCCTCCGACGGATTAAACGCTCTTAAATAAGGCACTTTTTTTGTAGGTGCAAACCTTTGCACTTACAAAAGTGTCAAAATATCGGATACTTGAAACAAAAGTACGTGACATACATATATTATGTATATCTCAAAAGACAATTTAATATTGACTTGAAGATAGGTTGTTAATTTCAGGATCTGTTTTCACCTTTAGCATCATGCACATCTTCAAACTCAAGTTGAAACTGCATTAAAAAAAAACTTAATTCATAAGCATTTATTCAGCTGTATAAACAGAATTGCAATATTTCAAATGGCCTCATTTGATAGCCTTTGCAGCAAAATGGAAATTCAAATAACTGTAATAAGCTAACATAGTTTTGCTTAAAAACAACACATTCGATAGAAAGAGTAATTTACATGCACTCTTTGTTCAGTAGCCTTATAATAATATAATACAATCAGAAAGAATTAATGAGGAATCAAATTTCAACACGCTATCAAATCTTATCGGATAACCCAATTAAACAGTTAATACATAAATTATATATGCTCACCCAATATTTTGTCAGCTCATCATGACTGTTCAATAATACCTAATGAATAGTAGTGTCCACCCCATAACTATTACATAATGATATTCAAGTATTTACGTTATGACATTGATATTCATGGCTGAATATAATTATCATAACTTGTACCATTCATGTCGAACTGTTATGTATATGGGACGGGAAAAACATATACTTATACAAGGAAACTAGAATAAATCGTAGCACAACAGAAGGGTTTTTCTAATAAACTTAATACAACGCTAAGGAGGCAATACCTTCACGATAAGTAAAATAATAAAATTATATGGCGTACTCATTGTTACTGTGGCCATTTGTAAACAAAGAAAAGTCGAATGTGAAAGGCAAAAATAGGTGAGATAGTCATAAAAGTCGGTTATTATTGGGGAACTATGGAAAGGGCGATACAACCAGTATTGAGAGCTCGGTGACTGTACACTTAGGGACAAATTAATAAAAGCAACTAAACGTGTGCTAAGTAACGAATTGGTAAGGGGAGAGCGATTAACATAACATATCAGATTAACAACGTAAAACTCATAAAAACCTGTATCAAACTTACTGATCTGATTAATCTATTTCCACCCTGCATTTCCAGTTTATACCTGAAGCGATAACCAACAAATGGATACGTTTTATATCAAAATGTCAAGACTTTGGCCTTAGCATTCCAAGCAGCGTGGCGCCACGATAGTTTATAAATATTACACAAATAGCGTGCAAAAGGAGAATTAGCAATGCCATTAATACAAACAGACTGGATTGCGCTATCAAAGTTTGCACGCACATAAATATTTACAGCGTTAGATTTTATGATACATAGCAGGTAAAAACAAGTAAACCAGCTTTTTCAGCAAAACCCGATCTCGTATTTCGTTTAAAACTAACGCAGCCATGTAGTTGCAGGAAAAAGAAACGTCAAAATAGATATTCAAATTTTTTCTCTGGGACTATACTATTGGTCGGCAGTGTAAACGTTTTCCCCTAGAAAATCAGTACATTCGTATTCAAATGATTATAGTGCAGACCACACGATTACATTTATTTGGGCTATTGCTACTGTTCGTAGGTTTGTTAGAATATTTCCTGGACTTTGCATGAGATCGCGCCTCGCAATACGACGTGTTTCCTGTTTTCAGCGTGTTCTTTTAAACGGTTAAGTGACAGCATCGTCGCATTAGATGACAATCTGACGCAGTCCAAGCGCGATTTCGACAACGGGCGTGAAATTTCAAACATATGAAACGTGCCTTTGTGTCCATATTGTAGTGGCTAACCGCTGAATTCAATATTCAGTCCATCCATTTTTTGTGAAATTTTAGATTAATTTTAGACATTGACTCCATACAAAATATGTCAAACATATATATCGAATTTACATATCTATGTATATATCGAATATTGAAACCGTAAAGTGGAAGCCTAATGCGTTACGATTGAACGTGTGACCGTTCGCCATGGCAATTACTTAAAATAAGTAATGTACATACATACATAGACTCACGCCTGTTTCCCCGAAGGGGTAGGCAGAGGCATATTAAACGCCCACTTTTTGCCAGTGTTTTGATCCCACGTAATAGGTGGCGAGCCTATTGCCGCTTATCGGGATATTTTGTTTGCCAGAGCCTCGTTCGTTGATCGGCAGGTGCACCACTTGCAGGTGAGGTTGGCTTGGGACCCTAAGTTCTTGGTGGGAACCCTATGCACCTAATAAGTAATGTAGATATAGGAAGTAGTTAAACGACATTTAATAAATAATATTGTGGGGTCACGTTTAGCTGACGTTAGCACATTAAACATTGTACGTAACGCGCCTGTAGCGCAGTTAGTGAATTGGAGTCAGTCGCTCGCTGGCATTTGTAACGTTTGTACAAATAAACGTATTGCGTACCTACTAACCAGCTTTTTACTTGAGAATCCCATGAGTCGTAACCCTGAACACATCAAGGACATACACGCACACGAGACACACCAACAGCCTCAACAGTGGTGACCTCCGACTTTGGTTACGCATTCGTGGAATTTTCAAGTAGTGCACTGTACGCATAGTGAACTTTGACCACGACTCCCCGATAAAGTGAAGTGCCATCGGGTAATAAATAATGGAGCCAGCCAAAATGGTACAAACACCATCGACCGTCAGTGATTTGGCAGCGATAAGTTTGTCATCCAAGATACCACAATTTTGGACAGACTTACCGCGCATGTGGTTCAAAAAATTTGAGGCCATTGTTGCGCAACAGAAACAAGGTGATTCGACGAAGTTCAATTTGGTGGTAGCCCAATTGAGCAAGGACGCACTTCAGCAGGTGAGTGACATCCTGGATTCACCACCCCCAGAAGGAAAATATGAGACGTTGAAAAATAGATTATTGACAGTTTTTGAAGAAAGCGCTCAAAGGCAATTCCAAAAATTGGTCAGTGACATGGAATTAGGCTCACAAAAACCGTCGCAGTTGTTGAGAAAAATGAAGGAACTTGCACGGAACACTCAGGTTTCAGACGAGGCCCTAAAGAAGCTATGGATGTCACGTTTGTCGTCATCAGTTAGAGCAGTACTCGTAGTTAGTCAGGACACTAACCTAGAAAATTTGGCTACAATGGCGGATAAAATAGTGGAAAATATGCATACTGGAGAAGTCGCCGCGGTAACGTCATCGCACGCCGCGGTTACGTCATCGTACGCTGCGGCCACGTCAACGCAAGCACCGGAGAATAAGGCAGACCTTATCCAACAAATTTCCGAAATGACAATAGAGCTTAAACACCTCCGAGGAGAAGTAAACGCGATAAGAAGAGGAAATTTTCAATATAGAAATAATTGGAACCGAAGTTCGTCGAGATCACGCTCCAGGTCAAGGTCAACGCCACGTAGGACGCCTGAAAGTCCCGATTGGGTATGCATACATCATTATAGGTTCAAGCATCGCTCCTATCGTTGCGAGCCGCCGTGCAACTGGGAAAAACTACAGGAGGCGAAACAGGGTAACTAAAGGAAATACAATTCGATGCGATGGAGAGTTGTATTACGTCAAAGGACACCCATCGCCTAAGCATCACCGATAAGGAAAGTGGAATAACATTTTTGGTGGACACTGGTGCAAACGTTTCCGTAATACCCGTGTGTAAAGTGAGTGCGAAAAATCGACGAGAGTGCGAATATAAGCTTTTTGCCGCGAATAATACGGAAATCAAAACTTACGGCACCGTAGTGTTACAATTAAATTTAGGCTTACGTAGAGCGTATAAGTGGACTTTCGTGATAAGTGACGTTAAGCAAGCTATCCTGGGAGCTGACTTTTTAAAGACTTTTAAGCTAGTTGTAGATTTACATAATAAGAGGTTGATAGATACTGTAACTAATTTACGTTCGTACGGATCCATCATTAAGTGTGACAAACCATCAATTTCTAGTTTTCAGTACGATAACCCTTATAAGGATTTGTTAGAAAAATATTCTGAAATTACGTTACCGATGTCTTACAATAACGGTCCGTCGCATTCCATATTTCATCACATTGAGACAACAGGTCCACCTGTTCATGCTAGGGTTAGGCCTTTACACCCCGACAGGTACAAGAAGGTCAAAGAAGAGTTCAAGTACATGCAAGAATTAGGTATATGCAGACCCTCAATGAGCCCGTGGGCCAGCCCTCTGCACGTCGTGGACAAAAAGGACGGAGGGATCCGACCTTGTGGCGATTACAGGCAACTAAACGCCATCACGAAGCCTGATAGATACCCTGTACCGCGACTACAAGACTTCACATATGGATTATCCGGTAAGAAATACTTTAGTAAAATTGATATAAATCGATCTTATCATTTAATACCTATTTTTCCAGATGATATACCTAAAACAGCTATAATTTGTCCATTTGGCCAATTTGAATTTACTAAAATGAGCTTTGGAATACGGAACGCAGCTCAGACCTTTCAAAGGTCCATGAGTTGTCATGTGTTAAAGGATTTGGAATATATAAAAGAAAATGAACAGGAATCATTCTTATCCTGTTATATCGATGACGTCATAATCGCATCAGACACAGAACAAATAGGTAAAAAGCATCTAAATTAAATTTTTAAACGTTTTCAGGTATACGGCGTGACTATAAACTTAAGTAAGTGCGAGTTCGGTAAATCAAAAATTGACTATTTGGGTTACAGGGTTACACCGGAAGGAATACAACCTTTGGAGGACAAGGTGAGAGCTATGAGCGAGTACCCGAAACCGGAAACCGTTGAGCAGCTAAGGAGATTCCTAGGTATGGTTAATTTTTAAAGATCTCATGTAGAAAACGCAGCTAGCTATCAAATCGAACTTAATAAATATTTGCATAACTCTAAAAGACGGGACAAAACTAAAATTAAATGGAACGCAGACGCTGACAAAGCATTCGAGCGGTGTAAACAGAGTCTTAAGAACGCAGTCGAGTTATCGCTCATGACAGACGCGAGTAACACATGTATTGGCGGAGTGTTACAGCAAAAGGTAGGAAATTAGTGGAAACCTTTAGGATATTATTCTAAAAAGTTATCGGAAGCTCAAAGGAAGTATAGCACTTACGATAGAGAATTATTAGGCATTTATATGGCGTTAGTACATTTTAGAAACATGGTAGAGGGACGTCCGTTAACGAATGTTTTTTCGAAAATAGGTTCAGACAAAGAAACTCCTAGAAGAACAAGGCAATTGTTGTATATAAGCGAATTTACTAGCGACATACAACACGTCATAGGTTCGGAGAATTTAATTGCTGACGCGCTTTCACGTGTAGAAGTTATACAGTGCCCTACTATTGTCGATTTCGCCGAAGTTGCGCGCGCTCAGGAAAACGATACTCAGCTAACATTGTTGCGAAACGATAAGAACAGTAACCTACATTTTAAAACTATATTATTACCAAACACAATATTTCTATATGTTGCGAGATTTCGTCAAATAATGTAAGACCGTATTTACCAAAGGAAATCCGTAAATTAGCATTTGATTCCGTACACGATATTAGTCATCCAGGAAAACGCGCATCTAGGAAAATGATTTCGCAAATATTCTTTTGGCCCGGTATGAATCAAGATGTAAACAATTGGGTAAAGACATGT
The DNA here is from genome assembly GCA_944739405.2 of Euclidia mi. Lineage (NCBI taxonomy): Eukaryota > Metazoa > Arthropoda > Insecta > Lepidoptera > Erebidae > Euclidia > Euclidia mi. Next base: position 9,369,656 of record OX123181.2, on the reverse strand, counting down.
TTACAATGCCAAAAAGTTAAAGTTAATAGACATACTATATCAAGTCCACAGTGTTTCCCGGAATCACATAAATTTTCACATGTGCATATTAATATCGTCGGCCCATTACCACCTAGTCAACAAGGACATCGATACTGTCTCACGATGATAGACCGTTTTACACGATGGCCCGAGGCTATCCCGTTAGTAGACATAACAGCTGACACAGTAGCCAGAAACTTTTATGAGAATTGGGTATGTAGATATGGATGTCCAAACAACATAACTAGTGATCATCATCATCTTCCTCTTAGCGTTATCCCAGTTTCAATCTGGGGTCCGCTTACTAGTCTAACCGGATTTGGCTGAATATTAGCTTTTCCACGGAGCGACTGCCTGTCTGACCTCCGCAACCCGAAGGGATACCGATATTCCATGGTTTTAGACTAGTGTCAGTTTATTTAGAAGGTACTGACGCCCTGTAACGATTGTCAAAGATCTACATGACAACCGGGACCGACGGCTTAACGTGCTCTCCGAGGCACGGGACAAGCGATAATTAACAATTCAATACGCACATAACTCCGAAAAGTCATTGGTGCGCGCCGCGGATTCGAACCCGATACCCTCTGCATGGCAGTCTGTTGGTATCTCCACTAGGCTATCGCTGCCTCAAACAACATAACTAGTGATATGGGACGACAATTTGAGTCAGAATTATTTAATAGTTTAGTTAAAATTTTAGGTATTAATAAGATAAGAACTACCCCATACCATCCGTGTAGTAATGGCAAGGTCGAAAGATTGCACCGAACAATGAAAACTGCAATTACTTGTCGATTGTCAGAAAACGCATCTTGGGTTGACGAGCTACCTACGGTAATGTTAGGCTTGAGAGCCGCTTGCAAAATGACAGCGGAATTAGCACAGCTGAAGTAACTTTCGGTCAGTCACTGAGATTACCAGGAGATTTTTACAGAGAAACAGGGTTAACGTCAACAAACGATTACACCTACGTTGAAAAGTTAAGAAGTATAATAAATAGCTTACGACCTAAATCTCGTACCGATAGCGATTCCCGTAAGATATTCGTACATAAGGACTTAAAAGACTGTGAATACGTTTTTGTAAGAAACGACATGTTAAAAAAATCGCTTTGTCCTGCTTATGATGGACCCTACCGTGTATTAAATAGAAATAATAAAGTATATGAAATTCAGTACCCCAACCGTAAAGGTTTTATATCAATAGATAGATTAAAACCTGCATATATTATACAGGAAAATAGTTTAGATGATAGTAATAATTTAGGCATAAGTGTTAAGACAACATTAGACAGTAAGGATACATCTCTAAATGCCCAGCATCCAGTCATTTCGACACATAAGCCAAGCATCCGTACAACGCGTACAGGTCGCGTAATACGACAACCAGTACGATTCTTAATATAAAAAGGCATTGCTATACCACTTGTAAGCGAAGCTATGCTATACTATAAATATATTACAAATGTAAGAGCTAAAACGTAGCCCCGCATAGCATTGTAAAATATATTTTACTATAGAGCAAGCTTTACATAAAATCCGCTACGTAAGCTATAGATTAGTATAAAGTAAGTTAAACGTTTGTTAAGAAACCAATATTGTAAATATCTTATTAGCAGATACTTTTGTTATAACAATCATTGTTTTATTTTATTGCAAAAATGGCCAATAGTTACAGTAAACAAGAAGAAGTAATTATAACGCAAAATGGTGCAAATAACGCCAGTCAAATGACAATGGAACAGAAATTAGAAACATACGGTACAGTGATGTTGATACTTTTGAGTATGATATTTTTTTTAGGCATTTTTGTGTTATGTAAAAGATGCCATAGATGAGTGAAAAAGTGGGCTAGAAAGGAATTTGCAATTGCGACTGTGTCGAACCAGGCGGACAAAGCCGGTCAACCTACAGCAGTTATTACCCAGCCACAGACTGTACAGTATGCATAAATGACTGTTTGTAGATAACTGTGAAGGTGTTGTACACCTAGAATATATGTGTTCCTAGTTATAAGTGTGTCACCTTAGTTATAAATTATGGGTTTTGTATTGGGTTAAAAATAAAACAAACTTTTAGTAGGTATGTACTCTATATTTAATCTTGTATCAAGTATTGATATTTTTTATTGTATAACTTATTTGTTGCCAACCACACTGATCGTTTTTTTTTTGTAAAAAAATATTTTTTTTTGGGAAGGGGATGTATGTGGGGTCACGTTTAGCTGACGTTAGCACATTAAACATTGTACGTAACGCGCCTGTAGCGCAGTTAGTGAATTGGAGTCAGTCGCTCGCTGGCATTTGTAACGTTTGTACAAATAAATGTATTGCGTACTTACTAACCAGCTTTTTACTTGAGAATCCCATGAGTCGTAACCCTGAACACATCAAGGACATACACGCACACGAGACACACCAACAGCCTCAACAAATATTATCAATATATATCAATAGTAAAACAGACCATAATATAATAAATCAAGTCAATCGTAAAAATAATTAAAAGCACCGCTGTTTATATCGGCGGCGGATGATGGAATATGACTGAATCATTTCGTAGAGTGTAATAATGTATTTGCGTGAAAATATTATTGCCTCATTATTTTCATCACTGACGGTGCAATGAATTATTTAATTGCAATTTATTTAACCCGGCGAAGATGCGGTGAAAATAGTAACGTGGAGGTTGTGGAGGGTCATATTGACCCTGTATATAATTTGGTTTAAAATATCTAAATTTATATTAATGTACCAAATATTAATTAATATTATGTATATTACATGTTATATTTACGGTTCTATCGAAATAAAACGCAGATAAGAGTACAAAATATTATAATTAAATCACTTTGAGCAAAGTACTACAAAATAATCAACTTTTGCATGAACTTTCTAAACTTACACTCAAAACAACAAAATGTAACTAACTTCTTGACGATTAACTTTTAATTTGGTACATATGTAGAGATCAATTAGTTTAGGTCACAATCTTATCATCAATTATGAACTACAAATCATTATTGTCTGTGTTGCAGCACAGCACAATCCTGGCAGAATAAAATAGTGTGTTCTGGACAAATATACTTATGGTTGCCTTGCGATGGCAGGCATAAGGACATACTTGGCACCTTTTTCGTACACCTGGAACCCTAACAGGTGCTTCTTGTTCAGGTTCTCCGATGAATTCTCTGATTCTCTTGCTTAGCTGACAAATGATCTTCCTTTTCGCTACCGTCGGATAACAAGTCATCTTCACTGTCAGACTGCATTAAAACAAGACGTACGCGCTCATCCTCAAGCTCCTGGCTATTCATTGTGTACGAAAAAACCTAAAATTATAATAATATTAAGTAAAAATATAATTGAAACCTTATATAAAAATGTTACATCGCGGTAGTCGCGGGGTCATATTTACCCTTTCTGACTGCACACATGTGTTGCTCCCGTCACAGGCGACGGCCGACTGAACAAGGGCGCGGGGCGCGCGCGCCAGTCCTTTAGCAACAGCTATTGTGACGTTCAAAACTCTTCGATCGCAGAATAAAAAACTACACACGATTAAAAATTTACAGGGTCAGAATGACCCCTCCACATCCTCGCCGGGTTAAACTAGTGCCGTTAAATTCTTCTTCGTCTTAAATTATTATTGTTCTTTATGAGGTAACATTATGTCAAATGCTTTTTAACAATATTTTTGCTTATAATTTCTATGTAAATCGATGTTTAATTACCGATGATGTTTATTTGGTTTTCCTTTTTTTTATTATATCGTTATCAGTAAGGAAATGAATTTGAAAAGTATGCCTGATGAACTGCAATTACAAAACACCAAAAATCAGATAAACATTGTACAAATGATCGCAATTCCAATGGCAAATTGTAGTAGAATGGGAGACTTTTGCTTATCTCACCGAGGCCACACAAGCTTAAAATTATGGTACATATCGGTAGCAGGCGACTGCCAAAGTTACACAACTCATTATTACACCCGGCCACAGCGACAAACTCTGCTCCACACTACCTACATTTTAATCCAAAACGCATTGACCTGTTTTGGCGAACCGTAAAGCATAAATTCAAGAGATAATAAATTACTGTTCGTTGTATAAAAGCAGAATGGTTTTTGCCTATTTAGTGCTCCGAGTCTCAGCATAATGCAGAGTTTCGTTCCACTTAAGTAAAAAGTCGTCCCAGTTATAATTTTACCCTCACTTTTTATTTCTCGGCCATGTCATGACCCCCTCAACTCAGAGTGGTTCGTACGAGTCACTTTACGATAGCATTTTAAGCTTCCTAAGTAAAGAACCCCGGCTATTATATAAGAGTGAGTTACCTGGTTGCTTTTGGTTTTGTAGTTCTGTTTCCATGTGATATAGGATTAATATTTTTGCATATGTGCAGTGTTTTTGTAGCTAAGTCCCTTTAATTTAAATATTACATTATTATAGCATAATAATTATGGTATGTCTTTTAATTTTTTTATCTTTCTCTGTGACTCTTATTGAAGATAATTTTAAAATTTTGTACTAATACTATGCTACTTCTATAGTTAAAGTATACGTCCCTTATAAAAAGTATTTCCCGTATACTTTTACTTATATTTTGAGTTGGAGCAACAATTTCCCTGTAATATCTGATCCCAAGGTGCAGTGGTGTCTCTACAATGTTGCGATGTTCTCTTATTAGTATGCATTAAAATTTTAAGGTATGTTCAGTGGATTAGTCTCGTTGTGTTTTTATGTAGAAGTAGAAAGCTCTAGATTATTCCAGGTTCATTTCACAGGTCATCTATCCTGAGTGTTTAACTGGTTTTGACCTACGTAAGAGGTCTTTGAAATCGGAAATCGGGCTCGGTGGCGTGCCATTGGAGAGGGCTAACTTGAGCATTGGACTATGGCAGACTGATGAAGATAATGAAGAGGTCTTTGACCTTTTGGTCTATATTTGAATTGGATTTGATAATATACAGCGAGCCTAATACGCACAGGGTAAGGCTAAAGTTACACCTCAATCAGTTCAGTAGTTTCTGCATGAAAAGGTAACAAATACTCTAACAACTTTCACATTTATAATAGTAGAAAACCGATGATATGCATACTTACTGACACAACATATTGTATATGAAATTGCTTCCGAAGGTAAAATCTGTCAGCTCTCCACACGCACTCCTCAAGCTAATTAGTACAATCTGGAGCATGCACGGAAATAAGAGGAAATAATTAATACTGCTACAGCATTCAATCGACAGCGTTGTGTCCATGCATTTGCTATTCCTCTTTGCTATATTAAACCTCAGTGCAATTACTAAAATACCAGATCAAATGTCAGATCTATTGATAATTGTGTTGCGTTTGTGATTCGAATATCTATGAGGATTAACTAAACTTTTTTTAAATAAATATCCCATATCAATTCAAATTCAACTTATTTAAATAAGTGCATAAACAATACAATATATAGACGCATCACCATCTAGTCCCAAATTAAGCAGAGCTTGTACTATGGGTACTAGACAATGGGTAAACTAAAATTATTGAAAACGTTCATAGCGTGACTTGGCTCGCCGATCGTTAGGTAGGCAACGTTAAGCAACGCTAGCGCAGGTTGCCGCTTGGATCCCCCCGTGGGATCTCCACCTTGTCGTGGGGGGGCTCAGTAACCGTGGGTTTGAAGTACACCCATGGTGAAACTAAGCGGGATCCCGGGAGCGGACGCTCCACGCGGGCTTGGGTGAGGCCTGCGGAGGATGCGTCCCAAGGTGTGGGTGCGGGGTCCCTCGCAGTCGGGTGCGGTCGCGGGGGGAGAGGCGTGTCGGTGTTTCGTTGTCGCGTGCCCTATCTCTCGCGACCAAATGGGGGCGCACCATTCGATGCGTCGCGGTGGGGCCACAGAGGAAGAGGATCTCCTCTTCCTCTGCGGCCCCACCGCGACGCATGTGTGTTGCGTTGCCGTCCTCCCTATCCTCTGCGGCCGCTGGGTGTGTTGGCGGCGGAGCCCAACACCTTCATCCGCCGCCAAAAGGGTTTTGTTAGGGGCCCGCCTGACCATCTGGCGCGCCAATACCCGTCGAGGGGTAGCGAGGAATGCTTCGGTGATACCCGACCCCCCGACACACAAGTACATGAGGAACACGGGTTGGTTTTTAGTCAGTAAGAGTCTGACAGTCCCTTTCGCCCCAAGGGCGGAGGGACTCCATGAGGATTTTCCAACTTCCAACCTAACAACAAAAATAAGGCTGCCGCTTGGATGGGTGGTATTTACATCACAGCGCTTCTGTCAGTCCAGGCTCTTGTCTCAGGAAAAGGCTCGTTATGTACCTATATTTTTACCTTTTGAGTTGACAGGAAGGAATTTGAAGATTGTTTAATTTTTTTAATTATTTTCATTTCTTCTTTTTCCAAGATTAACCAGCCATGTTTTCCTTCACACTTACTGGCATCTAAAATTTATTACGTTGGTCATAAGCGCGTTTATTTGCTATCAAAACATGTACACTGTTTGCCGTTCCTTTCGGTCAGTTTTGTTAGAGTATTTGCTCAAGGCCCACCTGGTTCTTTGTGGCATGAAGAATACTACAAATGTTGGCCGTCGCCTAATCAAATAGAGGTGTGATAGTGTTTGCACTGTGGAACAAAACGTTATGTTTAACAAATGTATGTAGGGAAAGTAATTACTTTTGAATTAGAGTTTTGGGGGGATTTTCATTGAGATATTGTCAGTTTTATTAGCACTACAGAGGCTTTTAGACGTTTTCGTATCTTTTAAAAATTTTTTTTCATGTGAGCGTATGGCCAACTCTGGTGTTAGCGTTTTAACAAGACTGTTTAAAGCTGATGATGATGAAACGATCCATGTGCTCGTTTATCATCTATAACATAAAGCGTGGAGTGGTTTTAAAGTTATCTAATTGATACCGTGCACTCCACGCTTTTTAACATTGCATTTTTTAGTTTGGATTTTACAATTTAAGTAAGTAAGTAAATCATTTATTGACACACCAAATACAACGCACAATATAATAAATATAATACAAACAGCAAGGTATACAATTCATAATACAACAAGTACAATACATAAAGTGTGTGTGTGTGTGTTTTTTTTGTTTTTAACTATTATTTTTGTTGTTGAATTTTTATTTATTTCATATTTTTAGTATTTTTTTTTTAATTTCATATTATTGCAAAGTTGAAACTAATCCGACGTCTCAAAGTCGGTTAAAATCGCGTTCAAAATTTCCGTTACATAGATACAAAGATACATACATACAACCGAAGCTAATTAAAGCGTGTTAAAACAAACGAAGTAACACGGGATTTCAATATAACGTCTTCTTAAAAAAAATGTGATTGTAAGATTTTTTTGAAAATACACGTGTCGTTCATAGAATTATCACCAGAACTTACTATCTTGTTTAACGAGCAAAATGCGAGGAGTATTTATTTGATATTAAAAATATTTTCAGACTTTACTTGATATTATAGGACTTGCTTACACAACTGTAGATAGTCTTCTTTCTCTTAGCGTTATCCCAGTTTCAATCTGGGGTCCGCTTACTAGTCTAACCGGATTTGTCTGAATATTAGCTTTTCCACGGAGCGACTGCCTGTCTGACCTCCGCAACCCGAAGGGATAGTGATATTCCATGGTTTAGACTAGTGTCAGTTTATTTTAGAAGGTACTGACGCCCTGTAACGACTGTCAAAGATCTTCATGACAACCGGGACCGACGGCTTAACGTGCTCTCCGAGGCACGGGACAAGCGATAATTGACAATTCAATACGCACATAACTCCGAAAAGTCATTGGTGCGCGCCGTGGATTCGAACCTGATACCCTCTGCATGGCAGTCTGTTGGTATATCCACTCGGCTATCGCTGCCTGTAGATAGTAATAAATAAAAATATAAACGTTCCTTTTAACTTATTGTTGTAGCAGTTGCTTAATCTACGATTGTATTTTTCGCAATGTGGTATACGAGTGATTTTTTTAAATTACTAATTAGCTATGTACGTTGTGTCATAATCATAATATTAACTTTAATATATTTTTACGAGAGGATGCCCGCGGTTACACCCGCGTTATTTAAGGCTACTGCTCTGCTCCCGTCGCTTGTAGCGTGATGTTATAGAACATATAGCCTTCCTCGATAAATGGGCTATCTAACACTGAAATAATTTTCTAATCGGACCAGTAGTTCCTGAGATTAGCGTGTTCAACCAAAAAAGCAAACAAACTCTCCAGCTTTATATACTACTCGAAACCAAATAAGGGCCTCTAAGATTTTTTGCTGTACCATGAAAACAATAAAGACATTAAATTGTTTAACTTATGTAACTACAAAATAATGTTATTGGTTATGATATAGGCTAACAATTGTTTAAAATAATGATCATGAATTGTTTTTTTCAAGTTCATAATAAAATTGGCCATTTTGAATGAACATACATACACATACATACATAGACTCACGCCTGTTTCCCCAAAGGGGTAGGCAGAGGCATATTAAACGCCCACTTTTCGCCAGTGTTTTGATCCCACGTAATAGGTGGCGAGCCTATTGCCGCTTATTGGGATATTTCGATTGCCAGAGCCTCGTCCGTTGATCGGCAGGTGCACCACTTGCAGTTGAGGTTGGCTTGGGACCCTAAGTTCTTGGTGGGAACCCTATGCACCTCACCTTTTGAATGAAATCACCGGAAAAAGACAAAATACAGTTCTTGTCACTTTTGTTTCTTCTTTTTAGTAATGAGTATGTCCTCCTCTTTTAGCAATACACTTCTGAAGCCTCGTATGCATACTCTGGATCAATTTCCTCACGTTTTCATCTGGAATATACTCCCAGGCACGTATTAAAGCGTCAATCAGCTGCTGTTGGTTGTAGACCCCTTGCTCATTCTCTCTAACCCTTGGTTTCAATTGGTCCCACAATTGCTCGATTGGATTTAAATCCGGACTGTTAGCTGGCCATGGTAATACCTCAATATGAGACCCTTCTAGGACTGTTTGGGTCGATCGAGCTGTGTGTGCACGGGCATTGTCTTGCATCAGGATGAATCCAGGCCCCACACGCAAATGGGATCACTTGAGGCCTGGTGACATCCTCGATGTAACGTTCTGTAGTTACGGTACCCGCATTTAAAATGGTGAGCTCGATTTTACCGTGTAAACTAATCCCACTCCAAACCATTACGATGGGACCACCAAAACGGTCAACTTCGTGGATGCAGGACTCCGAAAACCGCTCGCCGTGTTGTCTCCATACCCTAACACGCCGATCATCATAAAAAAAATTACTTTGCAATCGTCTGTAAAAAGCACCTTGCCCCACTGATTAATCCCCCATTTCAAATATTGACGGGAGAATCTTAAACGTTGAACTCTGGTCAGAGGAATTCGAACAACTCGTCGTTTTGACATTTGCTGGTCTTCGTGCAATCGATTATGTATAGTTTGATCACTGACACGGGTACCCATTATCAGCCGTAGGTGGTGTTGTAACTTACGGGCCGTTACTGTACGATCACGACGAGCACTTAGTTGGACGTACCGATCCTCGTGCGCCGTTGTTACACGAACTCTACCTGAACCGGGTCTCCTGGCAAAACTGCCGGTCTCTTGGAAGCGATTCCATACATTTTGGGCAGCTCTTCGAGAAAACCCCAACTGCAAACCCACGTAACGCTGAGAACGTCTTTCTTGAATCATAGTTATGGCTCTGGTTGCTGCAATTGTATCCATGTGCCTTCGTACTGGTGGCATGATTATAAATGAATCAATTAAAATTGAAAAAGTAAAACATTTTTCCTGAAACAAGTCAAGAAGACAATCGAAGAAAAACATAAGAATAACATCAATTTTTTTTTTCTTAAAATGATGGCCAATACTTTTCAAATTAGGAACACGAACACCAGCATAAAAGAGATCAAACATCAAAGAGTTCGTAATATCAATATAATGCTACTTATCAGTAGCTTTCAGTTTACTAAAGTGCACTTAAATGTAAATAAACTAGTGGCCCTTATTTTGTTTTGAATAGTATATACCTATTAGTATAAGATTACTGAAAATTATCGTTGTGAGCAGTCTGCACGGATAATCTTTAGGCATATTATGTAATCGCTCACAACTATGCTCCCATATTAATTGTCTAGTCTAAAATTCCACTGCACTGTGTCGCGTATCGAAAGTTATCTTCCCACACGGGATGACACTTTGTGTGAACTACATATTATAGTTTAAGTCTGCATCTTTTTTGTGTTTGTCGAAGGTTTCTAAAGTGCACAGGAAATGTTTGGAGCCGCGGGTGAACTCACGTTTTAAATAAAATGACTGTTGATCCGAGAGCATTTGGTCATTATAATTGAATTCAATCTCTTCTTATGTTCATTCTTTATAACAATATGATAGTCTTTAATAAAAATATTAGTAATAAGCCTATTCTCAATAAAATCGAATGTCGTCCGTATTGTTCTCAAACAGCACGATTTTGGCCAGACCAATTATTTTATATCACCAATACCAATGAGCCAAAAAGCAATGAATTTATTAATATTATGTTTTACAACACAATTGTACGCTACCAAAACAAATAATAACTCTCGTGAGCCTATTATTTCTAGCAGGATTTACCATTCAGTTGTGGCGGGAAGCCAGGGTATCGTATATGTACCTATTAATATATTGCAACGCATATCTCTATTAAAATGGGCTAACAGTTAATACAAGTTATATCTGCCTTTTATTTATTTGCTGTGGGTCCAAACAACTTAAACTGACATATTTGTAGCTTTATAAAAATATGCAACGCAGTGTGTGATTATGCATGACTAAAAATATTTTTTTTTATGGCCATCATGTGATATTTATAAAATAAGAAAGATTTTTAAGCAAATTACTTCTTTCAACGAGTTTTATTCTAAAGAAAGCCTTTTATATACTGCTAAAACCTTGGCCACTATTCACGAACATGACCAAAGTATGTGAAAACGTGAAAACTATTTTTCATTTTCTGCTCAAAAACTGCATGCATTTGATATAATTTTGTGTCAACACACACCAAGGATAGTTAACTAACAACTTAGTTAACTATCCTTGGTTATTGACAATCCCAATACATTGATAGCCTTCTTAATTTTAACTTTATTTCTTTTGTTCTATAGTTCATCTATGTTTATTTGAACTAATCGTTTTCTGAGAAAGTGAACTCTCTCTTATACAACACAGTCTTCATCTAGTCTTTATATCATAAGAGAGCATAAGTTCCCAGGCTTGTGCCTGTCACCGTGTGACGTCGCTGTGACGTCGAGAGGACACCACCTCTCGGCCGCTTGCACCTCCGCCCCCACCGCACTGCCAGCTTCTATAAAAGCGGACGCGTTGGCTTCGCGCTTTTCTTTTTGGCGGCTGCAGCTCCGAGTTAAGTAACCAAGTCTCCTGGACGAACCGGCAGCAGGACTCTCAACAGAAACCTCACCCATCGCCGAATCACGCGACCCTGTGTATATTTTTTTAATTACGCATTACTAGTAATTTTTTTCAATTGCTAAATGATGTGTAGATTTTCTTGGTAATTAAATCAATTTTTATTGTAATATTCAACTCATGTTTCTCATTTAAACACACCCTAGTAGGGATATCGTAACAGTGGACACCTGAAAGGTTCCTTTACGTTACAGTGGCGCCCACGGGAATATTATAGGTAGGGTTTTGTTGAGAATCCGCTGCCGGTGAGTCTTTTATTTTTATTTTTTGTGTATGTGTGAAATCGTTCCAAAGCAGTGTGTAATTATTTTAGTGGCATTTATTGTTTCTTTTTGCTTGTTTTATTGTGGACGGAAAGTCGGTGGTGTTATGCCGGCCACAATAGAAATTTTCTCTTTTTGTTCTGTTGTGCTCGGAAGGTCGGTTTTGTGTTGAGCCGGTCACAACAGACAAATTTTGTCTTACTACGCATGGTAAGCATTTTATATTATAACTATTTCTGTTGCCGCGTGTGATAATTAATTTTGTATCAACCGCATAAGTAACAAGTTATAATCGTTTTGCTTGCGACCACGTGTCAACTAAATGACGCGCTGTGGTCACACTCCTTGATTGCATTCTTTGTATTGCGATTTATGACCTCACGTCCACTAACGACGTGCTAAGGTCACCTTCGTTGATCGTATGCTTCGCGATTAGGTTTTTTAAATGCCACTAAGGTAATTAAGTGCTACTGGTAATTATTGCTAATAATCTGCTTTGGCTGACTTATGGAACGAATTCACACCCTTCTCTTTTTCATTTCTTTCTATTTTCTACTATAACCTTCTGCTAGTGATTTTGTACGGCGATATATTTCTATATAGTCGGTATTATTTAATACTTTTACCGCCTACTACGGCGATTATCTTTTAATATTAACTATTCTTTTCTTTCTTACTAAGAAAGTTGCATCTTTATTATACCACGTGTACCTAACATAGTTGGACTGGCTGAGAATGAACGTACCTAAGATGCTAGAGTATTATATACTAGGTATCTAGCTAGAATTCCGCGTTCATTTATTAATAAAATGTACACGTGTCACATGCAGGTTGCTCACATGAACGAATGTAATTATTGTCTATTTGGTATAGAAATACGAATATCATCGTAGAATTATTAGTTGTTCGTTTTGTCAAATGTTTATTATGCTACAATCGTTGTTTTTGGTCTTCGATTTTATCTCCTTGTTACTGCCTATCGGCATGTCATTTGCAAGAGGGAAAATTCTGGCCTAATGGGGGGAGTGTGTGACGTCGCTGTGACGTCGAGAGGACACCACCTCTCGGCCGCTTGCACCTCCGCCCCCACCGCACTGCGAGCTTCTATAAAAGCGGACGCGTTGGCTTCGCGCTTTCCTTTTTGGCGGCTGCAGCTCCGAGTTAAGTAACCAAGTCTCCTGGACGAACCGGCAGCAGGACTCTCAACAGAAACCTCACCCATCGCCGAATCACGCAACCCTGTGTATATTTTTTTAATTACGCATTACTAGTAATTTTTTTCAATTGCTAAATGATGTGTAGATTTTCTTGGCAATTAAATCAATTTTTATTGTAATATTCAACTCATGTTTTTCATTTAAACACACCCTAGTAGGGATATCGTAACAGTGGACACCTGAAAGGTTCCTTTACGTTACAACCGGACAAGTCTCCTTAAGCTTGTCTTTCATATTTTTTCTCCTTTTACCGCAACTGCTTCTTGGATATTATCTTTTATCTATTTGCAGAATTAAAAGCTGTATTAAGACGGCCGACGACGTTATTAAAAAAACGCCTACATTTTGTTTGAAAGTTATCTGTGTTAAGTTTTTATTAAAATTTAATTATTTTCTCTTTGAGAAGTTTGTGTAGTTTGGACAATAAGGCTAATGTTTTAATGAATAAACTTTTTAAAACGTTACCTCTAAAATTATTTTTTTCGTTGAATATGATGCAGCTCTTTTAAAGTACATAATTAACTTTTCTTTATTGATACTATGATGAATATGAGAAAATTAAAAAAAGTTCTTTAAATGAGCTTTACAACGCTAATGCAACGCAGCGCTCGCAGATATTGAATATGTTTTTCTTTTACAGATATGTAAATCATACAATAATCCTTTCATTTTGCTAAAATGGAAACTTGAGATATCAATACATTAATACGCTATATTTTAGTTTTTCTACATTCCCCAATAAAAACAAACATACATCCAAATATAAATTAAGATTCACAAACAGATATAAATCGTAAACTGCCTAATGTATACACGATAAATTGATAGAGTTTAAAACGTAAAAATAAGTGTTGGACCGTAGCCAATTAGAAATTAGCGATGAGTTTATCTTTAGAAGTGCAGAACAAACCGAAAAAGCAGCAACTTATTCACGCAAGCGCCTTTTAAGCGTAAAACAAACAGCCAATTCCATTTTCTGGCAAAACCAAAAGCGAGAATTTGCAGAACAGTTGAATTATAATAGACTGGCCCCATGGTCCAGTGGATAGCATAACCGTCTGCTGACCGGTAGTTCTCGAGTATGATTCCTAGGCCGAACAAAACTGTTACTGGTTTTTTTCGAAATTTCAGTAGGAGCACGTAGTCTGGCAATGTGCCTGGTACAGCAAGATGCTTGCTGCCTGTTACGTGGGACCTAAAATTCATAAATATGGCGAAATGTGGGTATAATATTCCTCCTCTGCCTACCCGTCGAGGATAAAGGAATCTAAAAAAAAGAAACAATTGAAAAATATTAGTGGGTAAAAATGTAATATAGATACGCGTTGTTTTGGTAGGCGTATTTGTGGACCAACAAGCGTACGCGCGCGCGCGTTCTCCTGCATTTACTGACGAGAGCTCCGGGTGGGAACTGAGTGCGTGGTAAAGCTACGAGTCATCATTATATTGGACAATGGCCTTACGCTTCTCATAGTGAGAAGAGGCCCGTGCCCAGCAGTGGGACAGTTCATATACAGGGCCGATGATTTCATAATTATACACATATTTTGAATATGTGGTAATTGTGTGATAGCGTTATCATTTCATCGTTTTTACTTCCGAAGCGTTAAATACATATTTTCCCTATTACATGTAACCTCCGATATACCTCAAAGTTTCATAATAATAATATAAGACTCATAGTCTAAGGTTTGTGGTGTCACGTTATTAGATTAATATTTTAAGTAGGTCTTTTCTTTTATGTGAAAATTTTTCATACATACCTGGGTACCCACTGGTCCCCTGAAATTCGGACCCTGTGCCCACTGGTACCCTCAAATTTTTGTGGTGCCCACTCGTACCCTACTCTATTTTTTATTTTAAATCATTTATGTTTTCCATTTACTCTACTAATTAGATATTTATTTTCAGTACCAGTTTTTGTAGTACAGTCACGTACTAAAGGTAAAAATGAAACAAATAAAAGGATATCACATTTATTAATAAGTGTTAATGACAATCAGTCTTTTAGGTATCAAAAAAATCGTATTTATTTGTACTTTTTATACATACTCACAGTCACGTACGATTGATTTTTAAGTAACTGTTTTATAAAATGATATCTTTTTTTTAACGCACTTCTCGTCATTTTCGTATAGGCCATACAATTGTATTAATTTACTTTTGTTTTTGTATATTAGGTACAACGTATTCGAAGTGTCAAAAATTGTAAAAATGAAACAAATAAAAGGCGACATACCGTAAGGTTTTAAAAATCCAACCAAGTTTCCTAAGCCTTCCATTGATGTGTTCCAGATGAGACTACCACGAAAGCCGTTTGTCAATTATGACACCTAAATATTTTGCTTGTGGTACTTTATCTATTTTTGGACACTTACAGGTATTATAAAAAGGTTTGTTACAAGAGTGTATTTTAATTGTAAAGTCCTCCTCCGGTTGCGAACGATTTGAGATGCTGAAGCAGACGTAATTGGTTTTGGATGTATTTAGGGTGAGAAGATTGACATTGAGCCAGTTAGCAATCTGGGCCATACCCAGCTCTGCGTGAAGTTTGACTTCCGACCAGTTTTTTCCAGAGAAGACAACAGCCGTGTCATCGGCGTAGGCAAAAATTTTAGCGTTTAACACTTTTGAGTTGCAGAGATCGTTTATATACGTTAGGAAAAGTTTAGGTCGCAGTACGTTTCCCTGTGGCACGCCGAATGACACATCCGCCGCGTCACTAGTGAACTGGTCTGTCTTTACCATTTGTCGTCTATCCGTGAGGTAGTCTTTAAAAAATTTAAGAGAGATTCCTCTTATACCAACGTTTTCTAGTTTAGTTACAAGGGTTGAAACAGAGACGGGTGACGAAGGGTTGGAACAGAGACAGAGATTATGTGTACGTACGTAGATACGAAACAAGAAAAAAACCTCATAACCATTCATAAAATCGATTTCTAAAATGTTTTACCAATAAATATTCAAAACTAACTCCGAAAAATATAAACTGTGTATTTATCAGTATATGAGCTATGTAAACTAGTGTAAAAAATACTACTTACATGTTTTTATACTCATATTTGGTCACTCATTTAATTCAGTAGTTAATTTTCCAGAACACACACACTAATTAATATTTACTTTTACTCGAGAGTCTATCAGTTAACTGCGCTTAGATTAGCGACTAAACTTAAAACAAACTGATTGCACCTTGACAAATTCCGGGAAAATGCGATCAGTGGCCAACAATATAGTTAGCCAGTTCGATGAGAGTCCATATATACTATAATATAATTTGATTATTTTATAGTACATACTTTAAATGATTGAATGATTAATTATTAATATCGTAACAATATTGTACACGAATGTACAACGATAACAATATTTTATACCTAAAAATTAAAATGGTTTTAATTAGGTGCCCAAAACGCACCTGAGTAGGTGCCGAATCTTTAATTTTATTCCAGGGTACGAGTGGGTACCTGACAAAATAATTTAAATAATCTGGTTCCCTACCGGGGTACCAATGGGCACCTAAATAGGGGACCAATCTACAACTTTTATTCCGGGGGACGAATATTAGGGGACCAGTGGGTACCGACCCATCTGTCGACATTTTACGATAACTTGCGGTATCTTTACTTATTTTTGAATAGTCAAACCTTACAAATGCAGGTAAGTGTAATTAGTCAGAATTTATATAATTACAAATAGCATTCTTAAAACCAGTCTGTGGAAAACATGATAATTCAAAGCTAAGGAACTTTCGTGGCAGTTTTCTAAGCGAAAATATAGCGCTTCTCTGTGTAAGTCAATTAAACTAAATCATTCTATAACAACGAAGATAGATAAACTGTGTATTCTCTATTACGTTTGAATTTAACTTTATTATATTAGTAGAAAACTTCTTACACTAGTTTATGAGAAAATTTATGACTTTGTAACTTTAAGTAACTTTCAGCTTTGAGACTTCGTCTTCCATTTTAATCGATAAAAATAATATTGATGAAGATAGTACTTCATTGCTTCTCTTCTTTAATAAAAGATTGGGTTTTTATAATCATAATTCATAATGTCCGTGTGGTGACGGATTAAGAATACGGAATATCACCACCCCATATCATCCCGTGGGTGTCGTAAAAGCCGACAGAGGGAGCATATTTTGCAAAGAACAGCACTTTAAGAGAAGGAAAACTTGATACAAACCCGACAACCCGTTTGGCCAGCGTGGTATAGTAGGCCAATTCCTCCTTTCAAAGGAGAGGCCTAGTCCAGCAGTGCACTGTCAAAGGCTGATGATGATGATTCTTTATTATAATTAGCTTTATGTTGTTACATAGGTACTAAGGCAGCGTTAGCCTAGTTGAGATACCAACAGACTGCCTTGCAGAGGGTATCAGGTACGAATTCACGGCGCGCACCACTGACTTTTCGGAGTTATGTGCGTATTGAATTGTTAATTATATAGCTTGCCCCCCACTTTCATCTGATGATAGTAGTTTCCAGACCCGCTATCGCACATGAGTGTGCCCGTATCCCCACACCGGCACGTAGTGAAGTGCCCTCACGGTTGTAGGTCGGTGTTTACACTAATTGCTGGAGACAACACTGACACTGCCTTTGTCGTCTGTCTCAACTCTCAAACGAAACGTAATACCAAATTATCTTCTGTTCCGCTGCTTTGGTTTTAGAATAATGAAGGAAAAGACAGAATTTTTCTTTTGTGTCTCTTTTAATGATTTTCAGGTAGGAAGCTTTTGAGCACTATGAATTTCTAGTGTGCTTGAAAATTACAGCGAGCTTATGCTTGTAGTTTAATTAAAGTCTGGAAATTTAAATTGTCGGAAATTATTGTTTATACAACATTATTATGTACTATGTGTGCAGATCGAAGCTATATTTGCAGACTTGTCATCGTGGACATTAACGTAGATTATGATTACAATTAGGACGACACCATTGCTTATAAATAGATAGGTACAACGCAACATATAGACGCAACATATTTGCGGCATTATGACATCTTTAGTAAGAGAACCAAAGTAACCGACATAGCTCTCTGAATAGCCAGGCTGAAGTGGCAATGGGCTGGGCACATAGAGCGAAGAACCGATGGCGGTTGGGGCAGGCGGGTTCTGGAGTGGCGACCTCGTACCGGACGACGCAGCAGGGGTAGGCTTCCCGCAAGGTGGACCAACGCACATACGGGTATTTGAACGATCTACGCTGCCAAAATTCAAATTTATAAAATGCAAACCAGTTAAAAAATAACGTCTACCTGGGATGCGGAAGAAGTTTGAGAATAATACCCAACCCCTCCCGTCTTCCCAGCAGTGGCGTGCTGCGCTTCCCGTGCAGTCGAAATTTGATCAACCCGCATGGTGTATGTGTCTGTTCTCGGCGTTAGTGTGCAATCAAAGAATTTAACAGTGAATATTTATTATTTTACGATTATTTTGGAAGAAAGAAGTTTTGGATCCTGATACAGTAGGTAATTAACTACTATTTAAAATAGAATTTCAATAGTTTTTATAATTGGAATGATAAGTTTTAGTGTATTGAAAGTCATGCCTATTATGGAGTATTTTTCTAGCTATGATTTATGTTTAATCGTGAATTTGTTATACTTCCAAGTTAGATCCTGTCATAATTCTTTATATAGGCCTAAGTATAAAGCTTTGAGTAGAAACTAAGTCAAAAATTAACCGCGGAAAGTCGCGGATAAGTACCTAATTGGCCCTTTTACTTTCTTTTACGAAAACAGAAAAAAACGTCTTTATTTATGATAAGTAAGTTTTTCAAGAAAGTCTTATTGTTTTAGGTTCACAAAGTACTTCGAGAGCAAGAATTGTGACCCGTAAATACTTGTTCGACCGCATGCAGTACTTTAATTTGCATAATTTGGCAGAAAAACGGACTTTCTTGACTGAGGAACTTCACCTGTCATGGTAAGGGTATTCAGAAGACCAAATCAAGACCTTGGAATGCACCTTATCTTAATATATAAAATCCTTGCGTTACTGACTGACTGACAGACACGCTACTGCCGAAACTATTAGGCGCAGGAAGCTGAAATTTGGCATGTATGTTCCTTGGGGATCGTAGGGGTGCACTAAGAAGGGATTTCCAGAAATTCCCACGGGATCGGCCAAAACGGGTAAGTTTAAAAAAAATGCAGGCGTAGCTGCAGGCGTCCTCTAGTCTCACTTTAAAAGTCATTTAAGACAAAGGTGGTCAAAGGCTCATAAGAAGGAAGACGTATTTTGCAAATACAATGATTCATGGCTTAAAGGAACTATTGAGATTCCCGCTGTTGCACAAAATCGGCCAGGCCTCCCACGTAAGTCGTTTGGAGAGTCCAGTGAAAGAATGAAAAGGAGGAAAACTGAGGAAATTCGGTCTAATCTAGAAGAAGAAGTGATCGTTCATGCTGCTCAAGTTGAGTTGCAGAAAAGTGGAGAAAGAAATGCTTCCGATATATTAAAAAGAAATCACTAATACTACTCCGACACGTGCAACAAAATATAAAATTTTAATCAACTTCTATTGACTTCTTAAATCCTCTGTTAAGTAGTATGAGAAATGTAAAAAGTAGAAAACTTAATTCCTTCTTGCCAGAAACAATTGCTCTACTTATGCCAGCGAATCCGAATGAACCTGGTCATTCTTCAGAAAGCGAAGATGAACATTTTCTAAAAAAATATATATTTTTTTGTATATTTTTTTATTTTGTATAAATATGCCTTGATTTAATATAGAAACCTTTTTTTTATTTACTTATATCGTTTAGAACCAATATCGACCATAAAATAATTTTGGCCGCATAGATCGTTCAAATACCCGTATGTGCAACGATTTGGTTAAGATCGCGGGAAGCGGTTGGATGCGGACGGCTCAAGATCGGTCTTTGTGGAGAACCTTGGGGGAGGCCTATGTTCAGCAGTGGACGTCTATAGACTGACATGATGATGATGATGACGATGACATCTTTAAGATGACCTAGACTTAGTCTTAGAGCATCTTAGGGTCCACTTATTGGTCTAATCTGATCTGCCAAAATATTAGCGTATCCGCATAACAGCAGTTTTGTATATTATTGACATAATATATTTTATCTTAAACACATTTATGTCCCAATAACCAACACAATACAACACCAGAAAATACCTAAAATGTGTTAAATTTATTAGAAAATAAAGTCATCGGTGTCTTTTGTGACGCATTTCGATAACGTCCGACGCGACTATCCCGGGCTAACCCTCCGCTATTCATGTGAAATCGCCGCGACCCATGCGAGAGGCTGATGGGTTAATCACATATTAGATCCAGCTTTTTGACTAAGTGTCACTTGGAGTGAAATATTGCCACTATCTATTTAAACAGGTGCAGATTGATTTATGGGGGCTCAAAAGTTTAAGACTCGTTTTACGTTCGATGCTTTGAATTTGGAAATAAAGTGATGATGCCTTATTCAGAATTAGTTGGCAATTGACTGTGCACGTAAAGTGACTACTTTAAAATGCTTTTGAAAATAAATTTTACAAAAATATAGCTTTTTGTATGAATGTATTTGTTTCGATTTAGAAATTTCACACTTTTAGGCTATCCAATGGCTCAATGGCGTGCCATTGGAGAGGCCTATATCCAGCAGTGGACTCTTGCAGGCTGACGATGATGATGATAAGGCTTTCCAATCTTTTAATAATATTAAAGTCTTCATAGAATTAAAATTTGGCATCTATAGCCTAGTGGAGCTATGTGAAAAGAATATTCAGACAAATTCAGTTAGACTAGAAAGCGGGCTCCGGGTTCTAACTGGGATAAACGCTAGGAAGATGATGATAGAATAAGAATTTATTTATTGCATAAAAACTCATTTGTCTTTATTGACACTAGAAACTGTAGATTTTACTATTTTGTAGATAAAGTGAACAAAATATAGTCTCGATCATTCCTGTTACAAGGTTTTCAATTTTCGATGTCCTTGAGCTTACAGCAAAACGAAATTACTGATCTAGGAATCGATACTCGCCCGTATCTTTACCTAGATATAAAAGACTAATCTATTCCGACAACATGAAAAAAATTTCGCGATATAAAATCACACATCCATTATTGCTCCTTACTCATCAGCGCTCCCTTTTTATTGACTCACGCCTTTATTTAAGGGGTAGAAAGAGGCGTAATATTAGACCAACATTTCACCGTGAACTTTTAGGTCCCACGTAATAGGGGGCGAGTCTATTGCCGCTACCAGCTGCTACTGAAAATTTGGATAAACTCAGTAACACTTTTGTCCGACCCGGGAATCGAACCCGGGACCTCCGATCAACAGACACATACGCTATCCATTGGACCACGGAGGCAGTCTAGCGGCCCTTAATTACTACATTTACAAATAAATCAATCAAATCGGTGAACATTGGATAATAAGAGTAGTAGTATTGAACAGAAAAGCCATTTTAACTTTCGAATACACCGCACAAAAAACACGAGTTGCTAACAAAATTCTCTCCTAAAGCTAATCAAAACATAGTCCCAATTTTCTCTAACACCATTTTCTACTTTCCCATTTTAAAAAAGCATTTCCACGAAAATAATAACAGCTAGTTTTCCATCGGTTGTTTTAAAACAAAACTTAACACGATACCGTTTCGTTCTACTTCGTACCGCCCCGTATGAGATTGCAATGTGTTTGAGGGAAAACTCATTCTATTCATTACAACTTGTAGTCCTTACTGAGTTAAGAAACTTATTCATCCCACCGAAGCTTTGGCAACTGTGATTCACTCACAACTAATAAAGATTTGGCACGGTGTTGGTTTGAAATCTTCTCGTTATTGCAGTCAGTATGACCATTTGTTTAGTTTTGGATATATTACTGCAGTCATCATCATCATCATCAGCCTTTAATGGTCCACTGCTGGACTAGGGCTCTCCTTTGAAAGGAGGAATTGGCCTACTATAGCACGCTGGCCAAACGGGTTGGTATAGGGTTTGTATCAAGTTTTCCTTCTCTTACAGTGCTGTTCCCTGCATAATATGCTCCCTCTGTCGGCTCTTACGACACCCATGGGATGATATAGGGTGGTGACAATCCGTATTCTTAATCCGCCACCGCACAGACAACACACATTACTGCAGTGCTGTGTTTTATTGGGCTATATGTTTTTTTTTTTTTTTTTCCTTGACTACGATGGAAACTTTCCTTATGAGCCATCTCAAATCGACGCCAACCCGGCCAGAGTGTGATCGACCGTGCTTGAGACTGACGGAGGAGGTATGTGGAGGCTCATCCCTAAAGGCGTTCAGGGCATACCCACTAAAACCACCCTATGGGTCCCGTGTAGTGGCGGGGTCACGCGATTTGCGGATAGCATACTTTTCCGTGACCCCGCCCAGGATTGGCCCACCGTTGGTGTTGGTGGGCCCCGTCTTTTTATGCTACTTGAGAGGCGGTGCGGACAGTATGCCGCCTCTTTGCCTTTTGGCGGACGGAGAGCAGCCCCAGCGCTCGCTGTCCGCAGGTACTGAAACCTAGCGGCTGCAGAGGATAGGGAGGACGGCAACCTGGCAACACCCTCTTCTCTTCCTCTACGGCCCCACCGCAACGCATTACTTGGTGCGCCCCCGTTTGGTTGCGGGAGATAGGGCACGCGGCAACGCAACACCGACACGCCTCTCCTCCCGCGACCGCGCCCGAGTACGAGGGACAAACAGAACTGTCCCCCGCACCCGCACCTTTGGACGCATCCTACGTAGGCTTCACCCAAGCCCACGTGGAATGTCCACTCCCGGGATCCCGCTTAGCTTCACCATGGCTGTCCAAGCCACAGTTACTGAGTCCCCTTATCACGACAAGGTAGAGATCCCACAGGGGGGTTCTTTAAGTATGACTACATATTTTAAAACTTTCTCATCAGAGTGTTGTCAAGAATTAACATGCCATAGCAGACTGGCTAAATCGATAACGTATTACGATTCTTTTGTAAATGTGATGCTTTTGGTGAGTGAACAATAAAGATCTGATTGCCCTTTATTCGTCTTTTCGCCTGTTGATTTAGATAGTTAGTACATTATATCTTACAGCTTGCACCCGCAACACCAAGACCATATTATTTTGTATATATGTATATTAAAAGCTACAAAATTTCCAGTCGGAGAGGCCACTGTCTCCATTTCTGGTTAATATATTTCAAAAGAAATGGTAAAGTTTGATGTGTAATTTCCCTCTTAGGGGAAAGAATATAGCATATCCGTGAACTAACAATAACAAAGAAATCTATCACTCCTTCAAAATCTAGCTCAATGTGCCGTGCACTGCTCTAGGAAACAATAAAATATTGACACAGTTTCAGTCTGTACTCCAGCAATACTCAGAAAGGCTAATAGCTGAATACATAAAGTTTTACTTCTAAGAATAGTTAGCAGGTCATACTAAAACGAAACTGAGTTGATAAGGCAAGCCGAAAAGCCAGTCAAATCCAGGAACATGGATTCATATTTTCAAGTTTTTATTAAAAGGAAAGAGAGAATTGAAAGATTAAGGTCACTGCAGAGAAGTCAGATGTTGCTCAAGTCATCACTGTTTTTGTTCACAAAAAAATACAGTCGAAGGATTAAGATAAAAGGTTATTTATAAAGTGAGGTATTTTGCTATGCTTTACAAACACAAAACAGCGATCTTGAAGAACTGCACATGGAACAAGTGAAATGCAAATTCATTTAGGTTACATGGTAACACTTATGAAAGCCAAAAAACTTTTTTCCAGTCCAGATTCGGTATAGTGCGGCTATGAGAAGTATTTGAAAGAATCTCACGCCAATATTTTAAAACTCAAAAATGTTAAAAGTGGTGCCTCCTTGATGCTATATACCTTAGAGCATTTCGTCCCATCTGTGCCATACTAAGTCATCAATCTTGGCAAAAATCATGACCACGTTCTATGAACTTTTGACTAGTTCCCTAACTTCATACATAAGTCAAATCCTTTAGAAGCGTAGTGACAGTTTGATGGGCGACCGGCTTTGTATTTATCTAACCAGTTACTTCCAAACGGCTCTTAAATGTTTGTGCCGAGATAAACAGCCCATACGTAACGTGAGGTCAAGGGGAACACGGCGCTTTATTTATTTGTAAAAGCAAAATAAGTAAGAATTTATTCATGAATAGGGAGGTAAGATTGGGAGTAGATAAATCTGCGGAGTTGATTTTTTTGTGAGAACCAACATTCACTTAAAAATAAATGTGCATGAAATTACAATGTTCAATGCAAATAATCAGATAAAGCCTAATGCAGATATCAACAGACAGCCGTAGGTACAGAGGGTTTGGGTCATTCCAAACCAAATGCGTGCATCAGTGACTTTTCACATTCTCACTGAATGTTTATATCTAAGCCTTAGATAACGCTTGCCCCGTGCCTCGGTAAGCACGTTAAGTCGGTCATGAAGATCTTTGACAGCTGTTATGGGGAAACTCTACCCTTGAATATAATACATTGGTCTGCCATGGAATATCGCTGTCCTTTTGGTTTGTAGATGTCAGATGACTCTCGCATATATTTTGTCAAATCGGGTTAGATCTGAAAGCCATCCAATTATGAAGGCTTGGATAACACTGCCGTGACTAGGACAATGCTGATGATTGTTTGTTTGTTTTCCGTGTTAGTGTTTCAACTCTGATATCAGATATTGCAGTAGACGATTCTAGTTGGGACAACAACCGAGATCGGCTTTATGTACTCTCCAAAGCACAGTAGATACTCTGATATAAATGCCACGACAACCGATTGCCCAACCAAGTGGTGGGCTGTGTAAGCAGTGTTTAATTTGCCGATCTATTACGAACCGGAAGTCGCGTCACGCTATATATAGAATATTTTGTATCGACGAATGAGAACTAAGTTTACAAATCAAGCTTAAGAAAAAAAAAAGGAGTTTACAAATTATATTTTTTTAGATAGATTTTTGTTTAAACTTACTAATAACTTGTACGAGATTCGAAAATTATATTATGTTTATGTTATATGTTATATGATATGTTTCAAAATAAAAATAAACTCATCATGCTTTGCTTCGCAGTTTTCATCTTTAAAATATAAAAGGAAATTTTGCTCAAATCCTATTACGATATAAAAACTATTATAAAAACCTAATACAATGGCAAATATATTTTTAGAAATCCGTATCTATCGAAAGGAAAAATATCGAAAGGAAAAATACGGAACCCTTAAAGAATCATATTGTTGTCCGTCCGTTCGTCTGTCAAGACTTTTTTTCTCAAAAACACGTGGAGGTATCAAGCTGAAATTTATATCAAATACTAAGGTTTACTGTCCCTTGGAGCTGTGAAAAATCAAACTTCTAAGCCAATGCAATCAAAAGATGCAGCCGTTAATGCCGCAAATTGCCGCAAATTTTTGAAACTCGCAAGGGAATCAAAACCTACAGTGTACTTCCCGTGAACACAGAATCTTGAAATTTTGTACAAAGCAACGTATTATAACACAGATAAAGGAACCATTGCGAAAACCATACATTTTTAATTACATCATTTAAAAATAAAATATTTTTAATAATTTTAAAGTTACTACCCCTTTCCTCATGAACGCGTCGAGGTTCTTAATTGAAATCGATATCAAATATTCAGGTCTACTTTCCCTTAGAGAGGTGAAAAAGTAAAATTTCTTAACTAGCGCAATTAAAAGATTGTTTACTATGGAAACGGGGCTTATCTTTGACATAAAATAATAGCCGTAAAATTTCCCACATTTGACTCGCCTTCATATTACAGCACGTTATTATACAATAGATCAGTTGTGACTATAAAGTCACTTTAACCCCTTTTGCTGGCCCATGTATCACATATAATTCATAAGAATTGATTTTCAATAGTGTTCTAATTCGGACTGATAATCTGTTAAGAAGTTGATATTAAAATAAGAAGCATTACTCATTAATTAATCGTAACTGTTAATATAATAAAACTAGTTTGACCCTTCACAGTCGAAATCCCATTCAATCAACATACGAGTATATCCAATAGAAACTTTCCAAAATACTCCTATGCAAACGAATACACAGCTATGTTAGTACAGGTCAAAACAAAACTGATCGCGTTCCACATAAGATAGGTAATTAATAGAGGACACTGATTGATGACTCTGATGACGCGAATTCATCAGGGCATGGTATTACGTGCCTATTTCAATGTGCTGCTGGGACGAGATTGATTGAATCAGAACTGGACTGTAAAGGATCGTTAGTAAAAATTGGATGGGATTTGATTATAAGGGTGTAATATATGTGATTATCTCTTTTTTTCTGGCAACACTGAAAACGTCAAACGTAAAATTACGTAGCTCCGTGATTTTAAAGTTTTATTTAAGTTTAAATCAATATTAAACGCTTATGTTTCATTAATATCGTGTATAATAGTAATAGAAGTGTGAACTACATTGAGTTTGCTGTTTGAAACCTCGCTGCAGACAGTTCTTGGCGGACAGATCAACTACCCAGTGGCAACGGACGGAATTCAAATCATCATCCTTAAACCCGGGGAGTATTTTACTTATTAACTTACACTCCTCAGCACATATTTACTCGGCTCACTGAACGTGAGCTTCGTCCATCACACACTGGCACAGTTTCTGTCTCCTTTTGCTTGACAAAAGTGGAAGCAAAATCGAGGACTGAACAAATGCCCCATACAAGCACAAACTACACTTACACTTCACATTTATATACATATATGTAATTATTTATTAATCAAGTATACATTATTATAATTATTTATTGATTGTCTGCCTAGATTTAGTTATTAAGTACAACCATCTTAGATATTTACCTAGATTTAGTTATTTAGTACAGCCATCAGCAAGGATTATCCTACCTACTTGATACTGATATAAGAGTTGTTCAACAAACCATATTAATCTAAACCATTATTTAGTTTAATAGCCAAATTACCATTCTTACATTCTTTTAATTTTCATAACTTATTTTCAACATACCTACATCAATCTATAATTCTCATAACTTTTTTATCTCTTTTATTTGGTACTAATTATATATATTCACTCTTGTATATTAACATAATACCTATCTTTCTTCAAAGTATTCACCTGTTCTTCCTTTTTTAGGTAATTTGTGAGGCATGTCTACAAACATGATGACCCGCAAGGCACTTGCTAAGGAAACAGAGAACAACTTGAAGATAGCGCTGTTAGAATTAAAGAAATATAAAGAAGATAACAGTCAACTATTGAAGGAACGTGTTGATAGCGAAGAAGAAATTAAATATGTCAATGATAAAGTATCCCAGCTGAAGGCGCAATTGACGGAACTCCACATTGAACACATGGACATCTTGGACCAACGAGACAGACTACAGGAGGAAGTTAGGTCCTACAGTAGCTGTGATGAAACCTACCTTGGACAACTCAGTCGAATTATGGAGTTAGAGGCGAGTCTGAATGAAGCCCAATCAACAATTTTATCACAAGAGGAATCAATCCAGACGCTCAACACCACAGCAAACAAGAACCTGTTTTCAGAGGTAATGAGCGGTAATGCTAGTGTTATTAAGACTGTAAAATGTAAGTGCAACTGTAAATCTAAATTGATAACCAAAAGGAAATTTAGGCAATTATCAAAATTAAATAAATTGATAAAGCGACTTGAATCCAGTCACAAGGGGTCAAATAAAGTAAATAAATTATCACAAATTAACCATGACTTGGTTAAGGAACAGGAGTCATTGATGTCGAAGCTTGAGGCTAGCAATGAACAATTACTCAGTAGTAGATTATTATATGATCAGCACACTCAGGAGCTACAAACACACATATCAAAACTGACTGCACAGCTCGACAAAATGGCAATAACACACCAGAAAGAAACTCAAGAATACATATTAAAATATGATGAGATTTCTAGAGTTGGTAGAGAGAATCTAGAACAACTACTCTCTATAGCCAACAAAAAATGTTGCTTAAATTGTTCAAAATTAAATAATGATTTAGAAATTAGTCTAGTACTAGAACAACCTCATAAAATATACAATGACTCCGGTTCTGATGCCTTGTTACAAACAAATCATATATGTTCACTTGACACTCATAGTAATAACACTGTATTGATGTTTTCTGACCAATTGGGAGTGGGTTTGGGTAGCTTAATAGATAATTACACTAACCGTCCATTACAAAACTTTTGTTATCCAGGAGAAAGAATGTCTTCATTAGTTAATAAGTTAAAACATGCAGAATTAAATAATCATTCTACGGTTATTATTACGTATGGTGATAGCTTACTAGTTACTAGGAAAGATATACTAGCTTTATCGGATATAATGACTGATAGAAGTTCTAAAGTGGGGTGCAATTTTATAGTCTGTGCATTTCCTTATTCTAAGACCTTATCTGATAAAGAAAACAACCAGATAAGTAAATTAAATCTATTATTATATAATAGTACATATCGTCATAATGACAAAATTTTATTCTTTGACACTAATAATTGTATTAAAAGTAATTTTATTTTAACAAAAGATACTATGTATCTTTCTCGCTCTTTTAAACGACAACTTGCTAAATTATTAGCATTTAATTTATACAGTGACCCAAGTACTGTTAGAGTACATGACAATTCCATTATTGACATTCATAATAATAATAATTTAAATTAAATTCTGAGACAATAGAGAACACCTCTAGCTATAATAAGATTACTCGTAACTCATTGACTAATACACTTAAACATAATAATAACAAAAAATGATTAAATTAGTACATCAGAATATTAGAAGTATGATTAATAAAGATTTAGAAATGGAATTGTTTATGAACTGTAATGCTGTTGATATATTTTGCATCACTGAACATTGGCTAAAAAGCAACCAGTTCATGTTCAATTTCAGTAATCATATAGTAGGAAGCTCGTTTAGCCGGCAGCAAGCAGTACATGGTGGCTCGATGATTTTACTTAATAAGCAACTTAAATTTAAGGAGCGTCATGATATTGTAAGTCTGTCTGTTGAGCGAACTATTGAGGTAGCCTGTGTGGAACTGAGGAGATTTATTGTAATAAGTGTATACAGGCTTCCTTCAGTATTGTATGATAGCTTCGAGCGTATTATGGATGAGATATTAAACAAAGTTGCAAAAATAAATAAAAATGTTGTTGTGTGTGGTGACTTTAATGTAAATTTATTGGACGATAGTAGTCTTAATACAAAATTGAAAGCGCTGTTTCTATCATATAATCTGAAGAACTTTTCTTAGAGCCCACAAGAGTTACTTCCTCTACATCTACTTGCCTAGATAATATATTTACAGATATCATAGTAAGAGACAAGCAAATTATTAGACAGTTAGACTCAGACCATTGTGGACAGCAGATCTCCTTTAATGATAACAGTAAGAATGTTTCTAGGCAAAATATAGTAATACCTAAAACTGCAACTCGTTTTGCTAATTTGTTATATAATAGCTTTTTCAAAGCGTTTTGTACAGACTTTAATTCGGTTTTCACACCTAGAACGATTACAGTTGGAGGTAATGCAACCTTCTGTGAATGGGCAACAACTGGGCTTCACAAAAGTGGAAAGAGATTGTATGAGCTATATGACGAGAGAAACTTTAATTTAAGTGAACAATTTCAGGATTATGTTAGAAATTATGCTAGGATATTTCGGAAACTTTGCAAGAAAGCTAAGTCTCTTTACCTGAGTTCAAGGATTAGGAGTAGTGACGATAAAATGAAAATTACATGGAATATAATAAACAGCGAGACTGGGAAAGTTAAAAGTAAAAGTTCAAAACTTAGTTTGAACATTGATAACGACACTATTACATCAGACTCAAAAGTTGCATCGGCGTTTGAAAGTTTTTTTACTGATATCCCCGTTATTACTACTAGATCTTTGGACTCATCACCCAATGCAGCGGAATCTCTTTTAAAAGAAAACATGAGTACAACCTATAGTAATTTCTCATTTCAGTATATAAATTCAAATGATGTTATAAAAGCTTTTAATACTATAAATTTAAAGAAGACTGCAGACTTGTGGGGAAATTCCGTTACTATTACCAAGTCCATTATTGCTTTAGCTGCTAACAGATTAGCTTTAATATTTAATAAGTGTATTTACTGTGGTGTATTTCCTGATCTTATGAAAGATAGCAAGGTAATACCTTTGTACAAAGCAGGTAGCACATCAGACCCCACCAACTATAGGCCAATTTCTGTGCTGCCCACATTTAGCAAAATTTTTGAGAAATTGATACTAGACCAACTGCAAAGTTATTTTAATAACAACGAGCTTCTACACTCTAAACAATTTGGTTTTACAAAGGGGCGCTCCACGACCGATGCCGGTGTTGAGCTTGTAAAACATATCTTTGATGCCTGGGAGGATTCACATGATGCTTTAGGTGTCTTCTGTGATTTGTCCAAGGCCTTTGATTGTGTAGAACATGATACATTGATCAGGAAATTACATCACTATGGTTTAAGTAGTTCTGCTCTGCATCTTCTTACTTCATATTTGAGTAATAGGATTCAGAGAGTTGATGTCAACGGGACGCGTTCGCATGGGTCTGTAGTCAAAATGGGCATCCCACAGGGTTCAATCCTCGGTCCTTTTTTTTTTTTAGTTTATATTAATGACTTACCACACCTCGTCAATGACAAGCACGGGATAGTACTGTTTGCTGATGATACCTCACTTTTATTTAAATTAAAACGACAGCAAATTGATATGGACGATGTAAACATTGCTATCTCAAAGATAGTTCGCTGGTTTGAGGTTAACAACCTGCTTTTAAATAGACTAAAAACTAAATGTATTCGATTTTTGATGCCTAACGTCAAACAAGTGAACACCTCAGTAAAGGTTAAGGATGATGTGTTGGATCTTGTGGATAACACCAAATTTTTAGGCATTACACTAGATTCTAAGCTGCAATGGGGACCACATATTAGTAAATTGTCGAATAGACTCAGCTCTGCAGCATACGCAGTCAGGAAAATTCGCCAGTTAACTGACATTGACACTGCCAGGCTTGTATATCATAGCTATTTTCATAGTATAATGTCATACGGTATTCTCCTGTGGGGAAATGCTGCCGACATTCAAAACATCTTTGTTCTGCAGAAAAGAGCTATTCGAGCAATTTATAATTTGGATTATGGGGCTTCGTTAAGGAATAAATTCAAGGAAATAAACATTTTAACAGTTGCAAGCCAGTACATTTATTCCAACCTACTATATTTATTCCAAAAAAAGGCCTCATACTCAAAGAAAAGTGATATCCACAATTTGAATACTAGAAATAAGAGTAAGCTAGTAGTGCCGGCTACCCGGCTAGAGAAAATAAAAAAATCTTTTCAAGGCCAATGTGTGCGCTTTTACAATAAAGTGCCAAGCAATATTCAAAATTTAAGTTATAATAAATTCAAAAAAATTATAAAACGTAAACTTTGTCAAAAAGGGTACTATTCAGTGCTAGATTATATTGAAGATAAAAATGCTTGGGATTAATTTGCTCGCTCCCACAGGCTACTTATGTTTGATTAGTGTTAAGTTTCATGTGAGTGTGAGTTATTGTGTCTATACTATGCTAGTAAGTACTTTTATATTATTATTAAAAAAGCCTTATTAATTGACAACAACATTATAGACACACTAGCTCATATACTTATGAAAAATTCAATGTAGTTACTAAGTTTTTAAATTGTATAGAATCAAGACGTAGAAAAGAGTGGCCCGGAGTTTCTTGCCTGATTCTTCTCACGAGGCTCTACTTTCTGAACAGGCATTTTTTTCAATGCTCAACTATGTTAATATGCATTTAAAGTTACTTTTTATTTTTTGTATTTGTATGACTTTCTGACGTGTCCAAAAAATTTAAACATTTTTATGGAAATAAAAAAAAATAAAAAAAAGATTATACGGCACTTTCTTTCTTTAATGCGACACGTATTGTTTGAAGGAAATGTACCGTTGTTGGGTGTTTTGAAAGACAGAGAAGGATAGAGTGTTTTATAATGTTTGATGTCTGGATTAAAAGATACGACCAAAAAGTATGTATGTAGAAACTCTTTTCTTAAGCAGCACTGATATTTATATTATCTAACTACGGAATTCAATATTCGATCTATAGAAAGATCTGTAGATTTTAGATTCGTTTTTGACATAAGCTCCATACAAAATATGTCAAACACGAATCTCGAATCTCAAAATCCATGTATGGATCGAATATTGAAAATGGCCGTAAGACAATATAATATATTAAGCATATGTCTGCTATGTTCTATACATAAGATGGATGTAGTGGTATTTTGCCTGTCAAGCCAGTCCAAAAATTCCAGCCAACCGGCATTTCTGTAACTAAATTGAAATACTAGAACATACCTTTGCATAATTGCATTATGTCTGAAGCAATTAAATGTACACAACACCCGTACTGAGACGCACAGCGAATTCAATTTGATCTCTGCAATCCACTGGAATAGCGATAACCCATGGCTTAGACCAGAGATGCACTCCAAGGCACGAGTACCGAAAATATTACTTAAAGTAAGATTAGAAAAAACTGAGCATTCTTCTACATAGCGTATCGATGGCAATGAAAATCATACCTAAAACTCAGCTACAAGTGTGGCAGATTATAAGTTTTAGAGCATGCAAGACAAGCTAGAAAGCATACCATTGTTTGTGGAACAACATCACACTTGCCCTCCAGATTTGATTTTTCTATAAATC
This sequence comes from Euclidia mi, assembly GCA_944739405.2. NCBI lineage: Eukaryota > Metazoa > Arthropoda > Insecta > Lepidoptera > Erebidae > Euclidia > Euclidia mi. Next base: position 9,336,914 of record OX123181.2, on the reverse strand, counting down.
CACATCTAAACAAGTTTTATTTGCTTCGGCCAGACTGTGTCCGAAGTCTATTCAAAGACGTCCACGTCGGACAAGGCAGATCAGCCAACTGAACATTGAAATACCAGTGAAATTAGTACCGTTGTGGCTTTGTAGCTTGTTTCTTTCAATAAACAGTTCGCAATTCTTATAGCGAGGACAAAAGATAAGTTATTGTTCCCAGCGTATCACAAGTACATTTTACGTAAAACTAGGACAAAGGAAGCCACGTACCTCCAATAAACATCTCTTAACGACTTTACGAGCTCTCTTAATGTCTGCGAGTGAACTAAGTGGCCACAAGGCGACATCTAACACCCTTATTCACTAACGTTAGTCGACAAAATGTTAGGTGACTATTGAATAATTTTATAAAATAATATTCGCCGTTTGGCGTCACTAATCGATTTTAAAATTTTGCGAAACCTATCATCATACAAATTAATTTAACGGGTGTTAATCGTGTTTAATAACTTATTTATAGTTTAAATAGCTTTGTTTTCTCCGATAGAGGGGACTTAGTGCCTACCCTTATGTATGGTAGTGAGAGTTGGGTACGGCAGAAGAGACTTGAAAGTAGAATAAATGCTGTAGAAATGAGAGCACTGAGAAGTATGTGTGGTGTATCTTTGACCGACAGAGTAAAGATTTGTGTGATAAGAGAGAGGTGTGGGGTAAAAGAAGATGTAGTGACAAGCATCGAGAAAGGCATGTTAAGATGGTTTGGGCACATGGAGAGGATGGATGGCGAAAGACTGACAAAGACGATAAATAAGGCACGTGTGAATGGGACAGGACGAAGGGGAAGACCTAGGCGGACGTTCTCTGACCAGATTGGAGACAGCCTTAAAAAAGGACAGGTCAGAAGTACCCTAAACAGAAGAACATGCATGAGAAACTTGATGGGAGTGAATGAAGCAAGAGAGGTATGTCACGATCCTTGCATATGGCGTTCCGTAGTCTCTGCTTACCCCTTCGGGAAACAGGCGTATATGTTTTCTCCGATGTTTCGACCAGCTAACAACGTTCGTAATCGTGGGAAGTCAGTCAGTCCCCGCCAGACCACCACATAGCCCTTGGCGCAGTGGCAAACAAATCTATGAATGTCTTGCTGATTATAAGTCCCTTTGACCTCGAACTTCAAATGTGAAATCAAAACGCAGAATAAATGTTGTCATTTGCTTTTCACAAAGAGAATAAACAAAATTATCATTATCAATATTTTGTTTTGTGTTACACAAATTAAATGAGGCGTTAGTGTCGTGATGATTTGTTAGACACAGACAATTTTAATGAGATACTTATTAGTATCTCCTTTTAACAAATAGCATTAAAAAGGGACTGAATTATTCACTTGCATCAAGCCAATTCACACCACAGTTATCAAAGTACAAAGATAAATTAAAGTTGCTCATTAATTTTTGGACGGCTTATCAAAATATATTTACTTTTGCTTCTTTTAGTACAAACATGTTATTTTAAGACAATTTTCACGTTATATGAAAGTTGAAATTCGCATTTAGTTTCAAAGTTGGCACTTTGCACATCAGCTATAAACTCACAATAAAAGTATGTACTTATTTGTCAGTAAAGGCAACTTTTGAACTGCCAAGCTGAAGTCGCTGCAAGGGTTTCATTGGCTTTTCAATCGGTAAATAATTATTTTTTTCATAAATGATCTCGTAATTTGCTGGTCCGCCAAATCGCACTTGGCTAGTAAGGTGTACTAAGGACTTGTCATTTTTAAAGGGCCAAATAAAATCTGACAAACGGCCTACGCCTCCCAGTGCAACCGTTTATAAATACAGCTGATTAAAAACTCTTAAGCATGAAATTCATTCACGCCATTTTAAAGTTTTATGTATACAAAGAAAGTCCCAGCCAAGCTAAAGCGCGTCAAATATTAAAAGTAAAAATGGAAGCAACAAGTTTTCAAAGGTTTTAGTTTTTTAGTTTTTTTCTCTTTGCGGTCCGTATGTGGACGAAATTACGTTCGTTTTTTCAAATTTTCAGGGAGCATGAATTTTTGAACCAGGCGTAAAGTATTTTCGAAGCCAGACCTTTTTCTGAAATTGAAGTTTCAGTATTTTGAAAGATAACAATTCCATCTAACTAACACGCTTTTATTAGGTCGACATGTATGTAACTAACTATGTAATGGAATTTAAGGTAACTAATTTAACCATCTGCCAAGGGTCGTAGCGTAATGAGAATTGCCAGTTGTATGCAGTTCTGATGATAATACAATAATATGGTACTGTCGAACTGATCTGATAACTGAGCCGGAAGATATGAACTGGGACTTAATGATGGAAAATCGTATCATAGCTGTTTTGGATTTCTTAGAAAAGCCTTGTAATGAACTTTGACAACGATTATGTTTCAAGGTCTGATGATGAAGCCATAAAATAGGCACTGGCATTCCATGATGAAATATCGTATCATTGTCATTAAACACTATATTATATATAACAAACTAATTATATATTGTAGACCACGCAGTGATGTACTAAGGGGCCCGTACTTTTGCGGCTGGACAGGCGTATGTGGCCCTAAGTCGAGTAAAATCACTAGTAGTCTTCAGATTGAAGAGCTAGATTGTTCTAAGCTGACTGATAAAACACATTGCAATTAAGACGCATTGGTGGAGATGAAGAGGGTGCGGGCTCATTTGCCTATTCGAAAAATAAATGTACAAATGTTAATAATTTTTCGTTATCAAAGACCAAAAAGTATAAAATAAAATAATAGTTTAAAAACCACAAGAAAACACGCTTTTATAAATGAACGTAAAAACAAAAAATATATTATGCATCGTTCAAGTCGTCTCTATTTCTGGGCTGAAGTGTAAACTATTTGCTTTTTATTATAATATTTGTTTGCAAAAAAAGCGTGGGGCGCTGGAACAGGAACAACTTTTGTACATAAATAACCTTTGCAACATGAAATTAAGTGGTGGACATGTATTTTCTTATGCAGATGATATGGCTATTGTTTTTGCTGCGAAATCCTGGAACGAAGTGTTTCGAATTGCTGAACTAGGCCTGGCAAAGATTGCGATGTGGCTAGATCAAAACCTTCTTACCTTATACACATCCAAATTGTATTACCTTTGTTTCACGAAATATAACATTACGAGACCTCCTTCTGAACTGAAAATAAAAATTCAAGTAAGAAAATTAATTTGGATTTTTAAAACTCTACGACACGTTACCACTTTAGATCTCCTAAAACAAATTTACATTTCGCTAGCTCAATCAGTGTTAACATATTGTGTAACAGTTTGGGGTGATACTACAAGATCAAAATTCTTAGATTTAGAAAGGGCTCAGAGAGCTATGCTAAAGGTTATGTTTTTTAAGCCTTTTCGGTTTCGTACAAATAATCTATACCTGAACGCAGATCACTTGTCAGTTAGAAAATTATACATTATTCAACTTATTTAAAGAAAGCATAAATCTCTGCCCTATAATTCATCAAGATCGAATGTCAGAAGGAACTACGTTGCAGCTCCCCCAGTCGCAGTGAAATCGACATTTGCATCACGTCAATACCCACGGCAGTCTACCCGTCTATACAATATGTTAAACAAGGACTTAAAAATATACCCCATGACATACGTAGAATATATAAGAAAACACACACACTAACATACGCACACGCATACATATACATCGTCTATGCTTCTGGTACAGTGAACCATTGATACCATACTCCTGTGTTTGTTTCTATATTATTTTTTTATTTTATTTTTAGTTCCTCTTAATTTTAATTACTTTTCTTTTATAAATGTTAAAGCTATAATTTGTTAATTATACAAAGTACCCGTCGTTGGTTCTTCTGAGGAGCGGAGCCGCCTATCACACACTTCAGCAGAAATAGAGACAACTTGAACGACCCATAATTTATTAATTGTTTGTACATTCATTTATAAAAGCGTGTTTCGCTAGTGGTTTTTAAACAATTATTTTATTTTATTTTAAGAGATATAAATAGAGATGTACTTATAATATACTTATCCATAGTACATTATGCAGTTTTGAAAAATTTGGTTTTCTTCGTGGTATAGTGCAGTGTCTTAGAAAAAAAACAAGACACGATGTATAAACATAGTTCGACAGAATCAGTACTTAACATTCTCTCATTGAAGTTGGGCTTAAAGTAGCCAAGTTGTGTTTGTCCAGGTTAATGGCTAGAATGGCTGAACTGAAGATGGGGACTTTGTACTACGTACCATCTATCGGATAGGTGGCGTTGTTGTCGAGATACCGGAAAAAACGAGGATAAAACCGAGAATATAGCTTGTATCTTATACTAATATATAAAGCTGAAGTGCTTGTTTGTTTGTTCGTTTGTTTGGTTGAAGGCGTTAATCTCAGCAATTACTGGTCCGATTTGAAAAATTCTTTCAATGTTAGATAGCCCATTTATCGAGGAAGGCTATAGGCTATAGCCTAACATCACGCTATGAGCCACGTGAGAGGAGCAATAGCCTTAAATAAGGCGGGTGTAACCGCGAGCTCATCTAGTTCTTATATAAAGCCTCTTAACCCATGAGAAGGCGCGCCCTTTTATTTTTTAAATCCCTTCGGATCTCCGACTTTTGGAGAAATGAGAGCCGGAGTTTGTGGTGTTACCTCTAAAAACCACCTCGACTATCACATGTACCCGTGTGTCGGAGGGTCGGGTATCGCTGAAGAATTCGTCGCAACCCGCCGACTGGTATTAGCCCGCCAGATAGTCAGGCGGGCCCCGAACAAAACCCCCTTGGCGGTGGATAAAGGTGTTGGGCTCCGCCGCCAAAACACCCAGCAGCCGCAGAGGATAGGGAGGACGGCAACGCAACACCACATCTCCTCTTCCTCTGCGGCCCCACCGCGACGCAACAATGGTGCACCCCCATTTGGTCGCGGGACACGGGTCTACTGCATGCTTATGCGTATAACATAAGCTCTCGGTAATGGGGACTCCTTTATACAAAAACTTTCTTTGATACAACCGATCAAAAGAACGTTTCGAGTAAAAATATCTTGCATCAAAATAACGAGACAAAGAGGAAACTATATAAGGCTTAGTTATAAATAGAAGGGGGAAGGGATTACAAAGGTCAATTATATAATAGGTCCTTATTTATGCTGGCCGTTGTTTGAAGATTGGACTGGATTTAAAATAATAAACGGTTTAAGATTTGGCAATAACTACATGGCCTGTTTCTGCAGTACCTTTAAAAGTACCAGCTATCTTTTAAACTATTTTGCTGTAATAGTACTACAGCTATATCAATTTATATAAAACTCTTGCCTCTTGACTGTCTCCGTGGTCCAGTGGATAGCGTATGCGACTGCAGATCGGAGGTCCCGGGTTCGATTCCCGGGTCGGGCAAAAGTGTTACTGAGTTTTGCCGAATTCTCAGTTGCAGCACGGAGTCTGGTGATGTGCCCGGTAACGTCAATAAGCTCGCCCCCTATTTACGTGGGTACTTAAAAATTTCATTGCAAAATGTGGGTGTAATATCACACCTCTGCCTACCCCTTCGGGGATACAGGCATGGGACTAAAAAAACCTCTTGCTTTACTGTCTGGCTGACATAGTTACAGACGGACAACACACTGCCAAAACTACTGGGACGGGACATACCGAGTAGATATTTTTTTAATGGTAAGAGCCATAGTGCACTACCGTTGTCAGGTGGCCGAAACGACGACAAAAAGAGTTATTTATACCCATTAAATAAGCATTTACGGTCTCTTAAGATGTTATGAAAGCAACAAAATGTGTTAAAAAGCAACATCGTGATTTGTCTTTTGATTGCGATATCCATCCAATGCACTCTGGACACTGTAAAAGCAACTTCCAAATGCAAACGTCAAAAACATATTTTGCATAAGCAATAATCATGTCGGCTAGTCGTTAGAATACATTTATACAGCAAATTCTTCGTAAAAATGTGCGAAATGTAAGAAAAACTGTATGTTTATGCAAATATAAGGTTGTGTACACGCTATATCACCGTTTCAAGCTTAAAAGGATTACTCAAAGTTATCGTAAGCAAACGAACTCCTAACGGATGTGTGCGGTGGACTCGCATTATCAATCAATAGTGCAAGCTTTTGGAAATCCGACCTGAAATCCGTCTAGAGTTTCCGGTCGTATATAGCCGGCTTAATTCAGATGTACCTACGTACCCTTTACAAGCGGCACATGTACTACGCAATTCAATTCACTAGTCTGTCCCAAGGACTAACTTCAATCCGCTCGTTCATGTGACTGACGTTTCAATAAAAAACTAAACGTTCTGTATAAATTTGAAAAATGTGTCACGTCTTATATTTCTACTAGCGGCAGCTCGGTTTTGCACGGGTAGTATTATAATAGGCTTGTGTCCTAAAATGTAATTAGTGATTAATTCGTTCCTTTATTAGATGTTAAACCGATTTTTTTTGTGCATATCTGCGACTTGGCAATCTGTGTTAACACAATAAGCCAATCAATTGGTATTAAATTGCGATTATGTCAATACGAGCACAAAGAACTCTTCAGCGTTCTTTAATCGATTCTAGCAACCAGTGTAGGGATATCATGCCGCTTTAATCGCTTGTGTGAGACACTTCCTGAACCCTGTAATTTGCAGGCCAGTTCATTGACGTGGGTAGATATTCGAGCTTGATACTTTTCACTACGTTTAACAATCTCCTGTTTGACTGTATTGATGTTAAGATCCTCATGTATATACAGTGTGTTTCATAACCCCCTGTCCGATCCTGAAACCACATATTACTGACTTGTAAGGCATACTAGGAAAAACAAAAAATCGAGGTCTTCATAAAACGTCACAATTTATTTCCTTAGTATGGTATTAACGAGAAACATTACCCCGAAATTAGGGAAAATTCCCTAAACTAGCAACACTCCACTCAGCGGCGGTATCCTTTATGATTCTATTAATTCTATTAAAATATTGTCGGCTTTTCGTGTCAAAGGGCATGCCGCCTATAAAATGTGCAATTTTACCGCCAAACGAGCCGCACGACACATAACGAAACGCGGTAGAGATGTTTACGTTCGATAGCAGCTAATATTGATTTAATAAATTTTAACATGAAATGTGACACAACATTCATTTTTCAAATAATTATTACAATAATGATATTACGATATCGACACATCACGTAAGCAAGACTTAAATAATACTTTTGTGTTACAGAACTTAGACGATCATAGACAAAAGACTATGATCTACTAATTTCGGTAACCTAAATCAAATAAAAAAGTTACATCAATTTTATGTTATAACAATAATTTAAAAACAAACAACAATTTTGCGTTGGATACGTGCCCATCTCATACGGGGACAATAATAACATATCGATAAAAACAGAACTCCAATAAATATCATTGTTTACATCCCTAGCTGGCTATTTTTTACGACTTCAATATACCTACTGATCACTCAGTCTTGCCCTAGGATTAGTTTCGTTCGGACTTCCGGAATAACTTACGTTGTGAAATAGTTACGTCGTCGGTCGTATTCAACCTCTGAATACGTAAGTACTAATTATTCTGTGCTCTGAATACTTTAACATTTTGATGTGTTTAGATAGGAGTGAATGCAATTCATGCAGGTGCACGTAGTGATAGGGAGGAACAGTTCGCTGGACCACCAGGTCTGCCAGTGCCGTCGGAGCGCGTTGTTCAACGGCTTCACCACCTCGTGAGCTACAGTGTGCTAGTTTGTGTGCTTTCAAACCTTCGATGAAAAGGTACCGTAAGTGTCTTAACCTTTACGGTCGACATGTGGAACATGATCGTCGTACGCAGCTTACAAGTAAGTTGAAGTTTTTCGGAATTAAAGGTAACCTGCCTAAGTAAGAAAAAAGACAAAGAAGAAAATTGGTAAATACCGTAAATACTGCAGCGCTCATAGCGTGACTAAGCCTTTGGATCGTAATAATTTGGCAAAGTTAAGCAACGGTTGCACAGGTCATCACTTGGAGGGGTGCCCACGTACTCAGAAGGCACGTAAAACTGAATCTAAGAATCGTAAGGCCATGTCGTAGGCCTTCGGGTGATCTGAAATGTCTGAATACACGGACACCAAAGTTGGTTACGCACTCTTACGAAACAAACAAACAACGTAAACAATACCTTCCATTTTACATAATAATGCAATGAACCAGCTGTTGCAATTGCAACAAACTCATAAATAAAATGGGTATACCTACCTACCTAAAATGATGGCACGTGTAAAGTTGACGTTCGGCTTTTGTCAAAGGATTAGGTAACTAGACGCGGCCGCCGGCTGCGGCCGATGCACTCAACGACCTTTTATGAACTTTAGGTAGATACCTAGTTATTACGATTTATGAGTCTTCAGTGTTGCCATGGGTAATCTGATACGATATTATTTAAAGTTAATTAAATTTACCAGTGAAAATTTTATCTCGAATTTCCGTGAATTAATGACAAATACCTCATCATTTTACTCTACCCTACAAGCCCTTCATTGATCGGACGGGGGGTTATGAAACACCCTGTATACTACTCAAAACAAAATAAGGGCCACTAGTTTATTTACATTTATGTGCACTTTAGTAAACTGAAAGTAATTGATAAGTAGCATTATATTGATATTACGACCTCTTTGGTGTTTGATCCCTTTTATGCTGGTGTTTGTGTTCCTAATTTGTAAAGTATTGGCCGTCATTTTAAGAAGAAAAAATTGGATATTATTCTTATGTTTTTCTTCGATTGTCTTCTTAACTTGTTTCAGTTATTTTACAAAAAAAGTTTTACTTTTTCAAATTTTACCCCTTGAGTGTCCTACGGTCACGGTGTGCCCGTAAGAGAAATAGGCCGGTAGTAGTAGTAGTAGTAACAATTACAGCAACCAGAGCCATAACTATGATTCAAAAAGGACGTTCTCAGCGTAACGTGGGTTGCAGTTAGGGTTTTCTCGAAGAGCTGTCCAAAATTTATGGAATCGCTTCCAAGAGACCGGCAGTGTTGCCAGGAGACTCGGTTCAGGTAGAGTTCGTGTAACAACGACCCACGAGGATCGGTACGTCCAACTAAGTGCTCGTCGTGATCGTACAGTAATGGCCCGTAAGTTACAACACCACCTACGGCTGACAATGGGTACCCGTGTCAGTGATCAAACTATACGTAATCGATTGCACGAAGACCAGCAAATGTCAAGACGACGAGTTGTTCAAATTCTTCTGACCAGGATTCAACGTGCAAACTGCTTAAGATTCTCCCGTCAGTATTTGAACTGGGGGATTAATCAGTGGGGCAAGGTGCTTTTTACAGACGATTAAAAAGTTTTTTTTTTATGTTGATCGGCGTGTTAGGTTGTGGAGACAACGCGGCGAGCGGTTTTCGGCGTCTTGCATCCACGAAGTTGACCGTTTCGGTGGTCCCAACGTAATGGTTTGGGGTGGGATTAGTTTACACGGTAAAACCGAGCTCATCATTTTAAATGCGGGTACCGTAACTGCAGAACGTTACATCGAGAACGTCATCAGACCTCAAGTGATCCCATTTGCTCAGCGATTGGGGCCTGGATGCATCCTGATGCAAGACAATGCCCGTGCACACACAGCTCAATCGACCCAAACTGTCCTAGAAGGGTCTCATATTGAGATATTAACAAGGCCAGCTAATAGTCCGGATTTAAATCCAATCGAGCAATTGTGGGACCAATTGAAACGAAGGATTAGAGTGAATGAGCAAGGGCACTACAACCAACAGCAGCTGATTGATGCTTTAAAACGTGACTGGGAGAAGATTCCAGATGAAAACGTGAGGAATCTGATCCAGAGTATGAATACGAGGCTTCAGAGGTGTATTGCTAAGAGAAGAGGACTTACTCCTTACTAAAAAGAAGAAACAAAAGTGACAAGAACAGTATTTTGTCTTATTCTGGTGATTTCTTTTGTTCATATTTTTCATTCAAAATGGCCAATTTCATTATGAACTTAATAAAACAGTTCATGATCATTATTTTAAACAATTGTTAGCCTATATTATAACCAATAATATTATTTGATAGTTACATAAGTTAAACAATTTAATGTCTTTATTGTTTTCATGGTACAGCAAGAAATCTTAGTGGCCCTTATTTTGTTTTGAGTAGTATATTTGTTGCTCACATAGTATGGTATGTTCAACATGGCTCTCAATGTCTTGCCCTTTCTTGCTCAATGTCTTGGTGTTCATTGTGTCCGTTCGTTGTATGTTTGTAAAGTCCCCCGCGACACAGGATTTAGTCCTAGTGCGGGAGTTGTCTATAAAAAAAAATGCTCTGAAATCTTTCGAGTATGTCAATATTGCTGTTACTAGCAGTCCCCCACAATTGAACTGCCGTCCTTTAACTATAAAGCCGTTAAGTACAAAAACCACATTTTGAGATACGCGCGAAAAACGGTGAAATAATTTCAAATGGATGCTACTTCCCAACTTGAAGTCACATGTAAACCTTTAAAATACCAAAGAGAATAATAAAAATAAAATTTAAAATACCAAGAGCTCTTTTAGTCAATGCTAGTGCCATTGGAAAACGTTTCCGTAAATTAAAGAAAATAAATAATTCATATTTTCACAAAGTAATCTTTAAAATAACTTATCCTAAAAACATGGCTATAATGCCGTTATGCATACCTTAACGGCATTTTTGCTAATGGTTATATCCTAATATTGCAGTTATAGTACCACTCTTAATAAATTCGGTATAATACACACCTTAAAAGCCGTTAAAAGCGCTAGAGATAATATAGGTTAGCATTTTTGCTTAAACAAGTAGACTCGAACTACGCTATAATGCCGCTAAGTCACTTAACGGCAATCAAGACAAGTAAATTTAAATAATACCTGAATGATATTTTTGTCATAGACATTTTCTTATTGATTACATTGCTATAATGCCGCTAAGTACAAAACCTTTGACGATAACGGCATTTTAGCCATGCAATACACGTTCTAAAATTAAAAGAGAATCAAATAAAAACAAACAATTCAATTAAATTCTTTTGTTTATTCCTAAATTAATCATTATTTTAAAAATATCTTATCAAAACTTTTTACACTTACTGCAAAACAATAAGGCAGCATTTAAAAAAAGCCATAAAATGTGTTCTTTTTCTTAAATTCACCTCGATTACAACATTTTTTTTTATGAGGCACATTGCTGAATTAAGGCATAAAATAATTAACAAAGGCAGTCTTTAGTTACTTAAAATTACTCGGTACTATTTATTGACCTTTTTATTATTAATTGGATAATTTGGAATTTATCGAGAATTCCAGCTTCTCCCTAGTGCCGATACTTGTATGGTCTTGAAAGCTTTTAATTTCTAATATAAAATAAACGAGTATAATGTCAAAATTAAACAAGTTATATACTTTTCATCAGTCTATAATTCGTTACAAGTTGGATAGAACAATTTTTAGCATTGAATTTTAACAACTCATTATGCTTTATTTAGTAGATGTTCAATAAATGTCAGTGTAAAGAATGTCAATGTGTGTGTGTATGTCAAATGTCGATGAAAGTAGGAAATGTCTCTAGGATGCATCTCAAAAATTGGATACACATCACCACACAATGAAACCTTGAAGGCGACACTGGAGCAGGCCGAAAAGATGATGGCAGGATGATTAGGATGAACTTAATAGTTTACTGGCAGGATAAAGCCAAAGATCGGGATTTATGAAAGAGTGTGTGAAGACCTTTGCCTAACAATGGGACAGTAACAGTTAAAAAAACAAATATAACTTAAGTTTGCGAATAAAGTGAGAGTTTATGCACTTGTCCATAGTTTATGGGTAGTTAATTGATTAAATTGTTGAAGAAATCGTGGGGGCGAGAATTAATTAATACTTTGAAATTTTCCCCATGAAATTCTTTAATTTCCAATAAAGTGATAATCTATTGGAGCTAGTGAGAGGCCCTAGGGCCTCTCACTTGCTCCAGCTAGGGAATAGGGAATATGGAATGTGTCGAAAACTTTCTAACCTCAGCTCCCTCTTATTGAACAACCGTCTTTAGCGAAGTACCTATGTGATATAAATGTCAGTTGTTCTGAAGCAGCAGTGGACTATAACGCATAAAGATATGATTATTATTATAATAATATATAGATTATTAATATAACCGGCGGTGTCGGTTGTTTAACAGGAACCTGCCCATCATAGTTTGCAATTGTTCACAATACAGATCTACCGTAATATGTTGTCCAGATCTTGAAAAGCTGCAGTGCATGATATCAGCGCTGGTCCCCTAGACAACAACCTTACCTTAGACAGTACCTTTTATGAGTGAACTTGCACTTTTGTAGGATTTGGTTGGTTTTTCTTTGTTCAACACGTGATGAGTGATTCCTATCGTGGTACCGTCCGCGTTCGGTACCATTTTTTAATCACAAGAAACGATACGTTTCAAAATTGCCCCTTTATTGTGACGTTTGAGTAAACTCACACAGCACTCAATACGTCTTTGTTACTGTAGTTCGCTTAATCATTTCTTTAGCTGTTTCTTTTCTAATTGGTTTTAAAAGAATTAAAATTGTTTCATAAATCAAAACTCACACCGAAGCCTACCGTTAACTCTGATGTGGTTTGGATTTAATTTGTTTCGATGATTACATTTATTCTTCATTGTCAACTATGGTCTCGGACCGTTCACGGGTTTTGCAAAATGACGCAAAAAAACACGCAACGGGAAGCGCGCAGTCACTGGTGAAGAAATTGTGACTTTACATTGTGAACTAATGTTAATTTATACTGAAATAATGTATAAATTAACATCACTGTGCACTTTAGGTAGAAATTTTACTTCAAAGTAATGCTTCAGTAACATTGCTTTAGTAAAAAGCGAAGCAAAGATACACATGCACATGAATGCCTGTTTCGTGAAAATACTGTAGACTTAAAGACCACAGTTTGGTGAAACGAAAAGTTAGTACATACTTGGGAATGATATTAGCCATGGTTACGAAATAACTAATCACCCGCATCGCTTCCCCCGTCACCGCGTGCACTGAATCAGCTGAACTTATACGCGCGCGAGAATACTTAGCGGCATTTTAGATTAGTTATGTTGGATAGCGGCAATTTAGTCTTGGACAAAATTATAAATATTTCCTAGATTATTAAATAATTGCCGTTATAGAAGAATTCCAATAGTATATCATAAAATAAATATTTTGAAATAAAACGCTTAAATGCAGCAAAAGGCTTTTAGCGGCATTCAAGCATAGGATTCTTAAATAGTGGCTTTATGGTTATGATTTTTATAGATCAATAATAAAAATAGCTAAGCTAAAAGCCGTTAAAGTACTTTTGCCGCACTATAGCGTAGGAAAATGATTTAAAGGCAATTTAGCTAGGCAAAAAATTACGATTTAATTTATAAAATTTGTGGCTATGTAGCCTAAGCCGCATTTTAGCTTAGCAATGTCACATAACGGCGTTTTAGTGTAGGTATGATAGATTATTTGTGCATTTAACGGCATTTCATGTTTTTATATCTCGATAACCATAAGAGCTATTGAAACGGTTGTCAGACAGAGCGATAGAGCTTTTTTTTCTGATAAAAATGGTCTAAAAAACTTAAATATGACAAAATGTCACTTAACGGCATTTTAGTTAGAGGACGGCAGTGAATACCTAAAATAAACCGAAATAAATGAATTTTTCTTCTAAAATCGATCAGAAACATTACTAATTACGGCTTTTTAAAAACCTTTTGGAATTTGACGTGAAAACGCTGTACACCGTCATGGCGGTTGAGTGATGTCACGAAGTGCAAAAAAAAACAAACTGTGAATGAAGTCTGGTCTGGTGTACCCACTTTTATTTTGTAATATTCGATTTGACAGGTAGAAAGTTTGACGTTTTAGTTGTATTTACAACAAAAACGTCAACAACATCAATGGCGGAAGCACTATTTGACGTAATGCTTTCTGATTGGTGTTCACTGTCACAAGAATAAATATATCATTTTTAGATTTAGAATCCTAAAAATAACATTAATCTTACCTTTTTATAATAAATTATAAACTTTATTGACATCTACAAATAATATTGAATCTATAGATACTACTATCAAACCGATTTATTCTTAGTGGACAAAAGCCTATTTCACAAAACTTAACAATCGATATACTAATCGCTTGCTTAACGGTGAAGGCAAACATCGGGAGTTAAGCTGCTTTTAAGAGTTTTCCATAATGTTCTCAAAAGACTCGGCCAGAGTGGTGGCCTAACTTTCTCATAATGAGAAGGCTCTTTACCCAACAGTGTGACAGATTATAAACATGGCTGATAAAGACTATGCTGATGGACGTATCATCCTTACAGAATAATACAATGACGGCCTAAGTTTCGTTCTCACTTTAGAATCTACTCAAATATCAATAAGCTTTCTTATAACCTTACAAACTCCGAACAAATCTCACCTCACAATATCAGTCGGTATCCTTTACAGTTTACAGCATTCGAAATACTAAACACAAACTTCGTCAGTTAATTCAGTGTAATGAATTCAGTGGCACTAGCATTGCCGACAATTGCGTTACATGGACGGCTAGCTAATGATCCATGTAGTTGTGGACCAATTACGGAGTCAAATAGTGCAGTTATAGTAAGTTAAACTGATCTGGTGAAAGATATCTTGTTGTCGTGAAATAGATTTTGACTATTGGGTCCTGGTTATTGGCGTTAGGTGTGTCAATTAACTAGCTGTTGCCCTTAATATAATAGTGCTAGATCCAAAGAAATGTTCAAGCCTTTACTATCCCGCCTTAGGAGGGAAATAACATAAAATCTTCGCTTATTATTTATAGTTTGTTCGGTAGTTATTTAGTAGGTACAATAAGAGAAACCCACTTTTGAAGAATGATGGATAAGCGGAGTGGTGCAGGCACGCTGGTTACAGTATTTGGGAGCTTGCACAATCGAAGTAATACCATCATTATTCATAGAGGATTGACGGCAAGTATCCGTTAGTTGAATGTTTGAAAAGCTCACTTATACAGGACTTACAACTTATGCACGCGTAAGTAAATCCTGCTGTCTCTTTAAAATAATAAATAGTCTAGCGGTAATTTAATTTATAGAAGCTATAGAAGTCGCCATAGCCAATCCAATTCAATAACACTTTTATCCATTTAAACTCTAACCATGGCAAATAGGAGCGTGATTCCGTAAGGCGAACAAACTACTGAACAAATTATAAAATAATAAGGTCGATAGTATATTATTTTTTAATGTCATACGGTCCTTATCCTAGACTATTACACGTTGTATAATCCAAAACGGTCAGCAAATCTTACTTCAATAACTTAATTATTTAAAAACACATTTTTTTTTAATTGTTTTCTTTTTAAAAGGTATTTAAAATATTCTTATTGCGTCGCTAGGTTACATATTTAAATGTGATTTTATTGTTGGTAACTTTAATTGCTGGCTGTAAAAATAACGTAATGAATCGAAGCGGTGTGTCCAACTTATTCGCGTTTTATTCAACCGTAACGTACAACGAATTCATTTTGGACAGAAGTGTTATTATTATTGTTCATGGTTCACAAGTACGTAGTATTTTATGGAATAAAATTCACCCTCTCTATATGTCTGATTTTCTTTTGAATGGGAATTGAACCTACATATTTGCCGCAAGTTATAGGGGTATGTATCAACTACGCATTCTAAATAGTTTTATTTCTTTATCTATGTTTTACTATTCTTTATCATCATTTACAGCCTAGCTGTATTCAAAACATAGCTTCATTCTATGATTATGAAGTAAAATTCAAGAAATACCCATTAACATACGGTAAAAATTATTAAAAAATGCTTGTAATCTGTAGTCCAAAGTTGAACAACCCTGTCAATTGTATGGTTAGTTCTTCTTCTCATGAGCTCCTCATTAGCTGGTCACGGGGCCGATTATATCAACTAATGATAACAATAATTTTTCAAATCGGATCAGTAGTTTCAGAGATAAAGAGTTTAGATATACACAGAGATAACACTTGAATTTTTTGAGATTCCCGTAGCTCACATTAATGCGACTAGTGTCATAGTAAATGAGAGCCATAAATGAATACACTCTGCTGTATTTCGTTTGTGTCCGCTATGGGTATGGTTTCCATACTAAGGTGCCCAATGACCTTTCCAAACAAAACTCTTTAAATGAGCTTTACAACGCTAATGCAACACAGCGCTCGCAGATGTTGAATCTGTTTTTCTTTTACAGATATGTAAATAATACAAAAATCATTTCATTTTGCTAAAGTAGAATCTTGAGATGTCAATAAATTAAAACACTTTATTTAGGGTTTTCTAGATTCACCAATAAAAACAAACATACATCCAAATAGAAATTAAGATTCAAAACAGTTAATCGTAAATTGCCTAAGGTATACACGATAAATTGAAACAGTTTAAAACGTAAAAATAAGTGTTGGACCGATGCCAATTAGAAATTAGCGATGCGTTTATCTTCAAAAGTGCAAAACAAACCGAAAAAAGCGACAAATTATTCACACAAGTGCCATTTTAGCGTAAATCAAACGGCCAATCCTGAGTTCTTTGCTGGCAAAAGAGAAACCGAGAATTTGCAGAACAGATGAAAAATATATTTTTATGTATTTATTTATAGACTCACGCCTGTGTCCCTGAAGGGGTAGGCAGAGGTGTATTCAATCTACTTTTCGCTATGTTATGTATGTTATAGGTCCCATGTAATACTATGTGAAAGAAAAAGTAAAAATATTGTTGAGTATTTACTCAACAATATTTTACACTTGCATTTTTATGTAATATATATATACGCGTTGTTTTCGTAGGCGTATTTATGGACCAACAAGCGTTCGGCGCTAGTTCTAATGCATTTACTGACGAGAGCTCCGGGTCGATACTTAGTGCGTGGCAAAGCGACATCCATCATTGCATAAATTTTTTCAAGTGTGTGTATATTTTGAATGTGCTACGTGCAAATAGTGTGTTTTATTTCTGAAGAAGTAAACACACATTTTCCCTATCATATGTAATCTCTGATATACCTCAAAGTTTCATAATATAAGACTCATACTCTATAGTTTGTGGTGTCATGTTATTAGATTTATATTTTAAGTAGGTTTTTCTTTTACCTGAAAATTTTTCATACACACCTGTCGACATTTAACTGTAACTTGCGGCATCTTTACTTATTTTTGAATAGTCAAACCTAACAAATGCAGGTAAGTGTAATTTGTCAGAAATTATATAATTACAAATAACAATCTTCAAACCAGTCAATGGAAAACATGATAATTCAAAGCTAAGGAATTTTCGTGGCAGTTATATAAGCGAAAATAACACGCTTGTCTGTGTAAAACAATTAAACTCATCCTATAATAACGAAGATAAATAAACTGTGTATTCGCTCTTACGTTTGAATTCAACTTTGTTATTAGTAGAAAACTTCTTACACTAGTTTATGAGAAAAGGTATGACTTTGTAACTTTGATTAACTTTCAGCCTTGAAACTTCGTCTTCCATTTTAATCGATAAAAATAATATTGATGTAGATACTACTTCATTGCTTCTCTTCTTTAATAAAAGATTGGGTATTTATAATCATAATTACATAAATTCACGCCTTTTATCCCCTAAGGGGTAGGCAGAGGTGTTTTCCACACCCACACTTCGCCAGTTATGTTTCGGTCCCAATATAATGCAATCTTAATAGGGGGCGAGCCTATTGCCATCTACCGGGCACATTGTTAAGCGAGCTATAACTAACATTTTAATACACACATAACTTCGAAAAGTCAGAGGTGTGTGCCCGGCGTACTTGGGTATCGAACCCGAGTATAAGAATAATTCTTTATTATAATAAGCTTTATGTTATAACGTTCATACTAAGGCAGCGTTAGCCTGGTGGAGATACCAACAGACTGCCATGCAGAGGGTATCAGGTACGAATTCACGGCGCACACCACTGACTCTTCGGAGTTATGTGCGTATTGAATTGTTAATTATTGCTTGCCCCGCAATTTCGTCTGATGATAGTAGTTTCCAGACCCGCTTTCGCACGTGAATGTGCCCGTATCCCCACACCGGCATGTAGTGAAGTGCCCTCACGGTTGTAGGTCGGTGTTTACACTAATTGCTGGAGTCAACACTGACACTGCCTTCGTCGTCTGTCTCAAGTCTCAAACTAAGCGAAATACCAAATTATCTTTTGTTCTGCTACTTTGGTTTGAGAGTAATGAAGGAAAGTACAGCATTTTTTCTTTTTGTGTCTCTTTTAATGATTTCTGGTAGGAAACTTTTGAGCACTATGAATTTCTAGTGTGCTTGAAAATTGCAGCGAGCTTATGCTTGTAGTTTAATTAAAGTCTGAAAATTTAAATTGTCGGAAATTATTGTTTATTCAACATTATTATGTACTATATGTGCAGATCTAAGCTATATTTGCAGGCTTGTCTTCGTGGACATTAAAGTAGATTATGATTACAATTAGGACGACACCATTGCTTACAAATAGATAGATGTTGCGTTGTACACATATAGACGCAACATATTTGCGGCATTATGACATCTTTAGTAAGAGAACCAAAGTAACCGACATAGCTCTCCGAATAGCCAGGCTGAAGTGGCAATGGGCTGGGCACATAGAGCGAAGCGGGCGAGCGTGGTATAGTAGAACAGATGGCCGTTGGGGCAGGCGGGTTCTGGAGTGGCGACCTCGTACCGGACGATGCAGCAGGGGTAGGCCTCCCACAAAGTGGACCGACGATCTGGTTAAAATCGCGGGAAGCGGTTGGATGCGGGCGGCTCAAGATCGGTCTGTGTGGAGAACCTTAGGGGAGGCCTATGTCCAGCAGTGGACGTCTCTAGGCTGACATGATGATAAGTATGACGATGACATCTTTAAGATGACCTAGACAAAAGGTCTTAGAGCATCTTAGTGCTCACTTATTGATCTAATCTGATCTCCCAAAATATTAGCGTATCCGCATAACAGCAGTTTTGTATATTATTGACATAATATATTTTATCTTAAACACATTTATGTCCCAATAACCAACACAATACAACACCAGAAAATACCTAAAATGTGTTAAATTTATTAGAAAATAAAGTCATCGGTGTCTTTTGTGACGCATTTCGATAACGTCCGACGCGACTATCCCGGGCTAACCCTCCACTATTCATGTGAAATCGCCGCGACCCATGCGAGAGGCTGATGGGTTAATCATATATTATATCCAGCTTTTTGACTAAGTGTCACTTGGAGTGAAATATTGCCACTATCTATTTAAACAGGTGCAGATTAATTTATGGGGGCTCAAAAGTTTAAGACTCGTTTTACGTTCGATGCTATGAATTTGGAAGTAAAGTGATGATGCCTTATTCAGAATTAGTTGGCAATTGACTGTGCACGTAAAGTGACTACTTTTAAATGCTTTTGAAAATAAATTTTACAAAAATATAGCTTTTTGTATGAATGTATTTGTTTCGATTTAGAAATTTCACACTTTTAGGCTAACCAATGGCTCAATGGCGTGCCATTGGAGAGGCTTATATCCAGCAGTGGACTCTTGCAGGCTGAAGATGATGATGATAAGGCTTTCCAATTTTTTAAGAATATTAAAGTCTTCATAGAAATAAAATTTGGCATCTATAGCCTAGTGGAGCTATGTGAAAAGAATATTCAGACAAATTCAGTTAGACTAGAAAGCGGGCTCCGGGTTCTAACTGGGATAAACGCTAGGAAGATGATGATAGAATAAGAATTTATTTATTGCATAAAAACTCATTTGTCTTTATTGACACTAGAAACTGTAGATTTTACTATTTTGTAGATAAAGTGAACAAAATATAGTCTCGATTATTCCTGTTACAAGGTTTTCAATTTTCGATGTCCTTGAGCTTACAGCAAAACGAAATTACTGATCTAGTAATCGATATTCGCCCGTATCTTTACCTAGATATAAAAGACTAATCTATTCCGACAACAGGAAAAAAATTTCGCGATATAAAATCGCACATCCATTATTGCTCCTTACTCATCAGCGCTCCCTTTTTATTGACTCACGCCTTTATTAAAGAGGTAGACAGAGGCGTAATATTAGACCAACATTTCACCATGAACTTTTAGGTACCACGTAATAGGGGGCGAGTCTATTGCCGCTACCAGCTGCTACTGAAAATTATGATAAACCCAGTAACACTTTTGCCCGACCCGGGAATCGAACCCGGGACCTCCGATCAACAGACACATACGCTATCCACTAGACCACGGAGGTAGTCTAGCGGACCTTAATTACTACATTTACAAATAAATCAATCAAATCGGTGAACATTGGATAATAAGGGTAGTACTATGTACAGAAAAGCCATTTTAACTCATCACATCGAATACACCGCACTAAAAACACGAGTTGCTAACAAAATTCTCTCCTAAAGCTAATCAAAACATAGTCCCAATTTTTTCTAACACCATTTTCTACTTTCCAATTTTAAAAAAACATTTGCACGAAATTAATAACAGCTAGTTTTCCATCGGTAGTTTTTAAACAAAACTTAACACGATATCGTTTCATTTTACTCCATACCACCCCGTACGAGCTTGCAATGTGTTTGAGGGAAAACTTATTCTATTCATTACAACTTGTAGTCTTTACTGAGTTAACCTTTCAGCCCACAGCTCAAAGTATTTTCAAAATTTTTATATGATTTTGACAGCTCAAATCAAAATTTAGATTTATGTGATGACGTCGAAAAAAAATGCGTTGTCTACACTAATATTATAAAGAGGAAAAATTTGTATTTTTGTTTGTATGTTTGTTTGTTTGTAATGGATAAACTGAAAAACTACAAGACAGATTTTCTAAATTCTTTCACCACCAGAAAGCTTTTTTTTTTTTTTTTGTTTTACGAGGTGGAAAATCCCTTCGGATCTCCGACTCTTGGGGGAAATAAGAGCCGGAGTATGTGGTGTTTCCACTAAAAACCACCTCGACTTCCGCCATGTACCCGTGTGTCGGAGGGTGGGGCATCACCAAAGCACTCGTCGCCACCCTCCGACGGGTATTGGGCCGCCAGATGGTCAGGCGGGCCCCAAACAAAACCCCCTTGGCGACGGATTAAGGTGTTGGACTCCGCCGCCAAAACACCCAGCGGCCGCAGAGGATAGGGAGGACGGCAACGCAACACCGCATCTCCTCTTCCTCTGCGGCCCCACCGCGACGCATCGAATGGTGCGCCCCCATTTGGTCGCGGGAGATAGGGCGCGCGGCAACGCAACACCGACACGCCTCTCCTCCCGCGACCGCACCTGACTGCGAGGGACAGAAGAACTGTCCCTCGCACCCGCCCCTTTGGTCGCATCCTGCGCAGGCCTCCGTCAAGCCCACGCGGAGCGTCCCCTCCTGGATCCCTCTTAGCTTCACCGCGGGTCACCAATCCACGGTTACTAGGCCCCCCCACCACGACAAGGTGGAGATCCCACGGGGGGGACCACCAGAAAGCTGCATTATCTGCGAGTAACACTATTCATTACAACTTGTAGTCTTTACTGAGCTAACCTTTCAGCCCACAGATCAAAGTATTTTCAAAATTTTTATATGATTTTGACAGCTCAAATCAAAATTTTGATTTATGTGATGACGTCGAAAAAAATGCGTTGTCTACACTAATATTATAAAGAGGAAAAATTTGTATTTTTGTTTGTATGTTTGTTTGTTTGTAATGGATAAACTCAAAAACTACAAGACCGATTTTCAAAATTCTTTCACCACCAGAAAGCTACATTATCTGCGAGTAACATAGGCTATATTTTATTTTAGAAAAATAGGGGTCCGTAAGATATTTGGGTTTTTCGGATACGCGAAAAAGTTCCCTCAGGACGCGGGTAAAACTGCGGGAAACGGCTAGTACAAAATATATTATGTAATAACTCTACAACCAAACCATATTTTTTTTATTCAATAAACAATATTGTAATCATTATTAAATTTTCTTTCTGTCAGGCATCAAAATAAAGTTTAAATGAAATTTCCTCCCGCGACCGCGCCCGACTGCGAGGGACAGACAGAACTGTACCCCGCACCCGCACCTTTGGACGCAATTTACGCAGTCTTCACCCAAGCCCACGTGGAGCGTCCACCCCCGGGATCCTGCTTAGCTTCACCATGGGTGTCCAAGCTACGGTTACTGGGCCCCTCACTACGGCAAGGTAGAGATCCCACAGGGAGGTTATTTATCTATGCCTTTTTTTTATGTCGGGTTGGAAAATCCTCATGGAGTCCCTCGGCCCTGAGGGAAGGGCAAAGGGGACTGTCAGACTCTTACTGACTAAAAACCAACCTGTGTTCCTCATATACCCGTGTGGCGGAGGGTCGGGTATCGCCGAAGCATTCGTCGCAACCCCCCGACGGGTATCGGCCCGCCAGATGGTCAGGCGGACCCCGAACAAAACCCCCTTGGTGGCGGATGAAGGTGTTGGGCTCCGCCTCCAAAATACCCAGCGGCCGCAGAGGATAGGGAGGACGGCAACCTGGCAACACCGCATCTCCTCTTGCTCTGCGGGCTCACCGCGACGGAATAATGGTGTGCCCCCATTTTGTCGCGGGAGATAGGGCGCACGGCAACGCAACACCGACACGCCTCTCCTCCCGCGACTGCGCCCGACTGCGACGGACAGACAGAACTGTCCCCCGCACCCACACCTTTGGACGCGTCCTGCACAGGCCCCTCCAAGCCCACGAGGCGCGTCCACTCCCGGGATCTCTGTTAGCTTCACCGCGTGCGTCCAAGCCACGGTTACTGAGCCCCCCACCACGATAACTTTCTCATCAGAGAGTTGGCAAGAGTAAACATGCCATAGTGGACTGGCTAAATCGATAACGTAATATTCTTTTGTAAGAGTGATGCTTTTGGTGAGTGAACAATAAAGATCTGATTGCCCTTCATTTGTCTTTTCGCCTTTTGTTTTAGATAGTTAGTACCTACTTACAGCTTGCACGCGCAACACCAAGAGCATATTATTTATATATATTCTTATATGTGTATGTATGTATGTAGCTCTATAATACATCTATAGTATGTATGTTTATATTATATGTAACTTATGTATATATGTTTTTAATGTGAATGTATCTTTAGTTTTTTATTACCTATAAGTGTTATTTCAAATTAATTTTCTTTATATTACACCTACTTCTTTTCTCTCTGCACCACTCTAAAGTAGACTGGGAGATAATGCCCATGGCATTAAGTCCGCCTGTATACGTTGTGTATATAAAGCTTTAATAAATAAATAAAAGCTACAAAATTTCATGTCGAAGGGGCCACTGTCTCCGATTCTAGATAATACATTTTTAAAGAAATCGTAAAGTTTGATGTGTAATTTGCCTCTTAGGGGAAAAAATATAGCTTATCCGTGAACTAACAATAACAACGGAATCTATCACACCTTCAAAATCTAGCTCAATATGCCGTACACTGCTCTAGGAAACAATAAAAAATTGACACAGTTTCGGTCTGAACTCCAGCAATACTTGGAAAGGCTGACAGCTGAATACACAACGTTTTACTTCTGAGAATAGTTAGCAGGTCATCCTAAAACAAAGCTGAGTTGACAAGTTAAGCCGAATAGCCAGTCAAATCCAGGAACATGGATGCATATTTTCGAGTTTTGAATAAAAGGAAAAAGAGAACTGAAGATTAAGTTCACTGCAGGGAAGACAGATGTTGCTCAAGTAATCACTGTTGTCACACAAAAAATACAGTCAAAGGATTTAGATAAAAGGTTATTTATAAAGTGCGGTATCTTGCTATGCTTTACAAACACAAAACACCGATCTTGAAGAACTGCACATGGAACAAGTGAAATGCAAATTCATTTAAGTTACATGGCAACACTTATGAAAGCCAAAAAACTTTTTTTCCAGTCCAGATTCGGTATAGTGGGCTATGAGAAGTATTTGGAAGATACTCACGCCAATATTGTTAAACTCAAAAATTTTAAAAGTAATCAGGTGCCTCCTTACTACAATATACCTTAAAGCATTTCGTCCCATCTGTGCCATACCAAGTCATTAATCTTCGCAAAAAATGACCACGTTCTATGAACTTTTGACTAGTTCCCTAACTTCATACATAAGTCAAATCCTTTAGAAGCGTAGTGACAGTTTGATGGGCGACCGGCTTCGTGTTTCTCTAACCAGTTACTCCCAAACGGCTCTTAAATGTTTGCGCCGAGATAAACAGCCCATACGTAACGTGAGGTCAAGGGGAACACGGCGCTTTATTTATTTGTAAAAGCAAAAGAAGTAACAATTTATTCATGAATAGGGAGGTAAGATTGGGAGTAGATAAATCTGCGGGGTTGAATTTTTTGTAAGAACCAACATTCACTTAAAAATAAATGTGCATGAAATTACAATGTTCAATGCAAATAATCAGATAAAGCCTAATGCAGATATCAACAGACAGCCGTAGGTACAGAGCACAGAAATAAATAGTAATAGAACGGTGACATGGGCGTGGTGCGCGTGTCAAACTATTGCACTATAGCGCATGTGTTTACACATGTTGTACAACATTATTCTGCCTGACAATCAGCAATGGTCAGTTTTTATATAAACAATAACATAATTTCATTTTCCACAGCTACATCACACACACACATCGATAATAATTCCTTAGTGTCACTCAATATCTATACGTCACTGTGGGCGGGGCTTGCTGAAATGTGGCACGCGCGAAATGTACGCGATGACGTGACATTCACCATTCTATTACTATTTATTTCTGTGGTACAGAGGGTTTGGGTCATTCCAAACCAAATGCGTGCATCAGTGACTTTTCACATTCTCACTGAATGTTTATATCTAAGCCTTAGATAACGCTTGCCCCGTGCCTCGGTAAGCACGTTAAGTCGGTCATGAAGGTCTTTGACAGTCGTTATGGGGAGTGTACCCATAAATATGATACACTGGTCGGCCATGGAAAATCGCTGTCCTTTTGGTTTGTAGATGTCAGATGACTCTCGCATATACATATTTTGACAAATCGGGTTAGATCTGAAGGCCGTCCAATTATGTAGGCTTGGATAACACTGCCGCGACTAGGACAATGCTGATGATTGCTTGTTTGTTTTCTGTGTGAGTGTGTGGTCAACTCTGATATCAGATATTGGAGTGGACGATTCTAGGCAGGACAACAACCGAGATCGACGGCTGTATGTACTCTCCAAAAGTAGATACTCTGATATAAATGCCACGACAAGCGATTGCCCATCCAAGTGGTAGGCTGTGCAAGCGGTACTTAACTTTGCCGATTTATTACGAACGGCAAGTCGCGTCACACTATATCTAGAATATTTTGTATCAATGAATGAGAACTAAGTTTACAAGTTATTAGTAAGTTTAAACAAAAATCTACCAAAAAAAATATTTGTTTTAGATAGATTTTTGTTTAAACTTACTAATAACTTGTACGAAATTCGAAACTAAATTAAGTTTCAAACTAAAAATTCAGTCATCGCGCCTCAGCTTAAAAACATGAAAGGAAATTTTGCTCAAATCATATTACGACATTTTCACGGTTATAAAAATTTATTTACAAATATTGCTTAGATGTCTACATCTTTGAGGTATTATATTATGACTGATGTTATTTAAGTTTAGTAAAAACTGTAAGGAATTCTCCTGGATACGAATATCATGTTATTTATTAACAAGTACCTAATTACCTACTACAGAGTACAGACATAATATCATAAAATATGTATAAAGAAAAACATTAAAATAAAATTATCCAAACACAATAGACTGAGAATCACAAAGGAAACTAATTTAAAAACCTAAAAATCATTATCAGCCTTTAACAATCCACTGCTCGACTAACCCTCTCCTTTGAAAGGAGGAATTGGCCTACTATACCACGCTGGCCAAACGGGTTGGTATAGGGTTTGTATCAAGGTTTCCTTCTCTTACAGTGCTGTTCTCTACATAATATGCTCTCTCTGTCGGCTCTTAAGATACCCATGGGATGATATGGGGTGGTGACAATCCGTATTCTAAATCCGTCACCACACGGACATACAATGGCAAATACATATATTTTTCGTCCGTCTGTCAAGACCTTTTTTCTCAAAAGCACGTGGAGGTATGAAACTGAAATTTATATCAAATACTCAAGTTTACTATCCCTTGGAGCTTTGAAAAATCAAACCTTTAAGCCAACGCAATCAACAGATACAGCCGTTAATGCTGCAAATTGCCGCAAATCGAAACTCGCAAGGGAATCAAAACAGGGTACTTCCCGTGAACACAGAATCTTGAATTTTAGTACGAAGCAACGTATTATAACACAGATAAAGGAAGCATTGCGAAAACCATAAATTTTTAATAACATCATTTAAAAAAATAATTAAAGTAACTTCCCCTTTCCTCATGAACGCGTAGAGGTACTCAATTGAAATTTATATTAAATACTCAGGTCTACTGTCCCTTAGAGATGTGAAAAAGTCAAACTTCTTAGCGGGCTTATCTTTGACATAAAATAATAGCCGTAAAATTTTCCACATTTGACTTCATATTACAGCACGTTATTATACAATAGATCAGTTGTGACTATAAAGTCACTTTAAACCCTTTTGCTGGCCCATGTATCACATATGATTCATAACAATTAATTCTTAAATCTGTTAAGTAGTTACTCCTTCATTGATAGTGTAGCGGTAGCTACATACAACTGAGGCCATCTAGCGAGCGACGACGAAGTCTGAACAACAACCATACTGCGACATCTATCGGACACGATTCTACAAAAAACAAGGTGCTGAATCGCACAAGCAGAGTTCGCACGCCAATTTGTATATCATCATCATCAGCTTTTAACAGTCCACTGCTGGACTAGGCCTCTCCTTTAAAAGGAGGAATTGGCCTACTATACCACGCTGGCCAAACGGGTTGGTATAGGGTTTGTATCAAGTTTTCCTTCTCTTACGGTGCTGTTCTCTGCATAATATGCTCCCTCTGTCGGCTCTTACGACACCCATGGGATGATATGGGGTGGTGACATTCCGTATTCTTAATCCGTCACCACACGGACTTGTATATATAATATAATAATAAAGCCTTTTATTCGGACATTTAAATACAATACATTTCCTTATACTACTACACTGTAACATTTATTTTTTTGATATTTTTATTGTTTCTATTGTATCTGGTACTTCTTTACTTTCTGTAAGTCCGTTTGCCAGTTGGCAAAGGCCTCCTCCAACCTATTCCATTCTCGTCTCTCTCTAGCCACTCTATGTTACGCCTGCAACCTGCCTTATATCATCATCCCATCTTTTTTGTTGTCTACCTCTTTTCCGTTTACCTTCCCTTGGATACCATTGTGTGACTATTTTGCTCCATTTGTCTTTTCCTCTGATCATGTGCCCCGACCACTTTCATTTTAGCTTTTTTATTTTTAACGTTACATCTTGTATCTTGGTCTTTTTCCTAATGTCGATATTTCTCTGTCTATCCCTCCTATATAGACAAAGATTTGTATATAAACAACATCTCAAATAGGTACGTCCGTCGGACTTACTGTCCACCAGGCACGATCACCCAGCCTTTTTGAGAATCCTCCCTCTAGTTGGAGGAACACCACACCTTTCTTCCTCCACATTGCTCCCCGACGTGATCTGAAGCAACCTTCACCGCTCAGATCCGCAACAGCAGCATCGTCATCAAGTCGGTAATCAAGTTGGGCGGTAATCAAGTCGACGCCAGCCAGCATCTGCGGCCAGCGTCCAACCGTAGGCCATGCAGACTTGCATGCCTGGTCTTCCCTGCAGCCTCTCCAGCGCCAAGGCACGCCTCACTGCACACACAGTCCTCGTAAACAGCGCATATCGCTCCCGTCCACGCAGCAGTGCCACTACGCAACCACTCGGCAGCAACTACGCAGCAACTACGCAGCTACTACGCAGCCACTACGCAGCCTCAACGCAGCCGCCGCGC
Organism: Euclidia mi; assembly: GCA_944739405.2. Taxonomy (NCBI): domain Eukaryota; kingdom Metazoa; phylum Arthropoda; class Insecta; order Lepidoptera; family Erebidae; genus Euclidia; species Euclidia mi. The sequence goes on along the minus strand of OX123181.2, from coordinate 9,308,874 downwards.
AGCAATTCCCCGACTCACCGTGGGACACTCACTGCGCAGCACCTTCGCAACCTCTCCCCGACTCACCGTGGGACCATTGCAAAGCCACTATCCCGACTCACTGAGATAGCTCACCGCGCACCGCACACAGTTCCGACTCACTGGAACTAGCGGTATCTCCTCTTCCTCTGCGGCCCCACCGCGACGCAACAATGGTGCGCCTCCATTTGGTCGCGGGAGATAGGGCGCGCGGCAACGCAACACCGACACCTCTCTCCTCCCGTGACCGCACCCGAATGCGAGGGAAAGACAGAACTGTCCCCCGCACCCGCACTTTGGACGCATCCTACGCAGGCCACACCCAAGCCCACGTGGAGCGTTCCCTCCTGGGATCCCGCTTAGCTTCACCCTAGGTGTACCTGAAACCCAACGTTACTAAACCCCCGCACCATGACAAGGTGGAGATCCCACGGGGGGAAAGATCCCACAGGGGGGATGAGAAGGTGCGCCCTAAAAAGTTACACGAGCAGGCGCGCATGAGCATCACTGTCACGCTATTTCAAATCACGTTTTCATTGAGATCAATCATATTTTTAATATAAATTTGCATGATTTAATAAATTAAAAGTCTTTATTTATTTAAATAAAATGTTTTATTTATAGTTAATAACAAAAAGGCAGTCTTATGTGCAAACTAAAAAAATATTGCACTTTGGCCTTAATATTTGGCTAACTTTACATAAAAAATATATTAAAAACAAAATCACAATAGAAATGGAATGATTTTATCTTACATATGGCACATAAAAGTAACATGCTCAGGGCACACTGATATACTGCACAAAATACATGCTTTTTTTTAACGCATTTTGCTAATGTGGCATATAGGAAGTGTGGGATTTTGCGAAAGTGGCTTTTTGCGAATGCGGCGTTGTACGCCTAATACTACTGGTATCTACTAGTCATACAACAGTTGGTTTGCCTAGCATATTCCTATGCATATTTTGATTCTCTTATGCTCTTTCTTAGGTGTTCGCTCAGATAAGACTGCGCTAGTTTTATATTTTAAGCCACTATGTATTTTTCTCTGCACATGTTACAGAGTTATGCCCATACAAAAAAATTGGTACTCGTATTGAGATCTTTCATGAATATATAAAAGTTTTGCGTTACTGACTGACACACAAGCTACAGCCAAAAATACAGGGTGCAAGAAGCTGAAATTTAGCATGTATGTTCCTTAGTAACTATAGAGGGTCTTAAGAAGGGATTTCCAGAAAATCCCACGGGATCTGACAGAAACAGTCAATGTGCGAGCGTAGCTGCGGGCACCCTCTAGTCTGATATAGGTCTCAAGATCTTACAACACATGGGCCGAAACCACCCATTCTCCTTTGAGACGCTTACCCATTGTAGACCTTGCTTACTGTAAGAAACAAATAAAGCATGTAAATAATATATCCACTAAGTTGATTAATAACTGTGCACAATAACTACGAAAATACAATCAGATCAATTAAATACTTACACGAACGGGCGCGCGATGAGCAAAATGCCGCACTTCACCATGCATCTCACACAAACCCATCACCACGCAGTCATGGTGGCACTGAGCACCACGGGATTTGCGTCAGGAGAGAAAGGTTGAAATTCTTGTGAAGCCTATAGTGACACAGTATAGCTAAAGTTGAAATTTACAGCAAAGAATTTATGCGTGAGCAAAATGCTCATAGCGCACCTTCTCACGGGTTAACATGTCTAAGTATTATTTTCTAAATAAACATAAAAATACATTTTTACTCAGATAATCCGTCTCCTTTTAAAACTAAAACCGTTGAAAAATATTAGAAAGTTACGAACAAAAACCAAATATAAACAAAATATATTCTTAAAGAAATATTTTTCCACTGCATGCTTATGCGTATAACATAAGCTCTCGGTAATGGGGACTTCTTTATACAAAAACTTTCTTTGATACAACCGATCAAAAGAACGTTTCGAGTAAAAATATCTTGTATCAAAATAACGAGACAAAGTAAGAGGAAACTACTCGTATATAAGGCTTAGTTATAATTAGAAGAGGGATGGGATTACAAAGGTCCCTTATATAATAGGTCCTTATTTATGCTTGGCGTTGTTTATAGATTGGACTGGATTTAAAATAATAAACGGTTTAAGATTTGGCAATAACTATGTGGCCTGTTTCTGCAGTACCTTTAAAAGTACCAGCTATCTTTTAAACTATTTTGCTGTAATATAAATCTACATCTATATCAATTTATATAAAACTCTTGCCTCTTGACTGCCTCCATGGTGCAGTGGATAGCGTATGCGTCTACTGAACAGAGGTCCCGGGTTCGATTCCCGGGTCGGGCAAAAGTGTTACTAAGTTTTTCCGAATTCTCAGTAGCAGCACGGAGTCTGGTGATGTGCCCGGTAACGGCAATAGGCTCGCTCCCTATTTACGTGGGACCTCAAAATTGCATGCAAAATGTGGGTGTAATACTACCTCTGCCTACCCCTTCAGGGATACAGGCATGGGACTAAAAAAAGCTCTTGCTTTATTGTCTGGCTGACATACAGACGGACAACACACTGCCAAAACTACTGGGAGCAAGGAACTAGAATTTGGTTCGTCTATTCCTTGTAGAATGAAGCAGCACACGAAAGCTACTAAAGATTTTACGAAATAAATATTATCGACGTTAGCGAAGCCGCAGGGCAAGCTTTTAATTACATTATAGGTTTAGAATAAAGCTTTCAAACTGGCGCTATTTATACTTATACAATATACAGTACTCGCCAAACTTTATGGCCGCTCCGAACTTAGCCGCATTACGCTGCGCAGAATACAAAATCAGGTATCAGCGGGACGTATGCGGGGCGTGGAGGCAGGGCACGCGCGCGCGCGCTGTCTTCCACCCGCTAGCGTCCTCGCCTCTCGCGCGTTAGTGTGAGTGACTACGTTCGTACACGAATCACATATTCGCTGAGCTCTGACAGTATCGTCGCGTTCAGAATAGTTTCATAGTGTTACTTCTTCGTTGTTTCTCGTTGCTATCGTTATTGTTTCTTGTTGTTATTTGTACTGATATAGTTACCATTTTCATTGATCATGCCTCGCGGTCGTTTTAATATGTTTGAGAATAGAGATTCCGAAATAAGTGAAGAAAGTGACGAAGAAAGTTCTTCAGATGAGGAACCTTCTACGAGTATGGAAGATGTTTTTATGGAAGGTGTAGCCCCATTATAAATAAATATAAAAAATATATTGTTTTGTCGTAACCAACGTATTTTTTCATTTACAAGTCCCTTCACCTAACTGAATTTACATTAATCGAACTGGATTGAATATGTAATTAAACAATATAATATAGCTAATCTAACAACGTAACTGAAGACTTTAATTTTCAATAATTACAAATATTTTTTCTTGGTTATGAAATGTCCACCATGCGCAAGTTCGTACCGATGGCTACATTCAGAGCGGCCATAAAGATTGGCGAGTACTGTACTTACTAGCGACTCCGTTCACGTGGAAGTTGAAAATAAAATACCCCCCGTTTTTTTGAACATTTTTCAGTACTGCTCCGCTTCTATTGGTTATAGCGTGATGATATATAGCCTATAGCCTTCCTAAATAAATAAGCTATCTAAGACTGAAATAATTTTTCAAATGGGGCTAGTAACTCCGAATGATTAGGGCGTTCAACCCAACAAACAAATAAACAAACTCTTCAGCTTTATATATTAGTGTAGATATAGATTTTGTGGACGGGACATATCGAGTAGACACATTTTTAATGGTAGAGCCGTAGTGCACTACCGTTGTAAGGTGGCCGAAACGACGACAAAAAGAGTTATTAATACCCATTAAATAAGCATTTACGGTCTCGTAAGATGTTATGAAATTATACAGCAACAAAATGTGTTAAAAATAACATCGTGACTTGTCTTTCGATTACGATATCCATCCAAAAACCTGCTGTCTGGACACTGTAATAGCAACTTGCAAATGCAAACAACAAAAACATTTGCATAAGCAATAATCATCTCGGTCAATAGTTAGAATATATTCATGTAGCAAATTCTTCGTAAAAATGTGCATTAGCGTCTTATAAATGTCTGGGAATTCGCGAAAAGTTAGAAAAACTATGTGTTTATGCAAATATAAGGTTGTGTACACGCTATATCACCGCTTCAAGCTCAAAAGGGTTACTCAAAGCCAGCGGAAGCAAACGAACTCCTAAAGGATGTATGCGGTGGACTCGCATTATAAATCTATAGTGCAAGCTTTTGAAAATCCGATCTGAAATCCGTCTAGAGTTTCTGGTCGTGTATAGCCGGCTTAATTCAGATGTACCTACGGACCCCTTACAAGCGGCACATGGACTATGCGATTCAATTCACTGGCCTGTCCCAAGGACTTACTTCAATCCACTCGTTCACGCGACTGAAGTTTCAATAAAAAAAATTCGGTCAAGTGCGAGTCTGACTCGCGCACCGAGGGTTCCGTACGCATTTTACCTTATTTGAGGTTGAATTACGCTAGTACTCTAAATCTGTATGAGCGCCCATACAACTTAGATGACTATCTTAAATGGAGTCTACTATGTATGTATGGGGACACCCTTAAATTTTCCACTTTTTTATTTTTTGTAATTTTTCCTTCATTTGTGCTGTAAGACCCTGCTTTTGGCCAAATTTCGTGATTCTAGTTCAACGGGAACTACCATATAGGTTTTCGACCCAAAACCTATAGGGTACTTACGGTTGACCTAGAATTGTCAATTTTGGTCAAAACCAAGGTCTTACAGCACAAGGAAAGGAAAAATTCTGAAAGTTAAAAAAAGTTGAAAATTAAGGTTAATTTTGGTACTTACAAGTTTTCGCAAAAATCTAATTTTGACCATATCTTTTTATTGGGTTAACCCAGAACCCTGATCTTCATACACCTAATAGCAACCATAGACCTCAGTATATGGTATAAATTTCAATTTGCTAGGTCCACCCGTTCCTGAGAAAATCGGTGGTGACACACGGACAGACAGACAGACGGACAAGAAAGTGATCTTATAAGGGTTCCTTTTTTTACCTTGAGGTACGGAACCCTAAAAACTAGACGTTCTGTATAAATTTGAAAAATATTTCACATCTTATGGGTTGATCACACCTCACGAGTGCAGTGGCGAGTCAGTGTTCTCGGCCGAGTACTTGGTTGGTATAAACACTTTAACGAGTGCTCGGCCGAGTGCTAGGTCGAGCAGAGAGTCGAGAGAGTCACTAGAATCCCAATCTGTTTACTAGGCCGAGTACACCACATCCCCGCATCATTTTTTACCCCCCGCAGCGACTCGGTATCGCTCGGCACGCATGAACACGCTCTCGATTGTCACTCGGCCACTCGCCACTCGTTGGTTTGGTAATAGTTGGTTGAAAACTCATTTAAATTCTTTTTTTTGCGATCCATTGCAGACGTAAGCGTGATCAAAACTAAATTGACTCGCCACTATAGTAAACACGTGTAACCACCCACTCGGTTCGGCGACTCTCTCAGCCGAAAGCGCTGACTGACTCGCCACTGTACTCGTTAGGTGTGATCAACCCATTATATTTCTACTAGCGGCATCTCGGTTTCGCAAGGGTAGTGTTATAATTGTACAAAACTTTACAATAGATATAACTACTAATCGCTTACTTAACGGTGAAGGCAAACATCGGGAGTTAAGTAGCTTTTGAGAGTATCCATAATGTTCTCAAAGGACTCGGCCAGAGTGGTGGCCTAACTTTCTCATAATGAGAAGGCTCTTTGCCCAGCAGTGTGACAGAATACAAACAAAGCAAGATAAAGATAATTATGATGTATGTATAATCCTTACAGAATAAAACTATAACAGTGCGAATCGTTCTTACTTTACAATCTCTACTCAAATATCCAGAAGCATCCGAAACAAGTCTCACAGCACAATTAAATATCAGTTGGTATCCTTTACAGCATTCGAAATACAAACACAAACTTTGTCAGTAGTTACTTGTTTTAATTAAATCAGTGGCACTAGCATTGCCGACAATTGCGTTACATTCGGCTAGCTAATGATCCGTGCAGTTGTGGACCAATTAAGGGGTCAGTTAGTGCAGTTATAGTTGAGTTAAACTGATCAAGTGAGAGGTATCTTGTTTTCGTGAAATAGATTTAGACTATTGGGTCCTGAGGAGCAATCGTGCTAAACGTCAACGTATTTACCAAAACCAAACTTCAACCGAAAACGTTACGTTATGCACATTTCGTATCGTGCTAATTATTCAGATACGTTCAGTGACAGCTAGGTGACAGCGTGCGAGCGAACTCTCGTTGTTGCATGGTATCGCGCTATTATTTGACAACGTTTTAAACCAAAACCGTTACGTTCGTGAACGTCTCATACGTTGTCAAACCAAAAGTTCCTATCGACGAACTTTTCAATTATATAATATTTTAAATTTGAGAAAATTACTAATATGATTTTGTATTAATTATCAAATTATTGGCATATGCTTATAATACGTTTGATTGCAACTTAAATGACTGAACAACATTCTTTCATATAAGACAATTTTTTTAATTATAGCTTATTGTTGCGGTAGAATTCATTATTGCAAGATTGGCGTCAAGCTTGCTTGGTCCTATATTTATAACAATGTTTAGGAAGGCATCTCAGCAAAAAGGCTACATCACGACGCGATACCTTCCTGGAAATTCACTTTTGAAAGGCTGAAACAATAATATTATGTGGATATACGTATACCACACACATAATACTGTCACAGTTATAGGTTCTTTGGGTGGCTTAAGCGAAAAGACTGCCTACTCGGTCACTGCGCTCTCAGACGCCTGTATTCAGCAAGTAGACGACTGATAAACGTTCATATTTTATAATATTTTTTCCTAAGTACCTAAATAGGTACCTATTGTAATTATTTAATTTAACCAAGACACAAACAAAAGCGTAGTGCTCATCATACAAAGATTTGTCGTGTTAGGAATCCAACCCACTACCTCGGGTAACAGACCTAAGTCTTAGATTAGGGCTGGGTGGCAGCGAGTTGAATGTGCGTGCGTGGGAAGCGCAATGCGGTGCCGACACAGAATTGTAAATTTCATGTAATCTTTGGGTGCCTAATAGTTCAATGAGTCGGTCAGAGCCTAATCTCCGGCCATCCTATTTTGACTAGTTGGTTCAGGGCTCTTAAATTTGGCTTGCTTTGGCCGATCAGCGAAGGGAAGGCCACAGGAGCTATTCGCTTGGTGTAATTTTCAAAGGCATAATCACGGGAAAACCTGCCCCGGGTCTTTGTTGCCACGAGACCCGCCATGACAAAACATCACTGTTGCCCGCTTTGCATATATAGTAAAAGTAATAAGCCTTGGAGTCTGTTAAGAGAATATCTATCTAATAAGTTCACCCATCAAGTACCACCTGCCCATACTAGTATGAGAGTGGTTAGGGTAGGTGCCGCCTTTCGTCCTTAGTGACCATTTAGACTGGGTGAATTTCTAAGTGAATTGTAAGAAAATATCCGTGAAGAAGAGAAACATAAGAATAAATTAATTCTCTGTGACACCTGGCGGTGTGATCCCAAACTAGGTACAACCTAGTGGCATGGTAGTCAGACAATTGATTAATATATAGGTATAAATATTGCTTTTATACACATATGAGTATTATAGTTATGGTAATTTGCTCATCGCACAAAGAGTTCTCCTGGGTGGTAATCGAACCCATGACTTTCGTCTTAGCAGTCAGGGTGAGGTACCACTAGACCAATAAGCCGATCTACAAGGGAGACTAACCACTAACTCAGCAGGATGTGATACAAGCGTACTTTCTAATCGGGTATCGAGTCCAATATCTGATGATCCAGTGTTACCCAGACTATCGCTGGACCACTTCAATATATAGTTAAAGGAATAGAGTAGGTATGTATATTAAAAAGCAAGCTGCAATTTCACAATTCGATTTTATTTATTCAGTGTGTTGAGATGATGAAATCTGATACAAAATATAATTTTAAGTAGAGTTGAAACAATCAAAGTCTGTTAGGCCATTGTTACAACGTGAACTTCACAGTAATAATTATGTATTTGGTTTAGTTTACATTATTTTAGTAAACTAATAAATAGTATATTCTTGTTTAATGTCCAAGAAGTGATGATGATCTTGATTTGGCTCATAGCAAATTGCTCATTTTTGTTAACTTGCAATTATGTTCATGTGGTTGTGCTAACGAGCGACTTATTATTCTGCTTACTCCTCGGCTACTGTGAACAAAATTAAAACATAAATTATTCAGTAATTATTTACTCAAATATAAGTCCCACCAAAATAACTAAGCCCGCTGACATTTAACTTAAGGTTAATATTGTTCTCATACGTGCGCTATATCTTGTGTTTGAGTATAATATACTTACATTATTTTGTTGGGTACTGTGCATATTATGATACAAGTTCAGAACGAGAGTAAATACTGTAGGATCTTACGTAATGATAATTGAAATGCGTACCTGAAAAGTTAGAAAGTCAACCAAATTCAAATTCTCCAGCTTTTCGTCTATCGCTGCTTTTATAGAAAGGGTAACTATTATGCCGAACGCTGACAATTCGGGGTTTGTTTAGCATCTTTCTCTGCTCTATATATTATTCCAAATCTGAAAAATAGGTGTTGTTTATTGTAACGATCATACAAAATTCGTATTGGGCTCGACAGACAGCAGAAAAAGCTGCAATTGCGGTAATGTTGTGGTGCATCATCATTTGAATTCACCTCTGTTACTCTAGTGAAATAAAAACCACTTCTACATAACCAAGTGTGATCATTAATTGTTTTTGCATAAATCACTTATTACAGTATACAATATTTCGGACTTACCGTATAATTTTAATAACATGATTTCATAATATATTATTTATTGACATTCAATGACATTCACATAATGACATTAATTGTCTTTTTAAAATAGTGCTTGCACATGGCGCGATGTCGCTACAGCCTCTTTAGTATAAGAATAGTACTTACTATTTTCAAAAACCGGTGTCAAGCACTAAACGTTTGACGTAAGCCCAACGTAAGGGTTGCGTCTACGGTTCGAACTCGCAATACAATTAGCACGATACCATGTTTGACATCAGCCAAACTAAAACCAAACGTTCACCAAATACGTTACGTTGTCAACGTTTGAACGTTTGAAAATAGCACGATTAGCCCCCTGGTTATAAGCGTTAGGTGTGTCAATTAACTAGCTGTTGCCCTTAACTTAATAGTGCTAGATTCAAACAAATGTTCAAGCCCTTACTATCCCACCTTAGGAGGGAAATAACATAAAATCTTCGCTTAGTTATTTATAGTTAGTTCGGTAGTTATTTAGTAGGTACAATAAGAGGAACCCACTTTTGAAGAATGATATAAGCGGAGTGGTGCAGGCACGCTGGTTACAGTATTTGGAAGCATGCGCAATCGAAGTAACGCCATCATTATTCATAGAGGATTGACGGCAAGTATCCGTTAGTTGAATGTTTGAAAATCTCACTTATAGGACTTACAACTTATGCCCGCATAAGTAAATCTTAATGTGTGTCTCTTTAAAACATTAAATAGTCTAGCGGTAAGTTAATTTATAGAAGCTATAGTAGTCCCCATAGCCAAATTTAACAACACTTTTATCCATATAAACTTTAACCATGGCAAATATGAGCGTGACTCCGTAAGGCAAAGAAACTACTTAATAAATTATAAAATAATAATATAGTAAATTAATTTTAAATGTCATACAGTAACTAGACTAATACACCTTGTATAATCGAAAACGACTCAGCAAATCTTACTTCAATAACTAAATTGCTTAAAATCTTACACCAAAATTTTAAATAATTGTATTCTTTTTAAAAGGTATTTAAAATATTGTTATTACGTCGCTAGGTTACATATTTAAATGTGATTTTATTGTTGGTAACTTTAATTGCTGGCTGTAAAAAAAAACGTAATGAACCGAAGCGGTGCGTCCAAATTATTCGCGTTTTGTTCAACCGTAACGTACAACGCATTCATTTTGGACAGAAGTGAAATTCACCCTCTCTATATGTGTGATTTTCTTTTGAATGGGAATTGAACCTACATATTTGCAGCAAGTTATAGGGGTATGTATCAACTACGCATTCTAAATAGTTTTATTTCTATATTATCTATGTTTTACCATTCTTTATCATCATTTACAGCCTAGCTTTATTCAATACATAGCTTCATGTATATGATTATGAAGTAAAATTCGTCAAGAAGTACCCTAAAACATACAGTAAACATTATTTAAAAATGCTTGTAATCTTTAATCAAAAGTTGAATAACCCTGTCAATTGTATGGTTAGTTATGCGAACTATGTGCTCGTTATTAGCTGGTCACGGGGCCGATTACATCAACTAATGAGCACATTATCGAGTTACAAATTCGACAGATGCTTATCTGATTACAGGTTGATCACTGATGGCACTATCGTGGCTCATAGCGTGATGTTATTATAGCCTAGAGCTGTAGCAGTAGTTCCTGAGATTAGCGCATTCAACCAAATAAACAAACAAACTTTTCAGCTTTTTATATTAGTATTAGATTACAAACATTTTCAGTGTTATCACAGAGCAACTGTAACCCAGATTGACGCAAGTACGATATCCAACAACTCAACTTAGTATCTCCGACCTCGATACTTTGTAACATGCAGATAGTTCGTCGACTCGCCATATTGTTGCACCATCTTCGATAAACTCGGCTAATAGAACGTTTAAATTGAGATGAGATAGATGAGAAAGTTGTTTGATAGTTGATAGAATATGATTTTAGATTTGAACCAGTTTGTTATGATACTGATTGGCAATGATAGCCAGATTTAGATACGATCAGACTGCCATGCCGAGATTATCGGGTTCAAATCCACAGCGCGCACCACGGACTTTTCAGAGATATGTGCAATTGGTAATTAACGCTTGTCCCATTCCTCGAAGAGCACGTTAAAACGTCAGTCCCGGCTATCATGTCACGGCTCCACCCGCGTAAATCTAAACCTTCCTCAAGAATCACACATGTTGGTGAAAACCGTACAAAAATCCGTTCGATAGTTTTTGATTTTATCACGTTCATACAGACATATAGCATGAAAAGGAGATTTCATTTCAAAAGTATAGATTTTCATAAGTAAATTGTTCTTGTCTCTCAATATTTACGATATTTTTATATGACAATAAAAAAAATCATATCTGTACTCTATCACAAGAGCTTTATCCCTCTACACATTAAAAGTTACACTTAAAGCTAGCTCATCTCAAAACCAGACACTAAATGGACAAAACCATTTGTCCCCGTATTTGAATTTGGAATTCCATTATGGCTGTCTGTCATTCGTTGGTCAGTCACCCGAGAATAAATTGTAAAGTTCATTTAAACTTGTAGTACTTAGTTACTTTGTCTGGGGCCACTTATTGTCCACTAGTTGGGGTGTGGTGTAGTGGTAAGTGAGTCTGTAAATGCACTGTGGTAAGATAAATATAAGGTACTTTTGAAGATCAATGGTGATATTTTGTAAGTGGTCGTGGACTATCAATGTGTGTTTGGGATATCGAGGACGTCACTGAGTCACTGATAACCGAGTTACTGAGTCAGATTTGACTGGAATTTGAAGTGAACTGAGATTATACTGTAATAGGTACTAGTTAGTTCTCAGTCATGCCTGAATATACTTACACTGAGTTTGATAGATTCATACTTGCTTTTTTGTCATGAGCCACACGTACACAGAGTGAAATTGACTTTGGCCGCGCAGAGTGTTTTATGTCACCTGTCATTATTTTAAGCGTATGAACTCAACTTTACACAATAATTACTTATCGAATCTTAATAAAAAAATATTCTAAGTATCCTAATTAATAAAAAAAAATATGGATGCTACTTAGGTAACGGGTCCATATAACGTGATTATTTGAAATGAAAGGCGAAATAACTCATATTCGTTCCAACGCCGACGTTTGGGTTACACCAACCGTGGTGGTGGGAATCAAATCGCGAAGATTTAACCGCATTCACTACAATACTACATACACACATCAACAAAGTCTAGGGATATCTTAATCCTAAATTATTTACGAGTTTATAGTTTAGAACCTTGTTAGTTTCCACAAAAAGTTTATATACAGATTAAAACCTCTTTTATTCTATTTTCAAAATTTGAACATGGAAAGAAAAAAAACAAAATAATAAACAAAATATGGCGGCAAATTTGCTAGTAATTCGTTACATTAAAGAAAGTTAAAACTGTTTTATTATAATTATTAATGAAAAGGGTTTTTAATTGTTTTTCTTTTTTAATCTAACGTGACGTACGAACTTTAAAAGTCATGTCACGTCGTCATTTGAGTCGAGATGAAATGTTACGAGCCGTGGGCATGTTAGAAAATGGTGCAATTCAACGCGTCGTTGCTGAGGCCCTACATACCAGTCAAAATGTGATATCAAGGTTGTGGTCACGTTATCGCAGTACTGGAGATGTGGCCGAACAGCACACAGGTAGATATCGTGTTACTACGCAGAGACAGGATCGATTTCTCCAAATGACCGCCAGAAGACAACCCAATATCACAGCGCTGCAACTAGTGCAAAGGCTCCAGGAGGACCACCAGCTGCTGGTAAGCGACCAAACCGTGCGAAGAAGGTAACATGAAGTTGATCTTCATGCTCGAAGGCCATTGCGTGTTCCAGCATTGCGACGTGGCAATCGCGGTCGGCGGCTTTCGTGGGCTCGGGAGTATTTACCATGGAGTGACGAACAATGGTCTTTGGTGCTGTTCACCGATGAGTCCCGGTTTGGGTTTCACCCGGATTCACGAAGAACACGCGTTTGGAGAGCTCTAGGGAGAGTTAGCCGTCTACGGCACCCTCAGGAGGTCCACCCATACCAAGGCGGGACAATCATAGTGTGGGCAGGAATTCGTCTTGGCGGACGAACCCAACTCGTTTGGATCCAAGGCAGCATGACTGCACAAAAATACCACGAGGAGGTAGTAGAGCCCGTTATTGTCCCACACAGAACTCAAATAGGCCATGAATTTCTACTCATGCACGATAATGCTCCTTGCCATACGGCGCGGCTGGTATCGACCGCTCTCCGAGAGCACGATATTCAAGTTTTGGATTGGCCTGCACAGTCGCCCGACTTAAATCCTATCGAGCATGCCTGGTACATGTTACAACGAAAAGCTTTGAGAGATTTTCCACCAAATTTGACGACTGAACAACAACTTTACGAACACTTGCAAAGGACATGGGACCTCATACCGCAGCAAGACATTGACAATTTAATTTTAAGTATTAACAATCGATGTCGATGTGTAATCAATGTAAGAGGTGGCAACACTGATTATTAATGATTAGATTTTACAAGATTTTTTCCATTTTTATTAAAATTAATAGTTTTTTAAGAAGAAATGTTTGTTGTTATCATACTAATTTTCCATGATGATTAAAAAAATTTTTTTTTTTATTTAAAACAAAAAAAAACACGAAATGTTTTTTATTTTTATTAAAGACCTTAAAATAATCTATGATTCTTCTATTTACTGTATCAGAAAATTTTTCATAGATTTTTAGATATTTGATGAAATATAAAATATCCCTAGACTTTGTTGATGTGTGTATATTAAGCAGAACTTGTACTATAGGTACTAGACAATGTATACTTTTTTTAAATAATAACTAATAAATAAATAAAATAAATAAATAAAAATCGTTTATTGCCAATAACATTTACAATGGTACGGTATTCAGTGGCCCCACACTAGGCAATGCCTGTCCTGTGGGTACCTGATACGATTATACAGTTGTAGATATTGTTTGCTCGGTTGACATCATATAATATCATAGGCAATATTTTTATATGATTACATTGTAAACTTACTAATTATGATTAACACTTACTAATTATTACAGTATGAACTAAAATTAAAATATAAGTAATTTAATAAATACTTCCTAAATGTGTGCTATAGCATTTCTATTTATGTAATCTCTGTTATTAAATTAGATTTGTGAAGTTATCCGTTGACAACATTACGGTAACGTTATTTAGGTCAATAGAACAATCACGACAAATGTACAAAGAGTGTTTCAGTGGAATCATAGGACAAAGAGATGAGCCATTTTGTAATTTTTACTTTTGCCTCCAGCACTGAGCACTGTTTAATGTCGCACGCATTATTTGTTTTATTATATACGGAGTAATCTATGTATGGACTAAAACGCCTGGCGAAGCTTGTGTTAACTTTTGGCACTGGTAGTTTGTACACGCGGCGTTTCAGAAGATCTGAGTAGCTCTCTGAGTTAGTCACTCTTCTGTGCACTCTAAGGACAGTTTTCAAGATAAATAGCTGACGCACATTTAGCAGCTTACTATCGCGGTAGAGTTTTGATGTAGGGTACCTAAATGGCTTTCTAAGCATTGTCTTTATTACGGAGCGTTGTGCTCTTTCCACTTCGATCATCACTGTTTTTGAGGCACTTCCCCAGCAGCTTAGACAGTATAAAATTAATGATTGACTCAAGGCGAAGTATACAGCTTTTAAGATATCAGTTGGTGCTGATGAACGCAGTAGTTTTATAATATTTGCTGATTTACGCACCCTTCTTGACAGAGCATTTATGTGCGCTTTAAAGTTTAGTTTGTGATCTACCACGACGCCCAGGTATTTAACAGAGTCTGTTTTAGTCAATGTCTCACAATTACAGAGCTCGCCCTGATCTGTACACTTATGTAATCGTATGCTAAGAGTGTTTTTTGGAGCTGATACCGTGGTCTTATGGAAGCATATATACATTGTCTTGTTAGCATTAAGACTAAGTAAGTTGTTTTCTAGCCATGTACTCACTTTAGTTATTCCCTTCTCGGCATTCAAGAACGCCTCATCCCAGGTGGAGCCATGATATATCACGGCAGTGTCATCTGCATAACATATCATGTCAGCCTCTAAGGTGTCATGTATATCGTTTATATACATAATGAACAGAGTTGGCCCCAAGATACTGCCCTGTGGAACGCCGAAATTAATTGCTTGTAGTTCGCTTTCACAGTTTCCTACTCTAACGCATTGTTTTCTCCCTGTCAGATAGCTCTCAAACCAGTGTAAGGCCACACCTCTAATCCCAAAGTGATTTTCAAGTTTTCTTGCTAATATTTGTGCCGATACAGTATCAAAGGCTTTCGCCATATCTAGAAAAACACCTATGCTAGCCTTATTTTTATCTAGATGACCTGCTACTGTCGATGTTAATAGTGTAACTGCTTCTTCTGTTGACTTGCCTTTCCTAAAACCAAATTGTCTGGAGGAGATTAGATTGTTTGATTCTATGTATCTGACAAGTCTTTTGTTTACGATCTTCTCCAGTAGTTTTGAAAAGGCTGTAAGGAGGGAGATTGGGCGGTAGTTTTCCACCAGTTCCTTGGATCCGTCTTTGTGAATAGGTATAATAGTTGCTGTTTTCCAATGGTCAGGAAAAATACCCAATTCCATGCTGGTATTAAATATAATGGTTAGAGGTTGTACAATGGCATTCCTGATTTCTTTCAAAATAGCATTTGTTAGTCCATCAATCCCTGGTGACTTATCGCTTTGTAGGGACAGTATCAGTGACTCAACTTCCTGTTCATCTGTAGGCTGTAAAAAGAAAGAGTTTAAAATTTGCCTACAGTCAATATTGGATGCTAATGTTGTTTCCGTTACCTGTAGTCTTTTAAGGATACTGTCCGCCAGCCTCTTCCCTACAGTGGAAAAGTATGTGTTGCACATGTCAAGGGATTGTTTGGCACTCGTACTACCACGCAAAGTTAAAAGTTCTCTAGGCTCCTTCTTGGTTTTTGCCAAGTGGCATACAGTTTTTATGGTCTTCCACATCTTTTTTGGATTTTTTGTGCTGTTTGATAGCTCGCTACTTTCATGATCCATTTTGAGCTTGCGAAGCAGATCATTGCAAAAATTTCTGTAGCGCGTGTACATTTGGTTCAGGAGAGCATCTTGAGGGAATTTCTTTGATTTTATATGCAGTCTGTCTCTGTGTTGCATACATCGGATTAGTCCAGGTGTGATCCAAGGTTTAATGGTATATTTGGAATGGCTTATTCGAATTTTAGTCGTATGTTTATTAATTATTTCAACAACGCGGTTACTGAACGTGATTACTGTTTGGTTTAGGTCTGTGGTATGAAACAGCAGCGACCAGTCTTCTCCCAAAAGATCCCTTCTGATGGCTTCCACATCCCTTTTGTACACTGTCCTGTCCCGGCATCTATCCTTTGTTTTGCTGGTTGATAAGCCTAGTATCACAAAGTCGTGATCAGTAATGTCGCTGGAACACACCAAACCCACTGAATTTTGAACATTATTTACAAAGATGTGATCCAGACAGGCATCTCCCCTAGTCGCTTTTGTTATCGCCGGAAAAAGTCCATGTTCAGCAGTGAGACAAAGGTATTCTATGTCCTGGCTGCTTGACAACGAGTTTAGGTTTATATTTATGTCACCTGCGATAGCCAATGTCGTGTTTCTGTTTGAGATATTTGCCAGAACACTATCAAGAGAGCACAAGAAGTCGTTAGTATTTGTAAATGAAGGCGGGCGATATATACCGAGAACAGTAATTGTGTTTGATAGTTTAATTTGAAGACAATTTGCATCAATAATTTCTGGTTCTGTAATACAAACACTCAAATTGTCCCTGACGTATACTACAACACCACTGTTCTGGTTAATTCTTTTGCTCGTGCAGTAGGAGTTATAAGAATCTATTTGAGGAATTATGGTTAATTCGTCAAGCCAGCATTCTGTTAGAATAAGCATATCAAAAGAGGTATTAAATCTTGTCAAAGTAACTATGAAATTATTAAAATTTTTGTTTATGCTGCTTATGTTAAAGGTTAGAATTTTAAAGTTGTACTCTGTTGTGATTGCTGTATTTAATTGTTCAGGCGCTTGTATTGAATGGCATTTTATTCGTATCGAATCTAGCTCATCGGCTGTATTAATATTAATCATAAGTAGACAACAGAATCTGTAACTTCTTCATGTTTTTAACTTCTAGACTAAGGTAAACGCCATTCAACACCTGCATTGCTGAATTACAATCGCGTTTTGTTATAACCGACAACAGTGAAAAATGCCTGGTAACAGTGGTAACCCATACAATGTTATCATAACAAACATAATTATTCGTAAGTTTAGATTTATTACAATGATCCCTGCTTTTTATAATTACTAACAGCAATAGTTTTAAATACGTGTTATCATAATAGGGTAACAATGTATATGGAAGTAAATATAATATAAAATATTGTGTTGTGAGATATATAGAGTAGTAAAGAAATAAACAGAAAGTAAAATACCTATAAATACAATTGTGTGGAGGAAACCTTGTTGATCCTGATTGGTTGCTCTCAATTATTATCAATGGCTGTTCCGAATATACGAGAGAGGTCGCCAAAGGTGCGTATAGGCAATGCCGCTTTACCCTCTCGCTGCTTGACGAATATATTTCCTTGAGTAACCCAGCAGTACGAATAATCATACTCTTTAGATTTTGCCCGTGCTGCGCGAAAAAGCAGTCTGTTTGCCTTCGTGAGGCGTTCGTTGTAATAGATTTTGTTTGAGTTACCGGGTACCTCAAGGTCAGTGCTTGTGATGTTTTTCCTGGCTTTAGAGGCTTTTAATAACTCATCTCGCTTGCTTCGGCGCAGGAGGCGCACAACGATTGGTCTCGGGAACTTTACATCGTTTTCAGTGGTGACAGCACGCTTAACACGGGGGCCAACCCTGGCCACCCAGTCAACCTCACAGTCTGTAAGATCAACACCCACCTTCTTCGCCGCTAGAAGTGCGATGTGGTGTAAGTTTTCGTTGTTGCATTCAGGAACACCAGCTAACTCTAATTCGTTTCGCAGGTGTTGTTGCGATTGAGAGTTTAGTTCTTGTTGAAGTACCGACACCTTGTTCTCGAGCACCTGCACTTCTTTTTCTCGAGCTTCGAGACTTTTTATTCTAGTGTCGTTGGAGGCAATAGAGGATGCCAATTCATCTAATTTTGCCTGACAGCTGGTCAATGACATCGTGGCAGTCTCGAGACGCCCCTTAAGCGATGAGATTTCTCGCGTAAGGAGACGGACTTCCTCTGTGAGCTCCTTTACCTCTGCATGTAGATTTTCATCGGGAGTACTCTCACACTTTTTCCTCATTGTTATATTGTCATCTGCAGGGCGTACTGGGGTTAAACTATTGTCTCCCCCTTTCTTTTTCATTGCGCAACAGTCAGGACATTTCCAGTTCTTCTTTTTCTCCGCCGACATAGTAGCTGGATTGATACACATTGAACAAAAGCTCTTTTCGCACGCGGTTGATGTGCACTTTATGCAATTTATGTCCTTTGAATTTCTCAAACAACCAAAGCATTTCATGTTGTTTAGCCTAATTTAAATTTGTTTTTCAAATTCTATTATAATTTATTTTATTTTATCACTTATGTCAAAAATAAAAGTTTAAAATCAAACTTTTATCAATAACAAAAAGTCACTCGAAGCAGTCGGATACGATCCCGAACTTTTTTAATGCTCTACCAGCCACCGTGCCCACTGCACCACTTTAACTACTCTTGACTATAATAAATTTAACCATCATTTGATGCGATCTGTAGTTGATTAGGAAGTCGTTGATTTTGACTTTTGTTTTTTGTTATTGTCAAGACACCCGCACAACACAGTTTTTTAAAAGTTTTGAAATCGTTTTTTTTGTTTATAACTTTTAATATCGTTTATGAATTGGCACAGTTTTTTCACTATTTTGTTGGTATTTGATTAGTCCACACACAGGTATGATTTCACACACAAATATATGGTTTATACTATTAGTTTGGAATTAAAACTGTTAGTGACACTGTAATACGTCCAACTTTGGCGATGACCGAGCGACGAAAAATGAATATAAAAAATACACACATATTATAAGTACCTACATGGAAATGTGCATTCCTCACTTTTCAAAGATTTAGTAGTAGTAAGTACTGTTTATCCTGTGGTAGTACCAAAAAGTTGATTTAATATGCAACAAAACCACCTAAGCGATGCCTCCCATTCTAATTCAGTCGCACGTTAGGCTATATTTACAAAGTAATAAATTCTTACAGAACAATTGCCAACGTAATATTTAGCTAGCAAATATTTAATGGTTGCTACTTAAAATTAATATTACCGTCCACGTTGAGTCGACAACAGACTCCATAACTTTAATAATAATTATTGTTTTACACAAACGGGCAGCTGCGATGCACGTTCATAATAATGAATAATGTTTTTAAATGTATATTCATAGGTATTTCAGGTGCACGGTTGGTTAAGCTTGTCATTTGAGAATGGAAATTACCCTAATTGTCAGCTGGTGTCTCGAAAAGTATGTTGTCATACTCGGAATGTTGTGAAGATCTTTGCCAGCTATGACAGACGCTTCAGGCTTCCTGACAGTGAACTCTTTCATTTGGCTCACCCTTTGGCAAGCAGTGGCCAGTTGCTCTCAGGAACAGCTAATATTCTTGCAAATCTACGTAGTCTACAAGGCCGATCCTTAGTTTCAAAGTGAAAGTTACCTATTCAAACACGATTCAGGCACGATTTATAATTATAATAATATGCAATACCAGACTTCGCAGGCGGCTCCGCCCGCATGGGACACAGTTATCGCTATAAAAAACCTATATCACAATACAGTCTCTGCAAGGTCTAAAAAGCAGATTATAAAATCGTTCCATTTTGACCTGAAAGAAGGATAAACAAACACATTTTCATGTGATTTTATGAAATCCAAACTAATTTTATGAATGTTCCTAACATTTGTGTGGATTTTATAAAAAACATTTTTCACTATAGATTTAAGGAAAGATAAATAACTGAAGCCAATCAAGTTTATTACAAGAATTTGCATACTTAGAAGCGAATATATTCAAATAGAAATACAAGAATTAATTAACGTACTTGAGAAAATCCGATCACATACCTCTTCAACCGTAGCTAATTTTCTTTGAGAAAAAAGGTAAACCCTTTTAGACAATATTGGCCAATTCTAATGAACTCAAAGTACGAGTATATTCCCAGCATTACAAGGGCGTAACCCTTCGCAATCTAATTTTGCTAAACCACAAGTCTAATAAAATTTACATAAAAATCGAAAACAGAAGCGCATTTTTTCGCGCAAGTAGAAGGTTCCGCACAGTGAATATGGATATTTGCCAAGTTTATGGTAAAACGGAGATGTTATCTTTTGAAAAAGTTTCTGCATTAAAAAACAGCTATATTTTTAGCTGTGTACAGTCGCGTGCTAGCTTACTGAGAATGAGGCGCAATTCTTTTGAACTGTTACAATCAATGCTTGAAAAAAATGAGTCTATATTTTTCGGTAGGTATACTTGTTATAAAATCTGTTATCTCTGCAAATATCTTTTACTAGAGGACGCCAGCAGCTACGCCTGCATTTTTTTTATTTTACCCACTTTGGCCGATCCCGTGGAAATTTCGGGAAATCCCTTCTTAGTGCACCCCTACAGTCCCCAAGGAACATACATGCCAAATTTCAGCCTCCTGTGCCCAATAGTTTCGGCTGTAGCGTGTCTGTCATTCAGTCAGTAACGCAAGGATTTTATATATTAAGATTAGTTGCCAACATATTGTTTAAATTTTCTTTTGGCACCTTTTATCGTATTTAAGTATTTAAATATATGAGTGTTAGTTACTCGTATTATAGTACTTGTTATAAAAATAGTTTGTGCTGTCTCTAGATTTTTAGACACCTACTGCTGTTGCTATTGACGTACCACACGATCTCATTTTTCTAATTTGTAAAGAGATATTTACAGTATACTATGAATATTTAAAATAACCGAATGACGTGTTGTGAATCCAAAGACCGCTCGGCAATGTTAGCCTAGTATCAAAATGTATATTACGGGTCATGCCCTTTTTGTCTTAGGACAAAAGTCATTAGGCATGTCAAAGGCCTACGAGTGGAGGAGATGCCGACTCCTCAGTAAGCTACGCTATTATATGATATGGAGAATTCGACGACATCGTAATCAATCCATACGCTACTTTCTTAGTCAACTAGAGCACAATGTATAGGTATTATTCTATTCTAATATATTATACCATATACTCAAAACACCACCTAGTCCCAAACTAAGCAGCGCTTGTACTAAATTATGTGTACTAAATAATGGATAAACATACATTTACACTTTTTTTTGTAAATACATACAATCATCATCATCATCAGCCCTTAACAATCCACTGCCGGAATTGGCCTACTATACCACGCTGGCCAAATGGGTTGGTATAAGATTTGTATCAAGTTTTCCTTCTCTTACAATGCTCTTTTCTGCATAATATCCTCCCTTTGTCGGCTCTTACGACACCCATGGGATGATATAGGGTGGTGACATTCCGTATTCTTAATCCGTCACCACACGGACCATACAATATAGAAATATACAATATAGACATTGAAATACCCAAATATTTGACTCGAGCGGGAATCGAACCCGCGACCGTCGACGTGACAGAAGTTTTCACTTTCGCTACGCCACCGGGTCATCAATACGCCATATACATTTCCGTCCGGCCCCAAAAAAGCTTCCAAACCGCCGGTCTGAACAATTCTAACCAACAGTACACCACTCGTAGCTCTTGGTTGATTAGACCAGGGGAAATAATGCGAATTAGCAATAATGTTGGACTAGCATCCGTCTTACATGCGCTGATTTAATCAAGTAAATAGGTCATGGGAACCAGTCGTGTTTCTCTTAAGTGCTTCAGTTTATGCGTTTAAGTGGTTCTCACCTTCGATTCAGCTTAAACGCCCTTTGGCATTTAGAATGGATATATAGGGTAATATCTTTCGTAGGATACTTTTGGTAAATTTACAGCAGCACCTTCAGAAAACTTTAAAGACTTACGCCGTAGCCTCGAAGGGGTAGGCAGAGATGTAATATTATACCCACATTTTACCTATGAATCTGCAGGTCCCACGTAATAGGGGTCGAGCCTACTGCCGTTACCGAGAACTTTTTGCTGCTACTATTAATACAGTAAAACCCAGTCACACTTTTGGCCGAGCCGCGAATCGAACCCGAGACCTCCTTGCATCAGTTGACGCATACTGTATCCACTATACCAGGGAGGCCACCAGGCATCTTTTAAACTATTATGCTGTTATAGCAATCTAAATCTATATCAATTTATATAAAACTCATCCCTTACTGACTGACAACTAACGAACAGCTGAAACTACTGAGCACGAGAAGCTGTAATTTTGCATGTGTGTTTCTTGGAACGTAGAGGAGCATTAAGAGAGGATTGATGGAAATTAAAACCATTCCAAAATGTGGGTGTAATATTTACACCTCTGCCTACCCCTTCGGGGATACAGGTGTGAGACTATAAAAAAAAACATTCCACGCGAGCGAAGCCGCAGACTAGGTTTAGTACCTTATATATGTATACATAATAAAGCTTTCAAATTTTCTCTATTTGTACACACTATTTGTTGACAGGACATAATCGAATATATGCTTATTTTAATGGTAGAGCCGTACTACTTGACCATTACAAGCTGGCCGAAACGACTGCAAAAAGAGTATTTTAACGTATACATAGATGTTATGCAATAAAACAACAGAAATATTAGCACAAATATCATCATTACTTGTCTTTTGATTATGATAGTTATCCAAAGACCTACTGTCTGGACACAGTAATAGCAACTTCCAAATGCAAACGACAAAAACATTTGCATAAGCAATAATCATGTTGGCTAGCCGTTAGAATACATTCATGCAGCAAATTCTTCGTAAAAATCTGCATTAGCGTCTTATAAATGTCTGAGAATTCGCGAAATGTTAGAAAAACTGTGTGTTTATGCAAATATAAGGTTGTGTACACGCTATATCACCGTTTCAAGCTCGAAAGGGTTACTCAAAGCTAACGCTAAAGCTAAGTAAGCAAACGAACTCCTAACGGATTTGTGCGGTGGACTCGCATTATAAATCTATAGTGCAAGCTTTTGGAAATCCGATCTGAAATCCGTCTAGAGTTTCCGGTCGTGTATATCCGGCTTTATTCAGATGTACCTACGTACCCCTTACAAGCGGCACATGCACTATGCAATTCAATTCACTAGCCTGTCCCAAGGCCTAACTTCAATCCACTCGTTCGATGTTTCATTAAAAAACTAGACGTTCTGTATAAATTAGAAAAATGTGCGGCGCCCATTTTGCTGACACATCTTATATTTCTACTAGCGGCTCGCCTCAATTTCACACGGGTAGTGTTATAATTGTACAAAACTTTACAATTGATATAATAATCGCTTGCTTAACGGTGAAGGCAAACATCGGGAGTTAAGCTGCTTTTGAGAGTTCTCCATAATGTTCTCAAAAGTCTCAGCCAGAGTGGTGGCCTAACTTTCTCATAATGAGATGGCTCTTTGCCCAACAGTGTGACAGATTACAAACAAAGCTGATAAAGGTTATGATGATGTATGTATAATCCTTATAGAATAATACTATCACAGTGTGAATCGTTCTTACTTTACAATCTCTACTCAAATATCCAGAAGCATCCGATAAAAGCCTCACAGCACAATATTAGTCGGTATCCTTTACAGCATTTGGAATACTAAACACAAACTTTGTCAGTACTAGTTTTAATTAATTCCGTGGCATTGGCTTTGCAGGCAATTGCGTTACATGGACGGCTAGCTAGCCATCCGTGTAAATGATCCATGTAGTTGTGGACGAATTACGGGGTCAGTAAGTGCAGTTAATGCGGTGAAGGGTATCTGAAATGGATTTAGACTACTGTCAACTAGATACCTTTGGTTATGTCAATTAAATAGGTGTTGCAAATAATTTAATAGTGGTAGTTTTAAGAAATGTTCAACCCCCTTATATTCCCGCCTTTGGAAGGAAATTGCAAAAGAATCTCACTTAGTTGATACAATAAGATAAACTGACTTATGAAGAATTATAGATAAATTGAGGCACACTGGTAACAGTTTTGGTAGATGAGTTGACCGGGATTGTACCACATCATCATCAGCATCAGACCTTTGTACTTTCCCACTGCTGGGCACGGGCCTCTTCTAACTATGAGAAGGGTAAGACCATAGTCCACCACGCTGGCCAAGCGCAGGTTGGCAGACTTCGCATGTCTTTTGAGAACATTATGGAGACCTCTGAGACATGCAGGTTACCTCACGATGTTTTCCTCCACCGATTAGCAAACGATAATTAACAATTCAATATGCACTTAACTCCCAAAAGTCATTGGTGCGTGCCGTGGATTCGAACCCGAGACCATATGCGTAGCAGTCTGTCGGTCTCTAAACTCAGCTATCGCTGCTCTTGTATGGGATTGCAACACACTCATAAAAAATCGACGTCACGTATCCGTTAGTTGAATGGTTCTAAAGCTCCCCTTTACAGGATATATTTCTTAAACAAGTGTTATCTTTTTAAAATATAAAATAGACTAGCGGTAAGTTGATTTATAGAAGCTTTAGTAGTCCCCGTAGTTATTAAAATTTAGCCATACTTGTATGCCTCTTTCCTTCTCCATTCAAACTTTAAATATGCCAAATATCAGCGTGACTCCACAATGCAAACTAAGTGCTAAAGAATCTTATAAATAATTACATTAATAGCGTTGATTATAAATTGGTTTTAAATGTCATGCGGTCCTTGCCCAGGACATATTGGATAGACCAAAAACAGCTGAGCAAATCTTATTTAAATAAGTAAATTACTTTCAAAAACTTAAATAAACATTTATAGAATTTTATTATTTTTAAAGTGTATTTAAAATTATTTTGTTACGCGCGAGGTTGCATATTTAAATGTGATTTTATTGTTGGTAGCTTTAATTGCTGTCTGTAAAACTAACGTAATGAACCGAAGCGGTGTGTCCAAATTATTCGCGTTTTGTTCAACCGTGACGACGAACAATGAATTTATTTTGGCAGAAGTGATATTATTATTGTTCATGGTTCGCGCGCATTTTTCTTGAAATAAAAGTCACCTTCTCTATGTGTTTCTCTGCTTTTTTTTTTGAGTGGGAATCGAACTTACTACTTAAACGGAACGTACAGGGGAGGTGAAGACCGATCAGACATTTAAAATTTATCTGTATATCTTTTATATTTTTTTTTTTTTTAAACTTCCTGCAATACAATTCGCACAAGGCGGACGTAATGCCAAAGGCATTTTCTACCAGTCAACCTTAGGGTGATGCAGAGATGATAGTGGCAGGTGTGCTTAGAGACTAAAAACAAGAGAACTAAATATAACAATGCAACAATGCGAATAGAAACTCCTTATACATACATACATACATATAACATACATATGAATAAATATACATGTTTAGATATATTTAATATATAAATAAGTATATATATAACTTATATAAATATATATTATAACCATATTTCTTACACATGAATATTACAATAATGAAATCTGCTAATACATAGGTAATAAATGAGTACTGCTACTGAGAAGCTACCGATTGTCCACGATATAACTAACGAACCTTGTACTTGAATGTGTCACGTGTATTGGCCATCATAATTTCAGGCGGGAGAGCATTCCAAAGTAGGATAGATATTAGATATAGAAAGATGAATGAACTAGATTAGAAGAAGTGTGGGATGGACAAAGAAGAAGAAGATTATTAGATGATCGTAAGTTCTTAACATGGTTGGAGCAAAGATATTGAAAATAAGGCATTAGATAAGATGGGGCATTAGCGGAGTGGAGAAGTGAGTATAATGTGGTCAGCGTACGCAAATTTCGTCGCTGACGTATTGGTAACCATTTTAATTCACTACGGAATTTCGAGACATGATCGAACTTACGAAGATTGAAAACGAACCGAATGCAATAATTGAGAAGTCGGTCAAGTTTATTGAGCAGATCTGCATTCAGGTCGAGATAACACACCTCACCATAGTCAATTATGGGGAAGATTAAGGTTTGCACAAGCATTGCCTTAGTTTTTGAAGGGAGAAAGTTCTTAAGGTGATAAAGAGAGCGAAGAGTCCCGAAAACTTACTGGCTAACTACTGCAATTTGAGTCCGCCAATCAAGGGTAGCATCTATGTGCAAACCAAGATTTTTTACAGTTGTGGTAAAAGGCATTACACATCCATTGAAAATGACAGGTGGCAGACTCGTGTGGTCAATTCTAGCAATCATACGCGAGCTTCCTACAACGATAGCCTGGCATTTGGATGGATTCACACAAAGACCGAATCGATCAGACCACACCTTTATCGCTTGTAAGTCATAGTTAACTATTCCGATTGCATCTGACAGCTTCTCTACCCGTGCCTGAGAGTAAAGCTACAAGTCATTAGCATACAGATGATACGCACACTGAAGTTCACGAGTTATGAGATTGATAAACAATGAAAATAGAAGTGGAGAGAGGATTCCGCCTCGTGGAACCCCAGCAGTCAGATCACACCAATTCGACGATGTTTCATCATGCGTACCGACTGCTGGCGTCCACGAAGATATAAGAGAACCAATCCCGAGCCTCAGATGAAATATTAAGGCGGGAAAGGACAGCCAGGAGAACATCGTGACTGACGGTATTAAAGGCGTTTGAGAAGTCAACCAAAGCTAACACGGTTAACTCGGCTTTCTCCACGCCCGCCCTAATATCGCCAGTCACTTTGAGTAGAGCGGAAACAGTACTGTGCCCAGGTCGAAATGTTGTTGGAAAGGATAAATCTGGAAAGCTGCTTGTGAACACAAGCCTCTAGGATTTTGGATAGGAATAGGAGGATGGATATGGGTCTATAGTGGCTCGGCATAGAGGGATTGGAGACTTTGGGAAGAGGACGAACGTAAGCTTTACGCCACACGTTGGGATATTGGCAGCAGGACAAGGAGAAGTTGATAATATGGGATATAGTGGGAAGGAGTTGGTCGAGGACAGTGGTGATCATGCGACGACTGATCTTATCGTAGCCCACTGCCTTTGACTTGATGGATAGGATAGATTTTCTAACTTCATCTGAGGTAACGGGAGAAAAATTGAAGGAATAAATATTTAGAGAAGGCCATTGTGCAATGGAATCAACCTTTTGATGCAGGGTTAGACGAACTAAAGTATTTGAGGTGACGAAATGTTTATTTATATCGTCCAACCCAATAGCCGGCGGCAGATTGCACTGCTTCGACCTGCCTATCCCTAGAGTCCCCAGAAACCTCCAGATATCACCTGGCGATCCGGAGTCAATATTACTAATGATATGTTGGCGTTTGGCATTGCGTATCATCTGATTGCAGCGATTTCTTGCAGCCTTGTAACAGGACCAGTTTTCATCCGAACGATCCCTTTTAAATATTCGGAAAGCCCGATCTCTTCTCCTCATCGCCATCAGAACCAACCTGGACAGCCACGGTGCTGGTGGTCGTTTCACTTTGATTTTTCTTATGGGCGCGTGGTTGTCGTATAGCTGTATAACAGTTTTATTGAACTTTATCATTTTTACTATTCGTTATCATCATGTACATCATCATTATCATATCAGCCAAGAGACGTACACTGCTGGACATAGGCCTACCCCAAGGCTCTCCACAAGGACTAATCCTGAGCCACCCGCATCCATCCGCTGCTCGCGATCCCAACAAGATCGTCCGTCCACCACAGTCATCATGTACAGCCATTGGCACTGACTCCAAAAAGTTTTGCTCCATAAGCAATTATTTTTTGCTTTTTAGTTCTTTAGTGTTTCTGAAGTCGGTTCTTTTTTATTTAAAAATAATTTTATTTTTAGCTTTTTTATTATTATATATTATATTATACTAATAAAAAATAGTAATAGGTGGTAAGTAGGTACATAGGATAATGTAGGTGGTACATGATGGGGAGGCCTTCCTTACTTGCCTCAATTCTCAAATGTAGACCTGCAACTTTCTGGCAATTTCAAGTAAGTATCTTTAAAATAATTATGTTGCTAAAATTATCAACCGTAATTTTTTTTGTTTATTAATAAGGGCTTTATTTATTTAAGTTTTTTTTAATTTTATAATTGAATTCATCGTTATGTTTTTATTATACTAATTTATTTTTTAGTGGTATACTAATAAAAAAATAGTAATAGGTGGTAAGTAGGTACATAGGATAGTGTAGGTGGTACATGATGGGGAGGCCTTCCTTACTTGCCTCAATTCTCAAATGTAGACCTGCAACTTTCTGGCAATTTCAAGTAAGTATCTTTTTTGTTTTCAACTAGCCTAAACACGTTCGTTTCAGTTCCATCATCAGATCCCGAAAATCATCCAGTACCAAAGTGTTTTCCAAGCCTAAACTCGATGAGATTGCGTTATTGTATTACAAAGATCGCATGGCCACCTTCCTGCTCCATCATCAGAGTTTGGTAAACATTCAGCACTAAACTCCATGTAAAGACGAATCAAACGAGCCCAAGCTCAATGGGATTGCGTTTTTGTATTACAAAGATCCCATGGCCACCTTCCTGCTCCATCAACAGACCCTGGTAAACATCCAGTATCAAAGTCCATGTAAAGACGAATCAAACGACCCTAAACTCGATGAGATT
Organism: Euclidia mi; assembly: GCA_944739405.2. Taxonomy (NCBI): domain Eukaryota; kingdom Metazoa; phylum Arthropoda; class Insecta; order Lepidoptera; family Erebidae; genus Euclidia; species Euclidia mi. The sequence continues at coordinate 9,280,170 of OX123181.2, read as the reverse complement.
GGGTTGTTGTATCACAAAGATCTCATGGTTACCTTCCAGCTCCATCATCAGACCACGGAAATCATTCAGCATCAAAGTCTATGTAAAGACGACTCAAACGAGCCCAAACTCGACGGCATTGGGTTGTTATCGTCAAATCGCTTCAAGTATGCTTATAAAATTTGAAGAGTTCCTTCGATTTTTTCAGGATTCCATGATCAGATCCTGACCTGATGATCATGGGACCAACTGGGAGATATACTCTTTCAATCCAATTAAGAATTTTTGAAATCGGTCCAGGCGTCTTAGAGAAATCGGGGAACATACATAAAAAAACAAAGATTCCGACGAATTGAGAACCTCCTTCTTTTTTTGAAGTCGGTTAAAAAGATAAACAATTGCAATAAAAATGTAGAGGCCTTATCCTCATAACTATTTGATTCTTCTCATGAGGCTGTACTTTCTGAACAGCTCAATTATGTTAATATGCATTTAAAGTTACTTTTTCAAAACTTTTATTATCTATGACTATATGACGTGTGCAAAAAAATTTAACATTTTTAAGGAAATAAACATATTTTTTGAGTTTGAGTTTGAATTCATTTCTTTCAGTCAATCTTTTCTTCTAGGCAAATTCGCTGATTTGTCAAAGCATTACAAAAACGTCTTATAGGTTTTAATATTAAAATTTATTAGTTTCATTGATTTTATTCAAAACAAAACATTATTATGTAGATGTAAACATTTTTGAAATTAAGTTTAACTTTCATCATCATTCTTCTAGCGTTATAGCAGTTGTATTTAAAACGATACCTTGCGAGCGTAAGGCCCACTTTCTAGCCCTATCCTCTTATTTTAAAGACAAAATCAAGCATTCAACAAGTTTGCGAAATTATACAGAGCGAAAAAGAATTTTAAAATCCTTCGACACCCATCAGAGCGTTCAGTTTTAAATTTCAAGTGTCATATAAGTGTCTGAAGGAAGTTTCACCTGGCGAGAAGTTCTAACGACACCGCAACTTTTGATACACGAGAAGGCTTTTACTTGCATCCCTCTTTAGTCCTCACACGATTATATAACAATTAATGGAAGGAAACTTTCTGAGCTAAGTATGAAGGTGTAAACTCAAGTTTGACTTGTTAGCTTCGGAAAAGATTTCTAAGTTCTCTCGCTAAGCTAGGGACTTAGGTTGGATAAGTTTAGTTACAAGTAGTAATTGATAGGTGGCATCTGTTTTGGGTCGCGTTGCATAGATGTTTCCGTCGAATGATGTGTCTTTATAGGGCTTCATTGTTTCTTCTTGGCGAATACGTATATTTTTATGTTTATTTATTTATTAGCACAACCACATGATATATATTTATACAGTTAAGGTAAACTCTTAAAAGGCATTGCATCTGATATATATGACAATTACGGTATGCATAGCACTGACAATAATAATGTATGTAGTAAAACTATTTTAAATGTACTTAGTTATTTAACAGTTACGAAAATAGCAGAAAACTAAAAATTTTAAAAAAAAATGAATAAAAGTATGCTTAATAGTCTTTGAGTTCAACTTGAAGTAAACACTTTTAACAATTTAACTTTAAATTTACCGTAGGAGTCATTAAATATGTCAATGTTGTCATCGCGAGTTTGGATGGTATTGTACTGATTGAGCATTCTATGCATTGGTGATTGTAGACCCAATTGTAAACTAATATTCAAAAGAAATGATTTGTTGTTTTATTTTAATCATAGACTTGAGTCTTGAAATTATTTTAGATTGAGTGTATCATATGTACCTACTATAATAATATAATTATGACAATATGACTTCGTAACATCACAAAAATTTATCACTGTTTTATGGTTAGCTAGGAATGGCATTTGATGAAGGCAAGTATAAAGATACCTACTTGTATTTATTTACAAAATTATTTCTGTCTTAGTCGTTTTTATTGATTTATTGATTTAGTTGTATGTTACAACAAAACACTTTACATAAACATATTAAAGTAAAGAATTTCAATAGGTAAAAATTATAAAAATATCTACAAATACTACATATACTTAACTATGAGACGGAAAACTCGACAAAACCCTATACTAAGCAGTTTGGCTGGCGTGTTTTAGTAAGCAAACACTTCCTTTGACTTACAATACTATTAAGAGATGTCTATGTCCAGCAGTGGACTACGCTGTTTGTATGGTAATGATTATAAAATAATAATATGCCAGGCACCAATAAAAAGTAACTAGTTTAATATTATGTATACCACCAGGTGCATAGGGTTCCCACCAAGGTGCATAGGGTTCCCACCAAGGTGCATAGGGTTCCCACCAAGGTGCATAGGGTTCCCACCAAGAACTTAGGGTCCCAAGCCAACCTCACCTGCAAGTGGTGCACCTGCCGATCAACGGACGAGGCTCTGGCAAACAAAATGTCCCAATAAGCGGCAATAGGCTCGCCACCTATTACGTGGGATCAAAACACTGGCGAAAAGTGGGCGTTTAATATGCCTCTGCCTACCCCTTCGGGGAAACAGGCGTGAGTCTATGTATGTATGTATGTACGTATGTTTAATATTTTATTCATTTTTCAATACCAACATATTCCACATTGTAGTTTGCTGACGGTACTTGCACAACTTTGTGCGCATCGTAAGTTGGCGTGATCCATGTGCCGCATGTCTGCTAGTATTTTACCGATGACCTCAAAAACTTTTATTTATTACCCGGTCTACTTTCAAGCTGTATATCGAAACTGTTCAACTAAGTAGAAAAAACCGGCATTACAAGAATAAAACATTTTTGATTTTTTTTTCAAGAACGAAATTGAGCTTCGCCATTATTGAAATTGATGACTATTATACTCGAAGACAAGGCTGAATAGCAAAGCGACCTCTTTGGTCATTGGGCTGAATGCATGATGTCTATTGCCAGCATGATGGTTAGATGTACGCGAACTTTTTGGAAGAAAGCAGTGTTTTTTTTTAAATTACTTACTGCCATAGATAGGGCTTTTCTAGCTACATTATTACCCTAGAGCGCTAATTAGTCACCTAAAAGCCCCATTTGGAGGTAATAAGAACCTACTTACCGAACATGAGAGATGTAAAATAACATTGGCGAAAACCTATTAATGGCTATCTGTATTTTGAAAAATCACTGTCTATCATGTTTGTAAAGCTGTTGGTTTTCCTAAGATAATAAATAAAATAAAATAAATAAATAAATTATTATGGCAGAATAATAACCCTGATAAGATAGTTTTGCCATAGCCTAGTGGAACATAACAGCGAAAGCCTAATGTAGAGACTGACAGGCTGCTACGCAAAGAGTCTTGGGTTCAAATTCACAGCGCACACCAATGAGTTTTTGAAGTGAGCTGCATATTCAATTGTTAATTTGCGCTCCATAATAGAGTTCTCCATAATATTCTCTAAATAAATGAGAATTATCCAACCCGCGCTTGGCTAGGGAGGTGGACTATGGCCTCGCCCTTCTCATAGTGAGAAGACGCTCGTGCCCAGCAGTGGAGCAGTATATAATACAGTGATGATGATGATGAGGATCTTTGTGAAGAGGTCGATGGAAAAAGAATAAGACCACAAGAAAACTTTGCCACGCGGGTCATTTGATATTGTATTCTCCGTACCTTTCCAACGATACTAATGGTTTCATGTATTTTCCTAAGTCGCCTTTACGACACCCACGGAATGAAATGGGGTAGTGACACTAATTGCAATACGGCCAATAATGGTCGGTCGGGATCAGTCTAGCTAGAAACTAGCACCATACTTCTAATTTGAAAGCGCCATAATAAAAATTCAAAGAAGCAAGCACTATTTAAGTTCTAAGAAGTAATTATAATCAACTAACTGTTGTACTACAGACTAATGCACCTCTATCCATTTAAAGATTGCTTTTACCGGTAAGTTAGTTGTCCTTAAAAGGAAGTTCTAATTGTTATTCTGTTCTACGTACTGTTCATTGACTTTTTGACCAAATGCATATATAAATACTTACATACACTCACGCCTGTTTCCTGAAGGTGTAGGCAGAGACTACGGAAATACAATACCTAATACATGACAAATTATTCATTAACTAGACGATGCCCGCGGTTCTACCCGCGTTATTTAAGGCTACTGCTCTGCTCCCGTCGCTCATAGCGTGATGTTTTATAGCCTTCCTCAATAAATGGGCTATCTAATACTTAAAGAATTTTTCAAATCGGACCAGTAGTTCCTGAAAATAGCGCGTTCACCAAACAAACAAACAAAGAAACAAACTCTTCAGCGTTATATAATTATTAAGTATAAGATAAGATAAAATGAGATATTCTGCTTACTTAAAAACTGTTCGATGTCACTTTGACGTTGACAAGTAAACATCTAAACAAACTAGTTCCGTAATTTTAAATGCTTATTAAATAGTTTTAGTTCATATTTAAGTCTGTTCTTTAGTTAAAAGATCGAAAAATAGACATATAATAGTGTGATTGTGTTAATAGTACCCTGTGATAAGTGATAACTCATAACTTATATGGACTAAAGTGGAAAGTCAAACACTTTGTGGAATATTTAAAGTGAAATAACGATTTGAAAACATTATAAACATTGGTGTAACTCCGTAAGCAATTCTTGCAACACAGCATATCTACAATATATACTATAAAATTCAGTGCATAAGAGGTGTTAAGTGAGATCATAGAAAAACATCGTTATTTTTATTTGAAGTATTTGAACTTTGAACTGATATAAATTCGTACCTCCCTCGCACTTTTTGTTTATCCAGAACAACGACATCTAGGAGAACTACATAATACTGACAGAACACCAAGTTTGGTACAAGTACTGTATACATAAATAACGCCATCTAGTGGCACTGGATCCAACTATGAACCAAGCCGGGAACATTACATTCAGGCGTGCGCGCACACAGTCTCATACGCATAAGGACGTCGATGTTAGTTCGGCAAATGAAACGTTAGATGGCACTATGCACAGCGTCCCTTCAATATCGGACGACGAAGACGATGACATGATTACTATTTTAAAGAAACGAATTGAGGACCTTACCGTGAAGTTATGCAGTGCTAATGCAGAAATACATATATTAACTTTAGAAAATAGTAAATTAACAAAAGAAAATGAACATCTCCTAAGAAAAAAATTGGTTGCCTGTAAAGTCGGTATACGGGCGAAAGTTTTACGTGACAACGACTTTGAGTGGTAAAATAATTTTAATGTGAATATTCATTCGTATAGTAGGAAGAAGGATGAAAGACGCGTGCCTTTCACTTTTTATGTCTGTCTCTCTCGCTCTTAGGCGGGACGCGTGCCTCTCACTCGCTCTCATTGTGAGCGCATAACGTGAGCGGAGCGTAACGCAGTTTCTTGAAGTGTCACCCGGCAAACCAATTTATAAGACGTTGTCACGTCAAAATGCTCTCTACAAAAAATTGCGACTAGTCCGGCGTTATCACCAAAAAAATCACCAAATAAAAGAAAATGTCAGTTAAAACACCTGAATAACCTGTACAAAAATACAATTGAAGCCCCTAAGGGTATTTCTACCGACCAGGAGGTCCAGGAGTGTATTATACAGCCAGCAACGTCTGAGGCAATTAAACAATATTGCGGCATTCAGCAGTCAGTACAAGAATCACAGATGGAGCCACTTGTTGTAGAAAATGGTACTGAAACTCAGCAGAGTGAACTTGTGGAGAACACAAATTACATCACGGAAAGCTGCAACTCCGGCCAGCATAATTCATCCATGCAACAGAGAAATGTGTACATTATAGGAGGACAACAATGTGTTGGCCTGACCTCAAAGTTAACAACATACAGTGATGGTATCTACAAGTACATGGCCATCACAAAACCGCAAGCTACAACTAAAGATATTTTGAAGGTGTGTACAGAATTAAAATTTACCACTGATGACATCTTTATTTTGTCTGTTGGTGAACATGATTCAAACCCATTTCATGTTATGGTGCAGCTAAGCGCCACACTAAAAATATTAGCAAACTGTAGCATTTTTGTGTTAGGTATTTACAATAACATTCATTTAAACGAGAGTAAACTTAATGAGACTTTGAAACTTATATGTAAAAATTTTACTTATGTCAGGTTTGTTAATTTATTAGATTTAGACATTAAAAATAACTTTGATATTTTTTGTAAACATATTAATAGATGCCTTAATATTTTTAACTATGAACACAGATTCCTCAATTTTACTAAAAATAAGTTAAAGAAAAATTGTGCAATACCCAAACATTGTTTATTATATAACAAAGAAAAGACATATAAACGAGGTACCATACCTTACTATTTCTCTAAGATGAAGTGTGATGCAAGCATCAGTGTCAGAAGGAATATTACAGATAGGTGCAATATTACATTAAGTTCTCCTTCGCAAAACAAACGTGGCACAATACCATATTATTTTCATAGAATAGTAGAACCTGGTACTATTTTTTTTCGTCAATAAATGTAATTCTATAGTGTCCATCTTTGATCAAAATGTATGTGGAATTTACAGTAAAAAAGATGACCTGGAAATATATTTGAGTAAACTGACTAGCAAACTAACTTTCATATGTATCACAGAGCATTTTCTCAATGAAACATTAATAAAGCAATTTAATATGATTGATTATAATTTAGTATCATATAACACTAGATTGAAAAAACATAGAGGAGGGTCACTGATCATGTCCCTTAAAAATAGAAAAATTGATGAACTTCAAGTATGTAAACAATTATATAAGACGGATTGTTGTGAAATATGTGGTGCTAAAGATATTGAAACCAATTTGTGCATTGTTTGCTGCTATAGAACACCTAACAGCAACAATTTTGATGATTTTATGGAAAGATTAGAAAATATGTTACAGTATTTTTACAATAAATTATGCATAATATGTGGTGACTTTAATGTTAATCTTTTAAAAAATGATGTTAGGTCAAAGTCGTTCTTGTCACTTCTAAAGTGTTATAACTTCAGGCATTTGATAAACTCGCCAACTTTTATTAGAAATAAGTCAGAAACCTGCTTAGACAATTTCTTAACAAATTTACCTGACACCTGTATACAAAATGCATACATTGAGCACAATGGGTTGTCAGACGGACATGCAGGTATTTTTAGTAATTTAGTGTTACAAAACAATAGTCTTAGAAGGCAGCCGAATTTTGTCTATGTATACAGAAGAAAATATAATGAAAAATATAACAATATCTTTAGAAAATCACTGTTAGAGAGCAACTGGAACACTGGTATTAACACTTTTATAAATAAATTCAAAACCATACATGCAGCAACTTTAAGAAAAATCAAAATTAAAGTTAATACTAATAAAACCCAGCGACTTAAATGGTTAACTAAAGGAATACGTATAGCCAGTAAAGTCAAGCGCTTTTTAAACACCGTAGGTAAGGCACAGTGTGATAACTCGCTGCTACAGTATCGCAATACATATATGAAAGTATACCGAAGGGTTGTTAATTGTGCAAAAAGAAATGCCACTAGAACACAATTGAACCAAGCAGTGGACTCTTGTAAAGAAATATGGAAAGTGGTCAACTCAAATCGTAATGCTATTAAAAAACAAAATAATGAGCAGATTATTCTTCTTAGTCGTTAGACTCTTGACAGAGTCGTCGTGGTCGTCATGTCCGGTCTGGTGGCAAGCTTGACAATCCGTCTCCACTCGTCCCTCATGGCAGCCTTTCTTGTGCACAGATGCAGGGGTGCGTCCACTGCTGCCTTGATTTGGTCAGTCCATCTTGTGGGGGATCTGCCGCGCGCTCTTTTACCTTCAACCCCGCCCTGCACCACAAGACGCTCGATAGAATCGTCGCTACGCCGCGATATGTGGCCGAAGAAAGTTAGAATGCGGCCTTTGACAATGGAGGATAGACGCTGTCGGATGTTCAGTTCTTCCAGTATGGATTTGTTGGTCCGAAATTCTGTCCACGATATTTTCAGCATCTTCCTCCAGCACCACATTTCCAAGGCGTCGATCTTTTTCTTTTCGCTCTCCCTAAGAGTCCACGTCTCCGCAGCATACAAGAAAATGGGGAAAATCAGGGTTCTGACGAGTCGGGTCTTCGTGGCTTTGGTGATATTTCGATTGCACCAAATCTTGTGCATTCGTTCCATCGCAGATCTAGCAATAGCCATACGTCGCCTGATTTCATCAACACAGCCACCCTCATTTGAAATCAAGGCTCCAAGATAGATATATGATGGTACTACTTTACAGTTCGCAATTTCCGTTACTTCCGGCGAGTTGTTTTGGGGGCGGTTGACAATCATCATCTTGGTTTTGTTACGGTTGATTTTTAAACCAAACTCAAGACTAACTCTCTCCATCCTGGACATAAGTTCTTCCAGTTGAGGAATGGAGGTCGCAAAAAGTGTTGTGTCATCAGCGTAACGTAAGTTTGAAATTTTTCGACCTCCCACCGCAATACCATCTGTCCAATCCTCAAGGGTGATTCTCATTATGAGCTCTGTGTAGACATTGAATAGCAGTGGAGAGATGAGACACCCTTGGCGGACTCCGGCACTCGGATGAAAATCGCCAGAAAAAACATCGTCAGTTCGAACAGATGCAGTTCCAACCTCGTAAAGCTGTCGAAGCAAATGCACCAGATGTTTTGGTGTTCCCATTTCTAGAAGCGTCTTCCACAACTTTGGCCACTTCACGGAGTCAAATGCTTTCGAGAAATCCACGAAACATATGAATGTCGGTTTGTTAAATTCTCTGGCCTTCTCAATTATCTGGCGCAAGATCAATATCTGTTCGCGGGTACCCTTCCCTTTTACGAAACCTGCCTGTTCAGGTGCAATTTCCCGGGACAAGTACGATTTGAGGCGTTCATTTATTATGTGCAGTAATATTTTGCTAGAATGAGATATTAAAGCAATAAGTCGATAGTTGCCACACATTTTTGTAGACCCTTTTTTATGAAGCGGTACAAAGACCGTGTGAGCCCATTCTTGCGGCCAAGTACTCGTGTGCCATATTTTGTTACACAGGGTATGGAATATAGTGACGCCATATTCTCCCATCGCCCTTACAGTCTCAATAGGGATAGCGTCTCTCCCCGTGGCTTTCTTCAGTTTGAGGTGATTTATTGCAGCTCTCACTTCCTCTTTGAGTATGTCGGGTTCCCTATCTTCGCCTGTGGGTTCCGTTGCAGCAAAACAGAGTGACTGCGAATCTTTAAACAATGTTTGGCAGTATTCCTTCCACGTTTCAGAAATTGCGTCTATTTCAGTCATTGTTTCACCTTGTGTGTTCTCGATAGCCCAAGTTTTGGAAGAAAGAGTCTTTGTAATATAACGGATTTTTTGGTATAAGTCTCTCGATTCATGCTTGTTAGCATAGATTTCAATTTCTGCACACATGTTCTGCAGATACGCGTTACGATCTCGCCTGCAGCCCTTCTGTATGCGCGCAGACTTTTCGTTCAAGCTCTTTATGTCAGCTCCCGCTGCTTTCATCATCCGTCTTTCTTCCACGAGGGTGAGGGTGTTATCACTCATCCAGTGCTGCCGTTTATTTGTCTCTACCGGCATCCTCGACTCATCAATAGCAGTTTTTATTAATATTTTTGCTTGGTCCCACAGTTGATCTGGTGAAGCTGCTGTTGCATCAATATTTGTCCATCTAGTCCAGTTTTGTTCAAGAGCACTCGCAAACTTTAGACGATCCTTTGCCTCTAACCGCTTCTGCGTAGCTATGGTTCTAGCCGCCTTTAGTTTCAGCTGTACCTTCGAGATCAGAAGCTGGTGATCAGACCCAAAGTCAGCCCCTGGCAGCGTATGAGCATTCCTGATAGCGGTTCTCCAGCGTGAACCAATAAGGATATAATCGATTTGATTTCGATAATTGCCATCTGGTGACGTCCAAGTATATAGTCTGCGGCGGTGATGTTGGAACCAGCTGTTTGCTATTATCATACCATTCTCATCAGCAAACTGCATCAGGCGTTCGCCCCTCTCATTGCGTTGTCCAAGTCCAAATCTACCTGCGCAATGGCTAAGCTGATCGGCATTTGACCCTATTTTAGCGTTAAAATCGCCCAGTATCAACAATAGCTCCCTTTTGGGCACTTTTTGGATGGTGTTTTCCAATTCTGTATAAAAAGCTTCAATACACGCTTCATTTGCAGAGCTAGTGGGTGCATAAGTCTGTATGATGTTCAAATTTACCGGGCTCGCATTAAGTTTAATGCTCATTATTCGTTCGCTGACAGGTTCGTATCCAAGCACGCTGTTCCGTGAACTCTTTGGGAGAACGAAAGCTACTCCACTCGCGCTGTTGTTATCGCTTCCTGAGAAGTAGATTGCATGTGTGCCGGTAAGAAAATGACCGTTGCCTCTCCAGTGTGTCTCACTCAGACCACAAATCTTTAAGTCACATCGAGTGATTTCTCTCTCAAGGACTTCGAGTTTTCCCGGTTGTAAAAGTCCTCGAACATTCCATGTGCCTATCCGTTGGGTTTTTCGCATTTTCATTGAGATTCCAGTAGCTCGATTTCCATGTAGTGCCTGGTTTCCTACATTCACATGGCCGGTAGCCAATTTCACACCGTCTACCCCGGACGCAGTACGGCGCCGGTTGCTAAGCGGATCGCATGGCCACCCTTGTGTATTATGTTGTACCTTCATGACGACTATCTTGAGATTATCATAGTGTGATGGTTTCTCCTTGCCTTTCACACCGCAGTACAGTAGCTGGGGTACAGCCACTGATATCCGAGCAGAAGTCCTAATGCAAAGCTCCTTCGCAGTTCTTCAGCCGGTACTGACGTCGCTGCTTCCCAACATCAGAGGAATGCTTATTTAATGGCGGCATTATCTCGCCATGTCACAAAGTCGTTTTTGGACACATGTAGCTTTTTATAGAAAGGTCTGCCCTACCATACCTTCCACCACGTCCTGGTAACTTTGCCGCTTCTCGGTCGGGGACTGCTTATTTGATATTCGCAGCTAACCACCATATCTGATGGCCGTTCCACTATCCGCCACCTGTGGACCCCGCTGGTAGCCTGAAGCTCAGCCCCAGCAAGATTATAATTAAGCTTAATAACAAAGCAACAAGTGATGCATCAGAGGTAGCTAATATTTTTTTAAAGCAATTTACTAATAATGCGTGCTTAAATGCTTGTGACCAAAAATTAGCTATAACATATTTAACAGAAAGCACTAATAGAATAAATAACAACATGGTATTTGAATTGGTCACACCGTTAGAAATATAAAAAAATGTAAATAGAATGGTAAACAAAGCCTCTGTTGGATATGATGAAATCCCTGTAACTGTTATAAAGGAGAACATTGATATATTAGCAAATCCTTTAGCATTATTTTTCAATGAATGCATTGAGTCAGGACAGTTTCCCGATCAATTTAAAATTGCAAGGATAGTCCCTATTTTTAAGAAAGGTTCTAAAACTGATCCGGCAAATTACAGGCCTATTTCTTTGTTACCAACTATATCTAAGCTCTTTGAGAAAATTATTAAAGGTCGCCTATTGAGCCATATGGTAACTAATAATATTTTAAATCTGCAACAGTTTGGTTACCAAAAATCACTGGGAACCGTTGATGCTATTGGGGCTCTAATAGATGATGTAGTTTACAGTATTAATTCAAAGCAGAAGGTAGCAGGAATATTCCTAGATCTTAGCCTTCGATACTGTCGATCATAGCATTCTTTTGGCAAAGTTGGAACACTACGGTATAAGAAATAATGAATTGAAGCTGTTCAGTTCATATCTAAGTAATAGGCGTCAGTATGTAGAGCTTAAGACAGTCATAAATGGTGAAGAAAGGATAGAGAAGTCTAAACTGGTGACAGTGACTAGAGGTGTTCCACAAGGCTCTGTTTTGGGACCAATATTTTTTATTCTGTTCCTTAATGACTTAACAGGCTTTATAGAAAATCAAATACCGGAGACGAAACTCATCATTTTTGCTGATGATGCTAACGCCATAATATCTGCTGGTAATATAACTGAACTCGAAGCAAAAACTAATAATATATTAAAAGAATTTGAAAATTGGTTTGGCACAAATAATTTACTATTGAATGTCAAAAAAACCAAATAATTATTGTTTAGGTCAACGGTACGGAACAGGGATAGTATACATGTAGAATCGTGCGGTAACGCTGTAGAAGTGGTCGACAATGTAAAATTTCTGGGGATACATATAGACGCCTTATTGAATTGGAAAGAGGAGATATTGTCCTTAACAAATTCAGTAAGTTCAGCATGCTATGCTATCAGAAGCTTGAGGGACATTATTACGTTGCCTCAGCTAAAGATTGTATATTTTGCTTTAGTCGAATCTAAACTCAGATATAGTATTGAATGCTGGGGTAACAGCTATAATTACAACACAAACTCAGCATTTGTAATGCAAAAGAGAGCTATCAGGACTATGTTAAGACTAAATCAAATGGATTCATGTAGGGAATATTTCATTAAGCTTGAAATTCTAACAGTACCGTGTCTCTATATCCTGGTCCTATTAAGCAATCTAGTAAAACATCTAGGCAAATATGAAACTGATACTGAACGAGAAATCAGAGCAAGTACGCGCAGAAAGGATTTGCAGCATATTATTCAACCAGAATTAAATGTAGTTCAGCATAGTCGTAGTTTTCAGTCTATCAGTTTGTATAATAAGTTACCTACTGAATTTAAAATTATTTATAACCCAAATATTTTTAAAAACAAACTGAAGGCGTATTTATTGCAAAAAGGTTATTACAGCTTAGATGAATTTAGAAACGACAAAAATGTTTTAATTTAATAATAATTAAAATTATTCTGTTATTGTTAATTCATATTTTATTATTGTTTTTATTTGTAACTAGCTGTGCCCGCGACTCCGTTCGCGCGGAATTTGTCTTTTCATTGGGCTACTGAATTTATACCCAAAATGTTTTAAGTTGCATATAATACCTATATTGAATAGTGTAGATGTCCTAAAAATAGCTCAAATGACTTTCACTTGGTCGTGTAAGTCCACCATGGCCGTAGCTAGGGGGGGGGGGGGGCATTATGGGGCAATGCCCTACCTTGAAATCACAATGCCATACCTTAAAAATACAAAAATTTTGAAGAACATGCTTGGGAGCAGATCAATTTCAATACCTTTTTTACTTCCGCCCTACCTATAACCAGTGCTGCCCTACCTTAAATTCGAGTCTAGCTACATCCCTGAAGTCCACACCGCGAAGTTACCAATCGCGAGTAAAAGATCAGAGAATTCCTGTGCATGTTCGTTGCCTTATAATCATGCTCGCATATTTAATGTCAAAATGCATAGCGATAATACAATCATGGGATTGTATTATCGCATAACTATGGAGTTATGAACTCTATAGACAGGCTATAATTTCATCAGCTCTTTTCTCATATTGTGTGGTGGTATAACAGACAGAGCCTAAGGAAAATCGCCACAAAAAGGACTGTTATACCGCCCATGGGTTCGTCATTTTGCATTCGCACTATCTTACTTTAGCTTCGTTCCTTTGCCGAAATCACCTTGGTAGAAAAAGTCTTGCCGTTCCACCCGGAGCATCTACAAATAGTATTTTTCTCACATCACTATTCACGCTACGACACACACGATCATAATTATAAACGCTCTTCTTCAGTAAGTCTCGAGAGATCATTTTTACACCAGCAAATGATGGTTCGTATCGGCCGTCGTGGTCGTTCATATTGTGTAATAGGATAGATATAACTATATCTACTGCCAAGCAATGGTTTATTAGATTGTTGTGGGAACCTAAAAATGTCCTCGGCCAATTTGTCTTGACCCCATGCAAACCCATGGTGTCATCGATGAGGACTTTTACTTATACTTGCTTCAGACAATGCCATCCTAGTGTTTATCCCCATCCAGTAAAATAAAATGACTCGCCACTCTTCAACCTGTTTACATATATATGTGCGAATACGTCCAGCCTAAGCTGAACCCTGAACCCTATTTAATATAATAAATCATAGAGATTAAAGCTCAATTTAAATTGGAAGATCCAAATGTTGAAAAATATCCTATTCAGTCTTTCAACCCTCGTAATTTTACATTTGACTGATCATAATATATTAAGTTTCAACCAATTCAACTAAAGAGTTACTTTTGTAGAACAAATTTTGACCGAACAAATGCATCGTAATGTTTACTTTGACACAACTTTTTTATATATGAATCGATTCGTATAAAACAAACATCAAATGTTAAGAGGGGCTTACTACAATACATGAGTGAAAACCGCATTCCAATTATATTAGCCGTTTCTGAGATTAGCGTGCACAAACGCACAGACAGACAAACATTTTAATAATTATATTTTTGCCTTTTCTACTTTAATGTAGACCCCTTAAAATAGATTTCTTCTGAATATCTTCCATGTACGGACATCGATCACTTACAGATTTATTATATGTACCTATAGACGGCCGTTGCGCGCGTTAAACAAAAATCAACCGTATTACCCATACTGCCGCGGCGAGATTTGGAAGTTTTATTTCATCCATATCTTGTGTGTTTATAAACCGATTTCTATATTTTTTTTAATATAAAATACATATTAAAGTGTACTTTTTGAATATGGGAGTTTGATAAAGATATATCTATGTGAAATACAATATATTGATGTATTTAATACACTTTGAAGAAATGCCTAACGATTAAACCCGTTATTGTGGCTAATTTATAAAAGATAGATATATACTATCAAGGACTTTTTTGTAGATATTTTAAAGACCATCGTCTTTGTAATACATATTTTTGGTGAATGATCAACGTATGCGAGGATAAGAGCTCGAAAGCGCATTTTCATCCGACTTGCTTCAAATTTATCGTCACAGCTCAGCTCCTATATGTCTTAGCGTTATGTTATATAGCCTATAACCTGCCCAGAAGTATGGATTACAATCGTACCAAGTTTGGTTAAAATCCCTTCAGTAGTTTTTGACCCATGCGTGCACATACAGACAGACAGACAGACGGACAGACAGACAGACAGACAGACAAAAAATTTACTGATTGCATTTTTGGCATCAGTATCGATCACCATTCATCCTCCAATATTAATTTTGGATATATATTCAATGTACAGAATTGACCTCTGTACAGTTTTATTATAAGTATAGATAATTTATAATGGTATTCAATGAATAATGTAATTAATGTATTTATTATTTTTAGTGTTTAATAATTATGTGTATTAGTTTAAGAATCTTGTAACTATATTTTCAACACAAATGTATATTTGTTAAGAAATAAATAACTTATGACTTATGTAATTATCAAGAGAATTAAGCATAGATATGAAAGTTTATTTTTTTTATTCTGGTAACAACTATAAGAAATTTCAGCAATCATTTAAGTATTCTGTAGTGTTGCAGAATATTATGTTGTTTTCTTTGTTGTTATAGAGAATACTTTTTTTTCTTTGGTGTTTGTATATTTTTCTAAGATGATTTCGTTCAATTGCGCTGAGGGCGTAAATGCATTACATTTATTAAGTTTGTTACATTCTACCGCTTGCCTTGAACGGGCTTTGATTTGTGACATCGTAGATACATTATTACTTATATGACCCAATTTTGTATATGGAACACAATAACTAAAGATTTTCCACTATTTTCAGCACATAAATGTAGAAATGCTTATGTCTTTTTCAAAATATAACATCATGAAAATGACATGAGAATGCACTGAGTATAGTTTGAGGAATATTGAAGGCATATAAAAGACTAGACGATGCCCGCGGTTACACCCGCATTATTTAAGGCTACTGCTCCGCTCCCGTCGCTCATAGCGTGATGTTATATAGCCTATACCCTTCCTCGATAAATGGACTATCTAACACTGAAATAATTTTTCAAATCGGACTAGTAGTTCCTGAGATTAGCGCGTTCAACCAAACAAACAAACAAACTCTTCAGCTTTGTAAATTAGTATAAGATTGGTCTGTCATATTCAAAGTATGAATTTCACGATTTTTCTTAGACGCGGTGCTGGTTAAGAATAAGTGTAGGTACGAGTCTCATTAACATCAGTCTAGCGTTATGCCAGTTGCATCCAAGACTTCTGCCCGAGAGTTTTGAGTGCGCTCAGTCTAGCCAGATTTGACAGAAAAGTATTAGGTTTTCCACAGAGTGATTGCTATTCCATGGCTTATACTATGTACTATTGGCGTCTTTCAAAACTCTGCCACATAGCTAGTATATGAAGAGTAAAGGTGAATAGGCAAAATGGTACCCAGCTCCAATAGATATGATTGTAGTGTCGTTTAAAAGGTCTTACCAAGAGGAACAATATTTACTATAGCCGCCAGTCTCAAATCTAATTGCGTTTGGAGATAAACGACAGTCTTACTAACGAATAAAAACCCTGTTCCTTCGGTTTTCTTTTGCGTTCCAGGGCCACGGTAACCTGTTTAGACAGTCCCGTGGCCCCGACGATAAACATACATATACGAGTATATTAGGTACCACTTATCTATCTAAGAAAATGAGTACCAAGGAAATATTTTCTGCATTTCTGTTCATGTTTTCTATTAATAACGCTTTTACGTAAGTCTTTGCCATGCACCCCTCCTTTTAACTAGATACCCCGAATCTTCTGCATATGTATGTAGAGAGAAAACGGCTTAGTTACAGAACAGTAGATTTTTAGAGGATGGAAGCGAGCCAAATAGAAAACTTCCCTTCATTGACGGAGGAGAATATAATTCTACTAGCGCTAGGTATATACCAACTCAAGCTGGCAAGATCTTACTGTGCCGAGCATTTATCAAATGATCTGTATATAATTGAAACGTACAGAGAGGGAGCACTTGAAGATCTGCCAGACTATGGCATACACGAAGATGCCTGGCTTTTGCATGGACGAATCCAGTCGCGATATGTCCGTATAAAAATATATTTTTGTTATACATTGATCAACAACACAAATAATATTGTCCAACAGTATTGCACATGTTTAACCGGGCGACGTCCGATGGGCACTTGTGCATATATATAGTGTCCACCGTATGGTACCTGGGCTATGCGAGGCATACACGATTTACTGCTCCGGCATCTTTCCTCAATGCTGTTATAGTTGATACCGATACGTCATGTTTTAAATCTACTCACTTATTGCTAAAATATATGATTTTTATTTGAAGAACGCTTGTTTTCTTACTTTTTTTAATAATAGAATCATAAGTGTGTTATATCATCGTCTAATTATATCTTATTCCTCTTATTTATTTTACTAATATAAGTAGTTTGTAGTAAATTCTCATTTATAAAACCTAATGAGATTACTGCTTCCCAAACATGAATAGGGACAGGCGCCATGGTAGACGTTTTCCTGCATCAAAATGTCTTTACAATGATTTAATGATGACTATTGGAGCGGGTACCACGTTCCATACATTTTTGCCCATTCTCCTTTATTTTGTTTTGTTTGAACTGTTACTGTAATGCGCCTGGAACATAACATGTACAATTTTATATTAACGATGCTAAGATTCTAACTAGCGACTCTAGTGACGAAATTTAGAAGTTGTCAAAGAACGCTACTTACTAATTTTGACAACAACAAATCACTACTAACTTACTACTTTTGACAGCTCTCAATACAATTACCACCGTAACCTAGAAGCAAAGTTGTATTAAAAGCTGACAAAAGTGTCGTTCTTAGATAACTTCTAAAGGACAATGGGCGGAATCGTCCCCACCCATCAACAGAAATGAAATGTAGCTTAATTAACATATCTTGGCAAGATGATATTTTTTTACTATGGGGACGTTATCATAGTAAATTACTATGACCACCCCATGCATTTGGAACGAAATATTTGTTTAAACGTTAATTACTATTAGTAATTAACGTATAAATAAATATTTCGTTTACGTATTGTTGACGATTAATTGTAAAACACTTACTCATTTATCTATTATAAGAAGTTGTGCACATATTATATCCATTGTATGGTACATGGGAATAGGTCGTCATACTGATTTTAACCTGCCAGCGCAGCTATTAAACAGTTTTATGATAGACCAGTAACAATAACACTCACTATTGTTATTTGCCTACTATGAGCATTGTAGAAACGAATAATTAGAAGACAATGAATTTAAACGATTTATGTATTTATATTCGTTATTTTCTTTTTTTTTTCTTTAGCTTGTACTGTCCTACTGCTGGGCAAAGGGCTCCCCCAAATCTTTCCACGCTCTCTCGTCACCTGCAATCTCAAACCAACTCTTGTGGTAGGCGTCTAGATCATCTCGTCACCGTTTTCGGGGCCGACCTTGGCGACAATGACCATTTTCTGGCACCCACAGTGTCGAGATTTTCACCTAACGACCCTCATGTATACGGCTGACATGGCCCGCCCAGTTCCATTTAAAGCTAGTAGCCTTTTTCTCACATCTTCAACTTTAGTTCTTTTTATTAATATTTTTTTTTATTTTCTAATTATTCATTCATAATCATTTAAGTAAATGTTTATGTTTAAAAATACATTATTTTTTATTTCGTATAGTTACTAAATCATGTTTTGTACTGTATTATAACCATAATGTTAAAATAACTTACAAGTGTAAAATGAAAATATGGGTTAATTAATAATAATAAATTGATTTTTTATTGATATATGCTAGGGATTTAAGAAAAAACAGGATTTAATCAAGTATTGGATACTTAAGGTATACATTGGCATCAGTTCCATGTGTGTTGGTACATAGGGACGGAGCCCATACATTTTTGCCCATAGTCCTTTGCCGCTAATAGATTTGGGAGCTGGTAGCTGCGCAACAGTTATATAACTGAAGTAGCTATCAACGTTCCTCATGTAATAATAAGTAAAATATAAATTATTCCAAATAAATGTTTCTTTCTTATTTTATTTACCTATCAGAAAAACAAAAATGTTCACACAACTGATGATAACAAGCTAATTACTTAATAACAGGGTAATGTATTACCGAGAATTGTTAGAAACAGTCAAAACTTGAAAACTTCTGCGAAGTCATTACTTCGTTTCGTACATGGATATGGCGCCTAAGCTTCCTTGTTTCTTTGAAAATTAATCTAATAAAGACTCTTTATAAAAAATATATGTATAAACAAAAGATAAATAATGAAAACAAACTGTGAGTGAGACCGATGTTTTCATTCTTTATCTTCCTTGTGACCCACCACCCATTAGCTTTGATTCATCATTATCAACCATGTTTAAATCAAATCACTGCTGTACACAGGCCCCTTATCTAAAAGTTTAGACCATAGACCACCAAGCTGGCCAAAATGCAGGTTCGCAGATTTCACGATGTTTCGAGAGCATTATGTCTTCATACTGCTCTCTTGGTCTCAGATATTATTATGTAGGCTTCCTGGCGGTGTTTTCCTTCATCGTTTAGCAAGCGATTATGACAAATTCAATTTGAACTCAGAGGTATAGCAGTCATAACAGTCTGTTGGTTTCTCCACTGGGCTAGTACTGCATAGTTTTGGTTTACTAAACAAATATATTACCTTCATCAGCATACAAGAACAGTATCAGTAGGATTGCATTCCTAATATTAGTATTAGCATTAAGTTGATACAACGTAACTTATGGAATACATTACATCGTTTCCTGCTAACATTCCTTTGTCTGGCAGCGACATCGCTGTCCGTTTGCGATTTATGTAAGCCGGCTTGTAGCAATCTAGTACAGTATGTAAGACAGTATGTTTTATATTTTACTATATAGGTATTTACTCTCCATGTCTGTCTATATTTCTGTGCGGATACGCAGCTCTCGCTTTAGAAATAAATCATGTGAAGACTTTAAAAATATTTATTAAACGGACACAAGAACACCCAGTCTCGAAGCAAACGTTTTTGTAGATCACACATAATTATGTTGTCTCGTGTGGAAATCGGACCCACATCACTCGGCGCAGTGCCTAACGGAAAGGCGCCAGATTAAGTTACTGTGGCATTCAATGAGCAATAACTAACTACAGCGATGTACTACCTACGTCTCAGGGTATGTTCATGTATAAATATGTACGTCGAGACGAAGGTAATAGGTACCTAGTAAGAACAATTGCCAAGCAAGCTGTTGTCTAAAAAAATTTTGCGTATTGGTCCTATTTTTATCTCTGACTACTATTTGAAATCGATCGACACAGAGTTGCGGGATTAATATAGGCCTCTAACTTCATCTACAAAGATCGTAATTGTTTAGATTTCTTACATGCGAGACGTTTTTTAAGGGATATATAATTATTTAAAATTTATCCGAATCCGGCGCCACATTTTTGGGTGGGTTAGGGTACCTCCTGTTTTCAGAACTGTAGGAACCTTAGACTAATATATAAAGCTGAAGAGTTTGTTTGTTTGTTTGGTTGAACGCGCTAATCTCAGGAACTACTGGTCCGATTTGAAAAATTCTTTCAGTGTTAGATAGCCCATTTATCGAAGAAGGCTATAGGCTATATAACATCACGCTATGAGCGACGGGAGCAGAGCAGTAGCCCTTAATAACGCGGGCGTTACCACGGGTATCCTCTAGTTACATATAGATGTCAAAATATTATTATGATTTGCCTACATTTCTTTAGTTGTAGCAACTACATACTTTCCTACAAAATAGTGGTAGTCTTCAAAGGCTTAGCTACGAACTTACCTACGCGTCTATGGCTACTTAACTACGTATCGATTACGTACCTATTACCTAGAATCCGTGATGATTCACGGCACTATTAATCCACGTGCGCCTATTGATAGATGTTTATAGCTATTGGTGTCAGGCAAGCCGGCAGCATTTCCTATGCTATACTCCTACTCACATTCATAAAGATCGATTTTGAGACAGTCTTGCACTGATTCACCCTTTCCACAGCTAAATAGTTGTAAAACTTATAGTAAGTCAATCAGGTCGTAACGTTTTAACAGAATAAAATGCTTTATTTTTAAGAAAATTCACTCTATAGTCTTAAATCACGTGGGGTTTTACAAACACTCAAACAACGAGCCACAAAGAAAAGAAAAAAGTAGCAGCAATATTTTGTAAATCCAACGAAATTATATAGTTTTAAACATTTTATATAATAGGTTTTACGTTTTACATTATAACGATATAAAGATGAGTTACCGTATATTATATACAATAATATACATTCCTAATAATATAATTCATAACGAAGTTATACCTCATTATACTCGGCTTACGAGTTCAAAAACCAGACACGGTGCTTAGGACTTAGCCATCGGTCAGACAATCGTAATAAATATACAGGTTGTAACAAGACCCTTAACGATAACTGAAATCTCATATTGTACCAATCACTACGAACATTTTTTTAATTCGGCACTATACCTGAGAAATTAATGGTTCAGGAGATATTGAGGCTCAAAGTTAGTATGGATTTTTTTTAATAAGGCACAACATCGATGCGTTTACCCCGTCAATATGTTATTTAGATGCCCTATGACCCCATGGATAAGTAGGTATTTCGATATTGCACGCGCACGCTTTTAATTGCGATTTAAAAAATGTGAAAACTTAAAAACAAATCGTTTCCCAAGTATTATTTTTGGTTAATATGACTTGGCATGATGTCCACAACGAGTAGACTTCGGCTTGGTGATGGGTCTTGTGACACCCTGAATACTTTTTACCCGACTGCGCGACGCAAAGGAGGGTAATGTGTTTATCAGTCTATGTATGTATGTTTGTTTCTATGTGGCGTTCTGGAGACCAAATGCGTTGGCCGATTTTGATGATTCTTACGTCAATCGATTCGTCTTAACCTTGCGAGTGTCACTAAAGACATGACAGTTATCAAAATTCACCACAGTGTCAACCAGACGCCATATTGTCAAAATGAAAAAAAAATATGTCGATGAACTATGACATGTGGGGTGTCGTTGAATAGGTATTTTAAAATCATCTTT
This sequence comes from Euclidia mi, assembly GCA_944739405.2. Lineage (NCBI taxonomy): Eukaryota > Metazoa > Arthropoda > Insecta > Lepidoptera > Erebidae > Euclidia > Euclidia mi. Next base: position 9,258,197 of record OX123181.2, on the reverse strand, counting down.
AGGTTCCTTTTATCATTTTTCATTTAAAATAAAAGGTTAGGATATATAACGATTTAAAGTTGTTTAACAAAACAATCATTCTCGCTAATGTTGTTACTTATTGATTTAATTTTTACGTCAAGTATAAACGATAAACAAACAAAAAAAGCAGTGAATAACTAAAAAGTATAAAATAAAAAAATATTTAAAGAAAAACAAAAAACCCGACTGCGTAAAAAATAATTTAAAAAAATACGTGACAAAAATAACTTAAATAAAAACTAAAAAGGAAGAAACAAGGCTAGTAGTTTAGAATTCTAATGCAGAACAGAACGACTCACAGTCGGGGCCCCTTGGAAACATTTAATTGGTAAAATTTGAATGGGCCCCGACTGTGAGTCGTTCTGTTCTGCATTAGAATTCTAAACTACTAGCCTTGTTTCTTCCTTTTTAGTTTTTATTTAAGTTATTTTTGTCACGTATTTTTTTAAATTATTTTTTACGCAGTCGGGTTTTTTGTTTTTCTTTAAATATTTTTTTTAAATAAACAATTTTTTATCGATACATATCTTCTTAATATATAAAATCCTTGCGTTACTGACTGACTGACAGACACGCTACAGCCGAAACTATTGGGCGCAGGAAGCTGAAATTTGGCATGTATGTTCCTTGGGGACCGTAAGGGTGCACTAAGAAGGGATTTCCCGAAATTCCCACGGGATCGGCCAAAACGGGTAAATTAAAAAAAATGCAGGCGTAGCTGCTGGCGTCCTCTAGTAATATATAAAATCCTTGCGTTACTGACTGACTGACAGACACGCTACAGCCGAAACTATTGGGCGCAGGAAGCTGAAATTGGCATGTATGTTCCTTGGGGACCATAAGGGTGTACTAAGAAGGGCTTTCCCGAAATTCCCACGGGATCCGCCAAAACGGGTAAATTTAAAAAAAATGAAGGCGTAGCTGCTCGCGTCCTCTAGTAATAAATAAAACTAAAGTGTCTGTCTGTGATTTTAAAAGAACTATGTTTTTCAAGTGTAGATAGTACCTACCACGTTACCAAGTCATAGACAAACTTTTATTAAGGACGCGTTTACAAAATTAGTAGGTACAAAATCGCGTCACTACAGCGACACGGCAGCAACAGTACGTACTACGTACGGTAACTTGCGGAAATGTAGTTCAACTAAATAACTTTGAGACTTAGAATTTTTTGTGATATGTATCTATGTGTTATAGGCCTGGCTGTGCGAATTACGTACAAATAAGTTTCTTATTTTTATATACCTAAATGGACATTATAACTTTATTTTTCCATTATGTTGATTCAGGATATATTTCGGTATTTAGATATTATTTTGTTTCTTGCGTTGAAATCTGGTAAGATTATGAGGACTGATGGTATACCATCCCATTCAAGTGTTGCGACTGGAACTCATAAAAGAGTAGACCTAGCTATGCCAGGTTGGGGCTCATTTTATTTGTTTTAGTGAGACCCTACCACTGGTACTAGTGAAGTAACCTTCCAAGGTTATTCGATGAGTCTTACTGGTACTCTTATGTGAGTAGAGCTAGGCATGCCGAGTTTGGGCTCACTTTGTTTGTACATAAGAGACCCTACCACTGGAACTTATGAAGTAACCTTCCAGGGTTATTCAATGACACTTGCTGGTACTCATATGTGAGTAGAGCTAGGCATGCCGAGTTTGGGCTCATTTTGTTTGTACATGAGAGACCCTACCACTGAAACTTATGAAGTAACCTTCCAGGGTTATTAGATGACTCTTGCTGGTACTCATATGTGAGTAGAGCTAGGCATGCCGAGTTTGGGCTCATTTTGTTTGTACATAAGAGACCCTACCACTGGAACTTATGAAGTAACCTTCCAGGGTTATTCAATGACACTTGCTGGTACTCATATGTGAGTAGAGCTAGGCATGCCGAGTTTGGGCTCATTTTGTTTGTACATGAGAGACCCTACCACTGAAACTTATGAAGTAACGTTCCAGGGTTATTAGATGACTCTTGCTGGTACTCATATGTGAGTAGAGCTAGGCATGCCGAGTTTGGGCTCATTTTGTTTGTACATACGAGACCCAACCACTGCAACTTATGAAGTAACCTTGCAGGGTTATTCGATGACTCTTACTGGTACTCATATGTCAGTAGAGCTAGGCATGCCGAGTTTGGGTTCATTTTGTTTGTACATAAGTAACCCTACCACTGGAACTTATGAAGTAACCTTCCAGGGTTATTCGATGACTCTTGCTGGTACTCATATGTCAGTAGAGCTAGGCATGCCGAGTTTGGGCTCATTTTGTTTGTACATAAGAGACTCTACCACTGGAACTTATGAAGTAACCTTCCAGGGTTATTCAATGACTCTTGCTAGTACTCATGTGTGAGTAGAGCTAGGCATGCCGAGTTTGGGCTCATTTTGTTTGTACATAAGAGACCCTACCACTGGAACTTATGAAGTAACCTTCCAGGGTTATTCAATGACACTTGCTGGTACTCATATGTGAGTAGAGCTAGGCATGCCGAGTTTGGGCTCATTTTGTTTGTACATGAGAGACCCTACCACTGAAACTTATGAAGTAACGTTCCAGGGTTATTAGATGACTCTTGCTGGTACTCATATGTGAGTAGAGCTAGGCATGCCGAGTTTGGGCTCATTTTGTTTGTACATACGAGACCCAACCACTGCAACTTATGAAGTAACCTTGCAGGGTTATTCGATGACTCTTACTGGTACTCATATGTCAGTAGAGCTAGGCATGCCGAGTTTGGGTTCATTTTGTTTGTACATAAGTAACCCTACCACTGGAACTTATGAAGTTACCTTCCAGGGTTATTCGATGACTCTTGCTGGTACTCATATGTGAGTAGAGCTAGGCATGCCAAGTTTGGGTTCATTTTGTTTGTACATAAGTGACCTTACAACTGAAAGGTTACTTTTTAAGTTCCAGTTTGGGTTCATTTTGTTTGTACATAAGTGACCCTACCACTGAAAGGTTACTTTTTAAGTTCCAGTGGTAGGGTCTCTTATGTACAAACAAAATGAGCCCAAACTCGGCATGCCTAGCTCTACTCACATATGAGTACCAGCAAGAGTCATCGAATAACCCTGGAAGGTTACTTCATAAGTTCCAGTGGTAGGGTTACTTATGTACAAACAAAATGAGCCCAAACTCGGCATGCCTAGCTCTACTCACATATGAGTACCAGTAAGACTCATCGAATAACCCTGGAAGGTTACTTCATAAGTTCCAGTGGTAGGGTCTCTTATGTACAAATAAAATGAGCCCAAACTCGGCATGCGTAGCTTTACTCACATATGAGTACCAGCAAGATTCATCGAATAACCTTGGAAGGTTACTTCACTAGTACCAGTGGTAGGGTCTCTTATGTACAAACAAAATGAGCCCAAACTCGGCATGCCTAGCTCTACTCACATATGAGTACCAGCAAGAGTCATCGAATAACCCTGGAAGGTTACTTTATAAGTTCCAGTGGTAGGGTCACTTATGTACAAACAAAATGAACCCAAACTCGGTATGCCTAGCTGTACTGACATATGAGTACTAGTAAGAGCCATCGAATAACCCTGGAAGGTTACTTCATAAGTTCCAGTGGTAGGGTTACTTATGTACAAACAAAATGAACCCAAACTCGGCTTGCCTAGCTCTACTGACATATGAGTACCAGTAAGAGTCATTGAATAACCCTGGAAGGTTACTTCAGAAGTTCCAGTGGTAGGGTCTCTTATGTACAAACAAAATGAGCCCAAACTCGGCATGCCTAGCTCTACTCACACATCAGTACCAGCAAGAGTCATTGAATAACCCTGGAAGGTTACTTCATAAGTTCCAGTGGTAGGGTCTCTTATGTACAAACAAAATGAGCCCAAACTCGGCATGCCTAGCTCTACTCACACATGAGTACTAGCAAGAGTCATTGAATAACCCTGGAAGGTTACTTCATAAGTTCCAGTGGTAGGGTCTCTTATGTACAAACAAAATGAGCCCAAACTCGGCATGCCTAGCTCTACTCACATATGAGTACCAGTAAGAGTCATCGAATAACCCTGGAAGGTTACTTCATAAGTTCCAGTGGTAGGGTCTCTTATGTACAAACAAAATGAGCCCAAACTCGGCATGCGTAGCTTTACTCACATATGAGTACCAGCAAGATTCATCGAATAACCTTGGAAGGTTACTTCACTAGTACCAGTGGTAGGGTCTCTTATGTACAAACAAAATGAGCCCAAACTCGGCATGCGTAGCTTTACTCACATATGAGTACCAGCAAGATTCATCGAATAACCCTGGAAGATTACTTTATAAAATGCAGTGGTAGGGTCTCTTATGTACAAACAAAATGAGCCCAAACTCGGCATGCCTAGCTCTACTCACATATGAGTACCAGTAAGAGTCATCGAATAACCCTGGAAGGTTACTTCATAAGTTCCAGTGGTAGGATCTCTTATGTACAAACAAAATGAGCCCAAACTCGGCATGCCTAGCTCTACTCACATATGAGTACCAGCAAGAGTCATCGAATAACCCTGGAAGGTTACTTCATAAGTTCCAGTGGTAGGGTTACTTATGTAAAAACAAAATGAACCCAAACTCGGCATGCCTAGCTCTACTGACATATGAGTACCAGTAAGAGTCATTGAATAACCCTGGAAGGTTACTTCATAAGTTCACGTGGTAGGGTCTCTTATGTACAAACAAAATGAGCCCAAACTCGGCATGCCTAGCTCTACTCACACATGAGTACCAGCAAGAGTCATTGAATAACCCTGGAAGGTTACTTCATAAGTTCCAGTGGTAGGGTCTCTTATGTACAAACAAAATGAGCCCAAACTCGGCATGCGTAGCTTTACTCACATATGAGTACCAGCAAGATTCATCTAATAACCTTGGAAGGTTACTTCACTAGTACCAGTGGTAGGGTCTCACCAAAACAAATAAAATGAGCCCCAACCTGGCATAACTAGGTCTACTCTTTTATGAGTTCCAGTCGCAACACTTGAACGGGATGGTATACCATCAGTCCAGATAATCTTACCAGATTTCAACGCAAGAAACAAAATAATATCTAAATACCGAAATATATCCTGACTCAACATAACGGAGAAAATAAAGTAATAATGTCCATTTATACCAAAGAAATTTACTTGTACGTAATTCGCACAGAATACGAGAAGTATCAAATTGATTTTAGCGAATATTTTGTATTCGTATATTGCTTTTTTCGTCTTCGGGCTGCAGCGACAAGCGACATAGAATCCACTCCCGACGGCGCTCAAGCGCAGACTGAGATCTCATTGCAGAATTTGGATATATAAATCAAGAAAGTGGCTAAATAAAACGAACCTTATTGCCACACATTAAGACACACGTATGCGAGCAAAATAGAAGAAAAATGTAAGATGATTTTTTGCTTTTTTTGAGTCAATTTACAATATTTTGAAAAAAAAAATCAAATTGTTTTTGAGTTGACTATATTTACTACCCTATTCTATCTTTGAAAATCTAAATAAATGTTAAAATAGAGAGAAAATTGTACCCAAAAATAGCAGTATATGCCTATTTTTGATTTAAGAGGCCGTTTCGAATCGATTTTACATTAATATTAATTAAATATTTTTTATTTATTTTCAAATTGATTTATAGATAAAAAAGTAATCAATTTATCGTAATCATTAGTTTTATTAGTAATTATCTAAAATTGTCGTAGAATGTACCGGAAATATGTAGTTTTTTGATACAAGCGTAAACGCGTCCTTAAATGTTGGCAGTCTGTCTGTCTTTCTGTAATGGCTGAACCGCTTGAAATGGGACTTTCACTGGAAGCTAGGGGACTTTGCAGAGCTATATAAGCTATAATTTGACCCGGGAGGTGGCGCTGTAGTTAAGTTTTTTTTTTATAGTAATAAGCGGCAAACGAGCAGACGGATTGCCTGATGGTAAGCAATTACCGCCGCCCATGGACACAAGCAACACCACAGGAGTCCCAAGTGCGTTGCCGCCCCTTGGGGTTGGGAAAAGGGATAGGATGAGGATTGGGATGAGGAAGAAGGAGTAGGGGATAGGGCCTCCGGCACTCTCACTCACCGAACGAAACGCAACAGTTTAGGTACTGTTACTTTGCGTCGATTTTCTGTGAGAGGATAGTACTTCCCGCGGTCGAGCCGGCCCATTCATGCTGAAATCAGCAAGGCTCTACTACCGTAAAAGATACCGAAAATAACGTGAGTGAAACCGTGGATACAGCTAGTATTATTATATTATGCCTCTTAACATGTCCAAGTATTATTTTCTAAATAAATATAAAAATACATTTTTACTGAGATAATCCGTCTCCCTTTAAAACTAAAACCGTTGAAAAATATCAGATAGTTACGAATAAAAACCAAAAATATGTTCTAAAAGAAATATTTTTCTACTGCATGCTTATGCGTATAACATAAGCTCTCGGTAATGGGGGCTCCTTTATACAAAAACCTTCTTTGATACAACCGATCAAAAGAACGTTTGGAGTAAAAGTATCTTGTATCAAAATAACGAGATAAAGTAAGAGGAAACTATATAAGGCTAAGTTAGAAATAGAAGAGGGATGGGATTACAAAGGTCACTTATAGGTTTTTACTTATGATTTGTTCGCCTTGTTTGGAAAATGGACTGGATTTAAAGTAATAGACGGCTTAAGATTTTGTTGCTTTTTTGTTGTAGATGTAGCTGAAATTCGATTTGCAGTTTGGGTCCCATCACTCTTATCATTTCATTTGACACTTCTTGAGCTTGTTTTAGTTTTGTTTTTCGTGTGAGTGTGTGGCCAGCTCTAGTGTCTGAGTTATCAGACCGCTCGAAGGCCCCCGACAGGGCCTAATGATTCTTATTCTGAGACAAGAACCGGGACCGATAGTTTTACGTGCCCTCGAAAGCACGGTCGAAACCTCGAAAGCGCGCTCAGATGTAAATGCCACACACGGTCACCCATCCAAATGGTGACCTGTGCAAGCGTTGCTTAAATATGCCGATCTGTTACGAACGGCAAGTCAAGTCTCGCTATGAGCGCTACCACCGTTAATTCTTGAGCTATAAATATATACATGTATGATTTATATAATGTTCTATATGACTTTGTATCTCCACGGGCCTACGGCGAAACGTCGGGTAAAATAGAAGGTATTTCACCATGCCAGTTGCTTTGCCGCACTCTCGTTCTTTATTTTTCTTAAATATAAAAACAAAGTTGAATAAACCTTGAGATCAGGGGCAGAATTCTGCTAAATAAATATAGTCTCGATACCATGTCAGTGTCATACTTACGTCACAAAAAGCATATTCTTATAAATTAAATTATCTGATATTTGAATGAAATTGTAACGAGATCGTATGTGTCAACGACGAACTGTTTATTTTAAATTATACGATAATGACAATATGTTATCAGAATACCGCTTTTAAATCCATTCAAAATATAATATCAATGTCATATAAAAATAGTAGAATTGGCCCCCAGATATCGGGTAAATATCTATATATAGCCATAGCAAGATCAGCGTGAAAGCAACCGCGTATACGTCGCCCCGGGCTATGTTAACAAGCACGTTCTATCCGATATACAGAGATAAAGCAAAGTGCATTACTTACTGGATATGTAAGTAGCTATGTAAACAAATACTAGATATTGAAAATGTAAGTATACTCTGAGAGGAGGAGGATAAGGATCTATAGAAAGTATGCACTTATTACAAATTGTAGGTTAGATATAAAATTGTGTAAATGCGCGTTTTGAACGCACAGGTGATGCGATTTGAAAATCGCATGTGGTCAGCGCAAGCTAAAGCCTGTAATACATGTTGGCCGAGCGTCGCCGAGTGAACGCCAATACCAACGTATAGACAGTATATTTGCATTGTCTTGTCATCGCTCGGTGTCGCTCGCCTAGTTAGCCGAGTAAAGTCAAGCGCCAACGTGTATAGATCTCATTTGGCGTAGCTTGTCACAACTTGCGGTCGCTCGCGACCACTTGCCTCACTTCGGAGCAGTGTTGTTATCATAAAAATTTGGGTTGCCGTATATGACATTCTGATTTGCCGTATTTTGGGGAAAATAATACTAAAATGCCGTATATAATTTAAAAATGTTTATTCCTCATTTGTTTCTTCTCCATAAAGGTTTCTTATCGTTTCTGCGTATTGGAATTTGATTTCTGTTTGATGTCCAACTTTCTTTTTTATTAATTTGTGCTGTTGTTTTATGTTCTGTTTATTTTATGATCGTAATTTATGGCAATTTAAAGACATTTTTATTCTAGACTTATAATTATAATTGAAAGATATTTATTAATGATCGATAACACTAGATCGCATTATCGATAAATCGATTAGAAACTTCTGTAACTGTCTCCAGTTGCTAGATATCTGAGTGTCACGGCAAGTCGAATCTTAGCTGGTATGCTTTCTCTGAAGTCTGTATCTTGTTTGCTGATGGCTGGAGAGATTATCTGGAGTAAATATTCAAAATCGCTATCCGACATTCGAACGAAATTTTGAAATTCCTTTGATTCAGGTTCTTGAAAAAGCTCAGATAGCTGATTTTCCATACTACTCCTGTAAAAAGAAAATTCAATTAAACAAAATTGCTGGCTACAAATAAAAAAAACAAAAAGTGGATCCCTACTTGCGTCAGAATGGCTGGTTGTCTGTGGCGTTGGTATATGAGAGTTTATTTATTATATGTAGTGCGTAAAAAAATTGCTACGTAATTGCTTATACTTGCTACATATAATAAATAATTGCTACATGGGATATATATGTAGAAATAAAATATTTTTTTTTGACCAGCCGTCCTGACGTTTGGTTGGCTGGTCATCTCCTAGTTTAAAGTAAAGCATGCACAGTTTCCCGAAGTGTACCTATTGCGTCAATAATTGCTACATATTAACTTCATTTATCTAATTTAGTTTTAACTTCAATCATATGTTAAATCAAGGATAATAATAAAGCAATAATTTAAATTATCCCAATGAAAAATGCCTGATGAAAATAATAAAGGCATAGGAGCGAAACAAACGTCAGGATGGCTGGCCAAAAAATATTTTAATTCTAAATATATATCTTATGTAGCTATTATTTATTATATGTAGAAAATATAAGCAATTATGTAGCAATTTTCAAATCTACTCTCATATACCAACGCCACAGACAACCAGCCATTCTGACGCACATGATACTTAAGTATCAAAACAAAAGGTCATACATACCTTGTTCTATTTTTGTGAATACTCAATATCCACCACCTTCTTTTTCGTCTTTTCTTTTTTACAACTTTAGTGCGGTATACACTGTAATAATAATTATAAGCGCTCATTAAATAAATGGCAGCAGCTGAAATAACTTCTACGTCGTCGTCCATCTCGCTTCAATTCACAATACAAACTGACGGAGACCAACGTGTGGGCATCTCTTCAAAATTCGTCTGTATTGGCCATTTGCATTGGTTTGCCGAACGTGTAGGCAGTAACACTTGCCTTGTATTAATTTGTCTACGCTCGCGTTGGCCTTAGCTCGTCCAACATGTATTGCAGGCTTAATAAAACGTGGTGTCCAAATGCACTTTATTCTTGTTTTGTAATAAGAATTAGAGTCTGGTGTTATACTAAAGCATGAGAGGCTATATAGGGTCACTTAACCATTCATCTTACACAGCAAAGAAACTATCTTAGGTATGTATAAAATTACTAGTCCTAGCTAAAATATTACCCCATAGCCTAAATAATTGAAGCAATAAACATGAAATTTGGATTTTTTTTGGGCGGGCGAAGTGACGAGCGATTACTAATAAAATAAATGTAACTGATATTATTAAATGCATCTTTCGAAACACTTATTGAAAATCTCATATCATGGAGTTTTATACAAGTTTCTCTGCGTGTTGCCAGTCCGAAGTAATATTAATGCTCAGCTGAAGGCAACGGAGTGCAGTTAGCGCGTTACGCCTCAATGCATACCACCCTTACCTTTGATGTTACCAACTGCTCTACCAGAGTATATTATTTTATATCTACTATATTTTCCACGCGGTTCTGTCCGTTGAATGCCCACCACCCATGCTATTTCAACTTAACAAAATACGAAAGGTTGATTGATGATTGATTACCATTGAGAGATGAGACCATGAGATACCATTATAAGTAGAGTATTATCATACTCTAATAATTGCTTGCTCTCTCATAATTGCATCCATAGTGAGTTATGTTTTCTCTTTTCTTTGCAATATTTAAAGAGCTTTGACGACCGGTTGGCGCAGCGGGAGTGTAAGCGACTGCTACGCCGAAGGTCGCGGGTTCGATTCCCGCTCAAGTCAAACATTTGTGTGCATGAACATGGATGTTTGTCTTGGTCTGGGTGTTTCTATGTATAATAATATGTATGTATTTACAAAAATAAAGTATAAATGTATGTTTATCCATTATCTAGTACCCATAACACAAGCTCTGCTTAGCTTGGGACAAGATGGTGATGTGTGTATGTGGTAGAATGTTATTATTATTCTCTTTATTTTCATATTTATCCTATCTTTTACATTTTTAAATATAACACTCTAAAAAAAATTATTATTATTATTAAGTCGCTGTTTTAAAGTAGTTTTATTTTTATTTTTTGTCTACTAGATATCCGTCGCCCTGTTGCCTGCACAATTCCTCATCAACGACTGCACAAATTGGCTTCAATTGTGAATTTAAATAATCTAGGAGGACGCAAAAGTTCATCGTGTAGATATATGATTGATAATTTTAATCTTTTCCGTCATAATTATGTATTAGCTGACACGATGCTCGGATTATCTTATGATTCTTATGAATGTTGTTTTTGATTTTAAGTGGTTTGGTGAAAAGAGAAATAAAGACACAACATGTAAATACTAAATGGTTTCTATTGGCTATTCGTCTCTCTTTCTATCGTGGCTGCACAGTTCGCACTGTATTCGCCACCGCATAGTTATAATAAAAATAAATTTATGTTGAGTAAGTAAAAAACGCGCGCCAATTTGCTGCATCGTCAGCGAAATGCAATGTTCTGTTTATTGAGACCATACCTGCAGATTGCTAGCAATTTGCACTTTTCTTTTTCTGTGTAGTTATTAAGCTTGTTATTCAAGAAATTATTAGCACGAGTAGGAGTTGAACCCACGACAATTTAGTCGCAAAATCAGTGCTTTGACTATAAAGCTACCGCTGTAATGAACATTTTAACCCGCGGTAGCACTCGTGTTATTTACGACCACTGCTCCCTACTCGCATCGCATCTTTCTTGATAAATAGGCTATCCAACACAATAATAATTATTAAAATCAACCCCGTTGTTCCTGAGTTAAGCGCGTTCAACCAAACAAATTTAAGAACAAACTCTTCAGCTTTATAATACTAAGTACTAGATTTGTGTCTGCCCGCTGTTTAACTTAGTTAGGTCGGTTATGGAAACAAAATGTAGCTATGTGCTATTTTTTTATATAAACTACATTCTTGTAAAGCTTTAGCAACATCCTATTTTATTGTCATTGGAACCGAGCTGATATAATTTCTATGTCAGCTCGTTTCCAATGACAATAAAATATTTTTATAATAAACATGACCTGATTTTTTATGAGTCGATAAATAAAGGCTTTTTCTAGTCTATTATTAAAATGAGGTCGTGACCACTATTCAACCATTTCCGCAAACCATTAAATTATTTAAATAAAGAATGGAATTGTGTTATATGAAATTGACAAGTCAATATGCTCCAATTGTTCTACCATTCAACGCAATTGGCTTAAGAGTGCAAGATTTCCACAGTACATTTTGTATTTCTTATTAACTACAATCCTCACAATAGGAACATGTTCTGTGTCACCAGGTATTAACAAAAATTTAGTTCTTTTAAAGGCCTTGCTGATTTTAGGATGAATGTGGTGGCTAGACCAGGGTAGTACTACCCTCTTACAGAATACCGATGTCAAATAACAGTATCTGTACTATTTCGTTACGTTCGGTGAATGAGAGAGCCGGATTCCCCATCTTCTTTTTCCTCGCCCTCATCCCATTCCTTTTCTTATTCCTTTTCCCAAGCAGGTCGGCAACGACTTCTGACTCCTTTGGGGTTGCGGGTATCCATGGCCAGAGTACTCGCTTACCATCAGGCGATCCGCACTTAACAATCATTTGTAGATCACACAAATTCTTGCCTCGTGTGGGAATCGAACGCACAACACTCGGGTATTCTAAACGGCGAGGCCACAGCTTAAACCACTACGCTATACGTGCATTCAAAATCCAGACCCCATAATTTCTCATTTAAATTCAAATACTGACTACACTTTAGAAGACAGATTCTCGATTACAAAATATATAAAGCATACGCCTTTAAAATAAGTTTTCATTGACAGAAATTTAGCAATTCAAAAAGTTTCCGCATGGCAAGGTTACTGTACTCACTGGCCCGAATTCTCTGATAAGAACAGCTATAAAATAACTTAACATCTGAAATAAGAAAGGTTCGTTCTAATAAGGATAATGGGCGCCTTATTCTGTTAGATATTAGGCAAGCAGTGGCTTCAAATATTTAAAAGAGGATAATAAGCGCCTCAATAGTTATTGTTTGGTATTTTGGGTGTTTAGAATAAGATGTTTGGATAATTAGGAGTTGTCTTTTTATTGAATTTTGTTCTTCAAGTCTGTAAATATGTATTGTTTGATGTTAAAGAACGTCCAATGGATGTGTCATGTTTGTGAATGATAGAGGGGATACAGACATGGTTCCTTAGTTATACTGAACTGATTTTAACTAAAAAGTTGGTATGTATTCTGCTCTTGGCCACAATAAATTATAAAAGTATGGACTTGAGTACTTTAGTGAAAAAGAACTTAAAATCATAACACTATCATAAATAGATCTCAACTAGCTGTGTCCCGCGGTTTTATCCACGGCCTGAGGGAACTACTTCGCGTACCCGGTTAATTTATTGCCTAAGTTACTTCTTAGTACATCAGCTATCAGGCAGTGAACGTCCCGTCAAAATCGGTCCAGCCGCTCCAGAGATTAGCGAGAACAAACAGACAGACAGACAAAAATAGTAAAAAATGTCATTTCGGTATATGTACCGTGTATACATCCATAATAATATGCATTTAGTAAAGAGCGGTTATTTTAATATTACAAACAGACACTCCAATTTTATTTATATGTATAGATGTATAGATAACGACGCCCATAAATGCCCTTAATGGTTCGATAGTTTAAACATGGATTGGCACAGTTGTCTGTAGGTGAATCTAAACTATCTAAACTCAGAGACCCTCGCAAATAGACAAACAAAAACAATCTTCAAAATTAGTTCAGTCGTAGGAAAAGTTCAGTAACACACTTAAAAACAAATAGTATACACAAAGATTGTCAAATCAATCAATTTTAGCAAAATATACACTACACTATAATACTGTCGAAACAACTTCCTAGAAATACTACGGTATAAGTTGCAACATTGCTGGCTCCAAGCTACTGTAATATTATGGGTGTTCAGGTGTTGTGAAGAAAAACATGTCTTACTCGTTCAGTGTCATTTATTTGAATGCCAAAAACTTATTAAATATAAGGTATAATAATTTCTTATTGCGCAGTACTTAATTTCAAGTTGCAACCTATGCAATATTCGTACACGTGTAGTCGTGTACTTATTTTAACTAATTGCCAAAGAAATCTATAATATCATATTTCATTACATTACACTACATTAGTATCGTAATACCAAAGTTCCGCAACGGTAATAATTAATCTGACATCAAACAATGCATTACACGCCGCCACTAGACGTACCCGAGGGTAATTGCCACTGGAATTGCCTATCGAACTGTGGGCTTGCATATGTATGGGTTATGAATAAATCATCTGGAATGCGGTGGACATTGTAAGATGCAATCATCGGGACGGACGCTTACTTGGTTCATATTCTAATCTGGATAATATTAGACTAGGTGCCTGTCATTAAAGACTGGAGGCTGACATTATCTGAATATCTCAAATATAATACCTATATTTACATATTATATAAATCGGTTAAAAATGTAGTCCACTTTTAGTACTGTCTGTACGAGATAAACTCAAAAACAACCGAACGGATCTTGGTACGGCTTTCACCAAAAAGATAGATAATTCTTTGTTGTGCAAATATACTGTTGGTACAAATCTGGCTATACAATTATTACTTAAATACTTAAATGTACATATATAGCAAATGCACAAGGGCGGCCTGATTCCCGAGGAAGGTGTAAGGGTAAAGTTGTTGATTCGCGCAGGCGGAACGGTAATTGAAGTCTAATTTGATACACTTTTTTTGTGATTCATACACAAATTTAATAAAATAATTAAATAAGAAAATTTTGTTTACTCTTGAGAATCGATCGGTGATTATAACCGCCCTTGAGAGGAGTTATAAATTACAGGAGAACAAATATACACAGCTATATATAATAATTATGTTAATGATCATCATCCTTCAGCCATGTATCGATTTCATCCTTCATGTTATCGTAAAGTTCCCAGTCACATGGTCTATCTTAAAATATACTTAAAAGTCTAAACATCTATCAGTCCCAGCAACATAATTCTTTAAACCTACAAAGATTTGACCTGGAAAACCAATAATATTCTCAGGAAGTTTTATTGATTCTAAAATATATATTGTTTGGCGTCCAAGTGCGGACAATAGCACAATATAGTGTACAATAAAAACAGTTTATCTGTATAAAGTGTAATTAGTACATAGTTTAATTACGGCGGGCGCGCGACCGGTGATTCGGGCCGAATCTTGGCTTGGTTCCTGCAATTAATGCTGGCTTTAACTGTGGCCGGTGCCACGATCCAATTACTGCACGTTTGACTTAAAATGCAAGATGCAGAGTATCCAAAATATTATTGATATATCATATTATAAAATGAAGTCACCTTTCCTCCTGCCTGTCTGAACTGAACTGTATGAACGCGATACGCTCAAGAACTACCGAATCGATATTTGTACGGTTTTTCCAATATATATTGTGATTTCTGTGGAGGTTTAGGTATATAATTCATAATGTATGTCTTTAAATACTAACAAACTTTCGCTATTTATGTAACAGGTTTCAGTCCTTTTACTATTTCATCATCGCGGTAATTAAGTGATCATAGCTGTTATAACATTACAACCAATTTAATAATTAAATCAAAAACCTACACATGACAATCATTTATAACATGTATGAGTTGTTGGTGGAACTCAGTAGTCAGTACATTGCTAGGCGCTAAAAAAGCCTGACTACCATATAATCGCAAAACCTAAATTGCTGAAACCCACAATTTGGGCAGTGTGGTCTAGTTTTAAGAAGGATTGTATTTACCCCATCTTAAGGGTACAATGGAGGTTGAGTATTTATTTAAACAAAGTTTCACAGTAAAGCTACAATTATTATGTTGAAGAAATGTACCTCAATGAGTTTGTAATTTTGTTATAAATAAATAAATAAATATATTATAATAATTCTCGCTTCTGCTTGTATATTGTGGTAGAGGAAACCAGAACATGCTACTATTTCTGCCGGTTCATTGTCCAGGTATACAGAATGCATACAAAAATACTATCAGATAGTTTTGCTGGCCGTTCCTTTTTGCGATAAGAGCTAGTTCTAGGATTCACACATGATATTTAATTATAGATACACAGGCCAACTATAATAGTACTATATAATGGGCCTCGGCCTATTATACTAGGACCGGTTAGAAGTCACCTAAATGCGAAAGCAATAGGTTAATTTGTTACGTTTGAACTCTTTAATTGCTTAACTGATTTCTAAAACATTTTTGGTGTGAATACAGTGTAAGCTCTTGGGTGAGACTTAATATTATATATCGATAAAACACAATCTTTATTAGTGACCAAAATGTTATATTGCACTAAACTAACATTCTTAAAATTAGCTAACGCTAAGATTACCTATAAGAGAGATATAAAATAAGTTTAAAATTAATAATAATGCTTTGGTGTAGAGATTATTACTTATAGGAAAAAACAATTATTTTATTTTCCCTAATATACTTACCCGAAACTCTTCACAAACGCGCTGGAAGATGTGTTCTATACGCTGCAGCGATATCTCACCTTTTTTTGCTACGACGACATAGTAATAAAACGACTTTCAATAAATAAATCTGTGTGTACATTTCGTAATAAATTGAGCTCGAATTTCTATCTAAGATTGTTCTAAGCTGATGGCATTGTTAGAAGATGTGTGTACAATCTGGCACCGAGATAACGTGTTGTCATAACATATGTGCAGTTAGCTGCCACGGCCGCTAGACTAACGCCAATTTAGAACAATTTGTAGTCTGATTCGTGCTGTGACAGTTTATATTCAGTTAACAGTGTATACGAGAACTAAATCTGTATAACTAACCAAGTATGTAGCTTGCTACATACTTGCTTAGTATTAATACAGATTTAGTTCTCAATCAAACCCTTGGGTTTGATGCTCTTACGTCACCAAATCAGTGTGCTTGATTTTACTGGTTTTGCATGTAACTGTTCTTTGTGTCAAGTTTAATTGAATGTTAAGTTCCTTACCGCTAAGATGCTGAACTGAATATACTGTGGGAATTATATCTTGGTGACTATTATCACCAAGTTGCGTTAGCTGCGTGGAGAGACCGACAGACTGCTACGCAGAGGGTCTCGGATTCGAATCCATGCCACGCACCAATGACTTTTCGAAGTTAAGTGCGTATTAAATAGTTAATTGTCGCTTGCTAATCGGTGAAAGAAAACGTCATCGTGAGGAACCTGCATGTCTGAGAGTTATCCATAATGTTCTCGAAACTCGAAAGATATGTGTTGTCTGCCAACCCGCACTTGGACAGCGTGGTGGACTATAGCCTTACCCTTCTCATAGTGATAAGAGGCCCGTGCCCAGCAGTGGGACAGTATAAAGAGCTGATGATGATGATGATTATTATCGGCAGCTATATACGTCCAATCTTGGACATATTGCCAAGGCTCTTCACGCAGACCGATCTTGAGCCGCTGCATCCATCTGCTTCCCGCTAAATTAATAAATGGTCAAGTCTGAGCATTAAATTGACTTGATACCTTGCAATAATAATGCTAGCAATTCCTGTCTGAGGACAGGAATTGTTGATGTGAGGCGAAAGACTGCCGATCTAACGTGGAATTGCCAAATCCTACTTTAGGTTGGCAGACTTTAATTTGGGCAGCACTTAATCCAGATGCATCCTACCCGATGGGCAAAAGTCGTCACTCAATGGCCGCGGGACCGACGGTGGAATTGAGGCAGACCCCGAAAATGATGACGTGACCATCTATATAACTTCGACAGGAACTGGTCTACCTTGGCACGAAGCAGACATGCTCGGAAGAATGTACAGGAGACTTTTGTACAGCCATGGGACAACGGCAAAGAAAGCAATTTTGTTAACAATCTAAGACGACAGCTCTGTTGGTCCTTTGTATAAGTACGTGCTTGCGCTTACCTCCTAAGTTATTGTTATATTATTATTGTTATCGTGTTTTCCCGTAAGCACGGCAACATGTTTTTTCTTCACAACTCTTATTATGGGCACATTTGTCGAGCAACAAGTCTGTTCAAAAATTTCTTCTTGTACAGAACATTATAGAAACAATAGCAAATACAAAAACATATGTCACTATTAAGTATTTACTAAAAAATATTCTTATGTCAATGAAAGTGGTGTTGCACGTTCACTGACATAAGGATAGTGACTTATTATTAAACACCTGAGGGCAGCGTGACAAACTCGGACACTAGTGAGAGAAAGAAAATATTATGTAAACTACACATTCGTTTTTTTTTGGTTCAATAAGTCAACTGCCGCATTAGGACTAAATCATGTGTCGCGGGGGACTTTACAAACATACAACTAACGAGCACAATGAACACCCAGACTCGAAACAACAGTTTACGAATCACACAAAGTGTTGTCTCGTGCGGGGATCGAACACTCGGCGCAGTGTCAAGCGGTGAGGCGGCCGCTTAAACCACTACGCCAACCGTGTAGTCAATTCATTGTGACCACGGTTATAATCATAATCATAATCATAATATATTTATTTGATAAAACATGTGTTATGCATACAGGTGTTGAATGTTAAATAGTTACAACATGTTTTGCCTTGATAGGCGTACAAATATTAACGTCAGATCAGATAACAAGCAGGTCTTCAGAAACAAAGTAATACCTACAATAATTATTGAATTATGACCAATATTTAAAGCAATAATAGTATCTGGTTAAATCATGCTAATTATAATATAATACAATGTCAAAAGTAAAAGAAAAATTATATAATGCAATACAAATAATAATACTATTGTAATACAATGTCAAAAAAGAAAATTTAATATGATACAATGTCAAGAGTTATTATAATACGGAGTAACAAGAAAATATTTTATAAGGAGTCATTTAAAAAATCTGTAACAGCATAATAACATTTGGATACCAAGAGTTCCTTTATATGTTTACTAAAACATGCGACATTTAAATCTTTATATGATTTAGGTATCTTATTAAATATTTTAGGTCCCATGCAGAAGACACTTTTGCTCAATAGTGTAGTTTTGGCATGATGGACACAGAGCCTACTGTTATCGCGTCTGTTGCGTATAACACCGTCTGATAATTTTGGGAACAGCTGCGGGTTTGTCTTCACAAACATTGCTACTTCGTACACATATAAGGACGGAAGTGTTAAAATTTTATGGTTTATAAAATACGGTCTGCAACTGTCTGTTGTTTTTAAGCCAAACATCGCTCTAATACATCGTTTTTGCATTTTAAATATTAGTTCCCTGTCTGTGGCATTACCCCAGAAGATAATGCCGTATCTAAGTCTTGATGCCACTAGACCATGATAAGCAGTGAGAAGGGAATCTGTGTTAACAAGTGGAGCTAGTTTATATAAGGCATAAGCGGAACTGCTGACTTTTTTACTTATTTCGTTGATATGACCTTTCTAATTAAGCTTACTATCTATAATCAATCCCAAGAACTTGGCGGATGTTACTTCATTTATAGACTGATGATTGTAATGTACATTAATGTCATGTGTTGTGGTCAAAGTTACTTTCTGGCTGAAATGCATAATATGAGTTTTATTATTATTTAACTAAGATATTATGGATGTCAATGAATAATTAATGTCA
Source organism: Euclidia mi (assembly GCA_944739405.2). Taxonomy (NCBI): domain Eukaryota; kingdom Metazoa; phylum Arthropoda; class Insecta; order Lepidoptera; family Erebidae; genus Euclidia; species Euclidia mi. The sequence continues at coordinate 9,238,949 of OX123181.2, read as the reverse complement.
GTTTCGTAGGAGTCAGATTCAGTGGAAGGTATTGTTAAAGTGCTGTCATCAGCAAATAGGGTAATGGGTTGTTCGATAAACTTGGGTAGGTCATTAATATACATATTAAAAAGAATAGGTCCTAAGATGCTACCTCGTGGCACCCCATATTTGTTGAAACGTTCATTTGATAAATAAGTCACTTCTTTTTTTAAATCGTTGATTCTGGTAATGGCCGTTACTTGTTTTCTATTATGCAAATAAGATTTAAATAGTTGTAAAACATTACCTCTTACTCCATAAGTTTCTAGTTTTTCTAATAAAATTCTATGATCCACGTAGTCAAAGGCCTGTGTCATGTCGCAGAATATTGCACACACAGGGTTTCTTTTATCCACATTGGACATGACTGTTGCTAAAAAATCATAAATAGCCAAATTAATGGACCTATTTTTCCTGAATCCCTTTTGTGCCTCACAAAGAATATCAAATTTATCCAAGTAAGAATAAACCTGTTTATAGAGATATTTCTCAAATATTTTTGCGAACACAAGTATGAGTGCAATCGGTCTATAGTTACACATTAAGTCTCTATTTTCTTTTTTGAACAGTGGTTTGACTATGGACGTCTTCAATTCATCAGGAAAGATGCCACTATTAATACTGATATTGATTAAATAACTCAAGTGTTCACAAATAATGTCACCAACAGACTTTATAATTTTCGTACAAACTCCATCGATTCCTACGCTGTTCGTATTTTTTAGTTCTTTTATAATATTTAAAATATCTGATGGTGAACTTGGAGCCATATAAATTGAGTTTCTTTTCCTAATGATACGCGAAGTTACTTTTTTGCCAGATTCAGATATAGGTATAACTTTGTCAATAAAATAGTCGTGAAACTGATTTGCAATAATAGTTGGTTCCGTAATAATATTATTGTTATTAGAAATTTTATGTATGTAGGTTCTTGGTAAATTTTGTTTATGTCTATTTATGATGTTCCATGTAAATTTTGCCTTATTGTCTGAATTTTTAATGCCGTGATTATTTTGCGCCCGTTGGGTAAGTCTAATATTTTCCTAAGCAATTTATTGTATTTAATATATGTCATCTTATTGTCTAGTGTGGGGTTCATTCTATATTTCCACAGAAGGTTTCTCTTCTTTTTACTACGAGCTTTAATGCCACGTGAGATCCATTTGGGCCTTTTATTTGTTTTTATGGTGATCTGTTTATATGGAAAACATAGGTCATAGAAAAGTTTAAATTGTTCTAAAAATATATTATAAGCTGCATTTGGTTCATGTGTATTGTACATATCAGTAAACGATAACTTTTTTATACATGATCTAAATTTAATAATATTTTCTGGGGCATAGTCACGTATTATTTTACCTATGCCAATAGGGAAATCTGCATATTTCCTTTATAGGGAATATCAGCAGCTGCGCTGTATGGTCTGATAAACCAAATTCTATCACTTCCATCCTACATCGTTTTTTAAAGTTATGTGCAAAGTTATCCAGACATGTTTGACTTTTTAATCTATTTGGTTGATTAATAGCTAGTTTTAAATTTAATGTTAGTAGCACACAATTGAATTCTAGGCAAACATTATTCCTTTTTAAGGTGTCAATATTGAAGTCACCTGCTATGATAATATTATCAAATCTTTTTTTATTAACATATGACAGTACTTTTTCAAGTGTTGAGAAAAACATATTTAGATTTGCTACTTTTGGTACGCGATAAACACATATAATAAGCAGTTTAAGAGAGATAACTTCTATCCCGCAGCACTCGAAGATGTTAGCCACAGAAAATCTCTCAATCTCAGGTAGTTCACGCCATAGGTGTCCATGTCTTATCAAAATACATGATCCACCTCTTTTCACTGTTCTATTATAACAAGCAGCGAGGGTGAAATTTGGAATAAAGAGATGTACTTCATCACCTTTCTTCATGAAGTGTTCAGTTAAACAAATCACATCTATATTTTGTTTTCTATCTAATAATTCATCCAAACATATTGACAGATTATCAGATTTATTCATCAATCCTGCTATATTTTGATGCAATATTGCAAAATTTTGTTTACTGACGAAAAAAACTATCATTGGACTGTGGTAAACTTGTGTTCTTGTGTGATTCACTTCTTTGTAGATCATTAATTAAGATATTCAAGTCATAAAAGATTGTACGTATACCATTGTTATTTATTTTGCCCGTTCTATTGTCAAACATTGTGGAATCATAACTCAGATTAAGATTAGAGTCTAGCAGGTATGCGTGTTTGTGTGTTGTAATGTCCAAGTAAAGCAAACTGTTGAAGTGTTCCACTCTGCAGTTAAACAATGACATATTGTTATGGCCTTTGAATTTGTAAGTCGGCAGACATATGATAATGTTTGTATTTTTGATAGTTTGTAGTATCTGTCTGATTACAATAATTTTTTTATAGTAATTATTCGTTGTTTTAAAGTCTTCCTCCCCTATAAGTATAATTCCGTAATCATCTTTTGTAAATGCTGTCAATTTTGTTGAAATACTTCTAATCAAGTGTTCAATGTCAGCATGGGGTGTGACATAGTGACATAATTCAAAGTTGTCTGCAATTATGTTCATGGCTGTCGATAATATTTGGTTGGTGTTGTTGGTACTCAATAGACATATTTTATTCTTTGGAACAGATTTTATTTTTGTGTTTTCTTGCGTGTTTGGTTCCTTGGGTGTGACTTTGTTCAGTATTTTTGTGTGTGTTGTTCTCTGTATTTGACTTTGCTGTTTCTGTTTATTAATGATATGGCCGTTTTCGGTTTGTGTATGTTTTGAGGTTGTTTCTTTGACATGTACTTTACTTTTTAGAACCTTATTTGGTGTTTGATTTTTTATTTTGACAGGGCTATTTGCAACTTTCTTGTATAGTTCATTTTTCTTCGTAAGTTCTTCATTTTTCTGTTTAAGATTAATAATTTCTAAAGAAAGTGTTTCAATTTCTAAATGTGCACTTTTTAATTCTATTTTTAGGTTATTAACTTGTTCTTCCAACATTTTATTTCGTTCACACTCATCCTCTGACAACTCTGGCAAACTTCTAGTTGTATTGTCTAGGCATTCAGACGTATCGTTGACGGTGTCGGATTGAGTACGTTGTCGACGAAAGGTGATGTTTTCAAGAAAGTTCATTTTGTGGTTTATCTATTTATGTGTATTCAATATTATTATCCAGTTTTAATAAAAAGTAAAGTATAAAATAATGTCAAATTATTCCAAAGTGAGTATCCAATATCTTATTTCTTAACTCAATTATCAATGTAAAATGTCAATATAACACGTCATCAATAAAATATGTCATTAGTAAAATAATATGTCTGTAGAAATAAAATGTACGAGTAGTGTAAATGTCGTTTAATCCTATTTTATGAAATGTTCTTTAGCCTGGCAGCCCGAAGTTTAATCTGGCAACACCACACCTGATGTTTCTGTTTGTGTAGTTGTAACGTGTATTAGGGTCTTTCTCATTACCATTCATTCACTACTGTCATTCTATATTGTCTATGTCAATGATAAGTATTTATTTCAAGGTCAATTCGACGCCTCGCGTGACCAGAAGGCTGGCCTGTATTTGGCGCAAAAGATCAGCATTGCCATACAACGTGGCAATGCTGCCAGCATTCTGGGCACGCTCCCAATTGACGGCGATGTGGAGGAGTTCCATGACGCCCTCTAAATTTAATTTTCCTTTCTTTTATTTTTTTCTTTTAATGTATTTTAAGTTATTTAAGTATAGAAATTATTGTTTTATTTTATGTGTAAATAGTCATTTAGCTATGTTAGTTTTAATTTGAATGTATTAAAGAGATTAAATATTGAGGTCAATTCTGTTATTATGCTTATTTCAAATGTCAACGATAATATTGGTGATAATTGTATATTGAATGTCCAAAATCTGTGATGTAGGACTTACTTGTGAATATTATTCCGTAATTAGTCCGTAATGTGCTGTTGTGATGTTATTATCCGCTCGAAAATGCACATAATGTGTCACACAGACAAAGTTTTCACTCAGAAGCATTAGATGAATATTACGTCGTAGGACTTCACAAACAGTAATCCGTCGTTAGTTTATGATTTTCTAATAATCTTATTACTTTTATATGCACCAAAAGCTGTTATTTTTATTTATTCACAATAATATTACGGAGCTAGGTTATAACTTTTTGACAGCTGTCTGACGTTTTTTAATATTTCTTTGCATTTTTCACGGTTGGCGTAACCTATGGCGAACCGTCGAAGTATAAGATTTTACCTTTACATATACCGTGTCGTGTTACATAAATTTTAATGAAAGCAAATGTTATCTTCAAACGCACTATAGCAAATTTTATCTTAAAATTTTAAAATTAAGAGCATATCAACGCAAATAAGCGTTAATTTTTAGAAAACTGTACTATGAATATAATTAATGATTACGATCATATTACAATTAAGTCAAGCTCTTGAAGAAATTAAAAATATTATTCACTCTAGACAGCGTTTTAACTAAACGTTAATAAATTTTAAATTATATAATTTTAATAACATTCTTGCTAAAGTGAGCAAACAATAACAAATTGTGCTTCGATTGTTTTTACTCTAGACTTGTGTGCAAACTTTTTTATGAAATCCTTTTACCCGCAAGCGTTGAAAAATTTTAGCGTTGAAATTGTAAGTTAAATAAATCATAATCACTGTCTATAAATGTTTGCTTTTTAACACAGTTTTTTTATGTTTTTACAGATATTACTTGTTCTTTTGTTAACAGTTCGATATAAAATTTAAAAGTATTCATTTTTAGAATCGATAACATAACTTTATTACTCCGAAACGTGATGTAAGTATCTTCATAGATACTGTACATTCTTAGTATTACAGATCAAGTACACTTGGGGAGTAATAAACTGAGGTATACACCAACTACAGGGAGGATCCTGTGACTAGACTAAGTGATGATGTCTGGTGTACTACAGTCCGAGGGATTTACACGAGAACTTGTATATACCTAATTAGTAATCGTGTGTGAGACCTCTGGTGGCGCGATTCAGAATTTTAGTACAACTGACAACACGATCACCTAAGATGCTACCTGCCTTAAAAAGGGCAAGGCAGAAAAGATTGATTAAATAGACTTCCAGTGTTTTCTCTTCTCGAAGAAGAACTTATTAAGAAATAAAACTAGTATATTGGTTTGCCAATCATCATCATCATCCTCCTAGCGTTATCCCAGTTTCAACCTGGGGATTTGGCTGAATATTAGCTTTTCCGCAGAGCAACTGTCTGTCTGACCTCCGCAACCCGAAGGGATAGCGATATTCCATGGTTTAGACTTTTAGACTAAAGTCAGTTTATTTATTAGGTAGGTACTGACGCCCTATAACGACTGTCAAAGATCTTCGTGACAAACGGTACCGATGGCTTGCCACTCGCTTTGGAGAGTACGTTACTCTCCGAAGCGAGTGGCAAGTGATTATTAACAATTCAATACGCACATAACTCCAAAAAGTCAGTGGTGCGCGCCGTGGATCCGAAACCGATACCTTTTGTATGACAGCCGTCGTTGCTGCCTCATTGGTTTGCCAATCATCTGATCTAATCTTGTTGGCTTTTTATGCTTTATATTCCAGCCTCTCACATGCCACATAAACTCGCATACTTAAGTGTTTTATCAAAATACTAAAACCAAAACTCTGAGATAAATAATTGTACGGACATTGTAGAAGCAGCGTGATCGCCCAGAGGCAGTCTCGCATGGCACGCTTTTATCAAAAGTTTGGCGTAACACCCAGAGGCCACAGTACTGAACAACTGTGTACTGGGGACTATACTTTACACTTTAAGACTTAGGTGTCGAGACAATGTCAAGCACAGTTTGTAAGTGACAAGCGGATTATATATATTTCTTTTGTTGTTCAAATTATATAACTGCAGATAATCTTACTATTATTATATATTATTTTGATGAAACTATGCAGTTATATGATCGTTTATACATTGGAATAGCTACCTTGTTTCCTGATACCTACATCAAAGGGGCGAAGCCGCGGGCAGAAACTAGATTGCTATGTTTTTATGGCTTTTTATCATTGCTTTAGATTACTCTCAGTTTATATCTATGACATTACATATCAAAACTATCAGCAATTTGCCGTACGATGACTTTCCACCATCGCATGGAATGTGTTTAATGAACATCACATTATTTTTAAAACATGATTTTACTAGAAACGACCCACTTATGCCTACGCTGTTTGTCGTTTCTTTGAACCGCTAATATCACCACTACAACTTAATTTATTTTTATTTATTTATAGTCTCACGCCTATATCCCCGAAGGGGTAGGCAGAGGTGTAAATATTACACCCACATTTCGCCATGAATTTTAAGGTCCCACGTAATAACTTAAAACCATGACAAATATAATAAACATAGCTAATGAAACGCATACTGAGAACTCCCGAACTAATCCCAAGTTCGTACTTATTTGGACATTAGAACTTCGCATACGGTCGGCGTAACATAAAACATTCACTTAATGTGCACCTTTTAGTCTCAGTGGATTACAAGTACTTTGTTTTGGCTCGTGAGTGTGAGTCCTAACTAATTGTTGATTACTTTTTACAAAGTTAGATGCGCAGTGATTCTTTGTTAGTATACCTTCTCGTTTTGGTTAGTAAATACGGCTTCACCTAGGGTTGCCAGGTATCTATTCAATGCACGTGCAAAATATGTTAAAGGATTACTCAATTTTATTTCTGCTAAAGAATCGTACTATCTTGCGGTGGATATCACACTATCATCAATGTTTACGTAACATTATTATACAAATAGGTGGAGAGAACGATAATTTAATAATGGTGACCAATAAAGCGCCGATGCTGAGTTGACAAAACTCCATAGCGAACTGCAGGCAAAAGTTGTGATGCACTGCCTATAATCGTTTTTGGTGACAGTTCCTGATGGTAAGGGAAGTGTTATTTGCCTATCCAGATATTGTGTAGAAGGAGATATATTACCTAGATTCTAAAATGATTTATGTTCTTTTATGTTCTATACTTACCAGTTTTTTATTTCTAAGATACACTAATGGCCCGTAACTAATGAACTACTTATAAACTACTTATCTCAAGCTAGCCTTTCAATACAGATAAATATTGACATTCATTCTTTTCTACCAGCAAACTGTAAACACAACACAAAGGTATCAGTTTGCATTATTGTTATGAATATAACTATCTAGCTATTCAAGCAAAACGTGCCTTTCTAAAAATAACCTTTATTGGTATTCTAAGGAATTTTAGTATCTATAAATAACATTTTCCCATTACATGTACTAAACAGAATATCTTAGAATTTCATGGTAACATATAATATAATATTCTACCACATCCACACAACGCCGTCTAGACCCAAACTAAGCAGAGCTTTTACTATGGATACAATGGATAAACATACATATATAATTTATTTTTTGTAAATACATACATATTACACATAGAAACACCCATACCACGACAAACATCCATGTTCACGCACACAAATGTTTGACTTGAGCGGGAATCGAACCCGCGACCTTCGGCGTAGCAGTCGCTTACACTCCCACTGCGCCAACCGGTCGTAAATAACATAAGCACTTACGTTTTACTAGTAGCGTCAACAATTACACCCACGCAACGATGTGGCTGATTGTTGGCAATACACGTTGAATAAAAAAGGAATTTATACCTCATTTTTATTTAAACGATCTAAGCGGCCTTCTTTGCACATAACAATGGGGAGGACCTGGTTTCGTATTGGAGGAAGAGTTTTCTTAAAATTAGATTAAAAAACGAAGATCAATAATGCGCATCTCGTAGCAAAAATATGGACAGTCAAATGTTAATAACCGTACACAGCTCTGCATTCGGAGATTTAAAGTCACTATACGGGCTGATGAAATTTTCGAATCAAGACACTTTGCAAATAAAATTCATCAATTTGGACTTAAGTCGGCAACACAGCGTAATGTTTCGATCTGTCAAAGGGATTTGACTGTTTCGAGCAAAAATCAATTTTGAGCTGACTCACTGTACGCATACGGTATCTGAGGAAATTATATTTCTTCTGTTAATCACATCTTTCAAATAAAGAATACAATAAACTGTTAATTACTAAAGTATTTTATACTTCGAAAGCAGATACTGCTCAACTCTGTATTCCACAAGGGAGTATTCTGGGTCCCAAGGTTTTTATGCATTAAATAATGTCATCCCCTCAATAACAAATCACATCCTTATATAATAAACCAACGATAATACAATAGATTTAGGAATTGCCATTTATTATAGATTGGCATAATATGAATAGGTACCTATAAAAGTAACTTTCATAAAATTAAACTATAACTTTAGTCTCACGCCTGTATCCCCGAAGGGGTAGGCAGAGGTGTAAATATTACACCGACATTTCGCCATGCATTTTTAGGTCCCACGTAATATAGGGGGCGAACCATAAAATTAAACACGTACAAGAAATTATAAGATAGATCTAGGTAAAATTAGGACCTAGATCTATTTAATAAATTCAATATGAGTTTAGGAAATTGGCAAATCAAGAGACTGTATTGAGATACATTTGGCTACGTCAGTACCGCTCATACAATACAAATGCAATCCCTAATCCCACATATGAATCGTTACTTCAATATAAATTAATTCCTAGTGAGGCAGTCACATCACTACCATAAAAAGATTTGTGAAATACTCATCATGATCAATATTTTCCTTTCAGAAACCTTATTTTTCAAAATTGAGCTTCCATGAAACAAAAAGAAATCGTTTCATATTTCTACATGAAAAAATAGTCGCTATACAGAGCACTTATAGATTCAATGAAGTGAACGTAATACTCAACGTTACATTCACGAACGAATGAATATCCATTCATTGAATGGTTCATTAAATCAGTTTCATATCAAACAAAGTAACGGATAGGGAAGAGCACCGTTTGTTTTAACTTTTACTCAGAAATGAAAATGTTTGCTATGTATGATATTTGGTCATTTCGTGAATGTTATGTTTAAATAAAGTTTATTCAAACCATAATATTCAACGATGTTGAATTAAACGGAAGTGAGTTATAGACTACGTATATAAAGATAAATTTATTATATTGGCATAATTATATCCACCAAATTATGTCAGCACTGAGCAATTCAGCAAATTTAGATCATTATCTTATTTCACCAGCGTCCAATTGGTTCCCATTGAATATTTAATATACATGTCCTTGCTTCACTTGGTATAAAAAGTGTTCGCATCTCAACATTTCTTAAAAAAGCGATGACAATATTACTATTACTTAAATCAAGGTATCTAAAAAATATCATCGTTAGCACCTGTTTTTTGTAATTCTTATTTTAGCTATCAAAAACATTTACGAAAATGGTAATAGTAGCTATTACCATTTTCGTATATTCGTTCCATTCAAAAGATGGATTAAGAGTAAAATTAATTTCAAGCACTTCCTTTGCTTTAATCTACGTGCGTTATGTAGTATTTTGTATACGTTTCATAGTGGTTTTATAATCCTTCCACGAGCATTTGAACATAGAATTCCAAATTAAAATAGCACTACACTGCTCGATACTGCAAAATTTCGTCAAACATTCCGTCAATATGTTGCTTTCAATCATCAAACAGTAGGGCTTCAGCTGAAGCGATCGCGCCCTCACATTTCTATGAATTATTTTGTTAAGGCGATCTTTCTTAATAGAGACATTATCAACAGCGCTGGTGGTATCAATGTATACACAGTTAATATGCTAGCAAATAAAAAATGTTTCTTTACCGATGCAATCCGAAAGGATCCACTAGATGGCACGCAATTCAATACTGCTAACAGCCTCAACTCGAAGCTACTGTTGAACCAACATCTTTATGGCTCAATTATAACCAAGATGTTTATCATCTGCAGATCCTCACTCTGTTGATGGGCCAACCTGGCAGTCAAACACTAATACATTATCAATTTATGTACATGGCAAAATCAAATCTGCAATAAGAAACAGTAAAATATCCAGACGTTTCACAAGCTTCATGCTAGTCAGAATATTGAAACTGACAGTTTCAATATTCACAAAAACTTAGTGTACCGTTATTAAAAGTAAAGGAAATTAAATCTGAGCGTTCGAGGGCGTCACGAAAGAAGAATTTCAATATTGAAGTGATAAAAACTATAAAGAAAGTTGCACAGCTGTCGTACCCGTGTCTTCTTAATTAATAGATTTGTTTCTTCGATGTTGAGAACTCACTGAAGTAGGTATATTCTCGTGCCAGATTTTTTCAGTTTGTTTTTGATGAAGTTTTGTATCAAAGCGAGGTATAGTAATGATCTATTATGTAGTAAATCTGCTTAAGTTTGTGATGAGATTTATTGGTTCATTATACAATTTCTCGAAGCACCTTTACAAAATATCTACGACCGAATAATATACATGATATGTATTTTATTATAATCTTAATATATAAAATCCTTACGTTACTGACTGACTGACAGACACGCTACATCCAAAACTATTGGGCGCAGGAAGCTGAAATTTGGCATGTATGTTCCTTGGGGACCGTAGGGGTGCACTTAGAAGGGATTTCCCGAAATTCTCACGAGATCGGCCAAAACGGGTAAATTTAAAAAAATGCAGGCGTAGCTGCTGGCGTCCTCTAGTCATGTAAAATTAGACAAATACCATGTACTACATAGGCTAACACATACACGTGACTACAAGCAATAATCTAACTAAACAATATATTAGCAATATAGAAGCATGAAGTAATTTAATTAAAAATGACGTTCATAAGCGTCACCTTGTGACCTAGATGAATAAATGATTTTGACTTTGACTTGATTAACAGAAGCTGCACAAGCGTAAATTCCAAACCGATTATTTATATACAAAATGTAGGTATACTATTACCCACATGTTACTACGAAGGTTTGATACTCAATTCAGGAAGTAATAATAGACTCCGTAATGCTATAAAGGCACCTTAATCCTACCATTCTGCAAACATAATTACAAATTTACACTACTGCACAATTTAGGCAATAGCAACAAAACGCTTCCCAAAGTCTATAATACAACCGTTTTGAGAACACCCTCATTACTAGCAACCCGACACGGATTTCCTTCAAAACATAGCGAAGGTAACGCGACCAAATTGAAAAGCATCCCAACCCAAACTAATCATTCCTGAGGTTTCAAACATTATTTACTTCCAACTAATAAACGATATAGTATATATAAGTATGACCACGTCTCTACTTATCGTTCCGAACTTAAATGGCTACCAATTCGTCAGCGCCGGTGTTTGCGTGCTCTTACTACTCTTTTCTCTATTCTCAAGTCTCCTTCTCCTCCGACTTATCTCACCTCACACTTCCAATATCTATCTGATACTCATGAGAGAGATCTTCGATCTTCTCATAATCTTCTTCTTTCTTGCCCCAGTCACACTACTGGGTTCGTTAACTCTTCTTTTGTTGTGCAGTCTATTATCTTATGGAATACACTCCCTCCTGAAATCAGATTGTCCACAAACCGTTATACATTCAAAATGAAAGTTCGAGAGCTTTTTTTTGAGAGATTGAAGGAATCAGCACATCACTCTCATCCAATATTATAAGTATTTATGTAAGTATATTGTATTTTTATGTATATGTAAGTATATTTATGTATAAATATGTATAAGTACGTATTTGTAGAACTATATATCTTGTATGTATTCTATCCCTATTATGTATGTAGGTATATTATTTTACATTAGCTACATCTTAATAGTACAATGCACCTACCACTTTCATCTCTTCATCACCTTAAGGTTGACAGGTAGAGAATGCCATATGGCATTATGTCCACCGATGTACACTTTGTTTGTGCATAAATGATTAAATAAATAAATAAATAAATATATGAGTTCTCGTATAATACTCGTATTTCAACCAGAGTCTCAAATCCTTATATGAAAGGATCCCAAGGTATCTGCATGTCCCCCCCGTGGGATCTCCACCTTGTCGTGGTGGGGGGGCTCAGTAACCGTGGGTTTGAGGACACCCGCGGTGAAGCTAAGCGGGATCCCGGGAGGGGACGCTCCACGTGGGCTTGGGTGAGGCCTGCGAAGGATGCGTCCAAAGTGCGGGTGCGGGGGACAGTTTCTGTCTGTCCCTCGCAGTCGGGTGTGGTCGCGGGAGGAGAGGCGTGTCGGTGTTGCGTTGCCGCGCGCCCTATCTCCCGCGACCAAATGGGGGCGCACCATTGTTGCGTCGCGGTGGGGCCGCAGAGGAAGAGGAGATGCGGTGTTGCGTTGCCGTCCTCCCTATCCTCTGCGGCCGCTTGGTGTTTTGGCGGCGGAGCCCAACACCTTCATCCGCCGCCAAGGGGGTTTCGTTCGGGGCCCGCCTGACCATCTGGTGGGCCAATACCCGTCGGGGGGTAGCGAGGAATGCTTCGGTGAAACCCTACCCTTCGACACATGGGTACATGAGGAGCACGGGTTGGTTTTTAGTCAGTAAGAGTCTGACAGTCCCCTTCGTCCTACACCCCCAGGACGGAGGGACTCCATGAGGATTTTCCAACCCGAAACCAAAAAAAAAAAAAAAAAAAAAGGTATCTGCATGTACCAAGACTGCATCTCCATACTATGTAAATGTATACCGTACTTAGCATGAATTCTGTGGCACCGCAAATAATGTTACACTTAATATGGACCCTAACGATTTTGTAATGAGACTTGAACTGCTTGGTGAAAGTCTAAGACTACAAACACATACAACAAATACTTATTGAGAGTGAAAATAACAACACTAATTTCAGCATCCAGTGATCAAGCATACAAACATACATACATATTGTCACGCCTTTTATCCCCGAAGGGGTAGGCAGAGGTGTATTTCTACACCCACTTTTTGCCAGATATACTTTAGTCCCACGTAATAAGGGGCGAGCCTATTGCCAAGCTATGATCAAGCACTTCATAGATATAGCGACTTTCGACCATTTATTGCATGTCATCTGTACCTTATATAGACGTTTTACCGTAAATTTTATTATGTTCATTTTATTTATTTATTTACACTTTTTTGTACACAATGAAAAATATTATTAGAGACATTATATCGAAGTAAAGTACAAAGGGCGGCCTTATCGCTGAAAGCGATTTCTACCAGGCAAGCTTTGGATGGAGATGTTATTGGTCGGAGAAAAACGGTAGTTGCATGTGTACCAGTAAACAAACTATGTCATTTATATACATACTTAATACATACATACATATATACTCATACATACATACATAGATAGATACATACACATACATATCGATAAGGAGTTACATAATATTTAATACATACATGTATTTTATGTAACGAGAAAAAGTTACAGTGATAGGTAGTGAACCTTTACTAAAGCTTTGAATTTAGGTATCGTCTGAGCCTGTCTTATATGAAATAGTAGCGCATTCCATAGGCGAACAGCGGTTACACAAAATGATTTGTCATACAATGCTGTGGAATGTACCGGCATTTTCAGTTTCAAATTTTCTGATGACCTCAAATGACAGTTATGCGTATCATGAAGGAACTATTCGAGTTCCTTTAAGATAGGAAGGTGTTGAAGGGTTAAACAATATGTTATGCAGCAAAGAAAGAATATGAGCATTCCGGCGATGTCGTATAGGTAACCACTTGAGCTGTGCTCGAAATTGTGAATCATGATCAAAGACATCTGCATAATCGATAATGGGCAAAAGGAGAGAGTTTGCTAGCGCAATTTTGGTGGCAGTAGGAAGAAAATTCCTAAGCCTTCTCATTGAACCTACTGAAGCAAATAACTTACGACTCACTTCTTGGATCTGCGATCGCCAATTGAGATTAGAGTCCATAATGAGACCCAAGTTCTTAACTTTGTCTTGTATGGGAATTACGGTGCCGTCGAAAATGATGCGAGGGAGCTGAGACCAGTCAACTTTTGATGTCATTCTTGAAGTACCAAAAATAATGGCCTGAGTTTTTGACGGATTAACTTTTAGTCCAAATTATTTGCTCCAGCTGCTAATCAGTTCCAGATCACTATTAATGGTACTTAAAGAAAGTGACATATCTGCTAGTAACGACTGTGTATAAATTTGAAGATCATCTGCATAAAGGTGATAGGAACAGTGAAGATTATTTCATATAGAATTTATGAAAATTGCGAAGAGTAAAGGAGATAGCACGCCACCCTGGGGCACACCAACAGTTGTGTTACACCAAGAAGAAACTGAGTTCTCAATGCGTATACGCTGTCGGCGGCCACACAGGTAAGTACGAAACCAATCAATCACCGTAGGAGATATGTTAAGAGAGCAAAGTCGACTGAGTAGAATATCAAAATCGACTGTATTGAAGGCGTTGCTAAAATCTAGTAGTGCGAGAATTGTGAGCTTTCCGCCTTCCATGCCAACCCTGATGTCATCCGTAATATTGACCAGGGAAGTGACGGTACTGTGGCCCGAACGGAAACCGGACTGAAATGGATTAAGGAGACAATTTGTGCAGAGGAAAGAGTTTATTTTGTTATAAACGAGGCGTTCAAAGACTTTTGAAAGGAATGGCAGGATGGAAATGGGCCGATAGTCAGAGAAGGATGAAGGATGAGAGGTTTTTGGCATTGGTGTTATAAGGGCGTCCTTCCACATGGATGGGAATACACCATTAGACAGAGAGTAATTGAGGATATGGGCAATTATGGGTAGGATTATGTCGAGGATAGGAAGGATCATATTACGGCTGACACAGTCACTACCTACAGCGTTGGACGTGATTGACATAATGCACTTCTTAACATCACTATCGGTGAAGTGATTAAAGACAAAAGGTGAATAAGTAGGAGTTGGCAGAGATGAAAGATAATTTATAGTGCTTGCTTTAGTAGTCCGATCAATATTGGACGAAGCAGAGAAATGTTGATTGAGCAAGTCAATGTTGAAGTCATTAGGAGTAGCGTTTTGGCGAGCTTTGCCAACCCCCAGGGTTTTGTGCTTTTAGTTCATTATACGACTGGCTAGAATGATCGATTTTAAACTAGCTGGCTAAAATGAATGAGAATAAGTGATCAAGATGTATGGTATGTGAGAAAGACCTTTGTCTGAGAATAAGATAATATTAACCAAAAAGAATACCGCTCTTGCTTCAACTGTCACTGACGATTTCGTACAAAATTAAATTCATTTCGAAAACAACGAACTTAAAACCAAATTGTTTACCAGAATTTCGTCTTGACATAATCTAAGTGGTCAACGTCAATAAGAATGAAGCAAGAACGAAATTAAATTAAGACTATTTTAAATCAAATTCTACTTAGCCGATAAGCTAAGACGTCGACCTAAGTTCTGAGAAAAAAATAAGATTGTCCTGAAGTGGATATATAAGCCTTAAGAGTGGTCTCAGATATCAGACATTTTTAAAGTGACAAGACGAATTCAGTTAAAATATTTTAGATTGCTAAAGAAAATAGCTTCTGAAAACAGTAAATCTCAATTCGTTGGCAAATTGGTGGCTACTCATAACAAGGAGCTAAAATATTTCAATAAGTTTTGATTTGCTCGCGTGAGTCTTGAAAATGATTTAAATTAATTTCGTTCCACTGGTTCGTTTACGTGCATTTTGTGCCAAAGTTTCAAATTCTTTTTGTCATATTTAAGTTATTTCTTTGTTATCAATATCAGAAATGTTGCCGTGAACACATATCAAGTAAAAGGACAACATTGTTTGTTTAAAGAGATATAGAGTGTATAACACTGACATCGTCATCATCCTAGAGTATACCGATTTCTTCCAAGACCCCTTGCATTCATTCACCTTGGAGCCCTTGGTCCGCTTTTTAGTCTTACCAGACTTTTTATAATTTTAGCTTTTCCACAAAGTGAAAAGTGCCTTGTGTATATGTATAATATATTTTAGCGTACTGATGCCTTATAAAGATTGTAAGGATCTTCAAAACAGCCGGATTAATCAGTTTGACTTGCTCTCCGATGCACGGGGCAAGCGATCATTAACCATTTAATTCGCACATGACTTCTAAAAGTTAGTTTTGCGTTCAGTCCCGATACCTTCTGCATGCCAGTTTTTGGTACCTTCACTAGGCTATTGGTACTTTATATCACACATACGTGTCACTTGACATGTTTAAAAGTACATATTAGTCACAATGAGTAGTAAAAAAGGATGGGGATCTTACCAAACGGTAATACGTAGTTTCAACTCATCTTGCAACGAGAAAGATATGCATTATATCTATATACCAACTCACAGTGTGATCCTTAAAGTAAACTACAGTGATCATTATTTCTTAGCATCATGAATCAGATTACAAAATTGAAGACCAATAAAACCAGAGCGTGCCATAATTTATTACCAATTCCAAGGTCTCTACGTGATTCTAAAGTACTCAAACTTTCTCAAGCCCTGCTACGTAACTTCTCGGAATCAATAATTTAAAGTAATAACCTGTTTACTACAGAAATAACAGTCTCCGTAACAAAGTATTGGAAGTTATAAACGTGATATAAATATTATAATAAATAAATATAGCTTCGTAGCGCTCATATAAATTTTATGAGTTGGGTGAAACATGTGACCACTACGGTCGATGCTTCGTTTAATGCACGGTTTCAGTCCAGTTACTTTAATGCCATAGTATGTGATTGGTCACAAGCTTTAGCAGCAAGTGATGACTGATCTTCCATACCAAAGCATCGCGGAGAAGCTGTATTTCTAGTGGTACCGCCACTAGAAATACAGCTTCTCTCTCATTTTACTATGAGTCGGACCAGCATGAATCAAGTCGCCAATTATGGTGATTTTGTCTAAAGATTGTTTCCTTCCAGACAGTTTGCCTTGAAATTAACGAAAGTATTTAAACCTACAACACTTTAGAGATATGGAGCCACACATTCTTTCGATTTTATAAAGATTTTCACATTGTAGCGAGATTCGCTTTTCTAATTTGACCATATCTGACCAAATATTTGATGTTATATGAAACCACAGCGCCGTCTGGCTTCTACTGGTTCAATATCTTATTAGACAAGGGGCTGACTTCTCATAATGATTGCTTTCATAGATCACTGCACGTATGACGTAGTGGTTATTGCTTTGCCCTTTGGCACTGCGTCCAGTGTCGTGGGATCGTTTTCCATACGACACAACACTTAACGTGACTCAAATCTAAATATATAAAATCCTTGCGTTACTGACTGACTGATAGACATGCTACAGCTGAAACTATTGGGCGCAGGAAGCTGAAATTTGGCATGTATGTTCCTTGGGGACTGTAAGGGTGCACTAAGAAGGGATTTCCCAAAATTCCCACGGGATCGACCAAAACAGGTCAATTTAAAAAGATTGCAGGCGTAGCTGCTGTCGTCCTCTAGTTGTTGATAAGTGTCTGGGTATTCATTCAACTAAATGAATGAATACCCAGAATCATGAATCCACCCATGAATCTTTCTGGCAACACTGAAAACGTAAAACGTAAAATTACGTAGCTCCGTGATTTTAAAGTTTTATTTAAGTTTAAATCAATATTAAACGCTTATGTTTCATAAATATCGTGTGTAATAGTAATAGAAGTGTGAAATACATTGAGTTTGCTGTTTGAAACCTCGCTGCAGACAGTTCTTGGCGGACAGATCAACTACCCAGTGGCAACGGACGGAATTCAAATCATCATCCTTAAACCCGGGGAGTATTTTACTTATTAACTTACACTCCTCAGCACATATTTACTCGGCTCACTGAACGTGAGCTTCGTCCATCACACACTGGCACAGTTTCTGTCTCCTTTTGCTTGACAAAAGTGGAAGCAAAATCGAGGACTGAACAAATGCCCCATACAAGCACAAACTACACTTACACTTCACATTTATATACACATATGTAATTATTTATTAATTAAGTATACATTATAATAATTATTTATTGATTGTCTGCCTAGATTTAGTTATTAAGTACAACCATCTTAGATATTTACCTAGATTTAGTTATTTAGTACAGCCATCAGCAAGGATTATCCTACCTACTTGATACTGATATAAGAGTTGTTCAACAAACCATATTAATCTAAACCATTATTTAGTTTAATAGCCAAATTACCATTCTTACACCTTTCTTTCAATTTTCATAACTTATTTTCAACATACCTACATCAATCTATAATTCTCATAACTTTTTTATCTCTTTTATTTGGTACTAATTATATATATTCACTCTTGTATATTAACATAATACCTATCTTTCTTCAAAGTATTCACCTGTTTTTCCTTTTTTAGGTAATTTGTGAGGCATGTCTACAAACATGATGACCCGCAAGGCACTTGCTAAGGAAACAGAGAACAACTTGAAGATAGCGCTGAAGGAATTAAAGAAATATACAGAAGATAACAGTCAACTATTGAAGGAACGTGTTGATAACGAAGAAGAAATTAAATATGTCAATGATAAAGTATCCCAGCTGAAGG
Organism: Euclidia mi; assembly: GCA_944739405.2. Taxonomy (NCBI): domain Eukaryota; kingdom Metazoa; phylum Arthropoda; class Insecta; order Lepidoptera; family Erebidae; genus Euclidia; species Euclidia mi. The sequence goes on along the minus strand of OX123181.2, from coordinate 9,220,398 downwards.
CGCAATTGACGGAACTCCACATTGAACACATGGACATCTTGGACCAATGAGACAGACTACAGGAGGAAGTTAGGTCCTACAGTAGCTGTGATGAAACCTACCTTAGACAACTCAGTCGAATTATGGAGTTGGAGGCGAGTCTGAATGAAGCCCAAACAACAATTTTATCACAAGAGGAATCAATCCAGACGCTCAACACCACAGCAAACAAGAACCTGTTTTCAGAGGTAATGAGCGGTAACGCTAGTGTTATTAAGACTGTAAAATGTAAGTGCAACTGTAAATCTAAATTGATAACCAAAAGGAAATTTAGGTAATTATCAAAATTAAATAAATTGATAAAGCGACTTGAATCCAGTCACAATGGGTCAAATAAAGTAAATAAATTATCACAAATTAACCATGACTTGGTTAAGGAACAGGAGTCATTGATGTCGAAGCTTGAGGCTAGCAATGAACAATTACTCAGTAGTAGATTATTATATGATCAGCACACTCAGGAGCTACAAACACACATATCAAAACTGACTGCACAGCTCGACAAAATGGCAATAACACACCAGAAAGAAACTCAAGAATACATATTAAAATATGATGAGATTTCTAGAGTTGGTAGAGAGAATCTAGAACAACTACTCTCTATAGCCAACAAAAAATGTTGCTTAAATTGTTCAAAATTAAACAATGATTTAGAAAGTAGTCTACTACTAGAACAACCTCATAAAATATACAATGACTCCGGTTCTGATGCCTTGTTACAAACAAATCATATATGTTCACTTGACACTCATAGTAATAACACTGTATTGATGTTTTCTGACCAATTGGGAGTGGGTTTGGGTAGCTTAATAGATAGTTACACTAACTGTCCATTACAAAACTTTTGTTATCCAGGAGAAAGAATGTCTTCATTAGTTAATAAGTTAAAACATGCAGAATTAAATAAACATTCTACGGTTATTATTATGTATGGTGATAGCTTACTAGTTACTAGGAAAGATATACTAGCTTTATCGGATATAATGACTGATAGAAGTTCTAAAGTGGGGTGCAATTTTATAGTCTGTGCATTTCCTTATTCTAAGACCTTATCTGATAAAGAAAACAACCAGATAAGTAAATTAAATCTATTATTATATAATAGTACATATCGTCATAATGACAAAATTTTATTCTTTGACACTAATACTTTTATTAAAAGTAATTTTATTTTAACAAAAGATACTATGTATCTTTCTCGCTCTTTTAAACGACAACTTGCTAAATTATTAGCATTTAATTTATACAGTGACCCAAGTACTGTTAGAGTACATGACAATTCCATTATTGACATTCATTATAATAATAATTTAAATTAAATTCTGAGACAATAGAGAACACCTCTAGCTATAATAAGATTACTCGTAACTCATTGACTAATACACTTAAACATAATAATAACAAAAAATTGATTAAATTAGTACATCAGAATATTAGAAGTATGATTAATAAAGATTTAGAAATGGAATTGTTTATGAACTGTAATGCTGTTGATATATTTTGCATCACTGAACATTGGCTAAAAAGCAACCAGTTCATGTTCAATTTCAGTAATCATATAGTAGGAAGCTCGTTTAGCCGGCAGCAAGCAGTACATGGTGGTTCGATGATTTTACTTAATAAGCAACTTAAATTTAAGGAGCGTCATGATATTGTAAGTCTGTCTGTTGAGCGAACTATTGAGGTAGCCTGTGTGGAACTGAGGAGATTTATTGTAATAAGTGTATACAGGCCTCCTTCAGCATTGTATGATAGCTTCGAGCGTATTATAGATGAGATATTAAACAAAGTTGCAAAAATAAATAAAAATGTTGTTGTGTGACTTTAATGTAAATTTATTGGAGGATAGTAGTCTTAGTACAAAATTGAAAGCGCTTTTTCTATCATATAATCTAAAGAACTTATTCTTAGAGCCCACAAGAGTTACTTCCTCTACATCTACTTGCCTAGATAATATATTTACAGATATCATAGTAAGAGACAAGCAAATTATTAGACAGTTAGACTCAGACCACTGTGGACAGCAGATCTCCTTTAATGATAACAATAAGAATGTTTCTAGGCAAAATATAGTTGTAATACCTAAAACTGCAACTCGTTTTGCTAGGTTTCAAAGTAAACTAATGACTAGATGGTCACTGTTAGATGATGAAGGTGACCCTAATTTGTTATATAATAGCTTTTTCAAAGCGTTTTGTACAGACTTTAATTCGGTTTTCACACCTAGAACGATTACAGTTGGAGGTAATGCAACCTTCTGTGAATGGGCAACAACTGGGCTTCACAAAAGTAGAAAGAGATTGTATGAGCTATATGACGAGAGAAACTTTAATTTAAGTGAACAATTTCAGGATTATGTTAGAAACTATGCTAGGATATTTCGGAAACTTTGCAAGAAAGCTAAGTCTCTTTGCCTGAGTTCAAGGATTAGGAGTAGTGACGATAAAATGAAAATGACATAGAATATAATAAACAGCGAAACTGGGAAAGTTAAAAGTAAAAGTTCAAAACTTAGTTTGAACATTGATAACGACACTATTACATCAGACTCAAAAGTTGCATCGGCGTTTGAAAGTTTTTTTACTGATATCCCCGTTATGACTACTAGATCTTTGGACTCATCACCCAATGCAGCGGAATCTCTTTTAAAAGAAAACATGAGTACAACCTATAGTAATTTCTCATTTCAGTATATAAATTCAAATGATGTTATAAAAGCTTTTAATACTATAAATTTAAAGAAGACTGCAGACTTGTGGGGAAATTCCGTTACTATTACCAAGTCCATTATTGCTTTAGCTGCTAACAGATTAGCTTTAATATTTAATAAGTGTATTGACTGTGGTGTATTTCCTGATCTTATGAAAGATAGCAAGGTAATACCTTTGTACAAAGCAGGTAGCACATCAGACCCCACCAACTATAGGCCAATTTCTGTGCTGCCCACATTTAGCAAAATTTTCGAGAAATTGATACTAGACCAACTGCAAAGTTATTTTAATAACAACGAGCTTCTATACTCTAAACAATTTGGTTTTACAAAGGGGCGCTCCACGACTGATGCCGGTGTTGAGCTTGTAAAACATATCTTTGATGCCTGGGAGGATTCACATGATGCTTTAGGTGTCTTCTGTGATTTGTCCAAGGCCTTTGATTGTGTAGAACATGATACATTGATCAGGAAATTACATCACTATGGTTTAAGTAGTTCTGCTCTGCATCTTCTTACTTCATATTTGAGTAATAGGATTCAGAGAGTTGATGTCAACGGGACGCGTTCGCATGGGTCTGTAGTCAAAATGGGCGTCCCACAGGGATCAATCCTCGGTCCTTTTTTATTTTTAGTTTATATTAATGACTTACCACACCTCGTCAATGACAAGCACGAGATAGTACTGTTTGCTGATGATACCTCACTTTTATTTAAATTAAAACGACAGCAAATTGATATGGACGATGTAAACATTGCTATCTCAAAGGTGGTTCGCTGGTTTGAGGTTAACAACCTGCTTTTGAATAGACTAAAAACTAAATGTATTCGATTTTTGATGCCTAACGTCAAACAAGTGAACACCTCAGTAAAGGTTAAGGATGATGTGTTGGATCTTGTGGATAACACCAAATTTTTAGGCATTACACTAGATTCTAAGCTGCAATGGGGACCACATATTAGTAAATTGTCGAATAGACTCAGCTCTGCAGCATACGCAGTCAGGAAAATTCGCCAGTTAACTGACATTGACACTGCCAGGCTTGTATATCATAGCTATTTTCATAGTATAATGTCATACGGTATTCTCCTGTGGGGAAATGCTGCCGATATTCAGACCATCTTTGTTCTGCAGAAAAGAGCTATTCGAGCAATTCATAATTTGGATTATGGGGCTTCGTTAAGGAATAAATTCAAGGAAATAAACATTTTAACAGTTGCAAGCCAGTACATTTATTCCAACCTAATATATTTATTCCAAAACAAGGCCTCATACTCAAAGAAAAGTGATATCCACAATTTGAATACTAGAAATAAGAGTAAGCTAGTAGTGCCGGCTACCCGGCTAGAGAAAATAAAAAAATCTGTTCAAGGCCAATGTGTGCGCTTTTACAATAAAGTGCCAAGCAATATTCAAAATTTAAGTTATAATAAATTCAAAAAGATTATAAAACGTAAACTTTGTCAAAAAGGGTACTATTCAGTGCTAGATTATATTGAAGATAAAAATGCTTGGGATTAATTTGCTCGGTCCCACAGGCTACTTATGTTTGATTAGTTTTAAGTTTCATGTGAGTGTGAGTTATTGTGTCTATATTATGCTACTAAGTACTTTTATATTATTATTAAAAAAGCCTTATTAATTGACAACAACATTATAGACACACCAGCTCATATACTTATGAAAAATTCAATGTAGTTACTAAGTTTTTAAATTGTATAGAATCAAGACGTATAAAAGAGTGGCCCGGAGTTTCTTGCCTGATTCTTCTCACGAGGCTCTACTTTCTGAACAGGTATTTTTTTCAATGCTCAACTATGTTAATATGCATTTAAAGTTACTTTTTATTATTTTTATTTGTATGACTTTCTGACGTTTCCAAAAAATTTAAACATTTTTATGGAAATAAACATACTTGAGTTTGAGTTTGAGTTAAAACTAAACTAGAGGACCCGTGCTGCTCCACAGCATATTTTAATATTCTAAAAAAGCTCTTACATATAGGTACGATGAGTACATTGTAGCCTTATTTAATAAGTAAAAAGATGATATTCTTACCAACAATATATATATATATATATATATATATATATATATATATATATATATATCACAAAACTTCTTATCTCACAACATTGGCTTTGCGTTGCACCTTAGGTATCGTGAAATTTCCACCTTGGCATTAGTTTTGGTAAAATTGTAGTCATGGTAGAAATTGTAGCTTTGGTAGGAATAGAAATACTATTGGTAAATATGGTAGTTTAAAAAAAATGTTAGTCATGGTAGTTTTGGTAGGAATAGCAGTTTCGGTAAAATGGTAGATTTGATAAAAATGGTAGTTTTGGAATGGTAGGAATGGTAACTGGTAGAAATGGTAAGTATCATTGCTACCAAAATACCATATGCTCCAAAAATACATTTTCTACCGAAACAGCTATTCCTACCGAAAATACTATTCCTATCAAAACTACTATTTGTACCAATACTACTATTCCTACTAACACCATCGTATCTACCATTTTTCAAAACTACCATTTCTACTAAAACCGCCGATGCTGTCAAAAGTACCTTTTCTCTCAAAACTACTATTCTTACCAAAGCTACAATTTCTACCATAACTACCACTTGTAATATAATTATATGACAATAGTACTATGAACCGCTGTAATATGTTCCACATAAAAAAAATTAAGATGCCCGAAGAAAGTCCGTAATTTAAAAACACAAAAAAATTCCTAACATAAAACGTAATTTACCCGTCTGTAGAGTTGATTTTCCCAACATAAGGCGGAAATTTCACTATATTTGGGGAAAATTCTTCGGGTCGCGGGTATACTGACGTCGTTACCGCGACCCCGTCATGAGGGTCGATAGAGGAACACCGCGGTGTTTTAGTGGGTATCTCCGAACATCTAGGGGGGAGAGCCGAGCCACACCCTTTCACCTGCCTCAAACTCGGTACAGAGTTGGCGCAGGGGTCCCTTTGAGGGATAGTCCGTAACTTGATTTCATCGCGATACAAAAAAAGGGAGAAAATTCCTCAACATCATAGATCAGTTCACCCAACATTAAGGGTTAACTGGTAACATTCGGGGAATATTACCTGCCATCAGCGATAATTCACTATAGTGATAATATTACCAACATAGGGTATAATTTTACACACCACCACACTCACACCCGTATGAAAGTAAGGCAAGCTCACCTTAAGGAGGCATTAACGGTTTTTCCTGGCAGTTACCGCAAGGAACTTATTAGATGCCATAAAAATATTTTTGAATTTAGAACCGTCCATGTAGAGAGAAAGCAATGGAATCTTAAGAAATTTATAGTTAAGAATTGAAAAATAAGTTCAATGTCCACACCTACCTTCCCTCAAACTTACCCAATTTAAATGAGCATACCATCAAATGAAAGAGCTCTTTTCAGCGCGTGTTATAGGCCTATAACGAAACGCCTACCTCAATGAGAACCAGATATATAGAAGCAGAAAGTAAATGTATGGGAGAGAACTATTTTTGCATATAACTTGATGAATGTGCAAGTTAGGTAATTTCTAATGCTTGATGACAAATCGATGCAGCAAGAGCATTCATTTAAAAAAAATCATGCGAATCGGTTGGGTAGAACGGGCTGGCCGACTCGTATTATAAAACACAAATTCTTTTAATATATTATAGATATCTTTACATCATCACTATACCCATAGATTTTATGCTACATGTACCTATATTTAAAAGCTTCAATGCCTAAGGGTTATTCAATTAAACGAATGGAAATGTATAGTTTTAACACACCTGTATCGAATGGGAATATTTTAAATGATTTTATATAAAACGAATTCACCATCAATAGGACCACATCATATCAAATATGCGCTTTAACGCGGTTATTTCCGTGAAGTGAATTATAATAACGACCACAACTAATTTAAGGTATGAATTGGATAATTCGATATCTATAATTAAACTCTCATTGAAAAATTATTTGTAACACTACATTAAAATTCAACAGTGCGAATGACCGATATTATCGACTTTCAATGTTTGTTGTCAATTATTGCTGTTTTATTCTCCGAAACACTTAATCTTCGCTGTTTACTATTGTGGCTGCTGACGCTTCAAATTATACAGGTTGCCAAAAGAGTCATCACCAACCCGAAGTCTACACGTTTTGGTCAACATGCCAAGTCATACTTAGCAAAAATATTACCTGGGAAACAATTTTTTTTAAGTATATAAATTTTTGAATCCCCGATTAAATGTGCGCCTGTGTAATGTTCGAAATAGCTACTAATCCATAAAGGCATAGGACATCTATAGAACAAATTGGAGAAAACAAAGTTTTTGTTAGGATTTTTTTACACCTTGTATACACCTTGCCTTGTATAGGCAGCGATAGCCGAGTGGTGAGACCAACAGACCGCTACGCAGAGGGTCTGGGGTTCGAATCCACGGCATGCACCAATAACTTTTCGAAGTTAAGTTCGTATCAAATTGTTAATTATCGCTTGCTTATCGGTGAAGGAAAACATCGTGAGGAAACCTGCCTGTCTGAGAGTTCTCCATGATGTACTAAAAGGACATTTGAAGTCTGCCAACCCGTACTTGGCCAGCGTGGTGGACTATGGCCTTACCCTTCTCATTGTGAGAAAAGGCCCGTGCCCAGCAGTGGGACAGTATAAAGGGCTGATGATTATTATACAAAGCACACTATTGTGTAAGCGCGGCGCAGCAGTCATCTCTCCGCACCCATACGTTTAGGCCGTAATTATACAGTGTATTTATATTCATCAACTGGCCAGTAAATAATCATATATTATATTTTATCTTCTAGAATGTTTCTTTAACCATACACAAACATCATTTCAACATCGAATCCTACACAATGATTGAAACATAATGTGCTGATATAACCGATTTTTCGAGTAGCGTACGACCAATAATCTTCTTCAAACTAGTTGAAAATTTTCTTTATTTTTAAGAAGACTGCTGCCACAGAGGGAATTATTTGTGTCACGGGAGACTGTACAACTAATGAACACAAAGAACACTCAGGCTCAAAAAAACAAGTAGTGCATCACGCAAAGTATTGTCTTGTGTGGGATCGAACCAGAACACTCGGTGCAGTGTTACGGTAACGTGATCGCATAAGTCACCACGCCAGCCATGCAGTCAACTTTCTACAAGAAACTGTAATCATAACATCCTCCTAATATCCCCGTAATATCAGTTGAAACCCGGGGTTCACAAAAAAAAAGCTTATAATGTGTCAAATGCGGTTAGTCTAGTAATAGTCCAGTTCCACAGAGCGACAGCCTGTCTGAGCTGCGCAACCCAAAAGGATAGGAATATTACATGATTTAGACTAAAGTACAATCACACTATAACGCCTGTCATAGATTTTTATGACAGTCGGGACCGCCAGCTTAACCTGCTCTCTGAGGCACGGGGCAAACACATCATCATCATCATCAGCCCTTTACTGTCCCACTGCTGGGCATGGGCCTCTTCCCAGTATGAGAAGGGTAAGGCCATAGTCCACCACGTTGGCCAAGTGCGGGTTGGCAGACTTCAGATGTCTTTCGAGAACATTATGGAGAACTCTCATACCTACATGCAGGTTTCCTCACGATATTTTCCTTCACCGATTAGCAAGCGATAATTAACAATTTGATACGCACTTAACTACGAAAAGTCATTGTCGTGCCGTGGATTCGAGCCTGAGACCCTCTGCGTAGCAGTCTGTCGGTTTCTCCACTCAGTTATCGCAGCTAGGCAAACACATAACTCCGTAAAATTGGTGGTGGGCGCCATAGATTCGAACCCGATACCCACTTCGCGGCAGTCTGTTGGTATCTCTTCTAGATTATCGCCACCTCGCTAAAAAGCTCTTATATAAGACGATGAATATAATTTTACCCATCTATTTATATCATAATTTTATTTGGTCGATGTCGAACAACTCCAAACTTGTGCAAAGAGCTTAAGTTAATTCATCCCAGCTGTCCTTCCTGAAAGTTTTGTTGGTAACAGTTACAAACTAAAAGCGTAAATGAATAAATGCGTTGGCAGCATTCTGATTTAGCGTAGATTCTATCCTTAAGGTGAATTTCTTACAAGGTAAGCATTGTGGTTTAAGTGGCCGCCTCGCCGTTTGACACTGTGCCGAGTGTTGTGGGTTTGTTTCCTACACGAGACAACACTTTGTGTGTTCCATAAATTGTTGTTTCGAGTCTGGGTGCTCATTGTGGCCGTTGGTATGTTTGTAAAGTCCCTCACGATACAGGATTTATTACTAGTAAGCGACTTGCCTTTAAGAATTAAATTTTATTATGCTTTCGTACTTTTAAGGTTGAACTGGAGCTCTAATAGGATCACTACATATTTTTATGATTGAACGCGTAAAAGTGTCTCATACAGATAAATAAAATGCTTGGGTTTGTATTCGTAGTGTATATTTGTATTGTTTATCTGTATTGTATATTTTGTAAATAATATGAAATTACCAAGAAGAATACAGTCCCGAATTGCGTTACCTACAAAAATAAATCCCGTCACAAAGCCGAATTACGAAATCACTCCACTTCCAACCTCTACAATAATAATTTCACTCGTCTCAAAAAAAAACAAGCTACTCCACCAATCAAATGAAAATAAATTTGCTCATAAATCTCGAAATATTTCCGTACCACAAACAGGTGGAACAAAATTGTTCAATAGCAGCAATAAAAATAAGCACCAACCTTCGGCAAAGTTACCTTTTGAGAATTAAAGTGCTCGGTGTTCCTTTATTTTATTTAAGGTTTAGGTGCTCGAAATGCGTTACGTTAGGGCAATAATAACGAGTCATCCCTACTAATATTATAAATTCGAAAGTGTGTATGTATGTATGTTCCGTTTTCACGCTAAAACGGCTGAACCGATTTTGTTGAAATTTTATATAAAGATAGATTGGACCATAGTGACGGACGTAGGCTACCATAAGTTGCAAAAAATTAACTGGGAGGGATTGTAGGGAGGGTAGAAATTAGTTCGGCACATATTTACCTCTTGGAAGTAAGAACGCATGCGCTGTAATAATTGAGTGCGCATGTGCTATCGTATAGCACTGTCAGTACTGTCACATCATACATAATGTCATATTGTGCACAGTCTAAGTTGTGCACGGTGCTTACATTGTTCGCATATATTATTAGAAACGAATAATTATAAACTAGTTACGCTTACAGGGCTGAAACGATTTTCTCAACTTATATTATAAATGCGAAAGTTTTCATAGTTATACAAATATTGGACATGTATTGGAACATGGCTTTGACATTTGTCTGTATACAAGGTGATGTTATTATGTACCTTTCGGTAGATAATGTCATGGATACTGACCAAGTTACTTTGTACCCTATATTGTTTCTGAAGTCTTTAGAGTAATCAGGAGTGTCTTCACACAAATTGAGACTGAAAATAGAATTGTGTTACCCCGAATTTATTGCGTGCGAAGCCGCGGGCAAAAGGTAGTAAAATATAATCCTGTTCTACATTCAACTTGTATAGTTACTGTATATCGTTAGGTTAGAGGTCAGAGAGTAAATTGCTTTCGTGATAAAGAAAATAGATGTTGTTGCCACCTCGAGTTACGTGTGGTGTTTTTGTTGCTTCTGGTCACACATGTGGCCACTAGATCCTAGTGCGCGTATGAAGAATCAATCGGGCGGATGTTCTTCTTTATTTTTTAGACACAACTCTCGCACTAGGACTAAATCCTATGTCGCGGGGGACTTTACAAACATACAACTAATAGACACAATGAACACCCAGTTCATTGTGTCCGTTACCCGCTAATTACGTAAGTAGCTGATTTCAGGAGTAAACCCAGTAGGTACATATCGTAATTTCAAGCAACATCGCAGCAGATAGTAGGTTCGGCAACCAGCTATGATCTATATGAGTTACAAGCTATGATCTATTAAAGTATACCATGTTAGACAAAAATCTTGTCGGGTGATTTGGATAAACCTTCTTGCGATATCATGCGACGTGTACGATGATCGTAAGTGGCTTATGAGACTACTCTTTTGGATACCCTCAGTTAACAGCGTTGGCCTCAAATCACTTGCATGAGACCTGAAAAGCTATGCGTAGAAACAGGTTCGACAACACATAATCCTCACTTTGCCGCAGGTAAGACAAATTCAGTAAAACTATAATAGTAATATCACCATTATAAGCATGTGCTCCAAAACCGTGCAAAAATAAATATTCAGCATTATAAGCAGCTTATAGATAACTTTTCTCCCATTCGACAAACATAAACGTCGGATATTTTATTGCTAGAACATTCAAACGATCCCTCAAGTGGTAACAAGCAAGACCTTTGCGTGTCAGTCTATTAGGGCGCATAGCATTCAATAATTTACTACTACATAGAACACCGTGACCTTTCGGACGATTCTTTAAATATACTGTTTTCAATACGGTTGCTCCTTATTCTGGTCAGGTTACGTGAAAGGCCAATCACGTGTTTTGGGCGTATTAATAAAATGATTATACAAGTATAATGTAAAAGTCTATGAGGATATGTGGATGTTTTACTCTTTGGTGCAAATTTCAATGACCGGATTTTAATAAAACTTTACAGTAATATATAACTTATTCAACAGAATAACACATAAGTAACCTACTTTTTCTCAGCAACTGTGATTAGAGGATAGATGCTAGTAATTTCATAAATCCGGTAGAAAATTAAATTTCAACGGACTAGGAAAATGCTAGAGAGTTGCAGTGGTTATACTAATTAAGCTCACTATGAACTATAACTACGACTGCTATTAATTCGAACTATATCATTTACCTAACATAAAACTACTGTACCTAATGCATACTCTTCAAATACGTGATACTCCCAAAATACTCCTCAAAATCTAAAAAAGTGCTGCGTAATTGCCCAAAACAGCCACTCTCAAGATTGACAGCTTGGAAGCAACATATCCATACCTTACTACACAGCAAAACATTCTTCTCCTAGCATCCTTTATTCGCTCCATACAATACAAAAATCTTACCAACAAATACACGATAACAATAACTGTCACGTCTCCAAAAAGGGGCCCCAAAACCATACACAATGTAGGGGATTAAATGCTGCTTTATAACAAGACTGGTGCACTTAGCTAAATGAACGTTGCGCCACTTCTTTAGGATTGTACCATCTGGCGCGACTTACAGCGCGTTGGACCAGACAAATATCTAAACTAATTGAACAAACAAATGGGGCGATGGGAAAAATTCGTTAAAACTACAAAGTTTATTGGGTAAACATAGTCACGCGTTTCGCGAAACAAATAAAAAAGGTTCGATAACTAAATTTCGCCGCGCTGATTCGCTGAAAATCGACCGTGTTTCGACAACGAATAATAGAATTTTGTGTTCATACCGACTGCATGCATAGACTGCCACCAGCCTGGCCTATATTAATTTGGACGGCGGCGGTTTAAAAAAAAGAATGGAAATTTCCAGTTTAGATTTCTTCGGCCCTGAACCAGGCGGTGCAACAAATTCATAGGTTTATATAGTCATTCTTCGGTTCTAACATGCCTAATCCCCTTATTATGGTTTAGACACTTTAATTTTGTATCTATTTGCGAATACCTATTAATGGCTATGCACTTTTTTAAATACGTTTTTACCAGTTGTATTTCAAGCTGTTGGTATTCCGAAAATAATAAAATAAAAATAAAAATATTCAATCTCCTAACGTAGCTACCAATCTAAGCAGAAGTTATGTAATGTATCTGCTACAAAAACTGTAAATAAATCTACATAACCATTCCTCCACACCATATTAACTCACAAAACTAACAAAAATACACGAAAAGCAGTATCTAAGTAAAAAATCTCATTCATCCCCATTTACGTGAAACATCGCAAACGAGACTAATAAATAAAACGCGAATCAAAACAAACAGACATAGGATCAGTGTGTCTCCGTAACACTGATTGATTGAAGATAAATTCGTATAAAAAACACACAAGGATGGTATCAAAGCGAATGATCAGCGAGACGTGTGCGGGGCAAGCGGCCTATCGGCAACGGTGTTACAGACGACACATAGTTAACAGTAGATTAATCAAAGATTACTAATCCATGGATTCGACGACCAGCAGAAAATACAGTAAGATTCAGTTGCCACCCTTCTAAAAAGTATTGGCCGTTCTGTCTTTTTTTTTTTGTATACTATCTTCTGCACGCGACTCCACTCACTTTCAGGTTATTGGGACCAAAGGTAACCCATGTGCTATTCTGTTATATAAGCTATATTACTTGAAAGTTTCATTTAACTGCCTCCGTGCTCCTGTGGATAGCGTATACGACTGCTGATCGGAGGTCCCGGGTTCGATTTCCGGGTCGGGCAAATCGGGCAAAAGTGTTACTGGGATTTCCGAATTCTCAGTAGCAGCTCGGAGTCTGGTGATGTGCCCGGTAACGGCAATAGGCTCGCGCCCTATTACGTGGGTCCTAAAAATTCATGGCGAAATGTGGGTGTAATATTACCTACACCGCTGCCTACTCCTTCGGGGATACATCGTGAGACTATAAATAAATAAATAAATAAATAAATAAAAGTTTCATTAAAATCCGTTTTGTGGTTTTGGGTGATCTTATAACTTATGAGAACTATAAGAGTCTTATTATAAAAGAAGGACTTAATAAATATCTGATTTTAATACGCATACATACATACATACATAGACTCACGCCTGTTTCCCCAAAGGGGTAGGCAGAGGCATATTAAACGCCCACTTTTCGCCAGTGTTTTGATCCCACGTAATAGGTGGCGAGCCTATTGCCGCTTATCGGGATATTTTGTTTAATACGCGTTTTTAGTTAATAGATAATAACTTGAAAGTAGTCTCCTAAAAATATAACTAACTCTTTCTTGGAATCCAACTGCGGTGCATAAGTCTGACATTGCTAATGACCAGATGAAAATGTTCAACTTAGTTATAGTTGGTCGTGGGTTTTCCGCACTTAGCCACTTATTTGGGCCATTGTGCGTATGTGGCAACTTGATTGACGCCGACTACTCATAACACCTTAGTTCCTTCCAGAAAGCCATTAGTTGGCTGGTGTCGTTTAAAGCTTCACTCATGGTTCTGGGGTTGTTCAGCAGCTTTGCCGGTTGATCGCTCACACTTGCACAGTGCAGAATGACGTGAGCGGGTGTTTCTTCGGTTTCCATGCAGCCCCTGCACAGTGGGCTGTCCGTAACGCCTATGTTGAATAGGTGCTTGTTGAGTGGACAGTGGCTAGTTATTATGCCCGTCAGATGCTTAAGTGTTTTTCTATTAGAATGCAGCAGCTTGTGTGAGAGTCGCTTGTTCAAGCAGGGGATAGCATCTTTTGTTTGTCTGCATTCTTTTATGTTTGCCCACTGTTTTTCGTGTTCATTTATTTATTTATTTATTTAATACAATTACTCTCACTACTTACAGTCACCCAACGAGAGCTAATGTATTATTATTTTAAAACACATAAAACATTGCAATTAATATACAATTTCACTCTAATAATATATAGTTATGATATAATTCCTACATTTAATAACTTAAATCAAAATCTTTCATTAAAGCGCATTAAAATTCAATAGTATCTATCTAGTATACATTAATGTCATAACAATTATACAAGTCAAACAAAATATTAAGTCAAATTCGTCATAATAATAATTATATTCAAATAAAAATTTTAAAATATACATCTATCAAAATTGTCATATTACATTAATAATTTGTATCATATTCCCAAGCGACTTATACACATACATAAATTTACTTACAGACGAAATAAAGAATCTTTAATATGTCGCTTAAATTGCGAAAACTTATCATAAAATATGTCAACATTTGGCTGTTGAGCAATCATAGTATTAAGCATTGTAATGGCTCGATTGGTGGGCGCGTACTGCGAGGTACATGTGCGGAAAGGCGGGGCCGCCAACAGACGGCGCGAGCGCAGCCTGTTGTACTGGTTTGGAACTGAAAATCCACAACGTCTGAGAGTATCGGGATCATCTATTTCACCGTTGAGCAATAAGAAATAGTGTACCATTACTGCGAACTTACGTCTTAACTCGAGAGTATCAATGCCCACCATGCCTGACACAAACAAAGACGGGTATAAATACGGATAATATCCATAAAGCTTCCTATACAATGCCCTTGCGAATTTGCGTTGAACTCGTTCAATCATCACCCTATACCTCACCTCGTGTGGGTCCCAAACCAGGGAGTTGTATTCGAGTTTGCTGCGCACCAAGGCAAAGTACAAGGAGATAACCGTATTTCTGCTAGTGAAGCGAGCTGATTGCCTCATGACAAAGCCAAGAGCCTTATATGCCCGTTTGCACATCGCAGTTATATGGGTGTTAAAGGTAAGCTCCCTGTCTACAATCACACCCAGATCGCGAGTTTCTGTGACACGCTCCAGCAGAACACCGCCTAAGCTGTACTGATAATCATAAGGTGAGTGAGACCGAGTAAGCGTTATAGTTTTACACTTAGTCGGATTGAATTCCAAGTGATTACGCTCACTCCACGTTACTACATTGTTTATGTCCTGCTGAAGCGCATCACAGTCACTTTTCAAGTGCGGTTCTCTCGCGTAGCCACGTTTTGAGTTGGCTTGCTGGTATCGGTACAATCGGCTCGGGTCCCATTATCATTGTGTCCGATCCTTGCCGTGCCAGTTGGTCTGCGGCGTCATTGCCTGCGGAGTTGCTGTGGCCTGTAATCCATTGCAGCGTAACCCGATTCTTCTCTGCAACCTTTTGCAGCTCTAGGTGGCATTCCATGATGAGGCTGCTGTTAAAGCAGTTGCTGCCGAGAGCTTGTAGTACAGAGGCACTGTCCGTGATAATGCGTATAGCCAGGTCACTTACGTTCCTAGACGCGATTGCTGTTGCGGCTCTTGTTATCCCAACCCACTCGGCTTGGAATATGGTGTTATGGGTGCCAAGGGATGTTGAGATGTTGATATTTAAGTCATGGGAGAATACGCCAGCACCTGTCCCATACTTCATTTTTGAGCCGTCTGTGTATACTCTGACTTCGTGTATACCAGAGCTGTCTTTGTGTTCCTCCTGCAATTGGATGCGATATTTTTTGTCAAAGACAAAAGTTTTAGGGATGAGATCGCAAGCGTCCTCTAGCATCGGGATCTCTTTGGTTAAGGTCCCTTTTAGGCGTGCGTGGGTAATTCGATCATCCTTTCTCCATAGCCCGAGCTTGTCTAGACGGATTGCTGCAGCGCCAGCTTCCTGCTGGATCATTAGGTGCAGCGGTCTTAGGTCCAGTAGTATCTCCAAGGCGGCTGTTGGGGTGCTCTTCATGCAGCCTGTTGTGGCCAAGCAGGCTAGGCGTTGAAGGCTCTGTAGCTTTTTTGTGATTGTGCTTAGTTGCGTGCGTAGCCACCACACTACTGCACCATATGTAAGCATGGGGCGTATAAAGGCAGTGTAGATCCACAGGGTAATTGATGGTTTGAGACCCCATTTTTTGCCTATGATTCTCCGACATTGCCAGAAGATTGTGCATGCTTTTGTTGTTTTTGTGCTGATGTGCTTGCCCCAGTTTAGCTTATGGTCAAGTATTACGCCCAAGTACTTGACTTCATTCGATAGGGTAAGCTCCGTTCCAAAGAGTTTTGGTGTTTTGCACATATGGGTTTTCCTTTTGTTGGTGAAAAGTACTAGCTCCGTTTTGTTGGGGTTAACCGTCAGTTCATGTTGGTTGCACCATTCCTCCATGATCCTGATGGCTGCTTGCATCCGATTTCGGATCGTGTCTTCTGAGTCACCTTTGATCAGGATGGTAATGTCGTCTGCATAGCCGACCGTGAAGAATCGCTGTCGTTTAAGTTCCGTAACAGATCGTCCACCACAATGTTCCACAACAGGGGTGAGAGTACACCTCCCTGAGGGCAGCCTTTTGCAACTATGCCCCTTGTGGTGGAGTTTACCGTGAATTGTATTGCCCTCTGTTTCAGCAGTTGATCAATCCAGCCACTAAGGGTTTGCTCAACTCCGAACTTTTCGAGGGCCCGGCTGATACTGTTGAACTAAGTTTTGTCGAAGGCACCTTCTATGTCAATGAAGGCCCCCAGTGTCATTAACTTGTTGGTAAGCGCTGTTTCAATGGTTCCCACAACGGAATGCAGCGCCGATTCAGTTGACCTACCACTTCTGTAGGAGTGTGTGTGCCAACAGAAATGTTCAACTTACATGCACGTTGTTGTGAATTTAGTCCGGGACTTTTAGTTATATAAAAATACTGGAAAATTAAGACAACTGTTTGCTTTTTAATTTTTTTTTTGTATATGTAGTACGTTTGTTTATTTATGAGATGATTGACAACAATTTCTTGATCAGCGAGTATAAGATGAGTGAGTTTTTTAAACATGCTTTGAATCTAAAAACATTAACTAGAACCACAATTCTATTTGCTTACTGTATTTGACAGATTGCTATTTTATGGATGACAGGCACCTCAAATCTAATCATAGGTACTGTAAAAGATTATGAGAAAATACAATTCAAACAACAGAGATTCTTTTGTTGTTTGAAGGCTTTCTGTTATTTTTTTGGACAAATATATTATTGTTCTGGTGGTTTTGGTGATTGATAGCTCTGACGCATTTAAAATTATTAAGCCAAACCTGTCTTTCTATGAATATTGTGCAAAAAGAAAACAACAGGCGAAACGAATAACCATACAAGAAGTAGTCTTGCATGCAATGCAATCTACATCTCATATTTATACGATACTAGTACTGAATCCGTCTCAAAATAACTCGACCAAACATTTTTGTACTGTCCTCCTAACGCAAAAAATGGGGTCACATCAAACGGCGGGAGTCCTATAACCTTCTTTGCCATAAGATCCGATATCGACGAAGCCTATCGGCTGTTCAGAGACACATCAGTAGCAAAGTTAGTCGGTTCATTACACTTTACTTAGGCGAAGCTAATCTCCCAGTAATCACGTTCGTACGATACGTTTACGCCACATTTGTCTTATTTTACGTACTTTTCATCGCTTGGCGACGTTTCTCAATGTTCGGGTCGGGATTACCCGGGGGTTACAGTCGAGTGACAAATTGGTGCATTGAGAGGTGAGTAGTTTTAAGTAGCTGATAGATTTTTGATATCTGGTATTACTTCATTAAGAATATAATTATTGCAAACTTAGTAATCGCACTCCTAAAAATGTTTAAAGCCTTTTATCATCTTCGAGATATAAATGAAAGCAAGAAATAAATATGTACTATTATTTATTTAAATTAATACCTCTTAAAATAACTGACTACGTAATATTTGTGAGACTGATGGTTGAAATTGTTTGACGATTATGTAAACTTATTATGCTTGTACTTTGTTGTATACCTAGTTTGATGATAAGCTTACATTTGCGACATGTTTACAATGTATTGAAATATTGTAGGTATCATCATAGCATGTAGGTATATTGCACATTATATAATGAATTGAGACTTAAGTGTACATTTATTAAAATTCAAATATTTATCTATATTTTCCAATAGTATTAGTCGAAAATTACAAAATATTCGTGTATCGTGTTTACCCTAGTTTTACAGCACGCCTTGATTTTTATTTTGTCACATCTGCTATAGCATATATAGGCTGTTCAAACGTATGAAGTAGGAATTCGAAAACAAAGTCAATTACATCGTTTAAACGAAAATTTTCTCCTCAGAAATCAACAAAAATATTCAGAATCTAGTTAATATAATAATACTAAAGTTTGAGAAACTTTGAACATGCCAGTTTGTTTATATGAAGCCCAAGGAAAATCTCGTTACAGTGAAGGCGTTTGTTAAAGAAGATGTATTTCAACTTATTTTCTTGTGTAATACGTAAATTCTTGGGAAATACGATAAGAAAGACAAATGTTTCTATTATGTTATGGATAGAAGATTACGGCACAGTCTGAATTGTCCTTATTCCCACCTCGACAAATCAAAAAGTATGTACGTACACTGATTTATTTATTTTATTATCCTATAGTAGAATAGCAATTATGTTCTATTCTATCATTAAAACGTATCTTACACCTATGCGCTTGCTTCTATGAGCAATGGAAAAACAATCTTAATAGGCTTGTGTCCAAAAAGAATAAATCGGTTTGATTGTAGTATTTATATATTCATTATGATTTTAAGATGTCAAAAAAGTTTATTATCTTAATATATAAAATCCTTGCGTTACTGACTGACTGACAGACACGCTACAGTCGAAACTATTGGGCGCAGGTAGCTGAAATTTGGCATGTATGTTCCTTGGCGACCGTAGGGGTGCACTAAGAAGAGATTTCCCGAAATTCCCACGGGATCGGCCAAACCGGGTAAATTAAAAAAAAATGCAGGCGTAGCTGCTGGCGTCCTTTAGTATTATATAAATATTATTAAAGTAGGTATTTCAGAATAGAGTATTTTATTATTTTGTATTAGATTATACTAATATTAATGTGTGTTTAATATTAATATGTGAACACCAATCAGTGAGCATTACGTCAAACAGCACGTCTGCCATTCATCATTCATGTTGTTGACGTTTTAGTAGTAAATACAACTAAAACGTCTCTCTACCTGTCAAATCGAATATAACAAAATAAAAGTGGGTACATCAGACCAGACTCCATTCACGGTTTGTTGGGTTTTGGACTTTGTGATATCACTCAACCGCCATGATGGTTTACAGCGTCGTCGTGTCAAATTCAAAAAGGTTTTTAAAAAGCCGTAATTAGTAATGTTGCTGATCGATTTTTGAAGAAAAATCAAGTGTTTCAGTTTAACATCTAATAAAGTAACGAATCAATCGCTAATTACATTTTAGGACACAAGCCTATTATGTTGAAAACCCACTTCTTATATATTAATCCTTTCTTTTTTAAATCGCATTATATTACTCACATGGATTAATGTAGGAAGTCATAATTCCCGAATCCCGTGTATCACATTAACGCGCTGTTGCCTAAGTAATCAGCGCTTAAACTTTACGAACGCAAAAATATTGAGTCTCGATGAATAATAATTTCGTTGCTAAATGATACCTAGGCCTCTGGTGTATTAAAAATCGTCGCAAGAAAATTATCTTAAATTTATATAAAATGTTGCTTGATCAAACTTCAAACCAGTTTCAAATATTAACAGCCATTTATATATTAATTAAACGTTACTGAATTAACAACGAAAATGTTCCCCGAATAAAAACATCAGTGACAAGAAAAAGAGCACCAATTTTTAACGAAATTAATTCATTGAGTTCGACAACTCACCTTTTTTCAGCTTTTTAATGACTTTTTTTAATTAGTTGGCTCTCAAAGAGTTTCCTTTATGAAGTAGGTCGAAGAGTCCGCTTTAAATTGTTCTTGTATTCATTAAACGCCTTTGAGAGAGTTGTTGACCTTTAATTTGGTCTTTCGTCGTCTTTTAAATAAGTTGTGCGCAGTATTTGCTCTGCTGCAGAAATAAAAGGGTTGTGATTACTCTACAAATGATGTCACCCGCGGCTCTACCTAATGAATTATGCACTTTAACTTTCCTCAGGTATCACATTGTCTATCAGTGAAAACAGTACAAAAATCGTTCAATAGTTTTTAAGTTTACTGTGAGCGTACTGATAGATAGGACGCGGCGAAGACTTCATTTTATTATAGCTATATAGAAGATGTTTACTGAAATGAACTGCTGGAACAAAAGCAGGTTCACATAAAGATATACCTAAGAATTTCTATTAAATTGCTATCTGAATACTAGAATTTCGATACTTTTTGTTTTCGAAATAACACGGGCGTCATAACTTTTCAGTAATGCTACAAGCGAAATCTCCGAGCTCGATAATATTAATAAAATACTCATCTTAGATTCAGATAGGGATAAGGAATTTTACAGTGTTGTCTTTCTTGGGCGCCTGATAAATTTGCTGTTCAATGCGTTAAGACTATAACTATTAACTAATAACTTAGTGCATTTTTACCCCCACTTTGCTTTACACGGGCTCATAATTGAAAGTCGGGAAGCTGGGCAACGGTGAATGAAACGTTGAGCGGAGCGTCAAGTGGAGTGGCTAGCAGTGTGGCTAGCGGAGCGGCTAGCGGAGTGGCTAGCGGAGCGGGTAGCAGAGCAGACCAGCAAATAGAGCAACATACAGTGTAATGGCTAGCGGAGCGGTTAGCGGAGCGACTTGCAGAGCGGAACGACTAACGCAGCGGTTAGCGGAGCGACTAGCCGAGCGATGGTTAGAGCTTTGAGCTGGCGTATTGTTTGACGAGCGGAGCAGGTGCAACTTTTATACGGAGTAACTGTCGTCTGACTTCTGTAAACTGTAATAAGGAATAGTGAAATTCATGATTTATTTGAGGACACTGACTCCCCGTAGCGACTTTCAATGATCTTGATGAAACCGGCACCGGCAGTTTAACGTGCTCTCCGAGGCAGGGAGAAAGCCAAAATTAACTTTTTAATACGAACATAACTTCCAAAAGTCAGCACCGTGGATTCGAACCTAATACGCTCTGCGGCTAGTCTTTTACGGTCGTATTGACTAAAAATAAATAATCGAGTTATCTTAAGCCGCTGCCTTATAAACAAACTCGCAGGAACTTAAGTTTGCACTTCAAACAGAAATGTATGAATTATTTACTTTCGTAAAACAACTTTGTGTTATTCAAAGTAGTTTTGTTCAAGAGAATTTGTCGATTCGATAACACTAGCTATAGTTAATTGCCTTTACAGAAAAGGTAAAATAAATATAATTTTAGATAGATTTTAAATATATTTTTTCTAGGGGGGGATTACGTGTTTGAGCCGTTTGGGGTCGAAACGTTGGGGCCATGGGGTCCAAATCTGAAATCTATTTTTAGAGATCTCGCAAAGAGACTGGTCGACGCCTCGTGTGACCAGAAGGCTTGGGTGTACTTGGCCCAAAAGTATAGCATTGCCATACAACGTGACAATGCTGCCAGCGTTCTGAGCACGCTCCCAGCTGACGGCGATGTGGAGGACTTCGACGCCTCTCACTATGACGCCCTCTAAATTAGTTTCTTCTCTATATATTTCTTAGAATAGAATTTTATAAAATTTAAAAAAAAGTTTTAAAATATATTTGACAGTTGACTTTTACGTCAAATTTCAAATATCTTTTAGAACTTTTTTATAATATAAATTAAATTCTACGCAATTGCATTAATTAATGAATATCCATAATAGTCATGTTTGGGATGTATTAACAAATCAATTTCATTACTATCGCAATTCAATTTATTAACTTAATTTTGAAGGCTATCAATTACAATATACTTAGTTTTATGAGGCAAGTAACAAAATCTGTTAAAACATGGGTGCTTATACTAGGTTCAACCTGTGCTTCAGGTGTTAAAGGTCTCACAAATAACTACTAACTCATTATGTTTGTTTATAGCAGTAGATAGTAACTTCAATACAATTAAGATTATAAGTAAATTACTAGTTCTCTATTCAATTTATGCAGGTAGGCAATAATTAAGGCTGCCTCCGTGGTCTAGTGGATAGCGTATGCGCCTATTGATCGGAGGTCCCGGTTTCGATTCCCCGGTCGGGCAAAAGTGTTACTGAGTTTTTCTGAATTCTCTGTAGCAGCAAGGCGTCTGGTGATATGCCGGTAGCAATAGGCTCGCCCCCTATAACGTGGGACCTAAAAATTCATGGCGAAATATGGATGTAATATTACACCACTGCCTACCCCTTCAGGGATACAGGCGTGAGTCAATGGGTCTGCAATAATTCACAATATAATACGCTTTAAAACAGCCGTAATCTCTGTATTCACATAGTAAAACATTCGACTATTTTTAGCCCGAAAGCGTTTCAACCCTACCATTAGAAGGTATTAGGCCCTAATGATCAAGTTAAAAGCCGTTTTTATATATTTTTCATGGCATAATAAGCTTTTATTTGCTGTGTACTTATCAACGCACGCAGGCGATGTCAGGGGGCAATATTATAGCAATTATGCTGGACGCACACCTATCCGAGCCGAACGCGTCGAACGCGTCGAAGGAACCGAATTTTAGAATTCTTTATATGAAATCTCATGAAACCTCGCACACTTGTCCGCGTCGAATCGTCCGAATCTGGAAGCACCTTAGAAATCCTCGAAGAATTCGAATGATGTCATCAGATTCGGCGCGGTTAGTGCGGTCGATTCGACTGATGCGGTCGACTCGACCGATGCGCTCGCATTCTATCAGTTGGGTATGACAGAGCAACGCGCGAGTACTATTTCCGCATTGTAAAATGAGTGATTCTAATTTAATTGATTTAGTACGAAATTACGAAGAGCTGTACAATCTGCAATATAACAGTGCGACAGGCGTAAAGGAAATGGATCGATGCGCTCGATTCTTTCGGCGCGGTCGATTCTTTCGGCGCGGTCGATTCTTTCGCCGCGGTCGATTCTTGCTAATGTGCGAGGCCTCCTTGACTTCGACGCGTTCGACGCGTTCGGCTCGGATAGGTGTGCGTCCACCTTTAGGGGGAAGTTCGGTCAACATAGCATATTATTTCTTGTTTTCCGTAGTTAATAATACGTCTATGATATGGGGAGTTGTGAAAGGAACGGGGCTACAAAAATGATCGATACTTCGAACGTTATTATTGGGTTTGGTGCATGGCTGCCTACGACGATTGGTTCCCGTTTGCTGCTTTGCTTGTGAGCCGCTTTTAGCTGTGTTCTAAGTTTAATGTATTGAATTAAATAGAATAGTTACTTTCAAATGGACTTATGTATAAATAAACTAAGCCTGTTTCTGACCACTCGCTTATTCACCCAGGATTGGGCATTCAGTATTCAATTCATGAAAATAAATAACCATTATAGTTATCCTATGGACTCCATTCACGGTTTGTTGTGTTTTGGACTTTGTGATATCACTCAACCGCCATGATGGTTTACAGCGTCGTCGTGTCAAATTAAAAAAGGTTTTTAAAAAGCCGTAATTAGTAATGTTGCTGATCGATTTTTGAAGAAAAATCAAGTATTTCAGTTTAACATCTAATAAAGTAACGAATCAATCGCTAATTACATTTTAGGACACAAGCCTATTATGTTGAAAACCCACTTCTTATATATTAATCCTTTCTGTTTTCAATCGCATTATATTACTCACATGGATTAATGCAGGAAGTCATAATTCCCGAATCCCGTGTATCACATTAACGCGCTGTTGCCTAAGTAATCAGCGCTTAAACTTTACGAACGCAAAAATATTGAGTCTCGATGAATAATAATTTCGTTGCTAAATGATACCTAGGCCTCTGGTGTATTAAAAATCGTCGCAAGAAAATTATCTTAAATTTATATAAAATTTTGCTTGATCAAACTTCAAACCAGTTTCAAATATTAACAGCCATTTATATATTAATTAAACGTTACTGAATTAACATCGAAAATGTTCCCCGAATAAAAACATCAGTGACAAGAAAAAGAGCACCAATTTTTAACGAAATTAATTCATTGAGTTCGACAACTCACCTTTTTTCAGCTTTTTAATGACTTTTTTTAATTAGTTGGCTCTCAAAGAGTTTCCTTTATGAAGTAGGTCGAAGAGTCCGCTTTAAATTGTTCTTGTATTCATTAAACGCCTTTGAGAGAGTTGTTGACCTTTAATTTGGTCTTTCGTCGTCTTTTAAATAAGTTGTGCACAGTATTTGCTCTGCTGCAGAAATAAGGATTATGATTACCAAAAGACGTCGCCCGCGGCTCTACCTACTTGAATTATGCACTTAAACTTTCCTCAGGTATCACATTGTCTATCAGTGAAAACAGTACAAAAATCGTTCAATAGCTTTTGAGTTTATTGTGATCGTACTGATAGACAGGTCGCGGCGAAGACTTTATTTTATTATAGCTATGTAGATAGATGTTTATTGAAGTGAACTCATCATCCTCTCAGCGTCGATTCCCGGGTCGGACAAAGTGTTATTGTTTTATATTTATTGTTTTCCGTTAGGAAATTCTCAGTAGCAGTACGGAGTCTCGTAATGTGCCCGGTACGGCAATAGGGGGCGAGCTCCTATTACGTGGGACCTAAAAATTCATGGCGAAATGTGGGTGTAATATTACACCTCTGCCTACCCCTCCGGGGATACAGGCGCGAGTCTATAAAAAAAATAAAAAAAGACTAGTGTCAGTTTATTAGAAGGTACTGATGCCCTGTAACGATTGTCAAAGATCTTCAAGACAACCGGGACCGACGGCTTAACGTGCTCTCCGAGACACGGGACAAGCGATAATTAAAATTTCAATACGCACATAACTCCGAAAAGTCATTAGTGCGCGCCGTGGATCCGAACACGCTACCCTCTGCATGGCAGTCTGTTGGTATCTCCACTAGGCTATTGCTGCCTCGTTTATTGAAGTGAACTGCTGGGTCAAAATCAGGTTCCCATGAAGATATACGAATTTCTATTAAATTGCTATCTGAATACAAGAATTTCGATACTTTTTGTTTTCGAAATACACGGGCGTCATAACTTTTCAGTAATGCTACAAGCGAAAATCTCCGAGTTCGATAATAGAAATAAAATACACAAATTACAAACGATGAACTATCTTAGATTCAGATAAATAATCATGCACCGTGGTACACCACGGCGAATGATTCAATAAGGAATTTCTCAGTGCTGTTTTGAACTTAAGCTTGCACTTCAAACAGAAATGTGTGAATTATTTTCTTTCGTTAAACAACTTTGTGTTATTCAAAGTAGTTTTGTTCAAGAGAATTAGTCGATTAGATAACACGATTGTAAATTCTGTTTACAGGCTGTTAAAAAGAGTTAACAAAGCTTTAGAATTAAAAGACATATACGTCAATTATTTTGTTTTAATTAAATTCTACACAATTAACGAATATTCATAATAATCATGTTAGGGATGTATTAACAGCCTCCTCAAACCCAACCATGGCGTCTGTGCATATTACTGGCGCGGCTAACATGGCAACGGTACGGTCCGGGTGGCCTATGGCCACACGCCAGGACGGAAGCCTCCTCTCCACATGTCCCTCTGCAGAGTCAGAGGTTCTGTGGATGAGCTGGGCTTTTTCCGAGGGGTGACGGGACTGCCGTTGGTTACGATGCTGACGGCGGGTATAGCCTTAAAAAGGCAACCGTTCGGCCCGACCCGTAATCCTGAACGGACAGGATCGGGAGTCTTTCTCCTGGACGTGGGGAGGAGACAGACTGCGAGGAAGAAAACCTCTTAAAAAAATAACCCGAACCTCAAGCTCTGGCGCCCGGTGAGGAGGTGCGTGGCTGGGGGGAACCCAGTCGCTAGGGCGTTACCAGGGGAGCTCCCCCTTAAGGAGCAAAAATAAAAATGGCGACGGAACAAAATAAGATATTACCCCAGGAGGGTACCACCCGCTTAGCGGGTGGAGAATCCCTCGGCATCCCGGCTCCTGCTGTGGGGTCCAGCCCCTCGTATTCTGGGGGGGGGGCAAACCGCGCCAATACCCGAGTTCGGGTTCTAAAGATGCGGGCCTGCACACGCCCAGTTTTGTGCGCCCCATAACGCCTAGTTCGGCGTCGTCCCGAGTCCAGTCGGGCGAAAGGGATGCAGATAGGAGTAGGCCGACTACTCCAAATGGAAGAAGAAGGCGGCAACGAGGTGTGTCGGAGGAGAGTGACAGCTCATTCATGTCCGTCTCCTCGCTGTCGTCCCAGACTCCCAAAGAGGGAAGGGGGCACAAAAGGAAACCAAACGTCCCGGCCGATGTAAATCTGCCAAATAAACTACCGCGGTCCAAGAGGGTGCCTAAAAGCACCGTCAGTGGGAGAAGCGGGACGGGAACAGGGACGAAGACGGAGCGTGAAGACGCGCTTGGCTCGAAAGTCCCCTCGGGCAATGATCAGTCTCGCGTGGAAGAAGTTGCAGTGGAACTGCGAGACCAACCGTCCGCTGACGTGGGTTCCAGAGTTCTGGAGGCACTTTCGGTGGTGGAAAAAGTTCTGACAGGGACCAAAGGCCTCAGGGGCCAAAGAAAGCTGTCCCTGAAAGAGGCAATCACAGTTGTTAAGGTCGGAGTATCAGAGCTCCACGGGAGAACCGATACAATAGTCTCGGCGGCCTTATCAGGGAGACTAGAGCAGGAGAATCGGGAGCTCCGATCCCAGCTAGAAGCTTTGGGAGAGCAAGTGGCCGTCTTGACTAGAGAACTGGAAGAGCTCCGCCGAGGTGATCATCAGTTCCTTGAAAGGCCCTCGTCAGTGCCTGCACGGGAGACCGACGCGGCTGCATCAGCTCCGATAGATGAGAGGCCAAGGTCGAGCCCTGCATCCACCCGAGACCATATCCGGTCCACCTGGGATACATATTGATGTATCCCAGGTGGACCGGATACTAGCTGAGGTTCGGGTGGAAGCGCTAGCAAGGGTTTTTCCCGATGAGGGTCTTCAGCCTTCCTTGCACAGCAACCCAGGTGGAGTGAACAATACAGTGTCGCCCGGCAAAGGGACACGCAGACGAAAAAAGCGGCGGCGGGGAACGCAGGAACTACCAGCGTCATTGCCCAATTGCCCCTCACCATCACAACGACAGGCAGCCCCACCAGCTACAGAGGTCTGGGCCACAGTAGTTGGCAGAAAGGCTAAGACCAGGATCACCAAGACGACGACAGTGGAAACCCAGGCGGCGGAACGAAGCGCTCTATCGCCAAAAGAAAAGGCCATTCCGCGGCCCCCTTCGACTGCTGCCATCACGGTCTCCTTGCCCCCTGGCTCAGAGACGTCAATGGCCAAGGTAATGGAGGCAGCCAAGGCAAATATTAGGCTCGATGACCTCGGCATTGCAGGAGGTGTCCGCGTTAAGAGGGCAATAACCGGGGCTCTGATTTTACAGATCCCCGGAGAAGGAAACAACGCTAAGGCGGACGCCCTCGCGGCACGCCTGCGGCAAGTCCTCAATGGCACGGGCGCGATTATAGCGCGTCCCTGCAAAATGGGCGAGGTGCGGGTGAAGGACTTGGACGAGTCCGTAATCCCAGCCGAAGTCGCCGAAGCTGCGGTAGGGGGATGTCTTGCATCCGACATAAAGGTCGGGGCTATTCGTATCTCCCCATCGCGGCTAGGTAAGGCCTGGGTCCGCTGTCCTCTTACAGTGGTTCGTAATTTAGCGGTTGCCAAGCGGCTTCAAGTGGGCTGGGCTTCAGCCAAGGTAGAGGTTCTGTTAGCACGACCTTTACAGTGCTACCGGTGCCTTGAAATGGGGCACGTGAGGGCAACGTGCCCCAATGAGACAGACCGCGGCGCACGGTGTTACGTGTGTGGTTGCACAGGGCACGTGGCGCGCGCATGCACTGCTCCTGCGCCGAGGTGCCCGGTCTGCTCGGATCTTGGCCAACCCGCGGACCATCGACTGGGTAGTAAAAAATGCTGCCCGCCAAAAAACAAAAAAAGAAGTGGGCGAATAATAACTCCAGCCCCAGCCGTGATGAGTTCTGATTCACCGCTGGCCGCAGGGACGACCCAGCCGGCTACCCAACCGGCAGAGGAGGTAATGGAAGCCTAAAGTTCACGCCCCCCCCCCCACAGAGTCTTACAGGGCAACCTAAATCACTGCCGCGCAGCGCAAGATCTGCTAATGCAGACGCTTGCGGAGTGGTCGGTTGCCTTAGCGGTGGTAGCGGAGCCGTATTCCCGGACCATCCCCGGTGGTTTGGATCGGAAGATGGCACCGCTGCCGTTTACTGGGCGGGGGGGGGAAAATGGTCCCTATTGCTCGCTCCTTCAAAGTGGATTAGGGTTTGTGGCAGTAGAGTGGGGTCCCATGGTCATTGTAGGCTGCTTCATATCGCCAAATTGCGGTCTCCCCGCTTTCGAGGCGTATCTGGATGGTCTCAGAAACTGCGTGTGCGGCTACCTGTCTCGTCCGGTACTCGTTCTAGGCGATTTCAATGCCCGCTCTACTGAGTGGGGCGATCGCCTGGACGACGTAAGAGGAGGTACACTCATTGAGTGGGCGGCGGGACTGGACCTCAGCATTTTAAACCGGGGTTCGGTCAGTACCTGTGTACGATGGCAGGGGGAGTCGATCGTCGTCCTGACATGAGCCAATCCAGACGTCATCAACCTAGTGTCAGGATGGAATGTGGCAGCGGAGGTGATCACTCTGTCGGACCACCGCCATATCATATTTGATGTGGCCATCCGTCACCCTAGCGCTAACCCGACCCACCGCAGTGGTAGCCTTCCGCGACGGTGGTTTCTCAAGCGTATGGACAAAGACATGCTCGTCGCCGCAGCTACCGCCGCTGACTGGCCAGAGGAAGAACATGCTCGTCTGATCCCGAAACACAGGCGGCCTGGTTCCGTCGCATTATGACAGACATGTGTGACGCATCGATGCCACGGGTCCGGTCGGGAGGGAAGAAGCCTTCGACATATTGGTGGTCGCCCGAAATAGCGGCATTACGCACAGAGTGCATCAGGGCCCGCCGCCGATATCAGAGAGCCCGACGAAGACGACGAGCCACAACCGAAGAGGTTGTCGGAATGAAACGGGAATATGGAGTCGCTGCAAAGGCGCTCAGTTTAGCGATCGCGGATGCCAAGGCTCGATCTTGGAAAGAGCTTATAGAGGGACTGGACATGGACCCATGGGGGCGTCCGTACAAATTTGTACTGGACAAGCTCAGACCATGGGTCCCACCGCTGACACAGACTGTGGACCCGCAACTCGTGAGAAGAGTGGTGGAAACCCTCTTTCCCAGGATCAAGGATTATCTTACAGACCCCCCAACATCGTTGGAGACCGTGATGTGGTCCGACAACTTCGAGGTGACCGCGGCTGAGCTAGACCGAGCTGTGCGTCGACTCGCAGCCCGCAACACGGCTCCAGGTCCCGACGGGATCCCGGGTCGGGTTTGGGTGTGCACTTTGGCCATCTTGGGAGATAGACTGAGGCGGCTATTCAGCAGCTGCCTCCGGCATAGTTTATTCCCCACCAACTGGAAGGAAGCCAAGCTTGTTCTTATAAATAAGCCCGGCAGGACCGCTGACACTCCCTCGGCGTTCCGACCCATATGCCTGTTGGATGAGGTGGCGAAACTTTTCGAGAGAGTTATCGCCGCCCGTATCACTGAGCATCTATCATGTGTGGGCCCCGACTTAACGGACAGCCAATGCGGCTTCCGGCAGGGGCGTTCGACGCTGGATGCGATAAAACGCGTTCAGTGCCTGTCAGCAGAAGCTGTCCGTCTCAAGGGAGTGGCGTTGGCAGTCAGTCTTGACATAGTCAACGCCTTCAACTCCCTTCCATGGCAGGCCATTGGGGAGGCACTGTTATATCATAACGTGCCACCCTACCTGCGTGAAATCATCAGGGCGTACCTGCGCAACAGGTCCATTATGTACATGGGTCGGGATGGCTTAGAGCATCGAAGGGAGGTCACGTGTGGGGTTCCCCAGGGATCAGTGTTAGGACCCTTGCTATGGAACCTCGCTTACGATGCGGTTTTGAGGACCAGCCTACCCCCTGGTGTAAGTGTCGTCTGCTATGCGGACGACACTCTGGTGTTAGCGACAGGGCATGGCTTCACAGATGTCATTCGGCTCGCTGAATTAGGAGTAGATTGTGTCGTCCAACAGATTAGGGGGTTGGGCCTACAAGTAGTTTCAGTGGTTTCACAGGAAACGACAGACCGTGGTTCCACCTAGCTCGGTTATTAGAGTGGGTGGTGTGGAGGTCCGAGTAGGCCGGTACATTAAGTACCTCGGCCTCACCCTCGACAGCCGCTGGAGCTTCAAGGAGCTTTTGAGCGGATGGTCCCCCGAGTTCGCAGATCAGCAGGAGCCCTTCAAAGGCTGCTTTCTAACCTTGGAGGTCCCAGAGAAGAAGTTCGCCGCCTTTATTGTGCGGTTGTACGATCCATGGCCCTCTACGGGGCGCCTATATGAGCCACTCGCCTAGCGGCCTCCTCACGCTGTAGAGCCAAGCTCAATAGCGTGCAGCGGGTGGCGGCCATTCGGATCGTACGAGGATACCGCACAATTTCATCAGAGGCGGCGACAGTCCTGGCACAGTTCCCACCCTTTGACATCCTGGCGGACATGGACGCGAAGGTCTATATCCAAACTCGCGCAGATCATCGGGAAGCCAATGGGGATGTCCAGGACGTGCTCGAAATGTGGCGCAATGCTCACCAACAGGCTTTGCAGCAATGGCGCGCGCGGCTGGAATTGCCGCAGAATGCGCGCCAACGCGCTGTCGGTGCCATTCTGCCAAGCCTTGAGGCGTGGGTTGGACGCAAACACGGCCGGGTCACCTACCGATTCATTCAGATATTCACCGGGCACGGGTGCTTCGGTGAGTATCTGAATCGAATCGGACGCGAACGGACGGTACAATGCCACCACTGCGCAGGGGACCAGGATTCCGCCCAGCATACGCTGGAGGATTGCCCGGCATGGGCATCGGAACGTGAAGTTCTGGTCGACCAGATCGGACGCGATCTGTCCCCGCCAGCAGTTGTTGCTGCCATGCTGGCGAGCGAGGAGGGCTGGCAAGCCGTGGCCTCCTTTTGTGAAGTTGTTATGCTCCAAAAGGAGGCTGCTGAGCGAGATCGGGAGAGGTCCAATCCCACCCAAAGACAAGGCCGGCGTCGCAGAGAGCCGTCAACGGGGCCGCGAGCCGCCAGACCATGGGGAGCTCTGGTGGCTGATTTGCAATAGGTTGCTTGCTGGAAGCTGCCAGTAAAGGCAGGTGAGGGCTTGTAGCCTTCCTTGGGATTGGGTTTAGTTAAACGTGGTGCCATGGGAGGAAGACTGGACAGCTACTGTACCCGGTCTTGTTCCCGTAGGGTGCCTTTGTTCGGAAGTCGAGGTGGTTTTTAGTGGAAACACCACATACTCCGGCTCTCGGTTCCCCGGAGCTGGAGATCCGAAGGGATTTTCCACATCGAAAAAAAAAAAAAGGATGTACCTATTAACAAATCAACTTTTGCTTCTTGTTTTATTATTAAAAAAAAAGGTTAAAGCTCTCACAAATAACGACTAACTAATTATGCTTGTTTATAGCAGTAAATAGTTACCTCAATATAATTAAGATTATAAGTAACTTACAAGTTTTCTATTACTAGTACTCTATCCCTTTAAAACAGCCGTAATCGCTGTATTGGCTTAGTAAAACATTCGACTATTTTTAGTCCAAACGCGTTTCAACCATACCATTAGAAGGTATTAGGGGCCCTAATGATCAAGTTAAAAGCCCTTTTTATATATTTTTCATAGCATAATAAGCTGTTATTTGCTGTGTACTTATCAACGCACGCAGGCGATGCCAGTGGGCAATATTATAGCAATAAAAGGGAAGCTAGGGCAACGTAGCATATTATTTCTTGTTTTCCGTAGGTAATAATACGTCTATGATATGGGGAGTTGTGAAAGGAACAGGGCTATGAAAATGATCGATACTTCAAACGTTATTATTAGGTTTGGTGCATGGTTGCCTACGAAGATTGGTTCCCGCTTGCTGCTTTGCTTGTGAGCCGCTTTTAGTTGTAACCTTAGTTTAATGTATTGTATTAAAGTCGAATAGTTACTTTTAAATGAACTTATGTATAAATAAACTAAGCCTGTTTCTGACCACTCATCTATTCATCCATTCAGTATTCAATTCATGAAAATAAATAACCATTATAGTTATGCCATGTTTGTCAGGTCATCAGCTACCTTGTATATTCTAAACCTATCTAACTACTAACTTCTTCTAAACTACTACGAAGTTAAGTAATAGGTAGGTACACATACCCAAGAAAGCTGCAAGACCATGCATTCTGTGTGATGCCTATAAAATCTAAGGTCGTTTTTTTGTCTATTACGTTGTCTAAAGTATAGTTAATAAAAAATAAGTATTACATTTACGACATACTTTCATAAATCAAATAATCAATAATGACATTTTAAAAGTAAACAAACCCTAGCAAACAGTTCTGTACAATCCAGTCTTTGAACGAACAACCTTTTATCTAATTTGTCTAAAGCTTACGTCCCACAATACTCACACTTCCAGTAACAAGTCTTTATAACACAAAAATGAAGAGATATAATAGAGTAGTAAAATAAATTAAACATAAGATGCTTTTAAATTACGGTAGATGAATCTGTTATTGATTCACGCCTGTATCCCCAAAGGGCTAGGCAGAGGTGTAATATTACACCTACAAAAGAACATGTTTCCTGTTAAAATTTGAATGTATTTATTATTACTCATTAACATTAATATTAGTATAATCTAATTCAAAATAATCAAATGCTCTATTCTGAAATACCTACTATAATAATATTTATATAATTATCCTAGAAACACTCTCACATGGCTATTATCTGATCCCGCACAAAGCAAACGAAGTCTGTAATATGCCAACCAGGAAAACTAACTAACATCATAATTATATATCCGAAAATACATAAATTTTAAACAGGAATTACACCCAAACAGATCAAATCATCACGCTCATCTCTCCAAGATTTGACTTAGGTGATAATTGAGCTAGGTAATACTGAGCATTAGACCAACAGACCAGCCAAAAATTTGTGTCGTGCGAGGCACGGTTTATGATTGAAACAAGCATAATCAACACAACACATCAACATATTTTGGTAGGCAATAAAAATTGAGAATTATTTTTCAGCTTCACTCAGCTCAAGTGCTTTATTATTTTTCTTCGCATACAGCTCAGGTCACACTCATCTCTAGTGGAGCCACAGCTTTACCAAGTATGTTTTCCATTCGCGTAGAACCAGGTTCCGTACGCTGATATATACGGTGTTTATTCCACACAGAACGGATGACATTAAAAAGCGCTTAGTGGCGCCCACCACAAAATACCGGCAATTTAGGTGCCCACTTAAAAATATAGAACAACATACATGTTTGAGGTAAGTTTGGTTTGTTCCGTATTTTTGTGTGGTAGCGCCATCTATCTTTTCCATTGCTCTTTAATTATGTCAAAACGAGCGATCTTTTATCCCTTTCTATCCCATTCCCTCCCAAAGGCACGCCTCGCTCTAATTGGTCGCAGAATTCAATGACGCTGCGACGAAGTCGAAAATCAACCGTCCCGCTGACCGGCTGCGTCCTGGTGCAGCTCCGCGCCGCGACGAATACATGCAGCACCGCAATATTTAACCGCTATTTTATACTATAAATGAGAACTAAACCGCCCGCGGGTGTAGTGGAGTGATCCGTGCAGCTTCGGGCTGGATCCAGGTGGAGTGATCAGGTTGATGCCCGACTCTCGGAAGACGCCGACAAGCCGCCATTTTATCAAGGTAAGGCGTGCTCTGCTCCCATACCTCCGCCTCCTATTCCTCCCTATAACCCACTCTACTGGGCGATTTACCAGCCATTCTTAATACAGTCCACTATATTAATAATTTTTCCATATCACCAAATCGCCTAGTACATACTTTCGGTGCAACGCCGAACCATTTTTTGGTCCGTACGAAGCCGGATTCATTTGCGTTTATACGTAACCTCTCGTTTATATCGCGTAGGTATCTTCTAGAAGTACCTACCTAGGTAGTTATAACACCTAGCTATACTCCTAGTTCATTTATATACCCATTACGTGGTTACTTCCGCACGCTTCCGTAGGTAATATACTTTTTTGTAGCTACCTACTAATCTGATATATCTATCCAATTATTATTACTGGAACTATCATAGTTGTCTTGTAAATTCCATATTTCAAGCACCTTTTAGTTCCACTGCGTTAAAGTTGTTGCCTACTTACGAATAACTACCGCATAAACAATTACTTAGGTAAAATAATAGGTACTTTAGGTATTCTTATTTTGATTCGCTCTCATTAGCTTATACATACGTAAACATGGCGCAACAAAAGAAGCCATGCATGTCGGAAGAAAAAGAGCTGACAATCTTGGAAGCTAAACGTAATATTTTATTTGAGCGTATTCAAAACATTTACGAGCGCTCAAAAACTGTCGCTACTTCCGATATTAATAGGGAATCATTTCTTAGTTATTGTATGACAGTAGATAGTATTCGAACAGATTTTCATAAGTTGCTAGACGATTATAACGATAGACTGCTTTCTATTAATCCTGATGAACAGCCGAATTATCAGGCGTACCTCATTCGAAGATCTTTATTGTATCATCAAGCGCATACAATCACAATTGGAGGGTGGGTGTTCCGCGCAGCCCGTTTCTGCCTCACCGGCGGTTCGAGCGCCAAGATTAACGCCAATTAAGCTTATGTCATTTGATGGAGATATACGAAATTGGCCGTTATTTTATGTATGTTTTAAGTCTACAGTGCACGATTATGGTTCTCTGACAGATCCTGACAGGTTGTACTATTTAATAGGTAAGCTGTCACCGAAGGCCCAGTCTGTATTCGCAGGTGTCACACCCAGTGCTGAGAACTATCAGGTCATATTCCAGTCACTACTTGATAGGTATCAAGATACTCGTGTTCTAGCGTCTACTTACTTTGATCAAGCTTTAAATCTTAAATTGTCCGGTGCCGCGTCTGTTTCGAATTTCCAGCTGTTTATACTAATACTAACTTTGTTACCGCAGTTAGTTCCCTTAAAAACTTAAAATTTAAAGATCTTTCCGACTTTATGTTTCTTCAACTCGCTTTAAAAAAGTTTGACACTGAAACAATTTGTGCTTTCGAGATGACGGAACGTAATCATAAAATACCTACACTAGACAGTTTTATTTCTTTCATCAAAGATCAGTGTCGAATATTTCATAATACGCAGTCTAGTTCATCTAGCTCGTCTAATAATAATAATAGCAAACAAAGATCGAATAAATCGCGAAATAGCAATAATAACTCGGTCCCTAATCCGCAATCTTACGTAGCATGCTCGGAATCTAATAAAAATAATTCACAGAAGTGTCTGTGCAGTAATATAGTACACGACCATTTCTATAAATGTCCCGCTTTTAATAATTTAAATCCGACTGCTCGTTTCAAATGTGTACAAGAAAACAAAGCTTGCGTTAATTGTTTAAGTTTAAAACATAAAACGAGTGATTGTTCTAGTAAAACGAAGTGTCGTTCATGTAATCAACGACATCACTCATTATTACATTTTGATAAAAGTTATCCGTTGTGGGGCCAATCCGGTAACCTTGACCTGATTTCTAGCGCGCCGACGTCGCAGGTGCAGGCCGCCACGGTGGCTTCCCCCTCCGCGTCCTAGTGCGAAATATCGTTGTGTACGATGTCCATTGCGCTGGCGGCGCACACACGCGGACAACCCTCGCGTGCTTGTCATGCTCAGCGCGATACTAAACCGCAGTGTACGACATCCAAAACGGTTCTATTAGCAACAGCTCAAGTTATCGTTTATGATATTAATAACGAACCGCACATAGTTCATTGTTTACTCGATAGCACCTCACAGAGTAACTTTTTTACTTCTGATTGTTTCAAAAGCCTCGGACTGTGGGATAACTTTAAAAATACTAAATTAGTAGTCAAGGGGATTGGGGGGTCAGAAAAACGTTGCAAGGGTTCCGTAGATATTAAAATACATTCGCGTTTTGATAGGAATATTAATTTTAACATTTCGTCGCTTATCGTGGAGCGTATTACGGACACATTGCCGAACGCTAATGTGGACGTATCACTACTCACACATCTCGAGAGTCTCGAGACATTACCGCTAGCAGACGCGGAATTTGCGAATCCGGCAGACATTGATGTTTTGATCGGAGCTTCAATATTTCCGCACTTGTTACTTACTACCTAAAGTTGTACGTAGTGAGGAACATAATTTACCGCCCGCTATTGAGACGGTATTTGGGTATGTGATTATGGGTACCGTACCTACGTTACATACTTCTCATTATATTACGTCTTGTTGTTGTTCTGTTCTTCAAGAAAATAATATTGATTCTCTTCTCAAGCGATTTTGGGAGCTCGAAGAGATTACCGCACCGCCCTCGATGAGCCGTAAGGATCTCGAGTGTGAACAACATTTCCGCGCTACCACTGTTCGTGACGACAGTGGCAGATACGTAGTGGCGTTGCCATTCTATGGTAACCCTTATTCGTTAGGCGACTCGTACGCTGCTGCGCTTAGACGTTTTCATTGTTTAGAACATAAACTTGAAGCGTCACTTAAGTTACGCGGCGCCTATAATGACGTCATTCGTGACTACCTAAATAAAAGTTTTTTGAGTGTAGTTGTAAACAACGAGGGCAATTCTCTTCCCTCATATTATATCCCACATCACGGCGTAGTTCGCGAAGATAAAACCTCTACTAAACTTCGTGTGGTTTTACATGCTAGTTGTAGGACTACATCGGGTCAGTCGATTATTGACATTTTGCATGCCGGCCCTAATCTACAGTGTGATTTATTTAACATCATAATAAAGTTTCGTCTTTTCCAAATCGCTCTGTCAGCTGATTGCCGCCAAATGTTCCTCAGTATCGGCGTTTGCGAATCTGACCGTAGATTTCAACGGATTTTTTATCGTTTTGATAATAAGGAACCTTTATCCGTGTATCAGTTCAATCGCGTTTGTTTTGGAATCAATTCTAGCCCATATCACGCGTTACGAGTTGTTCGCCAGTTGATCGCTGATGAAGGCGATCACTTTCCCGCCGCAGCAGCTGTTGCTGCTTCCGCTTTGTATATGGATGACATTGCCTGTAGTGTCATATCCGTTCCGCTAGCAATTTCGCTTTGTGAAGAGCTTATTCAGCTTTTCAAGCGAGGCCAGTTTGATCTTGTCAAATGGACAAGCAACTCTAAGGAGGTTCTCGCACGCATACCTGATTCTCATAAAGCTTCTCCAGACATTGAGTTTGGGAAGTCTGTACCGCATAAAGTTCTCGGTTTACGCTGGGACAAATCCTGTGATAGTTTTCGGTTTGACGTCTCACTGTCAGATGATAAGTGCACCAAACGCACTATGCTGTCCACAGTGGCTAAACTATGGGACATAATGGGTTTTGTGGTTCCCAAAATTTAGTACGCCAAGCTCTTGATCAAAGAACTTTGGCTATCAAAGTGTGAGTGGGATGAAACACCCCCTGACCATATTGTCGCCGCTTGGGGCCAGTTTTGTATTGAGCTTACCGCGCTCAATCAAATTACTATACCGCGTCATCTTGGGTTGGTAGATGGATGTACCATCAACTTAATAGGTTTCGCTGACGCCAGCGAGCGTGCTTACGGCGGAGTCGTATATCTGCAAGTCCTCATTGGTCCTAACTACTCGGTGCAGTTAATTTGTGCCAAGTCCAAGGTCTCGCCTATTAAAACCATTTCGGTTGCGAGACTGGAGTTGTGCGCGGCCCTTCTGCTGTCTCAGTTGCTCCGCAAGGTTCAAGACACAGTTTTGCCCCACTACCCTATCAATAAAATATA
Source organism: Euclidia mi (assembly GCA_944739405.2). Classification (NCBI taxonomy): domain Eukaryota; kingdom Metazoa; phylum Arthropoda; class Insecta; order Lepidoptera; family Erebidae; genus Euclidia; species Euclidia mi. Next base: position 9,182,174 of record OX123181.2, on the reverse strand, counting down.
AGCGTTTTCTGACTCCAAAATAGTGTTCGCTTGGATTTATTCTTCTCCTCATCGCTGGCAGACTTTTGTCGCCAACCGCGTTAGTAAATTAATTGAACTTGTTCCTGCTACTTGTTTCAATCACGTCGCGGGTATTGAGAACCCCGCTGATTGCCTGTCTCGTGGTGTTACTCCACTTAATCTTCTGCATCATCCATTGTGGCATCGTGGACCTTCTTGGATTTCCCATGTTCCATCAGAGTGGCCCATGCAACCCTTAGACCACAGTGCAGAGGACGAGGATGTACGCGAACGGAAGTCTGTTTCTCATCCCGTGATTGTTAAGGTTGCTGAATCTCCGATCTATGCACTCGCACTACGCATGTCATCGTGGTCTAAGTTACTCCGTGCCATCGTTTATGTCTGTAGGTTTCTTAGGCACCTACCTAAGGGGACTTTTGTTTCGAGTACTGACCTTGAATTTGCAGAATATAAGTTACTACGAGCTGTACAGGCTGCTCATTTTAGTAACGACATTCAAAATTTGAAAAATAATGTACCTTGTTCTCCCGCTATTCTTAGGCTCAAGCCGTTTCTCGCTGAGCACCGCGTCATGGTTGGTGGTTGTCTGTCAAATTCGGATGAACCTTATAACTACAAGCATCCTTGCATTTTACTGCGTTATGATCATGTTGTCGACCTTCTTGTTGATTTTCATCACAAGAAACATCTCCATGCTGGTCCAGAGTTGCTTATGTCCTTAATTAGGCATAAATATTGGGTTTTAGCTGCTCGACGAATAATTCGTCACAGAATACATAAATGTAACGTCTGTTTCAAATTTCGTCCGCGTCCGATTTTCCCTCCCATGGCAGATCTTCCTAGCCAGCGCGTCAATCAGGTTGATAAAGCGTTTACACATACCGGTTGTGATTACGCAGGACCACTGCAGTATACGCCAGTGCGTGGTCGAGGTGTTAAAAGCCGTAAAGCTTGGCTATGTATTTTTACATGCTTAACGACGCGCGCTACGCACATTGAAGTTGCGACGGATTTAAGCACGGTGTCATTCCTGGCAGATCTTAAACGATTTCTTTCACGACCCGGCCCTATACAGTGTTTGTACACGGATAACGGCACTTGTTTCGTGGGCGCAAGCTCTTATTTACGCGACCTTTATAAGTTTCTCAGGGAAGAATATTGTACTCGTCTTCAGGAAGAACTTTCCATAAATCATATTGACTGAAAGTTTATTCCGCCAGCATCACCACATTTCGGTGGATGTTGGGAAAGCATGGTCAAAGTAATTAAAACACATCTCTTTAAAGTTATAGGTCAACAGATCCTCTCTTACGAAGAGCTTTTAACTGTCCTTGCACAAGTCGAGGCGCTGATCAACTCGCGTCCGCTCACGGCATTGAGTAGTGACCCTGCAGAACCATCCGCGTTAAGCCCTGCACATTTTCTGAACACAGTGCCATTATCATCATTTCCGGCTCCTGAAGCAGACTCTTCAAGCTTGCTCCAGAGACATACTCTGTTGGATAAACTCGTGCAGTCGTTCTGGCGGTGCTGGCGTGCGGAATATCTCCACCAGCTTCAGGCTAGGCCCAAATTAAATAGTCCTGCATCCCCCATACAGGAGGGTACGTTGGTCGTCATAATACATGATAATGCTCCACCGCTTTCATGGCCGTTAGCCATCGTGCAGAAACTGCATACTTCCAAAGACGGTACAACCCGCGTTGTTACCGTGAAAACTGCGAAGGGGAGCTACGTGCGCCCTGTTGTACGTCTCTGTCCGCTTCCAACTCAGGGAGATCTAGCCTGAAGTTAGATTTACCTCTTAGTTTAAGTATTTAGTTTGTAGTTTTCGTTATAATTGTTTCGCTATAGTAAATTTAGATTAATTTTAATATCATATCGCTGTCTAAGCCTATTGATGGGTTATGCGGTAGTACATCCAACATAGCTAAGTTCAATTTTATTTTTTTTAAAGACAACCCTTTAGGGCCGGGGGGATATAGTAGCGCCATCTATTTTTTCCATTGCTCTTTAATTATGTCAAAACGAGCGATCTTTTATCCCTTTCTATCCCATTCGCTCCCAAAGGCACGCCTCGCTCTAATTGGTCGCAGAATTCAATGACGCTGCGACGAAGTCGAAAATCAACCGTCCCGCTGACCGGCTGCGTCTTGGTGCAGCTCCGCGCCGCGATGAATACATGCAGCACCGCAATATTTTACCGCCAGTTTATACTATAAACGAGAACTAAACCGCCCGCGGGTGTAGTGGAGTGATCCGTGCAGCTTCGGGCTGGATCCAGGTGGAGTGATCCGCTTGATGCCCGACTCTCGAAAGACGCCGACAAGCCGCCATTTTATCAAGGTAAGGCGTGCTCTGCTCCCATATCTCCGCCTCCTATTCCTCCCTATAACCCACTCTACTGGGCGATTTACCAGCCATTCTTAATACAGTCCACTATATTAATAATTTTTCCATATCACCAAATCGCCTAGTACATACTTTCGGTGCAACGCCGAGCCATTGTGTTTCTTTTGTTGTTGTGTTTTGGTTCAAATGAGGTATGAATAATTTAGATCCCCTAAATTATTACTTTTATGCTTTCAAAGTGAAATATAAGTTGAAGTTCTAAAGGTGATAATAAGTACATATTTTAAGTCTGCCTTGGGCATGTATTTCATGGGAAGTCTTAAAAATCAATTAATTAATTTTAGAAGAAAGGACCATGGGCGGAATCGTCCCCACCCATCAACAGAAATGAAATGTAGCTCAATCGACATATCTTGGCAAGATGTTTTTTTTACTATGGCGACGTTGCCCAAATGCATGGGGTTATCATAGTAATTAACGTTTAAACAAATATTTCGTTTACCCATTATTGACGATTAATTGTTAAACACCTACTCATTTATCTATAATAGGAAGTTATGGTACATTCTACCACATTCACACAATACCGTCTAGTCCCAAACTAAGCAGCAGCTTGTAATATGGGTACTAGATAATGGATAAACGTACATAAATACATTTTTTTTGTAAATACATACATGTGATATATAGAAACACCCAAACCAAGACAAACATGCATGTTCATGCACACAAATGTTTGACTTGAGTGGAAATCGAACCCGCGACCTTCGGCGTAGCAGTCGCTTACACTCCCGCGGCGCCAACCGGTCGTCAATATAGTATATAAAAATAGACCAGTAATATTAACACTCTATTACTATTGTTATTTACCTCCAAGAATGAATATAGAAGAAAATGAAAATATAGAAGAATATATAGAAGAAAATATAGAAGAAAATGAGTTTAAATGATTCATTCATTTATATTCGTTATGTTCTAATTTTTCTTTAGTCTATACTGACCCACTGCTGGGCAAATGCCTAACCCAGATCTTTCCACGCTCTCTTGTCGCCTGCAATCTCAAGCCAACTCTTGTGGCAGGCGTCTAAGTCATCTCGCCACCGTTTTCGGGGCCGACCCCGGCGACGACGACCATTTTCTGGCACCCACAGTGTCGAGGTTTTCGCCCAACGATCCTCGTGTATACGGCTGACATAGCCCGCCCAGTTCCATTTAAGGCTAGCAGCCATTATCCCACATCTTCAACTCTAGTTTTTATTCCTTCTTATTATTCGTTCATAATCATTTAAATGTAGATAAGTATATGATTAAAAATACAGTATTTTATTTTGTATCGTTACTAAATCATGTTTTGTACTGTAAAATAACCATAATGTTAAAATAACTTAAAAGTGTAAAATCAAAATATAGGTTAAATAATAATAAATTGATTTTCAAATTCAAAATTCTAATTCAAAAATCCTTTATTCATTTGGGTCACAATGTGACGCTTATGAACGTCAAAATAATAAATTTATAAAATAATTACTTATAGACTCTACATTTACATTTACCGCCACGTTCGCAAAGCAATAGGTAGAACCATGAGAAAGAACGGGCAATAAAACTCACGGTCACTCTTTTTCATCGCCAGGTTTTGCATAATACACATAATTTACATTTTGTAAGGTGCTGCAACTGTTACACCTTCTATATCACTTGTATATATTTACTGTACATAAAATTTTTATTGATATACATACATACATACATATCGTCACGCCTTTTATCCCCGAAGGGGTAGGCAGAGGTGTATTTCTACACCCACTTTTCGCCAGATATACTTTAGTCCCACGTAATAAAGCCTATTGCCGTACCGGGCACATTTCTAGACTCCGTGCTGCTACTGAGAATTTCGTGACAGAAAAACCCAATAACATTACCCGACCCAGGAATCGCACCCGGGACCTCCCGATCCCACGCGCACATTTATGCCGCGAGACCAACGAGGCAGTCGTATAGGGTTTGATGACGAGTTTTCCGTCTCTACGCAAAGATGGTATTTATGATGGCATCGTGTTATCCCTTAGTCGCCTCTTACGACACCCACGGGAAGACAGGGGGTGGTGACACTTGTATTCTATGCCGTCAACCACACGGCAAATTTTTGAAATTAAGTGCGTATTAAATTGTTAATTATCGCTTGCTTATCGGTGAAGGAAAACATCGTGAGCAAACCTGCATGTTTGAGGGTTTTCCATAATGTTCTCGAAAGACACGTGAAGTCTGCCAACCCGCACGCGGGGGCGGTGACACTTGTATTCTATGCCGTCAACCACACGGCATAAAAATTTATTAATAATAATAATAATATCTTTATTCATTAGACTACAGTGGTCCATTTGTTAGTAAAACATAACTTAACTTAGTAATAACGGGTTAGTAACACAGTAACACAAAAATACACAAAAAAATAAATAAAACAGAACTAAAACAAAACATATAAAAACATAGACACACTTAGCCACCGCGCCGGGCCACCCATACAGAAGAATATTAATTCTGCCGCACGAGCAGTCCGACAAAGTGCCCAAGCATAGGTGAGTCAGTTTTTTCACCCAATGCCCTTAAGATGTTGTTATGGCTGTCCCGAATTCTGTTTAGCAAGGATGCCGCCCTTTGTCGCATTATGGCATAAAAGTCTTTAGTTTGCGCTATAGCAAACATGCCCGACGCACTGCAGAACTTAGGCAGCCCCAACAACACCCTAAAGCCATTATTATATTGGACTCGCAGGGCGTTCAGAGCCTTCAGCGTATAGTTGACCCACAGACCACCCGTGTAGAACGATTGGCAATATGCCTTAAATAACGTAATTTTAACTTCGTTACTACAACGAGCAAATCTGTGGGCCAACATATTACATCTGGCTGCTAAAGCCCTGCGCTCACGTTCAATATCCTCCTGATCCTTGAGGTCCTCAGTAAGCCAGTGCCCCAGGTACTTAAATTGAGTAACTCTTTTGAGCTGGTTATCATTAAGCTTTAGCACTGGATTATACGTTACCCTTTTGCCGGGGACCTCAAAGACCAGAAGTTCACTTTTAGTTACATTATATCGCAGTCCATGGGCCGCCGCATACCTCTCACAAACTCTGAGCATCTCTCTGATTGAGCCAGCCGTTGGGGCCAGCAACACCATGTCATCTGCATAATTCAGATTATTTATGCTAACACCATCTATTTTGCATCCGACGGGCATGTTGCTGAGCTCAACAATTAGCTCATTTATGTACAGATTGAAGAGTTTCGGTGAAGTTAGACCACCCTGTCTAACCCCACACTCCAACCTGTACTGGTCAGAGAGAGCATCACCCCATCGAATTTGATTCAGTTGATGCGAGTACCAGTACCGGAACAGTTTCACTATCTCCTGTGGTACTCCCTCTCCCCTGAGCCTTTCCCAGAGGACATCATACGACACAAGATCGAATGCCTTGGAAAGGTCAAGGAAGCAGGCGTACACAGGAGTATTTCTATCCTTGTAGTATTGGACGGTCTCCTTCAGACACAATATGGCGCTCTCTGATATATGCCACGGATTTGAGTGAAAAAAAGAATTTTAATCAAATAGTGGATACTTAAGGTAAACATTGGCATCAGTTCCATGTGTGTTGGTATATGGGGACGGGGCCCGTACATTTTTGCCCATAGTCCTTTTACATAAATATATGTATGTAGTAAACTGAGTCCTTATAGATTTGATCTGAGGTTCCAACAAAATATACTCTGAGGACAAGCACATAGTTTATTTATTTATTGTTTTAAGGCATATTTACAGAGTAAACATAGACATTGGTAAGCAAATTCAAAAATAATATTAATGATGCTCATGTTCGCAATGTTCATAGTATGATAATGATATACAATTTTACCTCGAGTTTTCTCTTTTAAACATAATTATTAGCATACATGGCTACTTAGTAGTTAAGTAAACGCGCTTCATCTAATCTAATACTAATATTATAAAGCTGAAGAGTTTGTTTGTTTGTTTGCTTGAACGCGCCAATCTCAGAAAGTATTGGTTCGATTTGAAAAATTCTTTCAGTGTTAGATAGCCCATTTATTGAAGAAGGCTAAAGGCTATATAACATCACGCTATAAGCCACGGGAGCGGAGCAGTAGCCTTAAATAACGCGGGTGTAATCGCGAGTTCATCTAGTAAATTATAAACCAGCGGATGCCCGCAGCGAGGCCTTCACAATGTATTTGCATTTCACCGATTCTGCCTGATCCCGTGGGAATTTCGGAAAATCCAAATTCATGCGAAATTTCAGCTCCTAGCGCCGAATAATTTCGTGCTGCTAACTTTAGCTATGCGTTGTTTGTCAGTCAACTTTTCAATTCCTAGAGAATATTAGCAACAAATACTTCAGTAACTAAGACAAAATTTTCTCTATTGATGCGCAAGGTATGTTCACACCAACACTATCTAAAAACAATTCACTCTCACCATCTGTTCACAATACTAGCGTTATTTTTTAATCCCGCCCTACGCAGTGCCACTTTAATATATTTTACGTATAATAAAACAAAGTAATAACCGTACATCATATTCTCCCCTTTTTTACACGCGCGAAGAAAATGCTCGCGATTTTACTTGTTTACTGTTTTAAGGTCGTATCCAATAAAAAATTATCTTGTAAATTGCTCGTGTAACGCACGGGCAATTTACAAGATAATTTTTTATTTATCAATCCGACGGAGTACGTAACCGCGGCCGTTTCAGTACAGGCCCAATATTTTTCCCATTTTCCTCCTAACTGTCAGTATGAACGCGACAAATTCAAAAACTATCAAATTGGTTTCTGTGTGGGTTTCACCAATAGATGGGATAATTCCTGCGAAACACTTAAATCTAGTTGTTCTATATAAGCAAGTAAACATGCTTTAAATAGCGCTCTGTGTTGGGCAAATCTGTGAAGGTTGATAATTATTTTAGTACTTTAGCTGACTTACGGATGATTTAATCCTTTGAAACGGGTACGATTTTGGTGCTTACGTAGGCCTAAACACACAGCTCGGGAATGTGGTTGATCTAATGTTACTGTGCACATATGTACGAAATAAGATGGTCGAGATCGCTTTGTTATAGGCGTGTGTTATTTGTGACAATCGTTATAATTTCCAATAAGATAATGATATTTTTGAATAGAAATTAACGGCCGGTCCCGATATGTATTCGTGAATATGGAGTTGAGAGATACATATTCAACATTGTCTGTGACGGAGCTTATGTCAAATAAGCATCTTTAATCTCAAAATCCATCAATAGATCAGATATTGAATTCAGCGGAAATAAAGATTTAATAAAATCGGATTGCCTCCGTGGTCCAGTGGATAGCGTATGCGACTGCTGATCGGAGGACCCGGGTTTGATTCCCGGGTCGGGCAAAAGTGTTACTGGGTTTTTCCGAATAGTCAGCAGCAGCCCGGAATGGTGATGTGCCCGGTAACGGCAATAGGCTCGCCCTCTATTACGTGGGACCTAAAAATTCATGGCGAATTATGGCTTTAATATTTACACCTCTGCCTACCCCTTCATACAGGCGTGAGACTATAAATAAATAAAAAAAAAAAAAAAAAAAATCGGATTATAAAAAGAAACGAAAATTGATATTTTTCACTTTGTTAGGCTCTATCTAACAGCACCAGCTTTAGGAAAACATATAAGAGGTAACATAATTATAAGTTTTTAATAATAATTGAGTAGATCGAAAAGATATAAAATTTCACGTGTAATCTTGATTTAGGCTTTAAGAATATTTTATTTATTTATAGACTCACGCCTGTACCCCCGAAGGGGTAAGCAGAGGTGTAATATTACACCTTTAAGAATATAAAAATACATTATGAGTATCAGGAATAAAATGTCAAAATATGGACCAAATCACAAGCGTAGTAAAAATAATATTAGATAACATTTAAACGCCGAATTGATTTCCTATTCCTAACTTAAACTGTTACCAACTTACACTCCGCAAATCCACCTGATTCCGCTTAACCGAGAAAATTCACACCAACCAATCAGCAAAAATAAATAAGGGATTTTACTCTAAAATGCCGACTTCGTGCATAACTTAGAAACCACAGTCCTTTACCCACCGTATATTAAAGTGTCGATAAATTCTTTTTTTTAATATTGTTACAAAAGACACTGTCAACTTACAGTAGTTGGCAGTGTAACTGGAATTCTGGAACCCTTTACAGCATCACAGACAGGTAAATCTCTCCCTCCCCGTAGGATCTCCACCTTGCCGTGGTGGGGGGGCTCAGTAACCGTGGGTTTGAGGTACACCCGCGGTGAAGCTAAGCGGGATCCCGGGAGGGGACGCTCCACGTGGGCTTGCGTGAGGCCTGCGTAGGATGCGTCCCAAGGTGCGGGTGCGGGGGACGGTTCTGTCTGTCCCTCGCAGTCGGGCGCGGTCGCGGGAGGAGAGGCGTGTCGGTGTTGCGTTGCCGCGCGCCCTATCTCCCGCGACCAAATGGGGGCACACCATCGTTGCGTCGCGGTGGGGCCGCAGAGGAAGAGGAGATGCGGTGTTGCGTTGCCGTTCTCCCTATCCTCTGCGGCCGCTGGGTGTTTTGGCGGCGGAGCCCAACACCTTCATCCTCCACCAAGGGGGTTTCGTTCGGAGCCCGCCTGACCATCTGGCGGGCCAGTACCCGTCGGGGGGTAGCGAGGAATGCTTCGGTGAAACACTACCCTCCGACACATGGGTACATGAGGAGCACGGGTTGGTTTTTAGTCAGTAAGAGTCTGACAGTCCCCTTCCTCCTTCCCCCCCCCCCCAGGGCGAAGGGACTCCATGAGGATATTCCAAACCGACACCAAAAAAAAAGACGGTAAATCTCTACTTGGCATTATATATCACTCGGGGACGACAGCCAAATCATATCGATATCACTAATATGAAGTGTTTTGGAATGGGTACTTATGTAAAATTAAATTAAGTAGGTACTGAAAGAGATCTACGATTTTTTTTTCAAAAAAAAAGAATTTTATTACGTAACAGCATTTAATGATAATAGCAAACATAATTACGTTATCGTTTTGTAATTTGAGAGTCGGTTATGGCTAAAAAACATTATAATGTGTTATACATTTCCCCATTACAAAGTTAAAATAAAATCCATTCAGTAGTTTTTAGTAGAATGAGGTAAAATCCATCCATCGTTAGAAACTTTCACAACTATAATAATAGTAGTAACATATGGTGATATTGCTGTGATGACTCTTAATCTCATACTAATATTTGAAAATAAAAATACATTATAAAATAAAAATACCTTATGTCTGCAAGATACTTTGCTTAGGCTACACCTGTCATGGTTGCCGGATGACCGAGACAGTTACATAAATATTACTACAAATTACAAAACGCTGATTGTGCAAAAAGTAAAAAAATACAACAACAAAATATCTAATGCACAAAAAAATATACAGTAACTTAACATTAATTTATTTTATTTTATTTTATTTTATAATTTTGGGAAACAAACATATCTTAATAACAAATAATAATATAACATAAAACTAATAAATTATCCTAGATAGTTTCCTCAGGTTGTTATACATATATATATTTGGTACATTTCAATAATTCATAGATATTCAGATAAGTCAACGTATTTGAGAGTTAAATACAGTTACTTAAAGACATAAAATAATTCTTGACATTGGTTTTAAATTTGGCTGAAGATATGTGAAATATATCTATATTACAGCTGGGTGAGGAACAAATCAATTTATTATAAGTGTTACAAGCTCTTTTAATAAAGACATTTTTAACATAATTAGTTCTTGAGTAATGAATATGGAAGAGAGATCTTTTTCGGGTATTTGGGCGCGGACATCCAAAACTTATCTGTTTGAGAAGATAAGGTGAGTCCGTGTGCCCTCGTATAATCTTGTATAAAAATTGTAAGTCACGTTCAGCTCGCCGTCCCTCCAGAAGCTGGAGGCTTGGTGATAGTTCGGGACTTAAATTAAAACGCCAGTGAATATATTTAATAAATCTGTTCTGTAATTTCTCTATTTGACTTTTATATATATCATACTGCGGATTCCAAACAACTGAAGCATATTCTACTAAAGGTCTAACCAATGTTTTAAATAAAAGCAGTAGTATTGATATCTGGTTGAAGTCCTTGCCGACCCTTAATACAAAGCCTAACATACGAAATGCTTTACTTGTTATCTTTTCAATATGAGCATCAAATAAAAGCTTCTCGTCAAGCTGAATCCCAAGGTCACGTATAGTGGATACTCTAGTCACATATTCATTGTTCATTCTATATTGGTATAATATTGGAGATTTTTTTCTTGTGAACGTTATAATGTTACATTTATTTATATTTAAAAACAAGGAATTCTTATTGCAGTAGTCACACAATATATTTATGTCATTTTAGAGATCTAAACAGTCATTGAGATTAGAAATAACTTTGTATATTTTGTTGTCATCTGCGTAAAGCATGAATTTAGATTCGCTAAATACTTCTACAATGTCATTTAAATAAACATCAAATAAAACAGGCCCAAGATGAGAGCCCTGGGGGACGCCTGAAGATATGGGCAGGAAGGAAGAACAGAACCCTTTGACGGTTACTGCTTGACTACGGTCTCTCAAATATGATTCTAGCCACCTAAGCAAGTCGCCGTACATACCGATATTCTCCAGCTTATCAATGAGTATATTATGAGATATTTTGTCAAAAGCTTTGGAAAAATCGGTATACACCACGTCTACCTGATGCCCATTGTCCATAGCCGTAGCTATATAGTCGACAAATTCACATAGATTAGTTTCGGTCGACTTGCCACTTACAAATCCATGCTGTTCACATATTATTAGAGGTCTTATCAATGGAGATATCATATCACAAACAATGTGTTCGAAAAGTTTTGGTATGGTACTGATAATTGGTAATATCGTGCTTGTCACCGCCTTTGAAAATTGGTACAATGTAACTTTGCATCCATATTTTGGGCATGATGCCTGAACGTAAAGATTCGTTAAACAACATATATAGGGGAACTGCAATGTTTTTATGACATCTTTTTAAGAATAAGGGTGGAATGCCGTCAGGGCCTGAACCCTTATTCACATCTAGTAATTTGATATATTTAACGATGGTATTAAACTGAATATGCATGCTACTGACATTAAGTGTATTCGGACTTTCTTTGGGCTCACGCGGTAAGCATGAAGAGATGTCATGGCTTTCACGTACAAATACGGAGTTGAAGTGAGTGTTGAAAATATCACTTATTGCTTTTCCCTCACTCAAAGTAACGCTGCCTAAAAATAAATTATCAGGTATAGTTTGTGATACCTTTTTGGATTTAACGAATTTCCAAACATGCTTACTGCATTTTTTGATGTTGTTTTCTACCTTTTCTATATACAAATCATAACACTGCTTAGCCACACTTTTTTGCCTATCTCTTAAAAGTGAAAATGTGCAATAGTCCCGGTAATTCCTGTAACGTTTCCATCTAGCATGGTATTTATTTTTTTGTTTAATAATTTTTATTAATGCTGGCGAATACCATGTTGGATATTTAGTTCTATCGATCGACCTCTTTAAAGGGACATATTCAATAATCAATTTATTGATAACGTCATAAAACTTTGTCAACAATTCGTCCATACTTTGCTTATAGTTTAAGACATTGCACCAATCTGTCTGAGACAACGCAAAATTAATTTGGTCGTAATCAGCGGTAGCAAAATTACGAAAAGCACGAGGCGGTGAATGAAGAGGTCGCTGGTAAACATCAATTAAATTTATTTCAAGGGCAGGGTGATGGTCATCCTCAAAGACGAGCGGAAATTCAGATTTATGCACCTCACAGACACAGCTACATATTACTAAGTCCAGTTCCTTATTGTTCTTGTTCGGTACAAGATTATATTGTCCCAGATTGTTAAAAGACAAAAAGTTAGATAACACTTCCGTTAGGCTATTAGGACTAGATGCATTCAAAATAGCCGGTGCTCCCCTACGAATAGAAGACCATTGCGCATCCCTAATATTAAAATCACCAAGCATTAATAAATAGTCATCTGTATTTTCTAATATGCATTGTGAAACCTGATCGAATAAGATAGCCAGTTCATTGTGATGCGAACTACATTGAGGAAAATAGCAACAAAACAGTCTTAGTTTAATTTGCCGTGACCTTTTTCTCAGGTGTATGCATAAAGAAAGTATGTCGGCTGAGTTGGTGTCACTTGAATAGGATACTTTGTGATTATCAACAATAATACCTTTTCTAACTGCTATAAGAACCCCACCCCCTCTATTGTCACTACGAGATGTATAGTCACGATCACATCTATAAACATTGTACCTACTGTCAAACAATTCGAAATTATAAACTCCAGGCAGCAACCAAGTTTCACTTAGACATATAATATCGTGTGTACATGCTAATAAGTTATTGTAAAACAGATTTGTTTTTGTGCGCAATCCTCGAACATTTTGATAAAATATATTCAACTGAGTACCCATTGCATTATATCTAACTTAGACCATAATATGACTTCAACAACCAATTTACAATAAGAACCTATAACACTTAAATTACAATAATTACAGTAATTACAATAATATCTTATAAATAAACTGAGTCCCGTGTGACTGACATAGTTAATGAGATAAAATAAATAATACCCAAGACCTCTCCTCCAAAATAAAACAATAAGTAACACCATTAACTTATTCACCCGCCTGTACAGGTTTACGAGTAAATAACAATAAACACCCACAACTAATTTTATCGATAAAATTAAAACTACAATCAAATTATATAATTTAAAATAACACTCATTTGACGGAATTGCATATAAAAGTAAAGTATAAATACAATATGTCCCACGGCTGCAGCCATTGGACTACAATTCAGCTTTCACAAGATCACAAAGATCGGGCGCCGGATTGCAACTGGAAGCTGTCATAATGACGTAAGCTAATAATACAATAAACATCGTCATTCATGCATATGTTATCTTTTTCGGAAACGGAAATAATAATGTAGAATATGTGTGGCAAAATAAAAACCTGCATCCCAAAGCAGGTACCTATAATTTTTAACACGATTTTTTATGTCTGTAACTTCTTTATAAGAATGTGAATGTGAATGTGACAGCTCATCATATACACCATATACACCAGCTCATCATATTGTAATATTGTCACCTAATGGTGACAATATTACAATATGATGAGCTGGTCTTTATGAAGCTCGAAGTTAGGAGACGCAGTCTTGAAATACCTACCAGGTAACCTACTGAGTTAGGGTTCATAACATTCAATTTAGCTAGCTCTGTTCATTTCACGCAATGCTGAAAAGCCTGTTCTTTCAAGTCTTGCACAATCTGTAAATTTAGATAAACGTGTATTTTATGAGAAAACCCATGAAAGCCCTTCTAGAGTAGTAATACCGTAGCTGCAACTGATATTTTCTGGCTAGGCTGTCCTTCATGACCCTCATCTCAAATATCCATCCTGCAAATATATCATATCGAACAATGAATACATAAACGTTTTTGTTTAACAAATATTCGTACAAGAATGTGTTACAGCCATTTGTAAACGGCGAACACATTGGCGAATGAAATCCATTGCTTTTAATTGTGGGCAATGCATTATTTACATTGTGTTGTTACAATGAATACAATTTATTAATTACAGAATTGCCCAACTTAAAGCTTGGCGTAATGTGTAGGGCGTAGTATCTTTTATATTTTCCCGTCTTCACACAAGATAGGGTAATATGTCATGTGTATACACCATGTATTTTAAGTCATTGTTTTCCCAAAAAGTATGTACTCAGCCCATGATATAGAAACTACCTATGATATTTAATACACAACATTAAAAAATATATAATTCCGATTTTTTTCTTCGCCAAAATTAATTTTTTATAGCATAACAACGTGTCGGTCGATGCGTAAGGTCAATATACTTTATTTATAACCTAAAATGTAGCTTATCCTTCGTTCACGACACATTTTAGTGCTATTAAATGCTGATTTTAAAGTTTAATATGTATTTTTATTTTATTTTGTAAAATAAATATTATAGGTACCTAGCTTCTATAACTATATCATGGGCTGAGTACGTACTTGACGGGAAATCACCGACTATATGCAGAGCATGGGGAGCTCTGGTTGCTCTTTAGGATTAGGTCGATCCGGGAAGCTGCCAGTAGGGGCCGGTGAGGGCTTGTAGCCTTCCCTGGGAATGGTTTAAATTGAACATGGTGCCATGGGAGGAAGACTGGACAGCACCTGTACCCTGTCTTCTTCCGTAGAGCGTCTTTGGTCGGCAGTCGAAGTGGTTTTTAGTGGTAACACCACATACATCGGCTCGCATTTTCCCAAGACCCGGAGACGCTAAGGGATTTTCCACCTCGTAAAAAAATAGCTATATCAAAGGTCTGTCTAGGCATTTGAGAGTATCATTTGGATTGTGTGTGATGGATAGATGTTTGTTACTCATTCACGCATAAAATAGGACTGATTTTGATAAAACTTTTCGAAAACATAGGTTATATGTACATCAGAATAGCATATAGGCTACTGTTAATAGCAATAATTGACACTAACGCTGGCGGAACAGCGGGTAAAAACTAGTTATTTCTAAAGCCATATTTCTGTATTATCATGATACGGCATGTAAAAAGTAGTTCGGTCGAGTGAACGGTAGTGGTCTATTAATTAGTTTAATCGAACGTCCTAAAATAACATAGAAAGAGCAATGGAAAACTATTCGCTTCCAATTAAAATGGCTGACTGACCGGTCAATATGTTAACGTCTGTTTGACTTACATACTTTTGTTCCTTGCTACTTTTTTGATATTTGAAAATAAACAAATTTTTTGAGGAAGTCATTATCATTAGAGAATCTATCTCAATCACATGTTTAATAGATTTAGGAAAGACATTACTTTTTATTTTACGTGTTCTTAACTACTTCCACCCTCCGCTATTTAGATATCTGGCTATCAGACCACAACCTTTCCGTCTCCGTCTCCAAATGCAGCGCCGTTGTGTTCTCTCGAAAACGCAACATCCCAGACATCCATCTTTCTGTGGGTGATGAAACTATGGCCACCGTTGATCACGTCAAATTCTTGTTATCCTTGATTCCAATCTTACCACATTTCTTACACTATATACCACTTGAATTACATTGAGCGGAAGGGTGAAAAGGGTGTGTTCTCTTTATCATAACAAGTATAACATGACTTGTCCTGGCTAAAGTAGCACTGCAGAACCCCAAATACTGAAACTAGACACATGAGCTTTGAACAGCGGATTCCTTTTATAACGTAGGCACATTAAGGAAGGATTTTCTAAAATGCCAGCCAAAACAAAGTTTGCAAGTTTAGGACATGCGACGGCGACTGCTAGTTACATAGATGTATATAAACATGGAATCGGACTGACTACATCAGAACAGAAGGAGAACTTATCTAGCTATCTACAGATATCTATCTATCCATGGATATATATACATACAAGGAATGTATTCACCTCCATAAAGGCGATACCCACGTGTAAACTTGCTGGCCTGACCTTTGACCATTGTGGCTTAGGATAACACAAGGTTCGTCTATGTGATACCAGATAAGCCTTAAAGCCAGCGTTGAGCGAACAAGGTGAGCAAATCTTTGTATTAAGATTCAAACATACTATCTACGTATTAAGGCAGATCCCCTTTGGGAAAACGAACTGGCATGAGACAAATGAATGTAGTATTGAGGAATTTGGTTCGATATTGGATTCTATTTTTGTATGTAACCAGGTATTTTTAATTTTTCTTATTGAAACAAACCTCCAACCTCTAAGTAAGAGATTTAGCCATAAAAGTAACGTAATGATCCATATTTATGGTTTTAGCTTCAGCGACTTGTTAGTCAATAGATTAATCAGACAACATAAATAAAATACACAGTTAGGAATGCTTCCTTTTTAACCACCGTCATTAACCGAATTAAATTATGAGACTTAAGCGGTGCCCACTTCGCTACACAGGCGTGGCTTCGAATGGAATTATGTAGAGCAGAATCATACAGCATGTTTTGGATGTCAATCTCAATGCCATTTACTACGTACAACGATGTTGGTCCATCAAACTAAATCATCCAGGGATTCAACTACTTACAAACACAAAATTTCATTTATTTGAATTCAGCCGGTTTAAATGAGTCTCACGTTATGTTTCATGTTATTTTTCAGAAAATGTCGGCTTCTGCATACACATTGTCATATTCTTAACAGCCATTCTAAAACAATATAAAAGATTGCCGCGCACCTCATCGCTTAGTTAGCGGCCGCATCCTGTGGTCTTCAGTCGTTCCAGCCGATGGCTCCCATGACAGAGGTCTCAGAATTACTACGTACTTAGGGTAACTTACACAAAATTGAGTTTAGGGTCTGACTAACGGCTATTTTCAATATTCGATCCGTACATGGATTTTGAGATTCGAAATTCGTGTTTGACATATTTTGTATGGAGTTTATGTCAAAAACGAATCTAAAATCTACAGATCTATCTATAGTTCAAATATTGAATTCCGTAGTTAGGGTCTGGCCAGCTTCGGTTATGGAACATTTCCAAGTTGATAAAATATTTTATGAAGCCCTCCGTTACTATTCCTGTGTAATTAAACTTTTTCATTTTAAACTGAGTTTTTGAATGATGTAGTGTTTGCTTAAATGTTCTGAATGATTAAATATTTTACTCATTGTATGTTGTCGATTACTTTAAATGTATAAAGTTAATTCTACCAATTTATAATATTGCTGTTAAAATGCTGTAGTGAGCTTGTTATAGTGCTCGCATTAAAATATTGACTTTACTGTTTCAGTTGCCGCTGTTCTAATGTAGGGAAATTATGCCTTCTGTTTTATTGGTAGTCTTAAACATATTTGCGTTAAAATAAGCCGTGATCCTTTTGTATTATATTTGTAAGAATAAATATGTCCAAAATCATACTGTGATTGTTTCAATAGAAAAATCGTGTATCTTGTTAATTGAACATGACGCTACAGAGCTCAAATATTTCTCGCTATTTCCTTATCCAATGTATCCAGTAAATATTTGACTTCTTGAATGCTGATACCAGCGTAATGCCTTACAGTTAGACTGCAACAAAGTTGACAAACAGAAGTCAAAAACAATTCGCGACAAATAAGTCCTTGAAGTTACTCCAATATTTTATTATAAATGTATATTCTTCAGAGGGAAAGCGTAAACAGAAAATATTGCTATAAAGGTCTATCAGAAATTAAAAAGGTTTAATTGAATATTAGCCAGCTGATCAGTTATGGAAAGTTACCTTTTTCATCAAATACTGTGCGCTTACCATGTTTAAAGTTAACCAGATTGAAGTTACACCAAAAGTAACCATGTCTGCATAAAAGTAATTAAATATCAAAGATCAAAGGTCATACTAGGCGGCTTTTTAAGTCTCTTTTGTTAGGCTTGCTACTGTAATTCTTTGAGTTTTTAATTCTCAGCAATGAAATAAAAACACAGTCCGTACACTTGGAAGCAGAGCTTTTTCCATTTATGAGTCTGCAAAATCATATTATGTTGATGTAAAGCATTGTTTCCAGATGTTTGAATACAATTTCCCTACAGTAGGTACAGTCAACAGCAAAAGTAGATGATCAAAATCAGAAATTCAATACTAATGAACGGAGTTCGCGTCAGAACTATGTGGCGTCGAAGTGATTCAAAAGTAAGTGATTGTAAATTATACCAATCATTTATTACTCGTACAGCTGCCATATATTCGTGATCAGTAAAATTCATCAATGTTGTATACTAAATTTAAATTTATATATTGTACGTGACAGCCGAATTACAGATTGACATTATAGAGTTTCGATACTTGGATTTTTGCACTACTCCAACAGAACTCTTGCTAACAGTGTGATAAAAGCGCGAAGTCAATATAAATAATGCCCTGAAGATAAAATTATCAATCTACATGCCGGTTTTTATACATATAGAAAAACTATTTATTTGGCACAGACACAGAAAAAGTACAACATAAAAAAAAAGAAACAAAACGCAAGGCATAGCATTAGCACAGGATAAAGACATACAGTAGTTTGACGCCTTTGATGTCGTAGAAAAAGCCGACAACGTCTAGACAAGGGTAAGTAGGCTAGGGCTGCCACATGTAAACAATACCTACTTATTCAAACACCGTCTACTTATTTTAGAAAAATATTACAATTGCTACGCTACATGAATAATAATTATAGTGTAAATCACTTATCTATACATATAAATAAAATTGGAGTATCTGTTTGTAATATTAAAATAACCGCTTTTTACTAAATGCATATGGATGTATATACGGAACATACACCGAAATGACATTTTTTACAATTATTGTCTGTCTGTCTGTTTGTTCTCGCTAATATCTGGAACGGCTGGACCTATTTTGACGGAACCCTTACTGGCCTGATGTACCAAGGAGTAACTTAGGCTAAAAGTTAACCGGGTACGCGAAGAAGTTAGGAAACCGTGGGAAACAGCTAGTTTATAATATTACAATAATTAACGATAAATAATAATTATAAAACACGTTGCATTTTTCGTGCGGTGACAGATTTGCATACAAAGTGTCAGTCAGCACCTATTTCATCCTGCAGGTGTCGTGGGAGGCGGTTAAGAATATAAAGCATTTTTCGTACAAACCAAGTTAAAATAAAGCGATTGACATAGCGATGGTTTAATGGATGGGTAACCTTGAGATCAACTTGCAGAGCCTATGTTATCGATATGAAGTATTTTGCTGATTTTTTTCGTGCAAACTACGTTAAGGTAAAGCAATAGACATCACGGTCATTTTATGGATGGGTGACCGGTCTATGAGATTACGGAGAACATGTGTGGGGTTTGTAAAAGGGGGCCAAAATTATGGTTATTTTTGAGCTAGGATGCGCCGTTACCAAGATACATAATAATATATGATAGGTACTTACCTAATGCGAAGGTACTAGGTACTTATTGAATGAAATTAAAATCACTCCAGAATCGACTATTACCTTACAACGCATATTTTCTTACATCCGCCATGTTGTTTACGTACAATAATTGCTACTTTATTCTGTGATTTGGCCAGACATGAGATAGGTATTGTAAAAAGTTAGTAGATTAGTAGGAATGTGCACATTATTTTAAGTGGTTATAGGTACATACATACATTTCAAAATAATATAAATAATTATAATTTATGAAATTTTCTTTTTTTGGTATAAGTAAATTGATAAAATCGCAGATTTTTTAAATCCTTATTTATTTAAATCTTCAAACAGCATAAATAATTTGAATGTCTCACAGCACAAGTCGTATGCACCATCTTAATTAATTTTCATAAGCAAATAAATAAGTAACGAACAAAAAACAAGCACGTGCCTGCCCCCAAAAACATGTACCTAGTTACGAACTTAGGCGATATACGTAACTAGGTACCGCTCTTCCCGCGTCTCACCTATTGACCCCCGCACGATTGACCCGTCTAGACGCGTTCGTCGAACGACTGTATGGATTATTGGACTGTGGCATTAGTCTGTGACAGATAGGTACACTGTGTACTGTGACATATATTATAGCCGACTAGGCAAAAGCAATCATTGAGGTATAATTTTGTATCGCATCAGCTACTTTTGAACATTGACATAAATGCATGCAATATTTATTGAATTATCGTTTTGTATCACATCAGTTACTTTTAAACGTTTGACAGAAGTTACAAAAAACAAAATACATGAGAGATGAAATTTGGCATAATTATATTAAATATACAAAGACTGCCTCTGTAGTCCAGAGACTGCCTCCATGGTCCAGTGGATAGCGTATGCTTCTGCTGATCGGAAGTCTCGAGTTCGATTCCCGGGTCGGGCAAAAGTGTTACTGCGTTTTTCCAAATTCTCAGTAGCAGCACGGAGTCTGGTGATGTGCCCGGTAGCGGTAATAGGCTCGCCCCCTATTAAGTAGGACCTAAAATTTCCCCTATACGACTACCCTATACGACTAAACCCTATACGACTGCCTCGTTGGTCTCGCGACATAAATGTGAGATTGGGATCGGGAGGTCCCGGGTTCGATACCTGGATCGGGCAGTGTAATTGGGTTTTTCTGTTATGAAATTCTCAGTAGCAGCACGGAGTCTGGAAATGTGCCCAGTACGGCAATAGGCTCGCCCCTTATTACGTGGGACTAAAGTATATCTGGCGAAAAGTGGGTGTAGAAATACACCTCTGCCTACTCCTTCAGGGATAAAAGGCGTGACGTTATTTATGTGTACGTATGTAAAAATTCATGTCGAAATGTGAGTGTCACCTCTGCCTACCCCTACGAGTATAAAGGCGTGATTCTATAAAAAAAATATATTAAATATGCATTTTTTATCCAATTCAGCTTGTTTTCCGTAAAACATAACAAATTAAATTACTGGGGTAATTAAAAAATAAGTATGGACAAATTATTTGCCTCATGATGACGTGGCCTCAGTTTCATCATTTACCTATATTTTCTTTTAACTGTTGACTAGTTTTGAACTCCTCAACAGATCACATTCGATACGCAATGTATGCTTACACTAACACTATCTAAAAACAATTCACTCTCACTAGCTGTTCACAATACTAGCATTTTTTTCTTAATTCCGCCCTACGCAATGCTACTTTAATATATTTTACGTATAGTATAACAAAATAATAACCGTACATCATTTTCTCCACTTTTTTACACGCGCAAAGAAAATGCACGCGATTTTACTTGTTTACTGTTATAAGGTCATATCCACGTTACATGGGCAATTAACAAGAGAATTGTTTATTTATCAATCCGAAGGAGTACAGTTACAAGTATGAAAATTTCCAGGGTTTTTAAGAGACGCAACGTGAGGTTGAGCAATGTTGCCGCCTTTTGGGTGGTAGATAGTGGTGTTGTAGGGTCGTGGTAGATTTGGGTGATCCCGCCACTAAAACGAAGCGGAGGACACCGCGGTGGTTTTTATTGCGTAGGCCCAGTTTGTTTCGGGAGTCAAAAGACCAAACTATTTTGAGCGATATAGAGCGACCTTTACAGCAAGGGTTTTTGTCGCTATAGGAAATAAATATAAATGTGCATTTATAAAAACTAGTTTAATTCTTTGCGAGACGTCCCATCCTCATTCCAATTAAAGTACCATCTGTGTATCCAGGTTTAGTAGCAGTGACCCAGCACGGAATCTGGTAATGTGCCCTGTAACAGCAATAAGCGCGCCCCCTATTACGTGGGACCTCAAAATGTATAACATGGCGAAATGTGGGTGTAATATTACACCTCTGCCTACTCCTACGGGAATATAGGCGTGAGTCTATAATTATAAACACGTTAAACTCAAAAACTGCCAAACGGATTTCTGTACTGTTTTCACCAATCGATAGAGTAGTTCCTGAGAAAGGCTTACGATACACGTAATCCTTTCTCTAACAACTAGATTTTGCTAAGCAAAATCTAGTTGTTCTATATAAGCGAGTAAACAAAACCGAACGCTTTAAATAGCGCACTGTTTTTGGCAAATCTGTGAAGGTTGATAATTATTTTAGTACTTTAGCCGACTTACGGATTATTTAATCCTTTGAAACGGGTACGATTTCGTTGCTTACGTAGGCCTAAACACACAGCTCGGGTATGTGGTTAATCTTAAATGTTACTGTGCATATATGTGTTCGAAATAAGATGGTCGAGATGGCTTAGTTATGTAGGCGTGTGTTACTTGTGATAATCCGACGGAGTACAGTTACGATTTACACCAAGCCACCGACAATGTAGTTGCTGTGACCATACACTATGCTGGTGTCATTTGATCTCAGTACCAGCGACTCGAGAAGAAGAAGAAGACTTGTGATAATCGTGATAATTTCTTATAAGATAAAGATATATTTGAAGAGAGATTAAATAAAGATTGAATAAAAATCGGATTAAAATAAAGAAACAAAAATGTATCATTTTCGCTCGTATCTCGCTACATATTCGCAGTACTGATTAGTAAATAACCTAGCAGTTCACCAGCCTTAGGAAAAACATGTTAGGGGTAGTATATAACTTTTTCATAGTCTTTCTCTTAGCGTTATCCCAGTTTCAATCTGGGGTCCGCTTACTAGTCTAACCGGATTTGGCTGAATATTAGCTTTTCCACAGAGCAACTGCGTGTCTGACCTCCACAACCCAAAGGGATAGCGATATTCCATGGTTTAGACTAGTGTCAGTTTATTTAGAAGGTACTGACGCCCTGTAACGACTGTCAAAGATCTTCATGAAAACCGGGACCGACGGCTTAACGTGCTCTCCGAGGCACGGGACAAGCGATAATTAACATTTCAATACGCACATAACTCCGAAAAGTCATTGGTGCGCGCCGTGGATTCGAACCCGATACCCTCTGCATGGCAGTCTGTTGGTATATCCACTCGGCTATCGCTGCCTTTAACTTTTTCATAGTAATTGAAAGAAAGTAATACATCGAAAAGATTTAACACGTAACCTTTATGACCATGTTCCTTATCAAGTCTTTAAAAGTATAAACATATGAGTATCTCAATAGAATACCAAGCAAAACCCACAGCATACAATAAAGAAAAATATGTCACAATCAGAAACCACTGTAATAAGTTGTGTAGGAATGCACAACGCCAGCATATTCATAACTCCGTACAAAACGGTGATCCAGCGAAATTCTGGAAATTTCTTAGATCACTAGGAGTTGGATAACAGCAGCAAAATATGTTTCCGAATAACAGATATTAATCAGCTCAACCTGCACTTCTCTGCTTCGTCTGATTTAGATAAGACAACTAAAACAAACACTTTACATTCTCTTTCATCACTTCCAACTCCTGATTATACTCCATTTGTTTTTAGTCAATTCACTGCATGTGATGTTAAGAAAAGCATTTCATCCATAACATCCAACGCTGTTGGTAGTGATGGTATCGCCCGTAATATGATCCTTCCTATCCTTGACGAAATCCGACCTGTTATTTCCCACATCCTAAATTTTTCAATTTACAACAGTGCCTTTCCCACATCATGGAAAAACACCCAAGTCGTCCCCTTACCCAAGAAACCTAATCCTGTAACCTTTGCTGAATATCGACCCATATCCATATTACCTTTCCTATCTAAAGTCCTTAAACGCCTTATCCATAACCAGCTCAACTCATTCCTATCTAGAAATAATCTCCTTGATCCTTTCCAATCCGGTTGCCGTCATGGTCATAGTACCACTACCACCTTAGTCAATATTACGGACGATATCAGGGCAGGCATGGCGGATGGTAATCTCACAATTCTCTGTCTAAAGGATTTCAGCAACGCGTTCAACACTGTTGACTTTGACATTCTCCTTGCCATGATGTGCTCTCTTAACATATCTCCATCAGTGGTCGACTGGTTTCGCAGTTACCTGTTTGGCCGCCGACAACGAGTCCGCCTGGATGACAATTACTCTTCCTGGTGTGACAACTCTGCCGGCGTACCGCAGGGTGGCGTTTTATCTCCTTTGCTCTTCTCAATTTTAATTCCTATCAGTGACAAGGTAAAGAACTTGGGGATAAATAATTATCGACAAAACGCTCTCTTTGAATTTTCAGCTGCAAAATATCAGTCGCAAACTCTTTGCTGCTGCGGCACCATTAAGAAGATTACGAAATTTCCTTCCAATAGCCACTAAAATTGAGCTTACGCAATCTATCCTTCTTCCTATTTTTGACTATGCCGATGCCAGCTATCTTGATATCAATGAGGACCAGCTAAACAAGCTTGAACGTCTCCAAAATTTTTGTATAAGGTTCATATTTGGCTTACGCAAATATGACCACGTTTCTGATTTTCGAAACAAGCTCAAATGGCTGCCCATCCGCCTTCGTCAGAATACACATATCCTTTGTCTTTTGTATAACATTCTATTTAATCCTTCATCTCCCCCATATCTTAAGAAACGGTTCGCATTTCTGCATGATACACATTTTAGAAACTTGAGATCATCGGAAAATTTAAAGTTATCGGTACCTGTCCATTCTACAGTTTTTTTTGACAAATCTTTCACTGTCTTAGCTGCACGTTTGTGGAATGCACTACCCGAAACAATAAGACATGCTAAGTCACTGTCAATATTTAAAAATCTTGTCAGGAAGCACTTCTTGTCACTATAAAGATTTGTTTAGTCCAGCTATAATATCCGAATAATAGGTATGTATTATAATATAAGATTATATATGAATATATATGTATATTATATGTATACTATATGTATATTTACTAGTATAATATTTATAGTATGTATATATGTTATGTACCTATGTATGTATTATTTCTTTATTATAAGATTATCTAATGTATTACTGTTTATGGTGTATTTTTTTATTCCATGTGTTACTATTAAGTGCACCCACGTGCTACCTGTTCTTTTTTGTTCAACTATTTTTCCATTCACGGTTGTCTGGAAGAAATCACAACTTGTGATAAGACCGCCATTGTTCACTAGTTCTAAGAATGTATCTGTATACTGTTATTCCATTTCCTTCTGGTGTACAATAAAGTATATTGATTCATTCATTCATTCAGTATCAGAAGTAAAAAGTCAAAATTAGAACCAAATCACGAACGTAGCAAAAAGAATTGTAACATCAGATTCTGAATCGATTTCCTATTCCTAGCTTAAACTGTTACCAACCTACATTCTGCAAATTTTCTACCTGATTCCGTTTATCCAAGAAAATTCAACCAACCAGTCAGCAAAAATAAATAAGGGGTTTTACTCTAAAATGCCAACTTCTTGCATAACTTAGAAACCGCAGTCCTTTACCCACTGCATATTAAAGTGTCGATAAATCCTTTCTAAAAATATTGTTACTAAAAGACACTGTCAACTTACAGTAGTTGGCAGTCTAACTGCAATTCTGGCACCCTTTAGAGCATCACAGTGAGATAAATCTCTACTTGGCATTATATATCACTCGGAGACGACAGCCAAACCATATCGATATCACTATTATGAAGTGTTTTTAAATGGTTACTTATGTAAAATTAAGTTGACTAGTGTTAAAGTTTTTCGAAATGTTCTCGTCTCTTTTTATACGTTAAAGGTAAGTGCATTAAATGATGATGGCAATCACGACTTAGGTTATCATTAATTTATGGATATCTCTACAAAGCTAGCCTTTGCATTACTTTACTATATAACTTCAAACTTTAATTAAAAGCCGTTTAGTACTTTTGACTTGAAAGAGTTACAAACAGTATCTTCTAAATAAACTGACACTAGTCTAAGTAATGGAATATCGCTATCCCTTCGGGTTGTAGAGGTCAGACAGGCTCTGTGGAAATGCTAATATTCCGCCAAATCCGGTTAGCCTAGTAAGCGGACCCCAGGTTGAAACTGGGATAACGCTAGGAGGATGATGACAAACAACCATTCATCGTTAGAAACTTTAAAGAGTAGTAAGATATGATAATATTGGCGGGTCGAGTCTTAACGGCATATAATTATTTGACACTTGGCTTGGGCAAAGAACTCAGATTTACCTAGAACCGCAGACCTTAGGAATTTCATGTACTGATTCCTGAAATGTGCTTCTATATATGTATAAATCTTAAAAAAGTTAATGTTCTTTGGCTTGGGTTACACCTACCGCGATTGCTTCGTAACCGACGCCGTTACATAAATAATAATATAATATTCTACCACATACACACATAACCATCTAGGCCCAAGCTAAGCAGAGCTTGTGTTATGGGTGCTAGATAATTGATAAAGATACATATGTATATACTTTTTTTTTGTAAATACATACATATTATACATAGAAACACCCAGACCAAGACAAACATCCATGTTCATGCACACAAATGTTTGAGTTGAGCGGGAATCGAACCCGCGACCTTCGGCGTAGCAGTCGCTTACACTCCCGCTGCGCCAACCGGTCGTCAGATAAATATGACTATGCGTACAAATTATAAAATGCTGATTGTGCAAAAGTAAAACAAAATATGCAATTCACAAAAGAAAATACAGGTACGTAACATTAATATTATATGTCCCACGGCTGCAGCAATTGGACTACAATTCAGCTTTTGCAAGATCACAAAGAGCGGGCGCCGGATTGCAACTGCAAGCTGTTATAATGACGTAAGCCAATAATACAATATACATACATCGTCATTCATGCGTATGTTTTGTTTTTCGGAAACGGAAATAATAATGCAGAATATGTGTGGCAAAATAAAAATCCTTCCTAAAGCAGGAACCTATAATTTTAACACGCTTTTTTATGTCGATGTGTAGCCATGTAGCCATTTAATTAAACTATGATGCTTTCTAGTTATTGGGTGACAATATTATAATATAGTGAGCTGATCTGATTTTGGAGCTTGAAGTTAGGAGATATAATCTTGAAAAGCCTACTAGTAAACCTATCGAGTTATAAATACCAGTCTATTATATCTACTATAACTTGTTTAATATCGAGTTAAGGTTCATTAGAATCAATAAAGCTAGCTATGTTCGTTTTATGCAATGCTGAAAAGCGTGTTTTTTAAATGCAGGAATTCTTAATGCAGATAAAAGTATCTTTCATCATAAAATTGAGGAAAGGTCTTTTAGAACAGTAATAGTAAGGTGCAACTGATATTTTCCTGCAAGAATGTCTTTCATGACCCTCGTCTCAAATATCCATCATATCGAACAATGAATACAAAAACGTTTTTGTTTAACAAATATTCATACAAGAATGTGTTAAAGCCATTTGTAAACGGTGAACACATTGGCGAATGAAATCCATTGGTTTTAATTGTGGGCAATGAATTATGTACATTGTGTTGTTACAATGAATACAATTTAATAATTACAGAATTGCTCAACTTAAAGCTCGGCTTAATGCGTAGGGTGCAGTATCTTTTAGTTTTACCTGTCTTAACAAAAGACAGGGAATGTTTTTCGAGTGTATAATATATGTTATTGTGTAGCCGAGATGGCTATATGTAAAGGTATAAGCGTTTTATTAATGTGTAGGTATATTACATAGTTATGTTCATGTGAGAGTTTGAATTGTGTGTGATGGATGGATGTTTGTTACTCATTCACGCAAAAAATACTGCACAGATATTGATGCAATTTTCTAACAACATAGGTTATACATCACAGAATAGCATATAGGCTACTGTTAGTAGCAATAATTGACACTCACGCTAACGGAACAGCGGTTAAAAACGAGTAATTTCTAAAGCCATATTTCAAATCCATTATTATGATACGGGATGTTAAAAGTAGTTCGGTCGAGTGAACAGTAGTGGCCTATAAATTAGTTTAATCGAACGTCCTAAAATAACATAGAAAGAGCAATGGAAAACTATTCGCTTCCAATTAAAATGGCTGCCTGACCGGTCAATATGTCTGTTCAACGTACATACTGTCGTTCCTTGCTACTTTTTAGATATTTGAAAATAAACAAACATTTTTGAGGAAGTGATTATCATTAGAGAATAATTTAGTATCTCAATTACACGTTTTATAGATTTAGGAAAGACATTACTTTTTATTTTACGTTTTCGTAACTACTTTTTATCATCACAAGTATAATATGACTTGTCCTGACTAACATACAAACCGCAGAGCTCCAAATACTGAAGGCACGTGAGCTTTGGACAACGGATTCCTGTTATAACGTAGGCACATTAAGGAAGGATTTTCTAAAATGGCAGGAAAAAACAAAGGTTGCAAGTTGAGGACATGCGACGGCGACTGCTAGTTACTTATAGGTATGTATATAAATATAGAACTGGACTGACTACATCAGTACAGAAGAAATTCTTATGTAGGTATCTACAGATATATATCTATCCATGGAAATACAGAAGGAATGTATTCACCTCGACCATAAAGGCGATACCCACGTGTAAACTTGCTGGCCTGACCTTTGACCATTGTGGCTTACGATAACACAAGGTTCGACTATGTGATACCAGATAAGCCTTAAAGCCAGCGTTGAGCGGACAAGGTGAGCAAGTCTTTGTATTAAGATACAAGCATACTATCTACGTATTAAGGCAGATCCCCTTTGGGAAAACGAACTGGCATGAGAAAAATGAATTTAGTTTTGAGGTATTTGGTTCGATATTGAATTCTATTTTTGTGTGTAACCAGGTATTTTTACATTTTTCTTATTAAAACAAACCTACATCCTCTCTTATCTTCATTCGGGGTGGAATGTTAAAAATCTAAGTAAATGATTTAGTCATAAAAGTAATCTAATGACCAATATTTATGGTTTTAGTTTCGGTGACTTGTTAGTCAAAAGATTAATCAGACAACATAAATAAAATAAAATAAACAGTTAGGAATGCTTCCTTTTTTAACCAGTCATTCACCGAATTAAATTATGAGACTGAAATTATGTAAAGCAGAAATCATACAGCATGTTTTAGATGTCAATTGCCATTTACTACGTACAACGATGTTGGTCCATCAAATTAAATCATCCAAGGATTCAACTACTTACATACACAAAATTTCATTTATTTGAATTCAGCCGTTTTAGATGAATCTCACGTTATGTTTTATGTTGTTTTTCATAAAATGTCAGTTTCAGCATACACATTTTTGTCATGTTCTTGACAGCCATTGTGAAATAATATAAAAGATTTCCGCGCTCCTCATCGCTTATTTAGCGGCCTCACCCTGTGGTCTTCAGTCGTTCCAGCCGATGGTTAACATGACAGACGTCTCAGAATTACTACGTACTTAGCGTAACTTACACAAAATTGAGTTTAGGGTCTGACTTAGGGTCTGGCCAACTTCGGTTATGGAACATTGCCATCTTGATAAAATGTTTTATGAAGCCCTCCGTTACTATTTCTGTGTTATTAAACTGTTTCAATTTGAACTGAGTTTTTGAATGATGGGAGTGTTTGCTTAAATGTTCTGAATGATTAAATATGTTCCTCATTTATATGTTGTTGATTACATTAAACGTATGAAAGTAAATTCTACCAAATTATAAATTTGCAGTTAAAAAGCTTTTAAGAGCTTGTTATATTGCTCGCTTCAAAATATTGACTTTACGGTTTTAATTTCCACTGTTTTAATCGGCTTTTCTCCTGTCGGGAACTTATGCCTTCTATATTATTGGCACTTATAAACACATTTGCGTTAAAAAACCGTGGTCCTATTGTGTTATATTTGTAAGAATAAATATGACCAAGAACATACTGAGCTTGTTTTAATAAAAAACATTTTGTTAATTTAACATGACGCTACAGAGCTCAAATTTTTACCGCTATTTTCTTGATACCATTAAGCAAAATAACGTCCTGCGATCTTAGACAGGAATTGCTGATGAAAGACGAAAGACTGCCAATCTAAAGTGGGATTGCCCAATCCCACTTTAGATTGGCAGTCTTTAATTTGGGCAGCACTTAATCCTGATGCATTCTACCCGATGGGCAAAAGTCGTCTCTCAATGGGTGCCGCAGGACGGACGGTGGAATAGAGGCAGACCCCGAAAATGATGACGTGACCATCTAGGTAACTTCGACAGGAACTGGTCTACCTTGGCACGAAGCAGACATGCTCTGAAGAATGTACAGGAGACCTTCGTCCAGCAAAGAGACAACGAGAACGAAAGCAATTTTGTTAACGGTCTTAGACGTCAGCTATGTTGGTTCATTAGTATAAGTAGGTGATTGCGCTTACCTCCTAAGTGTTATCGTGTTTTCCCGTAAGCACGGCAACGATATTTTTTTCACAGTTCTTATTATGGCCACATTTGTCGAGCAACAAGTCTTTTCAAAAATTTATTTTTGTACAGAACATTATAGAAATAATAGCAAATACAAAAACATATGTCACTATTATTTATTAATTTGTTTTAATGTCAATGAACGTGGTGTTGCACGTTCACTGACGTAAGGATAGTGACTTATTCTTAAACACCAGCGTGACAAACTCGGACACTAGTGAAAGATAGAAAATATTATGTTAACTACTCAGTTGTTTTTTTTTTGTTCAATAAGTCAAATGCCGCATCAGGACTAAATCCTGTGTTAGAACTTTACAAACATACAACTAACGGCACAATTAACACCCAGACTCGAAGTAACAATTTACGAATCACACAAAGTGTTGTCTCGTGCGGGGATCGAACCCACTACACTCGGTGTAGTGTCAAGCTTTGAGGCGGCCGCTTGAACCACTACGCCAACCGTGTAGTCAATTCATTGTGACCACGTTTTAGCCCATGCCGAACCGTCGAAATATAAGATTTGACATTTTTTTACCTATACCGTGTTCTGTTACATAAATATTAATGAAAGAAAATGTTATCTTCAAACGCACTAAAGCAAATTTTATCTTAAAACAATAAAATTAAGAGCACCTCAACGCAAGTAGGTGTTAATTTTTAGAAAACAGTGCCAAGAATATAATTAATGATCACGATCATATTACAATTAAGTCAAGCACTTGAAGATATTAAAAATATTATTCACTCTAGACAGCGTCGGCGTCGAAACAAAACATTAATAAATTTGAAATTATATAATTTTAATAACATTCTTGCTAAAGTGAGCAAACAATAACAAATTGTGCTTCGATTGTTTTTAGTCTAGACTTGTGTGTGCAAACTTTTTTATGAAATCCTTTTACCCTCAAGCGTTGCAAAATGTAAGTGAAATAAATCATAATCACTGTCTATAAACGTTTGCTTTTTAACACAGTTTTTTATGTTTTTACAGATATTACTTTTTCTTTTGTTAACAATTGGAAGTAAAATTTAAAAGTATTCATTTTTAAAATCGATGACATAACTTTATTACCCCGAAACGTGATGTAAGTATCTTCATAGATACTACACATTCTTAGTATTACATATCAAGAACGCTTGGGGAATAATAAACTGAGGTATCCACCAACTAGAGGGAGGATCCTCTGAGTAGGCTAAGTGATCATGATTGTCTGATGGACTACAGTCCGATGGATTTACAAAAGAACTTGTATATAATTTATAGACTGCCTCCGTGGTCCAGTGGATAGCGTATGCGACTGCTGATCGGAGTTCCCGGGTTCGATTCCCGGGTTAGGCAAAAGTGTTACTGGGTTTTGCCGAATACTTAGTAGCAGCCCGGAGTCTGGTGATGTGGCCGGTAACGGCAATATGCTCGCCCCCTATTACGTGGGACCTAAAAATTCATGGCGAAATGTGGGTGTAATATTTACACCTCTGCCTGCCCTTCAACGATACGGGCGTGAGACTATAAATAAAATTGTATATAATTATAATAGTAATCGTGTGCTAGAACTCTGGTTGCGTGATTCAGAATTTTAGTACTATTCACAACAAGATCACCTAAGCTGCTGCCTGCCTTAAAAAGGCAGGTAAGAAAAGATTGAGTGTATAGACTTCCAGCGCTTTCTCTTCTCGAAGAAGACTCTTAATAAAACTAGTATATTGGTTTGTTCTAGCGTTATCCCAGTTTCAACCTGGTGTCCGCTTACTAGTCTAACCGGATTTGGCTGAATATTAGCTTTTCCACAGAGCGACTGCCTGTCTGACCTCCGCCACCCGAAGGGATAGCGATATTCCATGGTAGAGACTAATGTCAGTTTATTAATAAGGTACTGACGCCCTATTGTCAAAGATCGCATGACCACCGGTACCGACAGCTTAACGTGCTCTCCAAAGCGCGAGGCAAGTGATAATTAACAATTCAATACGCACATAACTCCAAAAAGTCAGTGGTGCGCGCCGTGGATCCGAAACCGATACCTTTTGTATGACAGTCTGTTGGTATCTCCACTAGGCCCTTGCTGTCTCATTGGTTTGCCAATTATCTGATCTAATCTTGTGAGCTTTTTATGCTTTATATTCCAACCTCTCACATGCCACATAAACTCGAGTACTTAAATGTTCTATCAAAATACTAAAACCAGAACTCTGAGATAAATAATTGTACGGGCATTGTAGAAGCTTCGTGATCGCCCGCAGGCAGTCTCGTATGGCACACTTTTATCAAAAGTTTGGCGTAACACCCTAAGGCCACAGTACCGAACAACTGTGTACTGGGGACTATACTTTACACTTTAAGACTTAGGTGCCGAGACAATGTCAAGCACAGTTTGTAAGTGACAAGCGAATTATATTATTATTAGTTTTATTCGTCAAATTATATACTGCGGATAATTTAACTACAATCACAAAGGCGAATGTTTGTGGGGATAAATAAATGTATATTACTCTTGCTCGTAAGAACTACTAAACGGATTTTGATGAATGTTAGCAGTAAGCCCATGTGCTATTCTGATGTACATAGTTTATACTTCAGAATAGCTTATGGGCTACCTTTTGTCCTGATACCGATATCCACGGGGGAGAAGCCGTGGGTAGGAGCTAGATTGCTACGTTCCCTTCCGCGAGTGAGAGGGCCAAAGATGTTAACTCTATCGTCATCTTCATAGCACTCAATGGACTAGATGATTCTTCTTCCTTTGTCTTATTATAGCATTTACTCATTCCTCTTTTAGACTTTTAACATATTCTTGGTTTCCCTTTCCGCCTTCACCTTCACTTTTGTGGCTAAGATTTGCATGGCTTTATGACTTTCTATGATTGCTATGAGTTACCACTATATGGTATAACACTATTTTCAATATGTCTTTGGATGGTTTTCCACTATCTCATGACATCTGTTTATAATTAAACATCACATCATTTTTTAAACAATTAAAATACATTTTCACTAGACATGAACTAAATTTAATTTATAGGCTGTGCTGTCTATTGTACCTTCAACCGCTCATATCACCGCCATACCTTAAAACCATGACAAATATAATAAACTCAACTAATAAAACGCATACTAAAAACTCCCGAATTAATCCCAAGTTCGTACTTATTTGGACATTAGAACTTCGCACACGGTCGGCGTAACATAAAACATTCACTTAATGTGCACATTTTAGTCTCAGTTGATTACAAGTACTTTGTTTTGGCTTGTGAGTGTGAGTCCTAACTAACTGTTGATTACTTTTTACAAAGTTAGATGCGCAGTGATTCTTTGTAAGTACACCTTTTCGTTTTTGTTAGTAAATATGGCTTCACCTATGGGTTGCCTATCCAGTCTACTGAATGCACATGGAAAATATGTCAAGGGATTGCTCAATTTTATTTCTGCTAAACACTCCTACTATCTTGCGATGACAGAGAACAGATGCTGAGAGCGATAAGTTAATATGATGATCAATGAAGCGCGGATACTGAGTTGACAAAACTCCATAGCGAACTGCATGCAAAAATTGTGATGCACCGCCATTATATAATCGTTTTTGGTGATAGTTCTTGATGGTAAGGGAAGTGTTATTTGCCTATATAGATATTGTGTAAAAGGAGATCTATTGCGTACATTTTAAAATGATATATGTTCTTTTATGTTCTATACTTACCAGTTTTTTTACTTCCAAGATACACTAATGGCCCGTAACTAATGGACTACTTATAAGCTACTTATCTCAAGGTATCCTTTCAATACAGATGAATATTGACATTAATTATTTTCTATCAGCAGACTGTAAACACAACAAAAAAGTATCTGTCAGCTTTCTTGTAATGTGCATAACTATCTAGGTAGTCAAGAAAAACGTACCTTTCTAAAAATACGCATTATTGTTATTCTCAGGAAGTTTAGTATCTTTAAATAACATTTTCCCATTACCTGTACTAAAACGAATATCTTAGAATTTCATGGTAACATAATCACTCACGTTTTACTATGTAGTAGATGTATGTGTGTGGATGTGTGATTGTGGTAGCTGATTGTTGGCAATACACGTTGAATAAAAAAGGTATAAATTATACCTCATTTTTATTTAAACGATCTTAGCGGCCTTGTTTGAACTCGTCAATGGGGAGGACCAGGTTTCGTATTGG
This sequence comes from Euclidia mi, assembly GCA_944739405.2. Classification (NCBI taxonomy): domain Eukaryota; kingdom Metazoa; phylum Arthropoda; class Insecta; order Lepidoptera; family Erebidae; genus Euclidia; species Euclidia mi. Next base: position 9,147,757 of record OX123181.2, on the reverse strand, counting down.
AGGAAGGGTTTTCTATGACTAAACTTGTGGTAACTGCGTGGAATCGGTTAATATGCCCCATCAAATAAAAAATTTAGTTTAAAAAACGAAGGTAAATTGCGCACCTCGTAGCAAAAAAATATGGATAGCCAAATGATAATAACCGTATTCAGCTCTGCATCCAGAGATTTAAAGTAAATAAATGGGTTGATGAAATTCTCATAACAAGACATTTTGCAAATAATATTGATAAATTTGGACTACGGTCTACCGGCTACAGCGTAATGTATCAATCTGTCAAAGGCATTTGTCTATTGTGAGCATAACCCAATGTTGAGCTTACGCACTGTACGCCTATGGTATCTGAGGAAATTATATTTCCTCTGTTGATGACATCTTTCAAATATAGATTCCAAGTTAACTGTCATTGACTAAAGTATTTCATACTTCGAAAGCAGGCATTTCTCAATTCTGTATTCCACAAGGGAGTATTCTGGGTCCCTAGGTTTCTTTGCATTAAATATTGTCATCCCGTCAATAAAAAAACACATCCTTACATAATAAACCAACGATAATACAATAAATTTAGAACTTGCCATTTATATTAGGCACTTAGCTTTAATCTACGTGCGTTATGTAATATTTTGAATTAAATGGGATACATTTCATATTGTGATTTTATGATCCTTCCACAAGTCTTTGAACCTAGAACTCAAATATAAAATAGCACTACATTGCACTGCACTGCGAATTCATAAGCATTGCATTCAACTATCTAACATAATGGTTTCAGCTGAAGGATTGAATACGTTCATATTTTTATGAATTCATTTGTTAAGAATATACTCCAGACAGAATTATGACTACGACGATCTATCTTGATACAGACATTGTCAAGCGCAAGTGGTATGAATTTATACAAATATGTAAGGAAATAATAAGTGTTCCTTTACTGATGCCATCCGAAAAGATTCGTGAGAAGGCATGACTATATCTGAAATAGGTAAGCTATTTCAGATATAGTCATGCCTTCTGGCATGCTATTCAATACCGCTAAAATCCTGATCCTTTTTTAAATAATTTCGCAACATGGACCCGTCAAATAAATATTACTATGTGTATAAGTCACGAAAGTTAAAAAGTATTCGAAGCTAATATTCGACTTAATTCTATACAGAAATATAATATTAATGGTGCAAACTGCAAATTATAACTGACATGTTATGATCTGGAGATTATCACTCTATCATTGGGCCAACCCAGAAGTTAAATGCAAACATAGCTTTAAAGTACACGGAGAAATAAAATGTACAAGAAACAGTAAAATATAAGCCTTAACAAGCTTCGCGCTGTGAGAATATTAAAATTGACAGTTTCAATATTCACTAAAACTTAGTGTACCGTTATTAAAAGTAAAGGAAATTAAATCAGAGCGGAGGGCGTCACGAACGAAGAATTTCAATATAGAAGTGATAAAAACAATAAAGAAAGTTGCATAGCTATCCTACCCGTGTCTTTTTAATTAACAGATTTGTTTCTTCGATGCTGCGAACTCTCTGATGTAGGTATTTTCTTGTGTTGGATATTCTCAGTTTGTTTTTGATGAAGTTTTGTTTCAAAAGTACGATAATGATCTGTTGTGTAATAAATCTGCTAAAGATTACTGAAAAGACTTATTGGGTAATAATATGTACAATTTCTCCAAGGACTTTTACAAAATATCTAAAGACCGAACAATATACATGATTTACAATTATAATAAAAGTATGTATAATCATATAAATTCCAGATTCAACATATTTTTGATTGGAAGTTACAATAAGCTATCACCATGCATATGAATACAGAATTAAAACATTAGCAATAATCTAATTAAACAATATATTAATGCAAAACTGCACAAACGTAAATCCCAAACAGGCCATTTATTTACAAAGTGTGTTATACTATTACACACATGTTACCATGTTTATAGATTTGGTACTCGTTTCAGGAAGCATTTATACACTCCGTAATGCTATTAAGGCACCATAATCCTCCCATTCTGCAAACATAATTACAAACTTACACTAACTGCACAATTTAGGCAATGGCCAGAAAACGCTTCCCGAAGTCTATAACACAGCCATTATCAGAACACCCTCATTACTAGCAACCCGACACGGATTTCAAAACATAGCCAAGATAACGCGACCAAATTGAAAAGCACCCCAATCCTAACTAATCATTCCTGAGCTTTCAAACATTATTTACTTCCAACTAATAAACTCTATGAGTTTTCGTATAATACTCGTATTTCAACCAGAGTCTCGAAACCTCATATGAAAGGATCCCAAGATATCTGCATGTACCAAGACTACATCTCCATACTATGTAAATTTATACCGTACTCAGCATGAATTCTGTGGCACCACAAATAATTTTACACTTTACGATTTTGTAATGAGATGAACTGCTTTGTGAAAGTCTAAGACTACCTTTTTTCATAAAGTTACGAATGAGCTTATACAAATAATTATTGAGAGAGAAAAACAACAGTAATTTACCATCCAGTGATCAAGCACTTCATAGATATAGCGACTTTCGACCATTAATTGCATGCCTGCCTCCTGGTCCTATGGATAACGTGTGCGGCTGCTGTTCGGAGGTCCCGGGTTCGATTTCCGGGTCGGGCAAAAGTGTTACTGGGTTTTTCCAAATTCCCAGTAGCAGCAAGGAATCTGGTTATGTGCCCGGTAACGGCAATAGGCTCGCCCCCCAATTACGTGGGGCCTAAAAATTCATGGCGAAATGTGGGTGTAATATTACACCTCTGCCTACCACTGCGGGGATACAGGCGTGAGTCTATAAATAAAATAATTGCATGTCATCTGTATCTTAAATACACGTTTTAGCGTCAATTTTATTATGATTCTTTTATATTGTATTTCGGGTTATATACCTCGGTCCTACCATTGTATCGTGTATCACGTGTTTTATTATTTTTGACTGGTCTAAGTCAACTTAATCGGTTTAACTAAGTCAAAACGCCGGTTTGATTATCTTGACTAGTTGAAAATATAAAAATCTCTTTTAGTCAATGATAGAAATATATTTTTCGCGTCTCCAAAAACAATTTTTGTTCATTATACGACTGGCTAGAATGATCGATGTTATACTAGCTGGCTAGAATGAATGAGAAAGACCTTTGTCTGAGAATAAAACAATAATAACAAAAAAAATACCGCTCTTTCTTCAACTGTCGCTGACGATTTCGTACAAAATTAAATTCATTTCGAAAACAACGAACTTAAAACCAAATTGTTCACCAGAATTTCGTCTTGACACAATCTAAGTGGTCACCGTCAATCAGAATGAAGCAAGGACGAAATTGTATTTAGGCTATTTTAAATCAAATTCTACTCAGCCGATAAGGTAAGACCTAAGTTCTGAGAAAAAAATAAGATTGTCCTGAAGTGGATTTACAAGGCTTAAGAGTGGTCTCAGATATTCTCAGACATTTTTTTATGTGACAAGACGAATTCAGTTAAAATGCTTTAGATTGCTAAAGAAAATAACTTCGGAAAACAGTAAATCTCAATTCGTTGGCAAATTGGTGGCTACTAATAACAAGGAGCTAAAATATTTCAAAAAGTTTTGATTTGCTCACGGGAGTCTTGAAAATGGTTTAAATTAATTTCTTTGCAGTGGCTCGTTGATGTGCATTTTGTGTCAAAGCTTCAAATTATTTTTGTCATCTTTGAATAATTTAGAGTAAGTAATTACTTTGTTATAAATACCATACATCTTACCGAGCTATACACATCATCATCATTATCATCATCAGCCTTTAACAGTCCACTACTGGACTAGGCCTCTCCTTTGACAGGAGGAATTGGCCTACTATACCACGCTGGCCTAACGGGTTGGTATAGGGTTTGCATCAAGTTTTCCTTCTCTTACAGTGTTGTTCTCTGCATAATTTCCTCCCTCTGTCGGCTCTTACGACACCCATGAGATGATATTGGGTGGTGACATTCCATATTCTTAATCCGTCACCACACGGAGCTATACACATGTTATTATTGTATATCAAGTTAAAGAGCAAGATTGTTTATCTGAAGAGACAAAGTCTGTATTACACTTACATCATCAACTTCATCGTCCTAGCGTTATTCCGGTTGCGTCCGAGACCACTTGGATTAATTCACCCTGGAGCCCAGACCAGCCCAGATTTTTCAGAATTTTTGCTTTGCCACAAAGTGACTGCCGTCTGACTTCCGTATTAGTTTATATTTTAGGGTGACTCCTCATAAGAGTCTTAAGATTTCGACCGTTAAATTTTCTCTCCGATGCACGGGGCAAGACATAATTAAGGATATTTATTAACTTGTGCATTTAAGGGTTAACAATTTACGCAAATAACTTCGAAAAGTTTATTGTACACGCAGTGGCCGATACCTTCTGCATGGCAGTCTGTTGGTTTCTCTACTCGGCTATCGCTACTTTGTATCACGCACATTTTAACGGTAGAAGAGCCTTGCTGATTTCAGCATTAATGGGCCGGCTCGACCGGGTAGTACTACCCTCTCACAGAAAATTGATGTAAAGTAACAGTACCTAAACTGTTGCAATTTGTTCGATCAGTGAGAGTGCCGGAGGCCCTATCCCCTATTCCTTCTCCTCATCCTATCCCTTTTCCCAACCCCAATGGGCGGCAACGCACTTTTGACTCCTGTGGTATTGCATGTGTCCATGGGCGGCGGTAATTGCTTACCATCAGGCGATCCGCCTGCCCGTTTGCCGCCTAATACCATAAGAAAAATGATTATTGTAGTATTTGCTATCACAGTAAATATAACCACTACACGAATCGATGTAACACTGGCTCACCACTACACACAGATCCGAGAGAGCACGTCCAACGCTTACCGTGTCTTACTACCGACTGACTGTCCGTAGTGACAGTGACTGCCACAGACTATACAGATATACTAGTAGTGACAGGTGTCAAGTGACGCTACTTCCTCTACTGGTGTACATAAGACAATGTATTGTATCTATTGCATAGATACAAACAGTACAATTATGATGTTAGTAACATAGTCCCGAGAGGTTAACGGTGTTTTAAAAATAACCCTGTATATGACTCATATGTGTTGGTATCATACCAACACATATGTGTCACTTGAGATATTTAGAAAGCACAAAATCACATTGAGTATAAAATAGGATCGGTATCATAAAAAATGGCAATACTTAGTTTCTAATCTTGTACTAATCTTGCAACGAGAAAGATTTGCGTTCGTTTATGTGCTAACCCCTGTTTATTCCTTTAAGTTAACTTCAGTGATCATTATTTCTTAGCTTCATGAATCACATTAAAAGACTTAAGACCCATAAAACCAGTGCGTGCCATAATTTATTACCAGTACCAAGGTTTATACGTGATTTTGTAGTATTCAAACTTTATCAAACCTTGATACCATTACGTAACTTCCCGGAATCAATAATTTTAACTAATAACCTGTCTACTACAGAAATAACAGTCACCGTTACAAAGTATTGGAAGTTATAAACGTGTTATAATGAATACATATAGCTTCGTACCACTCATATATACTTTATGAGTTCGTGAAACAAGTGACCACTACGCTCGATGCTTCGTTTAATGCATGGTTTCAGTCGTGTTACTCTAATGCCATAGTACGTGATTGGTCACATGCTTAAGCAGCAATAGATGACTGGTCTTCCATACCGAAGCATCGCGAAGAAGCTGTATTTCTAGTGTTACCGATTTCACCATAAATCGGACCAACATAAATCAAGTCGCCAATAATGGTGATTTTGTCTAAAGATTGTTTCCTTCCAGACATTTTGCCTTGAAAGGAACGAATGTATTTAAACCTACAAGACTTTAGAGATACGGAGCCACACATTTTTCGATTTTATAAAGATTTTCAAACCGCAACGCACTCGTGACTCCTGTGTTGCTTGTATCCATGGGCGGCGGTAATTGATTACCATCAGGCAATGCGTCTGCTCGTTTGCCGCCTATTAACATAAAAAAATGCAAGGTTGGTGTGTGGCGTGCAGACAAGAATTTTCTCGAAACCAGTTGGAAATTCTCGTGCAGAAGGAATAATGTCTTTACTGTACAACTAACAGACACTAAGAACAGCCAAGCTTAAAGGAACGAGTTTTAGATAACATAATAAACTAAGTTTTGGATGTCCACGACTAAGTGCAAGAAAGAAGTCTGTCTTTTACATTCCCATAGCCTTAGCTATGGGAATGTGAAAGACAGACTTCTTTCTAAGCATAATAATTGGTCTTAACCAATTATTATGCTATGAATACTTTTACCCGAAGATCTTGTCGCACTTACAACAACCAAATTGAAATTAGAGGAAGCTATAATGACATGAATATATTTCTTATATCTCTGGCTAAATCTAAATATCGCTTACCAATTATAACAACCGTAATAGTTGATAATGTATATCATATTGATTTTTGCCGAATTTTCAAAGAATGCAGTGTGATATATATATTATCAACTATAATGTATATCATATTGTATTATTTCAATTCTTTTCCAAATTTTCTTGCTGTAATTTTATTCTTTAGTAACTAAATAGTATTTATATTGCCGTCACAAAGTGTAAAGCAATGTTGTGGAAACTCCTCTGGATTATGTTTTATTTCTATCTTATAGTCTATATGTTATGTAATATCTGTTTGTTGCCCAAAGAAGAATAAATAAATAAAGTATTGTCATGTATAAGATCGAGCCCACAACACAACGCGCTGTGTTGCCCGGTAAAGTGACCAAGTCACCACGGCCACAGCCGTACAGTCAACTCTCTACAAGAATTTCTTATATAAAAGGACGAATATAATTTGAACCATCTATTTATATTATAATTTTATTTGGCCGATGTCGAACAACTCCAAACTTGTGCAAAGAGCTTAAGTTAATTCATCCCAGCTGACCTTCCTGCAAATATTGTAGGTAACAGTTACAAACTAATAGCGTAATTGAATAAATGCGTTGGCAGCATTCTGATTTCTTCCTTATGGTGGATTTCTTACAAGGTTAGCATTGTGGTTTAAGTGGCCGCCTCGCCGTTTGACACTGCGCCGAGTGTTGTGGGTTTGTTTCCTACACGAGACAACACTTTGTGTGTTCTATAAATTATTGTTTCGAGTCTGGGTGTTCATTGTGTCCGTTGGTATGTTTGTAAAGTCCCTCACGATACAGGATTTATAACAAGTAAGCGACTTGCCTGTAAGAATTAAATTTTAATATGCTTTCGTACTTTTAAGGTTGAACTGGAGCTCTAATAGGATCACTACATTTTTTTATGATTGAACGCGTAAAAGTGTCTCATACAGATAAATAAAATGCTTAGGTCTGTATTCGTATTGTATATTTGTATTGTTTATCTGTATTGTATATTTTGTAAATAATATGAAATTACCAAAAAGAATACAGTCCCGAATTGCGTTAGCTACAAAAATAAATTCCATCACAAAGCCGTATTACGAAATCACTCCAGTTCCAACCTCCACAATAATAATTTCCTTAGTCTCAAAAAACAATCTACTTCACCAATCAAATGAAAATAAAATTGCTCATAAATCTCGAAATAATTCCGTACCACAAACAGGTGGAACAACATTTTTCAATAGCAGCAATAAAAATAAGCACCAACCTTCGGCAAAGGTACCTTTTGAGAATTAAAGTGCTCGGTGTTCCTATATTTTATTTAGGGTTTAGGTGCTCGAAATGTGTTACGTTAGGGGAATAATAAAGAGTCATAAAATATAATCCTGTTCTACTTTCTACTTGTATAGTTACAGTATATCGTTAGGTTAGAGGTCAGAGAGTAAATTGCTTTAGTGATAAAGAATATAGATGTTGTTGCCACCTCGAGTTAGTTGTGGTGTTTTTGTGGTCACAGATGTGTCAATGGCGGGCCATTGGCTTGATCAAAAGCTAGTGGTCGTATGAAGATTCAAGTGGCTTGATGCTAAGTCACGCTGCTCAAGTAATTAGCTAATTCAGGAGTAAACGCAGTCAGTCCTTACCATGATAACAGTGCTCTCTATTGAAGAAAGACACGCCGTAGTTTCAGAAAACACCGCAACAGAAATTTTTCAGCTAGGTACCTGAAATTACAAGGCTCATACTATAGGATCTAATGAAAGTGTACCATGTTGGACAAGAATCTTGTCGGGTGACTTGGAACCTTATTGCGATATCATATTGTATGCGTAAGCGGGCCAGTCTTTTGTTTGGACCCATATCAACGGTTCGACAACCCACAATCTTCACTTTGCCACAGGTTAGACAGATTCAGTAAAACTATAGTAGTAATATCACCATTCAAAGCCTGTGCTCCAAAACTGTACTTACAAAAAAAAATCAGCATTATAAACAGCTTGTAGATAACTTTTCTCCCTTCCGACAAACACAAACGTCGTATATTTTATTGCTAGAACATTCGAACGATCCCTCAAGTGGTAACAAGCAAGACCTTTGCGTGTCAGTCTATTGGAGGCGCAAAGCATCCAATAATTCACTACCACATAGAACAACGTGACCTTTCGGACAATTCTTTACTTATACAGGTTTCAATAAGGTTACTACTTATTCCAGTTAGGTTACGTGAAAGGCCAATCACGTGTTTTGGCCGTATTAATAAAATGATTATACAAGTATTTTAAACTAAATAAGCCCGCGGTTACACCCGCGTTATTTAAGGCTACTGCTCTGCCCTCGTGGCTCATATCGTGATGTTATAAAGCCTTCCTCGATAAATGAGCTATCTAGCACTGAAAGAATTTTTCAAATCAGACCAGTCATTGCTGAGATTAGCGCGTTTAACCAAACAAACAAACTCTTCAGCTTTATATATTAGTATAAGATGTGAAAGTCTATGACGATGGGTGGATACTTTACTTTTACACGCAAATTTCAATAACCGGATTTTTATAAAATTTTACAGTAATATATAACTTATACAACAGAATAGCACATAAGTAACCTACTTTTTCTTATCAACTGGCCTAAACGCGGGCAGAGGCTAGTAACATAGATAATATAATATGGCTAGTAATTTCATAAATCTGGTAGAAAATCAAATTTTAACGGACTGGGAAAATGCTAGCATCCTTTATTCACTCCATACAATATAAAAATCTTACCAACAAATACACGATAACAATAATTGTCACGTCTCCAAAAAGGGGCCCCAAAACCATACACAATGTAGGGGATTAAATGCTGCTTTATAACAAGACTGGTGTACTTAGCTGAATGAACGTTGCGCCACTTCGTTAGGATTGTACCATCTGGCGCGACTTAGGGTGCTTGTACACGGTACATGTAGCTTGAGCATGTTGAGGCATATGCGCGGGTTATATGCACCGTAATCATATCATTTAAAAGATTGTGCGGGTCTAGCGACTCGAGCATGTACAAAGCGAGCCACCCGCGCAACTAATTCGCGTGGTCTGCGGCGCGTGCCGGTAACTCGCGCATGTTACTTGTTAAAATTAAATTTTTTACATATGATTTTAAAAGAATTTTCGTTCGTCGAGACATTTTGACGCGATTCAAGTCACAAAGCTACTGAGCGTATAGCATGCACATGTAGCTCTTGACGACGAACAAATAACTTGTACATACAGCTTGCGCAAGTAGCCCGTATCTTTACTTGCTCCAGTTATTTGCACCATGTACCAGTACAAGCGAGTTACTTGAACAAGTAACTTGCGCATAATACTCACGCGTGTAACCCGAACCTTTACTTGCTCCAGCTACATGCACCGTGTACAAGCACCCTTACAGCGCATTCGACTAGACAAATATCTAAACTAATTGAACAAACAAACGGCGCGATGTGAAAAATTTCGTTAGAACTACAAAGTTTATTGGGTAAACATAGTCACGCGTTTCGCGAAACAAACAAAAAAGTTCGATAACTAAATTTCGCCGCGCTGATTCGCTGAAAATCGACCGTGTTTCGACGACGAATAATAGAATTTTGTATTCGTACCGACTGCATGCATATACTGCCACCAGCCTGGCCTATATTAATTTGGACGGCGGCGGATTCGAATAAAGAATGGAAATTTCCAACATGTTCTGAGGAATTTTTTGACTGTTCATAAAGTTTATGAACTCTGTGTGATCACAATTTCGTTTCACTATTGCTCAGAAAAATGTTTATTCTCTGCTTGCGATATGAAAATGCCTCTACTCATCACTGTTATGCTGTGCCGCGTTAATTTCAAGCAGGCCCTTCAAGGCTCATTAGGTATGTTTTTTTTCATACCAGCGAAGTACACTAAACTTTTAGTTGGATTACATCACGCCTGAATAGTAAGTAGGTTTGTATCTTAACAACTGATCAATCTATATGGGGATTATTTACGTAAACAATAATCTCTTCTTTCACCGAGGTGTAAGTTACCGGCTAGCATAGCGTATTGCAGAGATATTCAATCACGTAACGTAGCTACCAATCTAAGCAGAAGTTATGTAATGTATCTGCAACAAAAAGTGTAAATAAATCTACATAAGCATTCCTCCACACTATATTAAGTCACAAAACTAACACACAAACACACGAAAAGCAGTATCCAAGTAAAAAAATCTCATTCATCCCCATTTACGTGAAACATCGCAAACGAGACTAATAAATAAATTGCGTATCAAAACAAACAGACATAGGATCAGTGTGTCTCCGTAACACTCATTGATTGAAGATAAATTCGTATAAAAAACACACAAGGATCGTATCAAAGCGAATGTTCAGCGAGACGTATGCGGAGGCTAGCGGCCTATCGGCAACGTTATTCAGATGACAGATAGTTAACAGTAGATTAATCAAGGATTTCTAATCCACGTTTTCGACGACCACTGGAAAAATAAAGCAAGCCTGAGTTGCCGTCCCATAAAAACTAGTCACCGTTCTGTCTTAGTTTATTACATATATTTTGCACCTGAAATCAACCGCTCGTCGGTCGGTAATCGGGACTAAAGGTAGCCCATGTGCTATTCTATTACTGCAAAGTTTCATTAAAATCCGTTCTGTGGTTTGTGGGTGAAATTATAAATGAAGGACTTAATACATATCTGGTTTTAATTTATACCATAAGCTGTTTAAGTTTAGTAGATAAAAAAAATAAAAAGGCCTCCTATGAATATAACCAATTCTTTCTTGGAATCCAATTGCGATTCAGAAGTCTGACATTGCTAATTATATAGATATAAATTTTCAACTTAAAGGCGCACTAATGTAAATTTTGTTCTTAAACCTGACGGGACTTTTGATAATGTAAAAATAGTGGAAAATGAAGACAGCTATATTTTTTCTTAATAGAAATCAAAGCGTTGTTAAATAAGTACTTTCTGTTTGCCACATAAAACGGTCTCCACGCATTAATGTAAAAAAAAACTAGAACCACAATTCTCTTTGACAGATTGCTATTTTATGGATGACAGGCCCTCACACATCTAATCATATTGTAAAAAATAAGAGAAAATACAGTACAAACAACAGAGATTTTTTGTTGCTGTTTTTTGGACAAATATAATTTATTCTTGTGGTTTTGGTGATTGATAGCTCTGACGCATTTAAAATTAATAATCCAAATCTACCTTTCCATGCATATTGTGATAAAAGAAAACAGCGAAGAAAAAAGATAACGATGCAAAAGATAGTCTTGCATCCGATGCAATCTAATATTAATATAGATACTGAATCAGTCTCAAAATAACTCGACCAAACATTTTTGTACTGTCTTCCTGACTCAAAAAATGGGATCACATCAACGAAGGGAGGCCTATATTAACCTTCTGTGCCATAAGATCCGATATCGACGAAGCCTATCGGCTGTTCAGAGACACATCAGTCGCATAGCTAGTCGGTTCATTACACTTTACTTAGGCGAAGCTAATTTTCCAGTAATCATGTTCGTACGATACGTTTACGCCACATTTGTCTTGTTTTACGTACTTTTCATCCCTTGGCACTGTTTCTCAATCCTGGGGTCGGGATTACCTGGAGGTTATAGTCGAGTGACAAATTGGTGCATTGAGAAGCGAGTAATTTTAAGTAGCTGATAGATTTTTGAGATCTGGTTTTACTTCATCTTAATATATAAAATCCTTACGTTACTGACTGACTGACAGACACGCTACAGCAGAAACTATTGGGCGCAGGAAGCTGAAATTCGGCATGTATGTTCCTTGGGGACCGTAAGGGTGCATTGAGAAGGGATTTTCCGAAATTCCCACGGGATCGGCCAAAACGGGTAAATTAAAAAAAAAAGCAGGCGTAGCTGCTGGCGTCCTCTAGTTAAGAATATAATTATTGCGAACTAAGTAATCGCGCTCCTAAAAATGTTTAAAGCCTTCTTAAAGATCATCTTTGAGATATAAATGAAAGCAAGAAATAAATATGTACTAATATTTATTTAAATAAATACCTCTTAAAATAACTGACGACGTGATATTTGTGAGACTGATAGTTGAAATTGTTTGATGATAATGTAAGTTTTTTATGCTTGTTTAATGTAATAGTTTGATGATAAGCTTACATTTGCGACATGTTTACAATTTATTAAAATATTGTATCATCATATCATGTATATTTCACATAATATAATGAATTGAGACTTAAGTGTACATTTATTAAAATTCAAAATTTTATCTATATTTGCCAATAGTATTAGCCGAAAAATACAAAATATGCGTGTATCGTGTTGTCATTACCTTAGTTTTACATCACGCCTTGATTTTTCTTTTGTCACATCTGCTATAGTATAGATATAAATAGTTTAAACGAAAATTCACTCCTCAGAAATCACCAAAAATATTCAGAATCTAGTTAATATAATAATAACGTAGTATACATAATAAAGTTTGAGAAACTTTGAACATGCCAGTTTGTTTATATGAAGCCCAAGGAAAATCTCGTTACAGTGAAGGCGTTTGTTAAGGAAGATGTATTTCAACTTATTTTCTTGTGTAATACGTAAATTCTTGGGAAATGCGATAAGAAAGGCAAATGTGTTCATTATGTTATGGATAGTCCGTGTGGTGACGGATTAAGAATACGGAATGTCACCACCCCATATCATCCCATGGGTGTCGTAAGAGCCGACAGAGGGAGCATATTATGCAGAGAACAACACTATAAAAGAAGGAAAACTTGATACAAACCCTAAACCAACCCGTTTGGCCAGCGTGGTATAGTAGGCCAAGTCCTCCTTTCAAAGGAGAGGCCTAGTCCAGCAGTGGACTGTTAAAGGCTGATGATGATGATGATGATGTTATGGATAGAAGCTAACGGCACAGTGAGAATTGCCCTTATTCACACCTCGGCAAATAAAAAAATTATATTATACACTATTTTTATTTATTTTATTATCCTACAGTAGAATAGCAGTTACATTCTATTTTATAATTTAAAACTAATGTTACACTTCTGCACTTGTCTCTTGAAGCAATGCGATAACAATCAAAATTATGCTGAAAATCCACTTCTTATATATTTATCTTTTATTTTTTAGATCGCATTATATTACTGACATGGATCGACGTAATGTAATAGTACCTAAACTGTTGCGTTTCGTTCGGTGAATGAGAGTGCCGGAAGCCCTATCCCCTATTTCATTCTCCCTCGTACCACTCCTCATCCTACGGTGAATGAGAGTGCCGGAGGCCCTATCCCCTATTTCATTCTCCCTCGTCCCACTCCTCATCCTATCCCTTTGCCCAACCCCAAGGGGCGGCAACGCACTTGTGACTCGTGTAGTGTTATTTGTGTCCATGGGCGGCGGTAATTGCTTATCATCAGGCGATCCGTCGGCGCCTTTGCCGCCTAGTACCATAAAAAAAGAAAAAAAAAAGATTAATTCAGGAAGTCATAATTCCCGAATCTCGTGTATCACATTAACATGTAAGGGTAATGACCTCGTTTTCGCCCGCGCCGTTGCCAAAGTAATCAGCGCTTAAACCTTACGAACGCAAAAATAATGAGTATCGATGAATAATAATTTCGTTGCTAAATGATACCTAGGCCTCTGGTGTATTAAAAAATCATCGCAAGAAAGTGATCTTAAATTCATATAAAATTTTGCTTGATCAAACTTCAAACCAGTTATCAAATATTAACAGCCATTTATATATTAATTAAACGTTACTGAATTAACATCGAAAATTTTCCCCGAAGAAAAACATCAGTGACAAGAAAAAGAGTACCAATTTTTAACGAAATTAATTCATTGAGTTCGACAACTCACTTTTTTTCAGCTTTTTAATAACTTTTTTTAATTAGTTGGCTCTAAAAGAGTTTTCTTTATGAAGCAGGTCGAAGAGTCCAATATAAATTGTTCTTGTATTCATTAAACGCCTTTGAGAGTGTTGTTGACCTTTAATTTGGTCTTAAGTCGTCTTTTAAATAAGTTGTGCACAGTATTTGCTCTACTGCAGAAATAATAGGGTTATGATTACTCTACAAAAGACGTCGCCCGCTGCTCTTCCTACTTGAATTATGCACTTAAACTTTCCTCAGGTATCACATTGTCTATCAGTGAAAACAGTACAAAAATCGTTAAATAGTTTTTGAGTTTATTGTGATCGTACTGATAGACAGGACGCGGCGAAGACTTCATTTTATTATAGCTATATAGATAGATGTTTATTGAAGTTAACTGCTGGAACAGAATCAGATTTCTATAAAGATATCTAACTTTCTGTTAAATAAGATACCTGAATACTTAAATTTCAATATTTTTGGTAATGCTACAAGCAAAAATCTCCGAGCTCGATAGTAGAAATAAAATACCCAAAACATAAACGATGAAATAAACATCTTAAATTCAGATAAAGCTGTTCCACGGCGAATGATTCGATAAGGAATTGCACAGTGTTGTTTTTCTTGGGCGCATAATAAATTGGCTGTTCAATGCGTTAGACTAACTTAGTGCATTTTTATCCTCATTCTGCTTCGAACTTTACACGGGCTCATAATTGAAAGTGGGGAAGCTGGGCGACGGTGAAAGAAACGTTGAGCGGAGCCGCTAGCGGAGTGGATAGCGGAGCGAGTAGCAGAGCAGACCAGCAAATAGAGCAACTTACAGAGCGTTGTGGCTAGCGGAGCGGTTAGCGATGCAACTTGCACAGTGGAACGACTAACGCAGCGGTTAGCGGGGCGACTAGCCGAGCGCTGGGTAGAGCTTTGAGCTGGCGTAATATTTGACGAGCGGAGCAGGAGCAACTTTTATACAGAGTGACCGTCGTCTGACCTCTGTAATCTGTAAAAAGAAATAGTGAAATTCATAGTTTGACCAGTGTCAGTTTATTTGAGAACACTGACTCCCCATAGCGGCTTTCAAAGATCTTCATGAAAGCCGAGACCGTACGCTCCGAGTCACGGTACAAGCGATAATTAACTTTTTAATACGAACATAACATCCATACGTCCGATACCCTCTGCATGGCAGTCTGTTTGTATCTCCACTAGGCTACCGCTGCCCAATGCTCGTAACGGTCGTATTTACTCAAAATAAATAATTGAGCTTTCTAAAGCCACTGCCTTATAAACAAACTCGCAGGAACTTAAGTTTGCACTTCAAACAGAAATGTGTGAATTATTTACTATCGTTAAATAACTTAGTGTTATTCAAAGTAGTTTTGTTCAAGAGAATTAGTCGATTAGATAACACAATTGTAAATTGTGTTTACAGGCAGTTAAAAAGAGTTAACTTAGCTTTAGAATTAAAAGATATTTGACATATACGTCAATTATTTTTGTTTAAATTAAATCTACACAATTAATTGATAATCATAATAATAATTTTAGGGATGTATTAACAAATCAATTGAGTTTCAATTGCAATTCAATTTATTTACTTAATTTTAAGGTAGACCGACGATTTGGTTAAGATTGCGGGAAGCGATTGGATGCCGGCCGCTCAAGATGGGTCTGTGTGGAGAAACTTGGGGAAGGCCTTTGTTCAACGATGGACGTCTCTAGGCTGATATGATGACTTAATTTTGAAGGGTGTTAATTACAATATATTTAGTTTTTATAAGGCAAGTAACAAAATCAGTTAAAGGTATGGGTGTTTGTATTAGGTCCAATTTGTGCTTGAAAAGTTTAAAGCTCTCACAAATAACTGCTAACTAATGATGCTTGTATATAGCAGTAAATAGTTAACTCAATATAATTAAGATTATAAGTAAATCACTAGTTTTCTATTACTAGTCCTCTATTACTTAGTTCCCTATTCAATGTATGCAGGCAGGCAATAATTAACAATATAATCCACACATATCAACGGAAAGTCAGTGGTGCGCGCGCTGGATTCGAATTCAATACCTTCTGCATGCCAGTCTGTTGGTACATCCAATACACTATCGCAGCCGTAGGTTTATATTATCCCTTTAAAACAGCCTTAATCTCTGTATTCACTTAGTAAAACATTCGACTATTTTCGAACGCGTTTCAACCCTACCATTAGAAGGTATTAGGGGCCCTAATGATCAAGTTAAAAGCCGTTTTTAGATATTTTTTCATAGCATAATAAGCTGTTATTTGCTGTGTACTTATCAACCTACGCAGACGATGTCAGGGGGCTATATTACTGCAATAAATGGGAAGCTCGGTCAACGTAGCATATTATTTCTTGTTTTCCGTAGGTAATAATACGTCTATGATATGGGGTGTTGTGAAAGGAACGGGGCTTTGAAAATGATCGATACTTCGAACGTTATTATTAGGTTTGGTGCATGCCTGCCTACGAAGATTGGTTCCCGTTTGCTGCTTTGCTTGTGAGCCGCTTTTAGTTGTGTTCTTAGTTTAATGTGTTGTGTTAAAGTCAAATAGTTACTATTATGGACTTATGTATGTTGGAGATTGGAAAATGGAACGTCAAATCTTAATATATTTGGGCGTATTCGGATACGAGGTTGGCAACACTGAGGTTGGCAGTTGACAGTTGTCAACGTCATTTGAAGTTTTTATAAGCTAACGAACTGTCAACGGACACTTTGGTGACAGACACAGCGGAGGAAACAAGTGTGGCCCACCTACGTCCGACTTCGCCGCGTTTCCAAAAGTTATCCATCCGAGCCACGTTTGCATATTAAGATCGTGAAGATACTGCATTTTGTGTCCGCGAATAAACAGTGTGTTGTACTCAGTGCGTATTCATTGCATAAAGACCCAACTGTGCCCACGTAGGACTGTGAAGCGTTAATACGGCCAAAAATCAAGATACCCATCATTATGTATAAATAAACTAAGCCTGTTTCTGACCGCTCATCTATTAACCCAGAATTGGGCATTCAGTATTCAATTCAGGAAAATAAATAACCATTATAGTTATGCTATGTTTGTCAGGCAATCAGCTACCTTGGATATTCTATACCTACACTAACTTACTCTAAACTACTACGAAGTTAAGTAATAGGTAGGTACACATACCCAAGAAAGCTGCAAGAACATGCATTCTGCGTGATAGCTATAAAATCTTAGGTCGTTTTTTCGTCTATTACGTTGTCTAAAGTATAGTTAATAAAAAATAAGTACTACATTTACGACATACGTACTTACGTAAAACAAATAATCAATAATGACATTTTAAACGTAGACAAAGCCTAACAAACAGTCCTGTAAAATCCAATCTTTGAACGAACACAATACTCACACTTCCAGTAACAAGTCTTTATAACACAAAAATGTAATGTGTAACTTCAAATAACAGTCGAGCTCATTCGCTAACCTCTCAGCACACATCCAAACCCTGCCATACATTTTCAAGCAGAAAACCTTATCGAACAATTTCCAAGATTAACAATATCATCGCTCAAATAATAAACACCCTTTAGGGTGCATACCTACACGTTATACATGAACGAGGTAGCTTAGCGGTGGAAATATCTCCTAAGAGTACCGCCTTAAAGAGATATGGTAGAGTAGTAAAATAAATTAAACATAAGATGCTTTTAAATTACTTAAGAAAAGGTAGATGAATCTGTTATTCACTCACGCCTGTATCCCCGAAGGGGTAGCCAGAGGTGTAATATTACACATACAAGAGAACATGTTTTCTTTTAAAATTTGAATGTATTTAGTATTACTCGTTAACATTAATATTAGTATAATCTAATACAAAATAATAAAATGCTCTAATCTGAAATACCTACTATAATAATATTTATATAATTATCCTAGAAACACTCTCACATGGCTTTTATCTGATTCCACAGAGAGCAAACGAAGCCTGTACTATACTAACCAGGAAAACTTACTAAATTATAATTATACTAGAGGACGCCAGCAGCTGCTACGCTTGCATTTTTTTTAATTTACCCGTTTTGGCTGATCCCGTGGGAATTTCGGGAAATCCCTTTTTAGTGCACCCCTACGGTCCCCAAGGAATATACATGTTAAATTTCAGCTTTCTGCGCCCAATAGTTTCGGCTGTAGCGTGTCTGTCAGTCTGTCAGTAACGCAAGGATTTTATATATTAAGATATCCTAAAATACATTAATTTTAAAGAGGAATTACACCTAAACAGATCAAATCATCACGCTCATCACTCAAAGATTTGATTTAGGTGAGAATCGAACTAAGTAATACTTAGCATTAGACCAACAGACCAGCCAAAAATCTGTGTCGTGCGAGACACGGTGCATGATTGAAACAAGCATAATCAACACAACAAATCAACATTTATTTTGGTAGGCAATAATAATTGAGAATTATTTTTTCAACTTCACTCAGCTCAAGTGCTTTATTACATTTTCCTCGCACACAACTCAGGTCTCACTCGTCTCTAGTGGAGCCACAGCTTTACCAAGTATGTTTTTCATTCGCGTAGAACCAGGTTCCGTACAGTGATATATACGTTGTTTATTGCACACAGAACGGATGACATTAAAAAGCGCTTAGTGGCGCCCAGCACAAAATACCGGCAATTTAGGTGCCCACTTAAAAATATAGAAAAACATACATTGTTGAAGTAAGTTTGGTTTGTTCCGTATTTTTGTGTTTCTTTTGTTGTTGTGTTTTGGTACAAATGAAGTGTGAATAATTTAGGGAATCGTTCATGCGTTCAAAGTGAAATATAAGTTGAAGTTCTAAAGGTGATTAAAGGTAAATATTTAAGTCTGCCTTGAGCATGTATTTCGTGGGAAGTATTAAAAATCGATTAATTAATTTAAGAAGAAATTTTACATAAATATATGTATGTAGTAAACTGCATCATTACGGGTCTCCCTCCACCGCTCAAAATTGAGTCCCATGGGTGTTCGTCCGCCGGGGCGGAGCACAGTGGTTACTGGGGAAAATCTAACCCCTTTTCCCCTCGGTCTCTCCCTTGAGGGAGGCGCGCTGGGTATCACACGCCTGCCACCTCAGACTTGGACGACGAGCTTCCTCGCCGCTCTAGATACCTAGATATTTTTAGATATGATCTAAGATCTGAGGTTCCAACAAAATATACTCTGACGAGAAGCACATAGTTTATTTATTTGAGGAATATTTACAGAGTAGGTAAACATAGTCATAGGTCAAAAAAATCAAAAATAATGTTAATGTTGATGATGTTAGCAATGTTCATAGTATTAATGATTAACAATTTTACCACGAGTTTTCACTTTTGAACATAATTATTAGCATAAATGGCTGCTTAATAGTTAAGTTAACGCGCTTTATCTAATCTAATACTAATATTATAAAGCAGAAGAATTTGTTTGTTTGTTTGCTTGAACGCGCTAATCTTAGAAACTACTGGTCCGATTAGAAAATTTCTTTCAGTTTTAGATAGCCCATTTATCGAAGAAGGCTATAGGCTATATAACATCACGCTATGAGCCACGAAGCGGAGCAGTAGCCTTAAATAACGCGGGTGTAATCGCGAGTTCATCTAGTAAATTATAAACCAGAGGATGCCCGCAGCGAGGCCTTCACAATGTATTTGAATTTCACCGAATCTGCCCGATCCCGTGGGCATTTCGGAAAATCCAAATTCACGCCAAATTTCAGCTCCTAGCGCCGAATAATTTCACACTGCTAGCATAAGCTATGCGTTGTTTGTCAGTCAGTTTTCAATTCATAAAGAATATTAGCAACAAATACTTCAACGAAGTAACGAAGACAAAATTTCGTGTATTGAAGATGTGACTTCGACTGATGATTAATAAGCCCATTCTCCTCAACAGATCACAATCGATATGCAATGTATGTTCACACCAACACTATCTAAAAACTATACACTTTCACCAGCTGTTCACAATACTAGCATTATTTTTTTACGCCTTACGCAGTGCTACTTTAATATATTTACGTATAATAAAACAAAGTAAACCGTACATCATATTCTCCCCTTTTTTACACGCGCGAAGAAAATGCACGCGATTTTACTTGTTTACTGTTTCAGGTCGTATACACGTTACATGGGCAATTTACAATGTTTTATTTATCAATCCGACGGAGTACAGTTTCAAGAATGTTATGACATGTGAAAGGAAATTTTCTAGGGTTTTTAAGAGACGCAACGTGAGGTTGAGCACTGTTGTCACATTTTGGTTTGTAAATGGTTCCCAGTGGTGCACATCCTAGTACCATATTATGGTAGATTAGAGTAACCCTGCCACTAAAGGAAGCGGAGGAAACCACGGCCGTTTCAGTACAGGCCCAATATTTTTCCCATTTTCCTCCTAACTGTCAGTATGAACGCGACAAATTCAAAAACTATCAAATTGGTTTCTGTGTGGGTTTTACCAGTAAATAGGATAATTCCTGCGAAACGCTTACATCTAGTTGTTCTATATAAGCAAGTAAACATGCTTTAAATAGTGCTCTGTGTTTCGCAAATCTGTGAAGGTTGATAATTATTTTAGTACTTTAGCCGACTTACGGATGATTTAATCCTTTGAAACGGGTACGATTTCTGTGCTTACGTAGGCCTAAACACACAGCTCGGGAATGTGGTTGATCTTAAATGTTACTGAGCATATATGTACGAAATAATGGTCGAGATGGTTTTGTTATAGGTGTGTGTTTTTTGATATAATAGCCATAATTTCATATTAAATAATGATATTTTTGAATAGAGATTAACGGCCGGTCCCGATATCTATTCGTGAATATGGAGTTTGAGATACATATTTGACATTTTCTTTGACGGAGCTTATGTCAAATATGCATCTTTAATCTCAAAATCCATGGATAGGTCAGGTATTTGAATTTAGCGGTAAATAAAGATTTAATAAAGATCGGACTGCCTCCGTGGTCCAGTGGATAGCGTATGCGACTGCTGATCGGAGGTCCCGGGTTCGATTCCCGTGTCGGGCAAAAGTGTTACTGGGTTTTTCCGAATAGTCAGTAGCAGCCCGGAGTCTGGTGATGTGCCCGGTAACGGCAATAGGCTCGCCCCCTATTACGTGGGACCTAAAAATTCATGGCGAAATGTGGGTTTAATATTTACACCTCTGCCTACCCTTCGGGGATACAGACGTGAGACTATAAATAAATATAAAAAATTAAATCGATTTTATGTGAAATCGATACAATATTAAAACGATGCTTTGACGTTTAGTTCCATTTTATTTGATTTGAAAGTTGTTTTGCTTCAAAAATACTAGCTTATTGATATAATGTTGATTAAAGAAACAAACCAACCCTATAAAGGTTGATCGTATCGATTACTTATTTAATAATCGATACAGCTCAATAGCACTCACGTCTATTCCAGTCACACCATTGTCTATGGCAACAATAAAATAATAACAAAGTAGGTACCTACTTCGTAATCAATTTGAATGCTTTTTATCATCATAAAATACACCGGCTTTAACGAGACAAAGTGAAAATATTAAAGATCGTAGGAAAAAAAAACCATTTGTTTTGTTCATATGAAGTTTAAGGTCGCCACAACAAACCCAGACCAAATTCTGCCATTCTTCTTTCCAGGGTTTTTAAGAGACGCAACGTGAGGTTGAGCAATGTTGCCACCTTTTGGGTTGTAGATAGTGGGGTTGTAGATCGTGGTAGATTTGGGTGATCCCGCCACTAAAAGGAAGTGGAGAACACCGCGATGGTTTTATTGCGTAGGCCCAGTTTGTTTCGGGAGTCAAGAGACCAAAGTCTATTTTGAGCGATGTAGAGCGACATTCAGCAAGGGTTATTGCCGCTATAGGGAAAGATAAAAATGGTCTTGCATTTATAAAAACTAGTTTAATTCTTTGCGAGAAGGCCCATTCTTATTCCAACTAAAGTAACATCTGTGTATCCAGGTTTAGCAGCCCTGTAACGGCAATAAGCTCGCCCCCTATACCTACGTGGGACCTCCAAATTCATAACATAGTCTTTATAAACGCGCCAAACTCAAAAACTACCAAACGGATTTCTGTACGGATTTCACCAATAGATAAGGTAGTTATTGGGAAAGGCTTACTTGTATTATACAGCCGTAAGCAAAATCTTGTCTTTATAAAAGCAAGTAAACAAAACCGAATGCTTAAAATAGAGCTCTGTGTTTGGCAAATCTGTGAAGTTTGATAATTATTTTAGCACATTAGCCGACTTACGGATGATTTAATTTTTTGAAACGGGGACGATTTTGGTGCTTACGTAGGCCTAAACACACAGCTCGGGAATGTGGTTGATCTTAAATGTAACCAAGCATATATGTACGAAATAAGATGGTCGAGATGGCTTTGTTATAGGCGTGTGTTACTTGTGATAATCGTTATAATTTTCAATAAGATAATGATATTTTTGAATAGAGATTAACGGCCGGTCCCGATATCTATTCGTGAATATGGAGTTTAGAGATACATATTCAACATTT
This sequence comes from Euclidia mi, assembly GCA_944739405.2. Lineage (NCBI taxonomy): Eukaryota > Metazoa > Arthropoda > Insecta > Lepidoptera > Erebidae > Euclidia > Euclidia mi. The sequence goes on along the minus strand of OX123181.2, from coordinate 9,124,915 downwards.
TCTGTGACGGAGCTTATGTCAAATATACATCTTTAATCTCAAAATCCATCAATAGATCAGATATTGAATTCAGCGGTAAATAAAGATTTAATAAAATCGGACTGCCTCCGTGCTCCAGTGGATAGCGTATGCGACTGCTGATCGGAGGTCCCGGGCTCGATTCCCAGGTCGGGCAAAGTTTACTGGGTTTTTCCGAATAGTCAGTAGCAGCCCGGAATGGTGATGTGCCCGGTAACGGCAATAGGCTCGCCCTCTATTACGTGGGACCTAAAAATTCATGGCGAATTGTGGGTTTAATATTTACACCTCTGCCTACCCCTTCATACAGGCGTGAGACTATAAATAAATATAAAAAAAAAAAACGGATTATAAAAAGAAACGAAAATTGATAGTTTTCACTTTGTTAGGCTCTATCTAATAGCACCAGCTTTAGGAAAACATATAAGAGGTAACATAATTATAAGTTTTTAATAATAATTGAGTAGATCGAAAAGATATAACATTTCACGTGTAATCTTGATTTAGGCTTTAAGAATTTTTTATTTATTTATATACTCACGCCTGTATCCCCGAAGGGGTAAGCAGAGGTGTAATAATACACCTTTCAGAATATAAAAATACATTATGAGTATCAGGAATAAAATGTCAAAATATGGACCAAATCACAAGCGTAGTAAAAATAATATTAGATAACATTTAAACGCCGAATTGATTTCCTATTCCTAGCTTAAACTGTTACCAACTTACACTCCGCAAATCCACCTGATTCCGCTTTACCGAGAAAATTCACACCAACCAATCAGCAATTATAAATAAGGGGATTTACTCTAAAATGCCGACTTCGAGCATAACTTAGAAACCACAGTCCTTTACCCACCGTATATTAAAGTGTCGATAAATCCTTTTTTTAAATATTGTTACAAAAAGACACTGTCAACTTACAGTAGTTGGCAGTGTAACTGGAATTCTGGCCCCCTTTACAGCATCACAGACAGGTAAATCTCTCCCCCCCGTAGAATCTCCACCTTGTCGTGGTGGGGGGGCTCAGCAACCGTGGGTTTGAGGTACACCCGCGGTGAAGCTAAGCGGGATCCCGGGAGGGGATGCTCCACGTGGGCTTGCGTGAGGCCTGCGTAGGATGCGTCCCAAGGTGCGGGTGCGGGCAACGGTTCTGTCTGTCCCTCGCAGTCGGGCGCGGTCGCGGGAGGAGAGGCGTGTCGGTGTTGCGTTGCCGCGCGCCCTATCTCCCGCGACCAAATGGCGCGACGCAACGATGGTGGGGCCGCAGAGGAAGAGGAGATGCGGTGTTGCGTTGCCGTTCTCCCTATCCTCTGCGGCCGCTGGGTGTTTTGGCGGTGGAGCCCAACACCTTCATCCTCCACCAAGGGGGTTTCGTTCGGGGCCCACCTGACCATCTGGCGGGCCAGTACCCGTCGAGGGGTAGCGAGGAATGCTTCGGTGAAACCCTACCCTCCGACACATGGGTACATGAGGAGCACGGGGAGGTTTTTAGTCAGTAAGAGTCTGACAGTCCCCTTCCTCCTTCCCCCCCAGGGCGAAGGGACTCCTTGAGGATATTCCAAACCGACACCAAAAAAAAAAGACAGGTAAATCTCTACTTGGCATTATATATCACTCGGGGACGACAGCCAAACCATATCGATATCACTAATATGAAGTGTTTTGGAATGGGTACTTATGTAAAATTAAATTAAGTAGGTACCTACTGAAAGAGATCTACGAAATTTTTTTTCAAAAAAAAAAGAATTTTATTACGTAACAGCATTTAATGATAATAGCAAACATAATTACGTTATCATTTTGTAATTTGAGAGTCGGTTATGGCTAAAAAACATTCTAATGTGTAATACATTTTCTCATTACAAAGTTAAAATAAAATCCATTCAGTAGTTTTTAGTAGAATGAGGTAAAATCCATCCATCGTAAGAAACTTTCACAACTATAATAATAGTAGTAACATATGGTGATATTGCTGTGATGACTCTTAATCGCAAAATAATATTTGAAAATAAAAATACATTATAAAATAAAAATACCTTATGTCTGCAAGATACTTTGCTTGGGTTACACCTGTCATGGTTGCCGGATGAGCGACGCAGTTACATAAATATTACTACAAATTACAAAACGCTGATTGTGCAAAAAGTAAAAAAATACAACAACAAAATATCTAATGCACAAAAGAATATACAGGAACTTAACATTAATACAATATGTCTCACGGCTGCAGCAATTGGACTACAATTCAGCTTTCACAAGATCACAAAGATCGGGCGCCGGATTGCAACTGGAAGCTGTCATAATGACGTAAGCCAATAATACAATAAACATCGTCATTCATGCATATGTTATCTTTTTCGGAAACGGAAATAATAATGTAGAATATGTGTGGCAAAATAAAAACCTACATCCCAAAGCGCTAATCGCTTTTTTATGTCTGTAACTTCTTTATAAGAACTACGATACTTTCTAGTTATTGTGTTGTCACATTCACTAATTTGAATGTGACAGCTCATCATATACACCATATACACCAGCTCATCATATTGTAATATTGTCTGATGAGCTGGTCTTTATGAAGCTCGAAGTTAGGAGACGTAGTCTTGAAATGCCTACCAGGTAACCTACTGAGTTAGGGTTCATTACATTCAATTTAGCTAGCTCTGTTCATTTCACGCAATGCTGAAAAGCCTGTTCTTTCAAGTGTTGCACAATCTGTAAATTTAGATAAACGTGTATTTTATGAGAAAACCCATGAAAGCCCTTCTAGAGTAGTAATACCGTAGCTGCAACTGATATTTTCTTGCTAGGCTGTCCTTCATGACCCTCATCTCAAATATCCATCCTGCAAATATATCATATCGAACAATGAATACATAAACGTTTTTGTTTAACAAATATTCGTACAAAAATGTGTTACAACCATTTGTAAACGGCGAACACATTGGCGAATGAAATCCATTGCTTTTAATTGTGGGCAATGAATTATGTACATTGTGTTGTAACAATGAATACAATTTATTAATTACAGAATTGCTCAACTTAAAGCTCGGCGTAATGCGTAGGGCGTAGTATATTTTATTTTTACGTATCTTCACAAAAGACAGGCAATATCTTTCGAGTGTATAATATATGTTATTGTATAGCTTAGATGGCTATATGTAAAGGTATAAGTTTTTTATTAATGTATATATGGGCGCACTGAGATTGTTTGTTAAAGCATAAACGTAGAGCAGAGCCATCTAGATGGCTAAATGATAACTAGCCCGGAAGTTAATATTATTTTAATGTAATTTTAACTAAATAACCAGTAAAATATTAATTGCATTTGCTTGTAATTAATATTATATAAATTGTGTTACATTTCTGTATTTACATATATTTCTTGACGCTGTATTGGTTTATATTGTCTTTAAATAGTTAGTCGCCCGCCAACACATTTTGGTAATTAATACCTATTATAACTAATTAAATTTATCAAGACGTATTTCGACGCTTTAGCTAAAGTAACTGGAATTCTATATTGTTTCTTAATTATAAAGATTAATTGAAAGTTCATACATACGATAATATAAATCTTGCAATTAAATGTATAATGTTTTGATACCGAGTAAGCTGATGCGACGGCGGGCGGCCATGACACTTTTTTTGATCGGACTTGGGTATCGTGAGGTTTCTTCCCAAAATATAATGCAGTTTTCAGTTAATTGTGTGGTTTCATTTGTGGATCCTCTGGGGGTGTCCTGATGATGGTGCCATGGCGCCGAAAGCAGCGGTGGGATCAGCGCCCCCTAAGAGACATCGAGAAATACATTTGGCGCGAAAGTAATGGATCTCTTGGCTTGGCCGCCAATACCAATGATGCCCTGAAGACTGATGCGACAAGCACTTGGAAGCCGTGTTTGGCGCTTGTCAACCCTGTTCGGAGACCGCACGGTGTGTCGGAGTTGCTGTACCGGGGTGTGCTGTGGCGCGAACGCTGTTCTGCTTTGAGCTCTACCAGAGGTTGCAGATATGCGGGTTGTTGATGCACTGACAGAGGTATTTATCCAGAGCTGATTTGATTGGATTTTTTGAGAAGCATCCTTTAACATTTTATAAATCATGGTGCTGTTTGTTTACATGATTACCTATTGCCCCCGTAAGGATTGCCAGATAAACATACAGTAAATATGAAGTTACTGCTGTTCATCCACGTTTGGTACATAACAGTGCTACTGTGCTTATAGTCACGTCGAACATGTCGGAAAGTTTCTGTAAAACTCGACATCAGAGATGGTCACACATGTATTACACAAGAAAGAGAAAATAACTTTGTTGTTAAGTGGTTCTACTAATGTAATTATTAGTAAAGAACAGTATAACTGCCCTTTTCAAGTTGAAGCTCTGATATAGATCCATTGTATAAATTAGGTACCTGATTTGCTTTCAGTTTAAATAAGCTAATTTATGTGCTGAATATGCATTCAATTGGAAGTCAATAGGTTATCTCAGTGGTAAAACATTAAAACTAATATTTACAAAGTTACAAAATAGGTTGTAATAAATATTTGTGGACTCTGTAGGTGCCTACATGATTTCCTTTTAACATAATGTTGAAATTGTTAATGTCAACTTGGAGCTCAAGTTAAGGTAATATCACAGGTTATATGGTAATATAATAACAGACAATGGAACCCAACATAATTATCATAATGATACGTGAGTTTAAAGAACATGATGTGAAAATCCATGTCTCTTTTCCCATTTAGCAGTATCTATTCTTAGCAAATAAAAGTAACTGTATGGACTACTCATGCTTTATTTCCAAGTCAGTTATGATTAGAGTCAGTTTGAGTTTATTTATTCAGATAAACAATTATTAATTGAATTACCTAATGAAAGAGTTAATGTGAAGAGAAATCATAAATAAAAACATGTATTTCAGAAAATAAAGGTTTATTTATATAAATAAATAAAATTCATTATAAAATACCAATATTTGAATGTCTTTATTAACTTTTATATTATGGTTTATTATAGTAAATTCCTTAACTGAGTGGAATCATAAAAAAGATATAAGAAAGCACTAATCTTGCTCTGAAATACCGGTAGCTTGTAAATTTTTCTTTTATGGCTCAATTGGCAAACAGTTCAACAATTTTACAGCATGCATTATGCCTAAACATATTCAATATTGGATTCAACTGGTTCTTACATGAAAGTAATAATTATAGCACTAGTATTTTCGAAATCCTTGAATCTGCAACATAGTTTGAAATCATTTCATATTTATGATCATCATCCACAGTCTGACTGTTCACGGCTGAACATAGGCCTCTCCTTGTTCTTGCCATATTGTTTTCTTGTTTGATGTGGATAAAACTTATTTTGAATATATTACGTTATAACTGTTTTATCAAAACTACAAATGGGTATCCTGATAACTTTAATATTTGATTATCTAAAATGGCACTGTCAGACAGAACCTGAGAAAATTCAGTGTCTACTGTCTTTTGTATTTTACCTTAGGTGTAAAATATGGCCTCCAACACTGTTGTAGCAAAGCTAACTTACAGACCAATGCACGGGTTGAACATGCCTGATATATAGATACAGCTTAATAGGCCGCACCACTTTGCAAGAGTAGAAGTTTATTTCATCTACAGTTACAAAGGTTCATGGAACTAATACTTGGGTGGGAATTGTTGCCCACCACCTGCCTTTTGAGTGTTACAGGTTGAAGATGACATCCTGGCAGATGACCTGGGTCCTGGACTTAGCGTGAAGAGAGGATGGACGAGTGGTCCTTTACTGATTAATATGTATGGATGACGGTGGCCCACCTCTATGACGTCGGTGGTTTCGTCTGTGGGCTACGCGCACACATGCCGCATGATCGCTGTCTGTACTAAGCTGGACCCCAGCATTGCTTGCTAACCTTTGTTGCTGATCAACATCAACAACTGACTGAGCAGTCGACCGTATGGGCGTATAATGACTAAACTGTATTTTTTGTAACTGTGTTTCATATGACTATGTTTTATATAAGTTACCGAGTTTTATATAACTGCTCTATATAACCGTGTTTTCTATAACTGTGGTTTCTATAAATGTGTTTTATATAAATGTTTTTTTTTTAATATAAAATAATGTTTTATAGAACTGTGTTCTCCGTAACTGTTTTTGAAACTGATTTTATGACAGTGTTATTGTATTTGTGTTATTTTTCTGTGCTCTTTTAATTGTGATATTGTCATTTTGTTGAGGGCTATATCCCAGAATGGGTGATGCCTGTTGTTTGAATGGCTAGACCCGGGATGGGTGATGCCGTTTGTGGGCTAGATCCCTATGTTGGTGATGCCACAAGTTGGCTTAGCCATGGGTGATGCCTGATGTTTGGGTGGCTGAACCCGGGATGGGTGATGCCGTGTGTTGGCTAGAACCCGTGATGGGTGATGCCGTGTGTTGGCTAGAACCCGTGATGGGTGATGCCGTGTGTTGGCTAGATCCCGTGATGGGCGATGCCGTGTGTTGGCTAGAACCCGTGATGGGTGATGCCGTGTGTTGGCTAGATCCGGTGATGGGTGATGCCGTGTGTTGGCTAGATCCCGTAATGGGTGATGCCGTTTGTGGGCTAGATCCCTATGTCGGTGATGCCACAAGTTGGCTTAGCCATGGGTGATGCCTGATGTTTGTAAGGCTAGATCCGAGGTGGATGATGCCTGTAGTTTGGAAGGCTAGACTCAAGATGTTCGATTGCCTGTTATTAATGTTGTAAACTATTTGTTTGAATAGTATGTTTATTAATGTGAGAATCTGTTTGAGAATTGAACTGTCCCTTGTGGTTCAGTTGTTACCATCTCTGTTTGTTAATTTTATGCAAGCTATAATTTTTAACTTTCGTTATTATGTGTGTGTAAACATATAATTGCAACTGAGATAACTGTTTGATAATATTGTACTGTCTGCTGATGATGAAATTGTTTACATTTTGTTTATAAAGTACTTTGTTAAAGCTGCAATACTTTATTTATTTATTGTGATCACTATATTAACTTGGAAGTTTACTGTTTAAATCTAGACAACTATTGCTGATTTTGTATTGTTTACTGATACCACATTGGTAACTGCCAGTAACTGTCTGCTGATAACAGTTCACTGATAATAACTGTGTGTTGATGTCTAAACTGTTTACTTTTTCGTTTATTCTATACTTTTGTACAACCTGTAATTCATTTTTGTATTGTCATTGTATGAGGTTGTTATTGTGATAATAACTTGTTGCTTGCTCTAGCATGATGTGACTGGATAAGATTATATTGTGATAATAACTTGGTGCTTGCTCTAGCATGCGACTGGTTAAGATTATAACTACACATATTAAAGAAGCACACCAGTAATTTATCAATTACCCACCTGAATGTAGAGTCATAAAAACTTTATAATTTGTAATTTTGCAAGCGCAGAGAGCGCGCTTGTTGTCAGTATGGCCGTATGGGCGCACTGAGATGGTTTGTTAAAGCATAAACGTAGAGCAGAGCCATCTAGATGGCTAAATGATAACTAACCCGGAAGTTAATATTATTTTAATGTAATTTTAACTAAATAACCAGTAAAATATTAATTGCATTTGCTTGTAATTAATATTATATAAATTGTGTTACATTTCTGTATTTACATATATTTCTTGACGCTGTATTGGTTTATATTGTCTTTAAATAGTTAGTCGCCCGCCAACACATTTTGGTAATTAATACCTATTATAACTAATTAAATTTATCAAGACGTATTTCGACGCTTTAGCTAAAGTAACTGGAATTCTATATTGTTTCTTAATTATAAAGATTAATTGAAAGTTCATACATACGATAATATAAATCTTGCAATTAAATGTATAATGTTTTGATACCGAGTAAGCTGATGCGACGGCGGGCGGCCATGACACTTTTTTGATCGGACTTGGGTATCGTGAGGTTTCTTCCCAAAATATAATGCAGTTTTCAGTTAATTGTGTGGTTTCATTTGTGGATCCTCTGGGGGTGTCCTGATGATGGTGCCATGGCGCCGAAATATACGTATATTGCATAATTATGTGCATGTGAGACTGTCATGTGAATTGTGTGATGGATAGATAATAATTATGTTCTACCACATTCACACAACACCATCTAGTCCCAAACTAAACAGAAGCTTGTACTATAGGTACTAGATAATGGATAAACATACATATATACTTTTTTTTTGTAAATACATACATATTATACATAGATGTTTGTTATAGTTGATTGAATCAGGCGTTACTTGGCGGAACTCCATTGTAACCTAATGGAAGGAAAGAAGAACCCACCACGCACCCTCGGATTGACCACCCCAACTATTACAATAGAAAAAGGTTGAGAATACCCAACTCCTCTAAAAGGATAAGGGATATAGGAATGGTATGGGTTCCAGGAAGATACCTGACTTGCAGTATCCCGCTGTATGCGCCGACTATTCTTCTACACGTGTTTCGCCGCTGCACGAAGCATCCTCAGGAGCGATGGGCAACGACTGAGCGCTTTCCTACCGCATGCATGTCTTATAAACGATTGTACTTTCTAATTCCTTCCGTTGCTCGACTGATGTGAGTCATTATGACGGTATGCGGATATATTCAGCAATGGGGACCCCATTACAGCGGGATACTGCAAGTCAGGTATCTTCCTGGAACCCATACCATTCCTATATCCCTTATCCTTTTATAGGAGTTCGGTATTGTCAACCTTTTTCTATTGCAATGGTTTGGGTGGTTAATCTGCGGGTGCTTGGTGGGTTCCTTTTTCCTTCCATTAGGTTAGATGTTTGTTACTCATTCACGCATCAAATAGGATTGATTTTAATAAAACTTTCCGATAACATAGGTTATGTACATCAGATTAGCATATAGGCTACTATTAGAAGCAATGATTGACACTCACGCTGGCAGAACAGCGAGTAAAAACTAGTTACTTCTAAAGCCATATTTAAAATCTATTATTATGATACGACATGTGAAAAGTAGTTAGTTCGAGTGAACAGTAGTGGCCTATAAATTAGTTTAATCGAACGTCCTATAATAACATAGAAAGAGCAATGGAAAACTATTCGCTTCGAAATAAAATGGCTGCCTGACCGGTCAATATGTTAACGTTTGTTTAACTTACATACTTTAGTTCGTTGCTACTTTTTTTATAGGTATTTGAAATTAAGCTTAAGCGTTTGAGAGTCACTCGCGGTTTAGAAGAATAAGTAGTGGGGTAATTCAATCACATGTTTTATAGTTAAGAAAAGACTTTAGGTGCGTTTTTTTTTACATTTTCATAACTATATAAATTATCATCATCATCATCAGCCCTGTATATCAACTGTCCTACAGCTTGGCATGGGCCTCTTCTCACTATGAGAAGGGTAAGGCCATAGTCCACCACGCTGGCCTAGTGCGGGTTGGCAGACTTCACATGTCTTTCGAGAACATCATGGAGAACTATCAGACATGCAGGTTTCCTCACGATGTTTTCCTTCACCGTTTAGCAAGCGACAATTAACAATTTAATACGCACATAACTTCGAAAAGTCATTGGTGCGCACCGTGGATTCGAACCCGGACCTTCTGCGTAGCAGTCTAAGCTATCACTAAGCTATCGCTGCTCATTTATGTCAAAGTCAAAGTCAAAGTGACGCTTATGAACGTCAATTTTAAAATTAAATTACTTAATGCTTTTACATTTACATTTACTGCCTCGTTCGCAAAGCAATAGGTAGAACCACGAGAAAGAACGGGCAATAAAACTCGTGGCCACTCTTTTAAATCGCCATTATTATGGTACATATTTTTATTTTTGTAAGGAGCTGCAACTGTTTCACATTGTACTTAATTACTTGTAAATAGTAATTAGTTACAGACATAATACTAAAGCAATTAATGCAGTTACTAAATGAAGTGCTTTAGTTAGCCTTACAATGTGAATATTGTGTAACAGGAGCATCCAAAAAAAAATAAAAAAAAAGTATGGAAGGTTATCGTATCATATGTTACACAGTAAGTTTATTTCTTTCTTTTTATTTTTACTTATAATTTTTCATCCTCCTATTTTTACAGATCATGATGTATATGCATATTTAGGAAACTAGATATGTTTATAATTCTATTGCTTATATAAGTGTGCCACAAAGGTACTAGATTCTGTCATGTGTGATTAAATAAGGTTGTCTACAGATATCTATCTATCCAGGGATATACACTAGGAATGTATTCACGTCCATAAAGGCGATACCCACGTGTTAACTTGCTGGTCTGACCTTTGACCATTATGGCTTACGATAACACAAGGTTCGACTATGTGATTCCAGATAAGCCTTAAAGCCAGCGTTGGACGAACAAAGGTGAGCAAGTCTTTGTATTAAGATACAAGCATACTATATACGCATTAAGACAGATCCCCTTTGTGAAAACGAACTGGCATGAGACAAATGAAAGTAGTTTTGAGGTATTTGGTTCGATATTGGGTTCTATTTTTGTACGTTACTGGGTACTTTTAATATTATTTTTATATCAAAGAAACCTCCAACCCCTCTCGTCGTGTCGTCGTGGAATGTTAAGAGACATCATAAGTAGGTGGCCGCGATAAAAGTAATCCAATGTCCAAATTTAAAGTTTTTATCTTCGGTTACGTCGATTATATGCCTTCTTGTTTACCTCTATTCATTAACATAACATAATATTAACCCTGTAACATGTTATATTATGTTACAGGCTAAATTAAAGCAATATTTTAACTAACAGGTAACAAACGACACATCATAGGAATGATGCCTATTTCAAACAAGCCCTTCACCGAATGGAATTAAGTATCTAGCGAGCGAAAAATCTAAAGAAAAGCTGTCCCGCGTGGTTACTCTGGCATGTCATAAGTCTTAAACACTGCGTCCAACAGTGATACTAAGCCATCTAGAGACTCAATCACATACAAAAAAATCATATAATTGCCCCCAGCCGTTTTGGTGTGAGTATCACGTAAACTTTTCATGCTTTATTTCAGACAATATCGGCTTCATCATAAAGATTCAGTTCTTTTATATTCATACTCTTCCACATTCTTTAAAATCCTTGTTAAACAACATTCAAAAACTTACCCGCGCCGCTCATAGTTTATTTAGCGGCCATACCCTGTGGTCTTCAGTTGTTCCAGCCGATGGTTCCCATGACAGAGGTCTCAGAATTACTAATACACGCTAAGTATTAGTAACTTAACAAAATTGAGTTTAGGGTCTGACTTAGAGTCTGGCCAGCTTCGGTTATGGAACATCGCCAACTTGATAAAATGTTTTAGGAAGCCCTCTGCTACTATTTCTGTGTAATTAAACTGTTTCAATTTGAACTGAGGTTTTGAACGATGCGAGTGTTTGCTTAAATGTTCTGAATGGATAAATATTTTCCTCATTTATATATTGTCGATTACTTGAAACGTATGAAAGTTAATTCTATCAATTTATAATATTGCTGTTAAAATGCTGTTGTGATATAGTATCTTCTGGGTTTACGCGAATGTTACACATTGAAATTAAACTACAGTTTACGGATTTTATCGCGATGTATTGGTTTCACTAAGTTATTACATTTGAAACTAATGATTTAGAACTATATTTTTAGTTTATTACTAGCCGACGTTTCGAATTCTTTACAGAATTCATGTTCACGGCAGACTGAGGTGATATTTGTCTTTTTCCTGAATGTATAAGTTATCTCAAAGTACCCGAACATTTTTCATCTACTGGTGTTACTATTTACGCAGAATGAGCTCACAGTGTCCTTAGGTCTTCTGGTGACTTTGTCCTTCTTGGGTTTCATTAGCCTTATGACAGGGTCCCAAGCTGGAGGAACATTCCAACCATCTTCCCTATTGAAATTAGGGTGTTTTTTAATTTCAATAGCCTCTCGTATCATCCTTGGAAGAAAACGGTGTTCTTTTGCGAGTATCTGTGGTTCATCAAATCGCAGGTAGTGGTTGGGTCCCTGTTCCACATGTTCACACACAGCAGACTTTGTTGAGCGTTTATGTTTTATGTCAGCTATATGTTCTTTGAGTCGAATGCCTATGCTTCTCTTGGTTTGTCCAATGTATGAGAGCCCACATTCACAGTCAATTTTGTAGACACCGGCCTCTTGTAAGGGTAACTGACACTTGACAGATGGTAATAATTGACTGATCTTAGTTGGCGGCTTGTAGTAAGTTTTGATAGAAGCTCGCTTCAAGATGTAGCCAATTTTGTCGGTCACGCCCTTGATGTATGGGAGGACAGCAGGTTGTCTTTCTACTGTGGCTGGTTTTTCTTTCTTCTGGGATCTGTGACAGTGGCGCGGCGGTCGGAGCTTGTTGTCTTGCAGAACTTGCCTGACATGTTGAAGCTCAGCGTCCAGGTGTTTCTTGTCACAGATCCCGCGGGCTCTCTGAAACAGAGACATTCCTACAGTAGCTAACTGTTTAGGATGGTGGTGAGATTCACCGTTTAAGTACCTATTTGTATGGGTATTTTTCCTATACACAGTATGGCTTAAGGAGTTGTTTTTATTCCTGATGACAAGTACATCTAAGAAAGCTAAAGAATTGTTTGCCTCTAATTCCATTGTGAATTGTATTTGGTTATTAATAGAATTAAGATGGTTTAGGAAAGCATTAACACTATCTGTTGGTAAAATTGTGAAAGTGTCATCTACATACCGCTTGTAGAACCTCGGTGTGATGGTGGCAGTCTGCAGGGCTCGCGCCTCGAAGTCCTCCATGAAGATGTCAGCGACAACAGGCGATACTGGAGAGCCCATTGCTACACCGTCTACTTGTATGTAGTATTTCTTGTCCCATAACAGATAGCCCGTTGTCAGGCAGTGTTTGAGTATTTCTGCATATTCCTCAGGCATGTTGTTTTCTGTCAGCTTCCTTCTAGTAATTTCTACACAGTCATGTACTGGTATGCATGTGAATAATGACTGTATATCAAAACTAACCATAGTTTCCTTGTCAGAGAGATGTAGGTGTTTGATTTCACTGACAAAATGGTAGGAATCTTTCACATGTGCTCTCGTATTGCCTCTGAGCGGTGAGAGAATATTTGCCATGTGTTGAGCCAGTCTGTAAGTTGGTGCGCCTATCTGACTAACTATCGGGCGCAGAGGAGCGTTTTCCTTGTGTATTTTCGGTAGCCCATACATTTGAGGAGGTTTTACACGTGTGTAAAACCTGCAATGGGCTCTCCAGTATCGCCTGTTGTCGCTGACATCTTCATGGAGGACTTCGAGGCGCGAGCCCTGCAGACGGCCACCATCACACCGAGGTTCTACAAGCGGTATGTAGATGACACTTTCACAATTTTACCAACAGATAGTGTTAATGCTTTCCTAAACCATCTTAATTCTATTAATAACCAAATACAATTCACAATGGAATTAGAGGCAAACAATTCTTTAGCTTTCTTAGATGTACTTGTCATCAGGAATAAAAACAACTCCTTAAGCCATACTGTGTATAGGAAAAAGACCCATACAAATAGGTACTTAAACGGTGAATCTCACCACCATCCTAAACAGTTAGCTACTGTAGGAATGTCTCTGTTTCAGAGAGCCCGCGGGATCTGTGACAAGAAACACCTGGACGCTGAGCTTCAACATGTCAGGCAAGTTCTGCAAGACAACAAGCTCCGACCGCCGCGCCACTGTCACAGATCCCAGAAGAAAGAAAAACCAGCCACAGTAGAAAGACAACCTGCTGTCCTCCCATACATCAAGGGCGTGACCGACAAAATTGGCTACATCTTGAAGCGAGCTTCTATCAAAACTTACTACAAGCCGCCAACGAAGATCAGTCAATTATTACCATCTGTCAAGTGTCAGTTACCCTTGCAAGAGGCCGGTGTCTACAAAATTGACTGTGAATGTGGGCTCTCATACATTGGACAAACCAAGAGAAGCATAGGCATTCGACTCAAAGAACATATAGCTGACATAAAACATAAACGCTCAACAAAGTCTGCTGTGTGTGAACATGTGGAACAGGGACCCAACCACTACCTGCGATTTGATGAACCACAGATACTCGCAAAAGAACACCGTTTTCTTCCAAGGATGATACGAGAGGCTATTGAAATTAAAAAACACCCTAATTTCAATAGGGAAGATGGTTGGAATGTTCCTCCAGCTTGGGACCCTGTCATAAGGCTAATGAAACCCAAGAAGGACAAAGTCACCAGAAGACCTAAGGACACTGTGAGCTCATTCTGCGTAAATAGTAACACCAGTAGATGAAAAATGTTCGGGTACTTTGAGATAACTTATACATTCAGGAAAAAGACAAATATCACCTCAGTCTGCCGTGAACATGAATTCTGTAAAGAATTCGAAACGTCGGCTAGTAATAAACTAAAAATATAGTTCTAAATCATTAGTTTCAAATGTAATAACTTAGTGAAACAAATACATCGCGATAAAATCCGTAAACTGTAGTTTAATTTCAATGCTGTTGTGAGCTTATTAAAGTGCTCGCTTCAAAATATTGACTTTTCTGTTTTAATTTCCACTGTTTTAATCGCCTTTTTCTCCTGTAGGGAAATTATGCCTTCTGTTTTATTGGTACTCAAAAACACATTTGTGTTAAAAACACAGTGGTCCCTGTGTATTAAATTTATTAGAATTAATATGACCACAATCATACTGTGCTTGTTTTAATAAAAAAAACGTGTATTTTGTTAATTGAACATGACGCTACAGAGCTCAAATATTTCTCGCTATTTTCTTATCCTCCATTTTGCATGTTATTTATTGGCTAATTATCGGCTTTCACATAGATAATTTAATGTTATTTCATAGACACCGAATCAAGAAGAACAATCGTTATTACGAAATAAAGTAAAAAGCAATAAATAAAGATAGCTTTTACTAATTTGCTATGCCAAATAAAATCTTACCGTAGCAAGTTTTCTGAGCGTAAATATTTAACTTCTTGAACGCCGATAACAACGCAATACTTTACAGTAGGACTTAAACAAAATTGACAAATAGAAGTCGAAAACAATTCGCGACAGTCCTTGAAGTTACTCCAATATTTTATTATAAATGTTTATTCTTCAGAGGGAAAGCGTAAACAGAAAATATTGCTAAAGATCTGTCAGAGAAATTAAAAAGTTTTAATTGAATACTAGCCAGCTGAGCGGTTATGGAAAGTTACCTTTTTTATCGCGTGCTGTGCGCTTACCGTGTTTTAAGTTAACCAGATTGAAGGTACACTAAAAGTAGCCATGTCTGCAAATAAGTAATTAAATTTCAAAATCAAAGTTCATAGGAGGCGGCTTTTTAAGTCTCTCTTGTGTAGGCTTGCTACTGAAATTCTTTGTGTTTTTAATTTTCAGCACTGAAATAAAACACACAGTCTGAATACCTTCGTGGAAGCAAAGCTTTTTCTGTTTCAATTTGAGTCTGCAAAATCATATTACGTCGATGTAAAGCAATGTTACCAGATGTTTGAACACAATTTCCATACAGTAGGTACATTTTCTGCATATTTGTTTTTAGAGTTTCGTAGTAAACAAAGTAATCCTTAAAATTTCGCTAGTCCGTATGACACATCCTATAAAACAGAAACAGACGCCTGCATTTTATCTCTGAAAATATTTTGTACTAAAGAACTGAAAGGCTAGGTCATGCGTTCTGATCAAACCGTGGTATTTGAAAATGACATGTTCGGTTATGTAAGCTTTTAGTCAGCTAGTACTTGTACCTATAATTGCCTATTTTAGTATACCCATCAGAAGGAAAATTATTCACATGCTAAATAAACATAAAATTCATGGCATACAAACATAATTACATCGAATTTCAATAAATATTATTATGTTGGTAAATTCGATTTATCATTGAACACTATTATTGGCTTACATATAATTTAATATGAGTATGACTATTCAAAACATCTATTAGTTTTACTATATCCCCTATTTATAAAACAATTTCATCTGGTATTCAAATATTACACACCATAACAAGGGATGACTGTATTGTAAGGGTCTCTGTACACTCGGCAATTTTAGTCTCTAAGCGCCTAGCACAAAACAAATTCATGGAATTTCATACATAGCGCGCTGCCCGTCAGTGCAGTTTTCTTGATGGCGGCGAATTTATCACTACATAGTTTAAAACAAAGTCTATATTCTGTCTGTCTGTCCCTGTGTATGCTTAAATCTTAAAACTACGCAACGGATTTTAATGCTGCTTTTTTAATAGATAGAATGATTCAAGGGGAAGGTTTATACTCGTATGTATAATTGACGCGGGCGAAGCCGCTGGCGATGTCTAGTTAACAATAATTTCAAAAGAGTACACCGAATAGAAACTCGCGTCTTGTGATTCAATACCATATGTGTATGAGGCGTGCGTTTCTGAATAATCATAACGCTAAAGTAAGTATAAAACACCAGTTTCTGCCCTCGCCTTCTAAGAAAGGTAGCCCACGTGTTATTTTGATATAATTATGTATGCATATACGCTAATATGACAGCAAAGTTTCAACAAATTTTGTTTCGTAGATTTTGTGTGAAAGAGTAACAAACATCTCATTATTATATCCATCCACACAAACTTTTGCGTTTACAATCATCATCATTATCAGCCTGTCATAGTCCACTGCTGGAAATAGGGCTCTCCTATCGCACGCCAATAAGCCTGATTTTCCCATTTTGCTCTGTTTACAATAGCAAAAGACTATTATGGAAGATTTAAGTAGCCTTGTGTACGTAGCGCCTAAGTGGTTACTATCGAGTCAACTTTTCGTGCAACTTAGCAAACTAAGGGGAAATCTTAACGGTCCCCATACGAAGGGTTAAGCTACCTCTTTGATCGCAATATTTAATATTAATCTCAATTCTGTATTGTTGGTACTAGGCCTTTTACACCCACACTTTCAATAGAAAGACATGATCAATATAATGTTGTATAACTGGAAAACAAGATTTTACCTTGGGAGTTATATCTAATATTTCAGTGTACGTAGGTACTATTGATAAATATAATAGATATATAGGCAACGATAGCCGAGTGGATATACCAACAGACTGCCATGCAGAGGGTATCAGGTTCGTATCCAGTTACGTGCGTATTGAATTGTTAATTATCGCTTGTCCCGTGACTCGGAGAGCACGTTAAGCCGTCGGTCCCGGTTGTCATGAAGATCTTTGACAGTCGTTACAGGGCGTCAGTACCTTCTAAAATAAACTGGCACTAGTCTAAACCATGGAATATCGCTATCCCTTCGGGTTGCGGAGGTCAGACAGGCAGTCGCTCTGTGGAAAAGCTAATATTCAGCCAAACCCGGTTAGACTAGTAAGCGGACCCCAGATTGAAACTGGGATAACGCTAAGAGAAAGAGAAGAGTAGGTACTATTGATAAAATGGATAATGATGTTTATAATTGAGTATTTTCGGTACAATCATTACAACGACAAGATTCTGTATTTGTTTAAAAATAGCCTTAGTTGGAAATAATATTATAGGTACAAAATGGCGCAATTTTTTCGCTGCCATGAATAAATGGTTATTGTGAAGTGATATCGGTGACCTGCGCTAAATTAATGTATATAATCGTCGCGTCGTCTAACCGTGTCAATATTAGTGCAGTGAGAAAGTGAATTTCGTGAAAAATTTATGTGTACTGTGGAAAAATGTTTCACATGGTGTAAGAAAAAACAAAGTGACCTGCATTTATAAATTTTTTTCGACATGAAAAGGTTAACTTTTGAAACGTCCGTGACTCCTACGGTGGTGTCATGCAAACCTCTGTGATTGATCGCAAAAAAATGCAAAAAGTTCCATTACTGAACATCTAATTAAATCAAACGGTTCCACAACTCAGTGTCTCAAGTAGGAATCGAACCTACAACACTCGGTACGATGTGATGGCGATATCACCACAACGACCATGACTTTTCCAAGGTAAAACGCGAAATGTTTTACGACTACCGCCACTAAACAAAATTGGTAGTACCAATAAAAAAATCAGCCAAATACGCCCACCACGGTTGCAGTTGGCAGCTCAGCTGATTCACCAACATAGCAGTGTTAGCAGTCGCCCTCGCTCGCGCTTTGTGGTCGCGCTGATCCATGATGGCACTTCTGATGACGGCTGATTGCTTGGTTCTGGGCCGGTATCAACACTTCACATCACAGTTCGTTATAAGTTCACACCAAATCAAATCAAACAAAACTGACTTTATAACTATTTTGTATTCCTGAACACGAAACGGGTGAGAGTTTCTAGGTACTTGTTGCACGCCCGGAGTCTCCAAGAGAAGTGATAGTTGTCGTAGCTCCGTTGAACGTCAACCGTCATCCCCCCTCTTCAACTGTAGCGAACGTCACTAGAGTCTGTTGAAGCGCGCCATCTTCGCACTTCCGTTTCGTAGTTAATCGACGTCCTATACTGATGACCATTCCGATATATAATATGTTGTATAGCTTTTTTACTTTCAAAGAACACTAATGGCCAGTAACTAATGGACTACTTATAAACTACTTATCTTAAGCCATCCTTTCAATACAGATGAATATTGACATTAATTATTTTCTATTAGCAGACTGTAAGCACAACACAAAAGCATCTGTCTGTTTTCTTGTAATGTATATAACTATCTAGGTAAAAAAACAAGCAGCGATAGCCTAGTGGAGAGACCGACAGACTGCTACGCAGAGACACACCAATAACTTTTCGGAGCTATGTGCGTATTAAATTGTTAATTATCGCTTGCTTAACGGTGAAGGAAAACATCGTGAGGAAATCTGCATGTCTGAGAGTTCTCCATAATGTTCTCGCAAGACATGTGAAGTCTACAAACCCGCAGAGAGCCTTGGCCAGAGTGGTGTACTATGGCCTTAACCTTCTCCTAGTGAGAAGAGGCCCGTGCCCAGCAGTGGGACAGTTTACATATAGGGCGAGTCAAGCAAAACTTACCTTTCTAAAAATAACAATTATTGTTATTCTAAGGAGGTTTAGTATCTATAAATAACATTTTCCTATTACCTGTACTAAACAGAATATCTTAGAATTCCATGGTAACATAATCACTCACGTTTTACTATGTGGTCGCGTCAAAAATTACACCCACGCAACGATGTGCCTGGTTGATGGCGATACACGTTGAATAAGGCCGGTGTTCACCCACACTTTAACAGATGTTTAAATTTGTAACCAACTGTTTAGTTCAATTTTCATGTTCACCATACCTTATACGTCAGTTAAAATGCTAAATCGGGCGGTTATTTTAACCGAGCCTCACATCCATGTTTAACGCGTTTAAACGTTGGTTATCGCTGTCAATGTGACATTTTGTTAATAATAATAATAATAACCTAGCAACACGTCAACAAGACAACATAAATTATTTTCCTCGAATATTTATATTTCTATTTTAAATCATATTTTTGGATTCATATATATATTTTTGACTACAAGAAATACTTCTTTACCTGAGAAACATATAATTATAACAAGAAACCATATAATACATTATGAAAAGAAGATACAAAAACATTACTCAACTGATGACATCTAACGTCAATGACAAATAAAAGTGTAAATAAACATATAATTATAATTACAACGAGGAGATGATAATGATATTATGTTGACAAGAGCTAGGGCAGCAGCTGCACGCAATACATCCCCGGACTCGTCGCTCAGCTCCGCCTCGCAGCCGCCGGCACCTACAACAGAGTTGCCGGCAATCATAGAGGCGTCGAGCTCGTCAAGCGACGAGTATTTCTCCCCGCCGACGTCACCAAAACCCGTACGCCGCCGTGGGAGAGGCCGGCCACCGCTACGCTTGGGACCCCGAGATCCACCGGTCTCGAACAGGGCCCCCGCTCCCGGTGGTAATGTGCACCGCATGAAATGGACTACAACCATGAATGAAAACGTCATGCGGGCATATTTTGTGGCTACAGAGGGAGGTACCAACCTTACGGCGTATCGTGACCGCATGCTGCCTCTGTTTCAGGGCTTCGAACCAGCTGTCAACGTTTCGGCACAGCGACTGTCGGATCAAGTGCGGGCTATCCAGCGCTGCCGCTTGCTGGATAACGACGCACTTGAGAGGCTACGATCTGACTTACTACGTAACCCGCCTATCCCTTCTTCTACGAGTAGTGATTTACAAGTTGCAAATATTGTCAGACCGCAAAGGACTGTTGAAGAGGTGCATAGTAGGGATACACAAGTAAGTACCCAGTACATTGATGAATTAAGGAGTACTTTGGAGTGCACTATTCGGGAGTATCGTTTCGTGAATACCGCAGATAGGCCTCGCTTACCGCGTTTGCCCACACACAAGAAAAATATAGCGCTGGTGTGTGCCCTGGATTCACTATTGTCCACGTACTTAGACAATAGTGAAGATCTTAGCGATACCCACTCGATTCTGTACTGTGCGGCTGTTACAGCGTGTCGAGTGGTAGGTATTAAAATACCAAATGATAGTAATACTGCCCCTCGGACTAATGCTGTACCGGCCTGGCAGTGCAGGATTGAGCGTCGTATCGCTGAGGCCAGGGCGCTCATCGGAAAGCTAATTTGCTTCAGGTCGGGCAATACAAGACCGAGAGTGATGCGTTTTGTGACTCGGGCGTTCTTAGGTACGGGCCTTAGTCGCCAAGAATACGAATCACGAGTCACAGAACGCATCGACTACCTGAAGCAAAAAGTTTGTGCGTGGGCAAACCGTTTAAGACGGTACAAAAGGCGTGTGGACCGATACACCCAGAATAGGGCATTCCAAAAAGATGAAAGGTGGGTGTATAGAAGTTGGGAGCGGACTGATCCAAGTGTGAATGATGGGCGTCTGCCGGATGTTGAGGCAACGAACGCTTTCTGGCGCAGCATTTGGTCGATGCCCATCAGCCACACTGAGGGTGATTGGTTTGGGGATGTTAAGCGAGCATGTGAGGGAATACCTCAAATGCAGAGCGTAGCCATTGAAACAACGGATATAGCTTGTGCAGTCCGTTCATTATCTAACTGGAAATCAGCAGGACCGGACGGACTGCACAACTTCTGGTTGAAATGGCTACGTAGTGCCCATGCTCGGTTGGTATCCCAATTCCAGGCATCTTTGGAATCGGGCTCGACCCCAACTTTTATGACAACTGGTATCACTCACCTGCTCTTTAAGTCAGGTTGTACCACGGACCCCAAAAATTATAGACCGACTAGTCGACGCCAGCGGCTTCGCACGCACATATTTTAAAATTCCCCGTTTTGCCTGATCCCGTGGGAATTTCGAGAAATCCCTTCTTAGTGCACACCTACGGTCCCCAAGGAACATACATGCCAAATTTCAGCTTCCTGCGCCCAATAGTTTCGGCTGTAGCGTGTCTGTCAGTCAGTCAGTAACGCAAGGATTTTATATATTAAGATAACGTGTCTACCGACTATGTATAAACTTCTTACATCCATTTTGAGGACGAAGATGTTATCACATATAAGAAATAATAACATTATGTCAGTGGCTCAAAATGGATGTAAGAATGGGGCCCGTGGTACAAAAGAGCTACTCCTATTTGACATGGCCATTAGCCAGCAGGTGCGTCGCAATCGAAAGGATCTGGCGACATGCTGGATAGATTACAAGAAGGCCTACGACTCCGTGCCACATACGTGGCTCTTGAGGGTGCTGGAGTTATATAAAGTCGATATAACTCTATGCACCTTTTTGAAAGCATGTATGGGGCAGTGGAGTGGCAGATTCGCGATTGCGGTGCTCCTCTAAAGATCGAACGGGGTATATTCCAAGGTGACAGTTTAAGTCCCTTGTGGTTTTGTCTAGCTCTGAATCCTCTCAGCACTCTGCTAGAGGGGTCTGGGCTAGGCTATCGGTTGCAGCATAGAGGTCAAGTTATATCCCACCTTTTTTATATGGATGACCTTAAACTATTTGCCCCCACCACTTTCCAATTGACAGCGTTACTAAAAGTAACTGAAACTTTTAGAAATTCTATCAAGATGGAATTTGGTGTGGATAAGTGTGCGGTCATGTATGTAAAACGAGGTGGTATTGTGGAATCTGATGGAATAGAGCTTTCAGATTCTACAAAACTTAGATCTCTATCTGCAACCGAGACTTACAAGTATCTGGGTATGTCGCAGGCCTTAGGTATTGCTGAGACTGCCATGAAACAATCATTGCGGGAGCGCTTCTTTGGCCGCCTGAAGAAAATACTGAAAAGTTTTTTATCAGGCGGCAACAGGGTGCGTGCCTATAATAGTTGGGCCATGCCAGTCTTAGCGTACTCCTTCGGCATACTCAGATGGACTCAATCAGAACTGGACGCCTTGGACAGAAAAGTCCGTTGTCTATTGACTGAATATCGAATGCATCACCCGCGGTCGTCAGTAATGAGGTTGTACATCCCGCGGAAATGTGGTGGTCGTGGTTTCTTAAGTGCTAAGGACCTCCACAACCGCGAGGTGTACAACCTTAGAGAATATTTTCTCAAGACGGACACGGGTGTGCATCGTGATATTGTTGCTGTAGACAACGGACTTACCCCGTTGGGTCTGGCAAAAGAGAGCTGGCGCAAACCTGTTGTACTAAGTATTGAGGAGCGCAGGGATGTATGGAAGGGCAAGGAGTTGCATGGACGTTTTTATCGGGCCTTACATAGGCCTGATGTAGACTTCATGTCATCAGTTGCTTGGCTACGGTTCGGTGATCTATTTGCAGAGACCGAAGGTTTTGTCTGTGCAATTATGGACGAAGTTGTCATGACGAACAACTACCGTAAGTATATTCTGAAGGATGGGACTGTTGACATATGTCGGGCGTGTCACCAGCCCGGCGAATCCCTCAGACATATAGTTTCCGGTTGTTCTCGTCTTGCCAACGGCGACTACTTGCACAGACACAATCAAGTAGCCAGGATCGTCCATCAGCAGCTTGCCTTAAAATACAGCCTTGTACCCTTTGAAGTACCGTACTACAGGTATGTGCCCGATCCAGTTCTCGAAAATGGCCGTGCCACTATGTACTGGGATCGATCTATCATCACCGATAGGACTATCGTGGCTAACAAGCCCGATATCGTGGTGATAGATCGATTAGAACGCCTTGCAATGATCGTTGATGTCACTATTCCCCATGACGAGAATCTCGTGAAGGCCGAAAAAGACAAGGAAATCAAGTATTTGGACCTGGCTCACGAGATTGTCGACATGTGGGATGTGGACTCGGCGATCATTGTACCGATAGTCGTGTCAGTTAATGGTCTCATTGCCAAGAGCCTCGATCACCATCTCAAGAGGCTCTCGTTAGGCGGCTGGATCAAGTCCTCCATACAAAAGGCAGTATTGTTGGACACGACGCGCATAGTTCGGAGGTTCCTCTCTCTGGAGCCCTAACCACCGGTAGCTTGGTCCCTGTGCCCGGTACCGGTGGGTCTCCGTGGTCCTATTTTATATGGTTAAATTTTATTTGTATTTTTATAAGAGTGATTTAATTATGTAAAATAAGACGATGAGATAAAATTAGTGAATAAAGAGGAATAATAATAATAATAGTTTATTTGTTGGAATACTGTATACAAGATGTTAACAATTATTTTAATCCATGGTATTCTGCCGTCACCGGCGTACAAATGTTTCTTTTACATTAAATTACCGTTATTGTCTTACAAATTATTATGCTATTGCTATTACATTAGTCTCATTGTTAATCACATTCACACTGTATGAATCTCAACATTAATATAATTTGCATGTCACAAGAACTATTGAATAATAAATAGATCCAGACAATAAATGGATTAATAAAATAGTCAGTCAATAAATAGTCATTAATAATATAGGAGTTAAATTGTTAAATAATAATCACATGTCAATTAAAAATCAAATGTCAAATAAAAAATAAATAACAATGTCAATTAGGCAAAAATTCAAACAATTACAATTTTGTCTTCCAGAAATTCTTTGACTGTATAATAACATTTCATTAGTAGAAATTCAAAAAGTTTATTTTTAAATGGTCCACAGTTTAGCGCTTTAGTATTTTCAGATAATTTGTTAAATATGCGGATTGCCATACAATATGCATTGCTTGAGTGTATTTGCAATTTTTGGTTAGGAGCGTAGAGTTTATGCGCTTTGCGGCTAGATCTAGTTACCACATCATTCCATTATTCAAACTCATTCATATTATTGAATACAAAAACACAAATTTCAAATATGTATAATGCAGGAAGAGGTAACATTTTATATTTCTTGAACAGTGGGACGCAGCTATCGAGTGGATGAGCTCCACTGATTGCTCTAAGACATTTCTTTTGTGCGCGAAATACTTTAGTGGAATCCACAGAACTACCCCACATTATCACGCAGTATCGTAGTATTGAAGATACATAGCCATGGTATGCACATAGAGCCGCATCAAGACCGCCTACTCGCGTAATCCTGTGTAATACGAAGACAAACCTATCAATTTTAGTGCAAAGTGCCTCAATGTGTGATTTCCAATTACAGAATTTATCTATATTAACTCCTAAGAATTTTATAGAGTCTACTTCATCAATACTGTTACTTTCATGTTGTATTTTTAGTTGTGGTCGTTTGCTATTGTATGTTTGGAACTGTATCATTTTTGTTTTGCTAGTGTTTATGTGTAGATTGTTTACTTTGAGCCATGTTATTACTCTGTTTAATGTTTCGTTAATTTCCATCTCGTACTCAGTAGGGTTGTTATTGCTATTTTGAATGGTGATAGTGGTATCGTCTGCATAAAGGATACATTTGTGAGGAGTTATATTTGGTAAGTCATTGATATAGATCAAGAACAGTAAGGGACCTAATATACTGCCTTGGGGCACTCCACAGTTATTCTGGCGATACGCTGATCTGAACTTTGTTTTGCCTTGTTTTAAATAACCTGATATCTCAACGCATTGCTGACGATTCGAGAGGTAACTATCAAGCCATTTTAACGCGTTTCCTCTGATGCCATATAGGTCTAGCTTATTAATAAGTAACTTATGTTTTACGAAGTCAAAGGCCTTAGACATATCTAAGAATATTGACGCTATAGGCTTTTTATCGTTAAGACTAGTAGTGATATGTTTTAGTAGAGTAAAGCAGGCCAAAGTGGTCGATTTATCTTTTCTGAATCCGTATTGTTCTTGTTTTAAAATGTCGAATTTTGTTAAAAATGAATATAATTTTTCATACATAGCCTTTTCAAAAAATTTTGAAATCACAGGTATAAGTGTAATGGGACGATAATTGTTCATGTTAGTTTTGTCACCTTTCTTGTAAATGGGTTTGACTATTGAGAATTTCAATCGTGAAGGAAATTTACCTTGACTAAATGACAAATTGATTATGTGGCTGATAGGGGGTGCCAGCATCATAGCACAATGTTTGAGGAGTTTGGTATGTAGGTCATCGTATCTAGTCGAATTGGTAGATTTTAGATAATTAATAATTTTGAAAATGTCATTAGCACTGGTAGGGGTCAAATAAATAGTATTAGGGAGGTTGGTCATAGGATATGGATATATAGCATCTATTAATGGATTATTTGTAGTGTTATTAGTCATGTCAATAAAGAAATTATTAAAAATATTGGCTATTTGGTCAGGATGTGAATATGTGTGTTCATTTAATATTATTTTGTCTATGTCAGCTAGGTCTACCCTATCTTTGGTGTTACTCTTAATAATATCCCAAGCGGCCTTGCATCTATTTTGGGCTCTAAATAAATATCTTGAATTTTCAGATTTTTGTGCCTGTAGAATGCATTTTTTAAGAATTATTGTATTTGTGCTGTAAGCTTTTTTATGTTGGTGCTTATTTGCATGAGTTAACCTATATTTGAGGTACAGACGTCTCTTATTAATGCAACTTTTTTTAATACCTTTAGATATCCACCTGTTTTTTAAAGGCTTGTTTGTAATTTTTACTCTGATAATGGGAAAGCACAAATTATATAATAATGTTAAAAGGTCATGGAAATAATTGAATGATTGATTGGTATTGCTTAGCTGATAAACTTCAGAGAATGTCAGAGAAGATATATAAGAAACAAATTTTGTTATGTTCTCTTTACTTAGATCACGGCGGTATTCAAACCAACATTTTTTTACATTTGATCTGCTGTCGGTATTGCTAACCTCAAAGTATATGGACTGACCTGTCTCATGATCTGATAGTGCAAGGTTGTGTAAGCAGGATTGAATATTGACTAAATTACTGGCAATGAGGTCAATGCAAGAGGTCTTTCTAGTAGGTTTGGATATGTGATTGGTAATACTATAGTTATTAAAAATAGACTCTAATTCTCGAAGATTTTTGCCTGCTTTTAAGACATCCAAATTCCAGTCTCCACAGATAATGATTCGTTTATTGCAACTTTTTATTAGTTTCCTCAAAAGAATGTCTAATTTTTGTAGAAATATTTTGATATCGGAATTAGGTGTTCGATATATGCAGACAACATAGAGTTTGAGAGCAATAATTTCAATAGCACAATATTCAAAATGGTACACTACAGGCTCTACTATATTTTGCAAAGGTTTACACTCTAAGTTTTTATTGACCAATATGCATGTCCCACCCCTTCGCTGATGGGGCCTTGAAAATGCTGAAACCAACTTGTATTTTTTAAGTATTAAGTTATTTTCAGATCCTCTTCGGATAAAGGTTTCAGATAAACAGATAATATCTATATTCAAATTCATATCCTCTAGTTCTAACAATGTTACTTCTAGGAGGTCCTTTTTATTTAATATACCAGCAATATTCTGATGAAGCAGAGAGTATCTAATCTTAGTTTCGAAAAATCTGTGACTGATTTGAGGTCGTATCACACATAGGCTCACCAGGCTGAGGTTTGAGTTGTTTACTGAAATAATATGGGATAGTTCCCCTAGTATAAGTCGGTTTCTGAGTAGTTGGAATTTTAGTTTCTGAGGTTTGTGTTATTTTGACACTTCTTACTTTTAATTGGGATGAAATTAGTTTTTGATAATTAATATTATCAATTTCTATGTTTAGCTTCTGACACATAAAACTCTTCGACACATAGTTACCCTGGAAAACCTTAGGAAATGCATTTGCAGATGTATCTATAAATGTACAATTTGGAAAATTTTTGACAAACAATTATATGTTTTTGTTTAGTAGTGATACATTTAGATACTTATTATTTATAACATTCAATATAAACACTTTATTATTTTTTAATTTATGCAATCCATGACAAAGTTCTGAAAAAAACAAATAGGGATTTTTATCATTACTGCCAACGCTAAGTATGACAATGTCATTTTTGTTCAATGACATTTTAGTGGGTGCGATCCAGCAACCCATAATCTGTGAGCAAGTTGCATAGGGTTTTGATATTGCTGAGATTGAATAGATGTCATTCTATTTGTTTCTGTTCCTTTGCTTGATCATTTTTTGAGCAAATCCTCGTATTTGTTGGTCACCAAAGATTAATATCTGAGGCCTGTAATTGTCTTTGCTGGCAATTTTAGGGTCTGTTATAGACTGTGGTTTTGATGGCTGTACCGATGGCAATGATTTATGCCTGTTTGTAGCCTGCAAAACTGGTGATATATTATTGTTTGTACTGCTATTTTCGTAATCGTAGTTAATTTGCTTTTTGCAAACAACGTTACCAGCGTTTATTGGTGATACTCTGGGTGTTGCCATTTGTAAAGATAGCAGTCTTCTGTTTAGGGGTGAACATTGAGTTTTTACTACTGGGGAACAAGCTTTTCTCTCCTCGCAGGTAACTTTTTTCAGTAACTTTATTGTATTATCTTTGTCTTTTAGCTGTTTTTCTAATTCTTGGATGTGTAAATTTAAGTTTGCAATTTCGTTGTGTGCTGTCTTAAGTTCTTTTTTCGCCTCGGCTAACTAGCCGAGGCGAAAATATGCTTGCTAGCTCAATGTTAATTTATCAAAATGAACAACTGTTCATTTTGATAAATTAACATTGAGCTGTTTGTTGCTTCGACAAATGGTTCACTTAAGGCCGTTTCATCAAGACATGTAGAATTAAGTATGTTTTGATCCGTTTCAAAGTGAGCAGCATTATCAAAACATGTCCTTATGCGCCGGCGTATTGTAACGTTATCCATTTTTTATTAATATGCCCTCAGTCGTCCTCTATATTCATTTGCTGGGAGACAATCGTGGTTTCTCGTGATCGTAGTTCCGCTCTTGTTCTTGTTTCCTTAAATGTCCGTGTAACAGGGTCTTATCAACAAAGTGCTAGAGAAGTAGTTCACGCTTGGTATGAAACGCGCCCAATGAATTTGAGTTTTGTGGGGCGGTCTGTTTGAAATATAGAAAAATAACGGTATCGTCGACTTGAAATTTCTTAGCAAAGTATTTAGCACAGTTAAATTAATGTATTTTGAAGCGTTTCATTTATCGTGTTATATTTTATCACTGTTTCTGGGTCTATCATATCAAATCTTGCCGTAATCAGTACACACTTGAATTCTGTAGTCGTATATGTTATTACTCACTTTATAGGTCACTGTGTTGTTGTATTAGGTTGCGAACAATAGCACACAATAGTCACATATTTATAAGTATTCTCACACGATTTAACTGCTCAAAAATGTTTATTTACTATTAATATTTATAATTAATTACAGAGTGATGTTTACGTTTTCACTGCGTTGCCAGTTCGTTCACTGTGTTTACTAGTTACATTTATGTGTCAACAGAACAGTTTCGTATCATATAGGTATCATTACAGTACTACTGTAATGATACTTCTTTGTTTCATATAAAGACAAAAGGATGTCCGTATTTAATTTTTTTATGGATGGTGAATATAATCACCCAAAATATTTCTTTCGTTAAGGCTCAAATTGCTGGTATGGTTCCTATCAGCCATTTTTTTCTTTAAGGTTCCTTATGAAATCAGAAAGTAATCGTTCGATGTGCTCAACGATAACTTTTCACGTTTTAAAACCTCTTTTGAAATGGTTATGGCATTTCTACACAATAAACAATAACAATGACAAATGTCATAAAATTAATCCTGCCAAAAAATGTCGTGATACTCCTAGAAAGAAAAATAACGAAGAATACAACGTCTGAACTTGACTGCATTATAATATTATACGATTGTTTAAAAGAGTTGTACAAGTAATCGTCATTTGATGTTGTAATGGTACATTTTCATTCGGCAATGTTACATTTCTCACTCATTTCATTAAAAAACGTCCGGTTTTCTAACCGGCACCCAAACGGCACTGATGAACAGTAAAAAAACGATCTCTGTTTATCTTGATGTTTAACTTTAAACAGTTGTTTTTGCAATCGACCGTTATATCATTGTCGGTGAACTTGGGTCTAAAAAAGGAATTTATACCCCATTTTTATTTAAACGATCTTAGCGGTCTTGTTTGCACTTTTCAATGGCAAGGACCTGGTTTCGTATTGGAGGAAGGGTTATTTATGACTAAACTTGTAGTAACCGCGCGGAATCTGTTAATTTGCCCCTTCGAATAAAAATGTAGACTGAAAAACGAAGATAAGTTGCGCACCTCGTAGCAAAAAATATGGATAGCCAAATGTTAATAACCGTATATAGCTTTGCATTCGGAGATTTAAAGTAAATACGTCGGTTGATGGAATTCTCATAACAAGACATTTTGAAAATAATATTGATCAATTTGGACTAAGGTCTACCGGCTACAGCGTAATGTATCGATCTGTCAAAGGGTCTATTTTGAGCATAACTCAATTTTGAGCTTACGCTCTGTACGCCTATGGTATCTGAGGAAATGATCTTTCTTCTGTTAATCACATCTTTCAAATATAGATTACAAGTAAACTGTCAATGACTATAGTATTTCATAATTCGAAAGCAGGCACTTCTTAATTCTGTATTCTACAAGGGAATATTCTGGGTCCCAAGGTTTCTTTGCATTAAATAATGTCACCTTCTCAATAAGAAATCACATCCTAACATAAGAAACCAACGATATTACAATAAATTTAGAAATTGCCATTTGTTATAGATTGGCATTATTGAATAGATATATGAGAAACTTTCATGAAATCAAACACGTACATAATTGGACCTAGATCTATTTGAAACTTTTAAACACTCGCGTTGCATGTTTAAGAATATATATCTATACGGGAATTACAACGATTAACAAAATGATTAACATCTTGGCCAAAGGTTTAAACTTCGCATTAACACCCAAGCGAATACCGTACGAAAATATAATCAGCAGTGTTGAGGAGACGATTATCCGTAATAAAGTACCGCCCAGTGATGCCGATACCCTACGACAGGACGTCGCGGTGATATTACGGAAGTCGAAGATACCTGCCAGTAATGTCACTATGGAAGAGCGTCAAGCACTGAAAAGGATTCGGGACAGCCAGGATATTTTAGTGCTTAAGGCCGACAGGGGAAACGCCACTGTCATCACTACAGTGGCGTTTCCATTAATACGGCTGATTATACGGACAAGGTACGAGAGTTGTTATGTGATAACAAGGTGTATAAACCGGTCTCATGTAACCCCACGGCCAGAGTAACGCGCAGAATACGAGCACTGATACAAGACCACCAGGACCTGTTCACGGAAAATGAGTACAGCAAGTTATATGGTCCCAAGCCATACCAACCACCTAGGCTAGATGGTCTGCCTAAGGTACATAAGCCCAACGTACCACTGCGGCCTATCGTAAGCCAGATTTCCTCGCCTACTTACGACCTTGCGAAGCACGTTGCATCGGTATTGCAGCCATTAGTCGGTATGACACCTTCTTTCGTGAAGAACTCGCGTCATTTCGTCCAGATCGTACAAAGTATCCGATTGGAACCGGAAGATGTAATGGTAAGCTTTGACGTTGAGTCGCTCTTTACCAATGTTCCAATAAGGGAATGTCTGGGCGTAGTGAGGGACAGACTGAGTGACAACGATATGCCTCACAACTATATTGATCTACTAAAACACTGCTTAGATGGCAACTACTTCCTCTTCCAAGGTCAATATTACCTCCAGATCAATGGTGTCGCAATGGGGAGTCCAGTAGCCCCAGTACTGGCTAATATCTGGATGGAACATTTTTAGGAAAAAGGCGCTTAGCATCGGACCTAAGACCATCAGGCTTTGGAAAAGATACGTGGACGATATCTTTAGTATCGTAAAAGGAGGTAAGCAGGAAGTAGATCAATATGTGCAACACCTTAACTCCATTCATCCGAAGATGAGATTCACCTACGAAATGGAATCTGACAGATCGTTGTCATTCTTGGATGTCAAAGTGACTGTGAGAACAGATGGGTCCTTAACACACTGCGTATACCGGAAGCCTACACACATAGATAGATACCTGCAATCCGTTGTGACGTCACTAAAAAACAGAGCACACGATCTCTGTGACCCTGAGCATTTGAAGTTAGAGCTAGACTATGTTCAAGAGGTACTTAGGAAGAACGGATTCCAGATACAACGTCGAATGACGCGGCCTATCAAGCGAGATAAACATCCGGCGGTAAATAGACAACCTACCTACATGCCCTACATTAGAGGTGTTACGGATAAAATAGGAGCAAAGTTAAAAAACAACTCCATTCCGACCGTATTTACACCAAGGACCAAAGTATACAACATGGTGGGCACACCAAAGGATGTTCTACCGCTACAAGCCCCAGGTGTCTATAAAATCAACTGCAGCTGCGGAAGCTCTTACATAGGGCTAACGAAGCGGACCATTGCTGAACGTATAAAGGAGCACATCGCAGCTGTAAAGAACCGTCAAACGAACAAATCGGCGATTGCGGAACATTTACTTCAATTGGGCACCAATCACTGGATTGAATTTCATCGTCCCCAAGTCCTCTCCACGGAACGCCACTTTTACACAAGAGTTGTGCGTAAAGCGATCGAAATCAGAAAACATAAAAAATTCAATCGGGAAGAGGGCTTCAAATTGTCATCGGCGTGGAATCCAGTGATCCGGTTAACAACACCCTACTTTAATGCGCAGTCGGCAAATGTTCAATATACAGATACGGTTAGTGTGTTTTGAAAGTAGAGAGTGTAGAAATAGAATCTTCTACCTCGCACTCGGAGACATGACATCGCTACACCAGTCAGCTTGCGACCACGGGACGTGCAACCGTCTCGAAACGTCAAGCAAAAATAAGGTATGTAAATACCTAATCCTAGATCTATTTTATAGATTCTCTATGAGTTTTGGAAATTGGCAAATCAAGACGTTGTATTGAGATACATTTGGCTACGTCAGTACCGCTCATACAATACAAATGCAATCCCTAATCCCACACATAATTCGTTTTTTCAATATAAATTAATTCCTAGTGATCAATATTTTCCTTCCTGAAACCTTATTTTTTAAATGGAACTTCCATGAAACAAAAAGAAATCGTTTCATATTTCTACATGAAAAAATAGTTGCTATACCAAGCACTAATAGACTCAATGAAGTGAACGTAATACTGAACGTTACATTCACGAACGGATGAATATCCATTCATTCAATGGTTCAATAAATCAGGTTCATATCAAGCGAAGTTACGGATAGGGAAGAGCACTGTTTGTATAAACTTTTACTCAGAAATGAAAATGTTTACTATGTATGTTATTTGATAACATCATTTCTTGAATGTTATGTTAAAATCAAGTTTATTCAAACCATAATATTCATACATACATACATAGAATCACGCCTGTTTCCCGGAGGGGTAGGCAGAGACGACGACGACGGAACGCCATTTGCAACGATCTTGACATACCTCTCTTGCTTCATTCACTCCCATCAAGTTTCTCATGCATGCTCTTCTGTTAAGGGTACTTCTGACCTGTCCTTTTTTTAGGATGTCTCCAATCTGGTCAGAGAACGTCCGCCTAGGTCTTCCCCTTTGTCCTGTCCCATTCACACTTGCCTTATATATCTTCTTTATCAGTCTATCGTGATCCATCCTCTCCATGTGCCCAAACCATCTTAACATGCCTTTCTCAATGCTTGTCACCACATCTTCTTTTACCCGACAAAACTCTCTTATCACACAATTCTTTACTCTGTCGGTCAAAGATACACCACACATACTTCTCAGTGCTCTCATTTCTACAGCATTTATTCTACTTTCAAATTTCTTCTGCCATACCCAACTTTCACTACCGTACATAAGGGTAGGTACTAAAACCCCTCTATGCACAACCAAACGTGCCTTTTTGGACACGTTTTGGCTATTCATAAACGCCTTCAGAGCTCCATTGTATTACCTGCACTAACTCTTCTTTCAATATCTTCTTCATTCTTACCATCTCTTGTAAACAACGTACCTAAGTACTCATTCACTTGCTCTTCTCGTTGTCCATCGATCAAAACATTACAAGCCGTAACGCATTCCTCCTTTTCAAAAACCATAACTTTCATTTTACTTACATTCACTTTCATTCCTTTCCTCTCTAACGCACCATACATGATTGTTACCATCTCCTGCAGTTCCTCTGCTGAAGACGCTAGTATTACCTGATCATCAGCATAAAGGAGGCATTTGACAAGTAGCCCATTCATCCTTAATCCGCAGTCACTATGTTTTAGATCTTGCAAACAACTGTGCATGAAGAGGTGAAATAGCCACGGTGACGCTACACATCCCTGTCTAACACTTGTCTCGATGGTAAACCAGTCAGTGTATGCCCATTCTATTATTGATGTACATGGCAAAATGAAATCTACAATAAGAAACAGTAAAATATCCAGACTTTTAACAAGCTTCGTGCTATTCAGAATATTAAAACTGACAGTTTCAATATTCATAAAAGAGCGTTCGAGGGCGTCACGAACGAAAAATTTCAATATTGAAGTGATAAAAACTATAAATAAAGTTGCATAGCTATCGTACCCGTGTCTTTTTAATTAGTAGATTTGTATCTTCGATGCTTCGAACTCTCTGAAGTAGGTATTTTCTTGTGCTGGATATTCTCAGTTTGTTTTTTATGAAGTTTTGTTTCAAAGGTACGGTAATGGTCTGTTATGTAGTAAATCTGCTAAAGTTAAGATTTATTAGATAATAATACAGTTTCTCAAAGGACCTTTGCAATATATAGAAATACAATACAATATACCTACATGCTACGCAATTGTAATTATGTATAATCGTTTAAATGCCAGATTCGACTTTACCTGGATTGGATATAGGCTAGCATAATTATACTCGTGACTACAGCAATTATACTATACATAAACAAAAGCTGCACAAGTGTTAATTCCGAACAGGCTATTTATTTACAAAATGTGTTAGACAATTACACACATAATACTATGTTTATAGATTTGGTACTCATTTCAGGTAGCAATTATAGACTCCATAATGCTATTAAGGTACTTTAATCCTCCTATTCTGCAAACATAATTACAAACTTACACTACTGCACAATTTAGGCAGTCGCCGCAAAACGCTTCCCAAAGTCTATAACACGGCCATTTTCAGAACACCCTCATTAGTAGCAACCCGACACACGGATTTCAAAACATAGCCGAGGTAACGCGACCAAATTGAAAAGCAACCCAACCCCAACTAATCATTCCTGAGCTTTCAAACATTATTTACTTCCAACGAATAAAATACCTATATGAATCCTCATTTATTACTCCTATTTCAACCAGAGTCTCGAAACCTCATATGAAAGGATCCCAAGATATCTGCATGTACCGAGACTGTATCTCCATACTATGTAAATTTAGACCGTACTCAGCATGAACTCTGTGGCACCGCAAATAATGTTACACTTATTATGGACCCTAACGATTTTGTAATGAGACTTGAACTGCTTTGTGAAAGTCTAAGACTACCTTTCTTTCATAAAGTTACGAATGAGCTATACAAATAATTATTGAGAGAGAAAATAACAGCACTAAGTTTAGCATCCAGTGATCAAGCACATCATAGATATAGCGACTTTCGACCATTCATTGCATGTCATCTGTACCTTAAATAGCTGTTTTATAAGAGTGGATTTACAAGGCTTAAGATTGGTCTCAGATATCAGACATTTTTAATGTGACAAGACGAATTCGGTTAAAGTGCTTTGGATTGCTAAAGAAAATAGCTTCTGAAAACAGTCAATCTCAATTCGTTGGCAAATTGGTGGCTACTCATAACAGGGAGCTAAAATATTTCAATAAGTTTTGATTTGCTCGCGTGAGTCTTGAAAATGATTTAAATTAATTTCGTTCCAGTGGTTCGTTAACGTGCATTTGTGCCAAAGTTTCAAATTCTTTTTATCATATTTAAGTAATTGTTTTGTTATAAATACCTATCATAAATGTTGCAACACATATCGAGTTAAAGGTTAAAATTGTTTTTTTAAGAGATATAGATATATAACACTGACATCTTCTTCTTCCTAGAGTATTCCGGTTTCTTCCAAGACCCCTTGCATTCATTCACCTTGGAGGCCGCGGTCCGCTTTTTAGTCTAACCAGACTTTTTATAATTTTTTCTTTTCTACAAAGTGAAAAGTGCCTTGGGTGTAAGTATAATATTGTATAGAGTAAGTATAATACTGATGCCTCATAAAGATTGGGAAGATCTTCAAAACAGCCGGATTAATCAGATTGACTTGCTCTCCAATGCACGGGGCAAGCGATACTAGTAGATGTAGTACATCCGTGAACATGGCGCTTGCAACAGTGCCGAAATATCGGTTACTCAAAACAAAGGTACGTGGTATATATCCCGTAGGAACAGTAACAAGTTATGATAGTGACCACGAAAGTTTAAATTCATAGATCATAAACCATTTAATTCGCTCATGTCTTCTAAAAGTTAGTTTTGCGTTCAGTGGCCCGATACCTTTTGCATGCCAGTTTTTCGGTACCTTCACTAGGCTATTGGTACTTTGTATCACACATACGTGTCACTTGACATGTTTACATATTAGTCATAAAGTGTAGAAAAATAGGATGGGGATCATACCAAACGGTAATACGTAGTTTCAACTCATCTTGCAACAAGAAAGCTATGCTGTAGGAAGCATAGTTTGATTAATTTAAATCTCACACCCTCTTGGCAGAATAAACGCGTGGCGGTGCCTCGCCTTGCGATCGTAGGATATGCCATTCCCGCGTCCCGCCGCTCGCGACGACGCCTAGCCCGCCAGTTCTGCTCGCGGCTCCTTGACGAAACAGCCACATTTTGATTTGTTAACAACCTTGTAATGTTTACCTAACATCCTAGTTGGTGATCTATGTGTATCGCGTTGCTACTGCATATCAAACATATATCAGACGGGTAGAAGATAACTTAAAAGTCAACTCGCGCGAATTCTGGCGACACATATGCAGTTTGAGATCTAAGGGTGGATTTGAACCATGTGTGAACTACCAAGGTGATAGTTACAGCGGCGCTGCAGCCGCAGACGCTTTTGCCAAGTTTTTTGCTAGCGTGTTTCTGACAGATATACCACTATTAAATGCCGTAGATACCAACAGTTGTGACTATACTAAAAATAGCAACTACACAAATATATTCCAAATTGCCTGTAAGGACGTCTTAGACGGGATAAACAAGCTCAAAGTTAGTAGTTCTATAGGCCCAGATAGTTTACCACCCATGCTTCTCAAATATCTGAAAAACTCATTTACTTCTCCCTTATGCCATATATTTATTTTATCGTTGAAAACAGGTCACTATCCTCTTCAATTGAAAATATCACGTATAACACCTATACCTAAAACATCTAAAAAAGACGCTGTTGAAGAATACCGGCCTATTGCAATCTTATCCTCACCTGCAAAAGTATTCGAAAATGTGCTTCATAAATTTATATATACACAAGTAGAAAAACATTTAAGTAATGCTCAGCATGGTTTTAGACGTAGGAGATCCGTTGAAACAAACTTGTTAACCTTGACCGAATATATTTCAGCACAACTTAACAAACGGCAGCAAGTAGATGTGCTGTACTTCGATTTTCAAAAAGCATTTGACCGAGTCAATAATGATATCTTGCTGACGAAACTTAATGCCATAGGTTTCTGCCCCAAGCTTACGTCTATTGGCTGATTACCTCCGCGATCGTCAGCAGTATGTGCGACTAGGAATTTATGAGTCCAGCAGTTACCACACTCGATCTGGCGTAAGTCAAGGCTCAATTCTTGGCCCCTTATTGTTCCTGTTGATGATCAACGATCTGCCCGCTGTTCCTCAACATGCAAAATGTCTTTTATATGCCGATGATCTAAAACTCTACGCTTCTGTTACTACTGTATCGGATTGTGAAGCTATTCAGAGAGACATAGATCTAATTTATGATTGGGGAGTTGCCAATAAAATGGAATTCAACTCATTTAAGTGTTTTGTAATGACTTTTGGTCGTAAGCAGCACCCTATTAACTTTGAATACAAGATAAATGGCTGCATTGTATCTAGATCATCGACAATAAAGGACTTGGGTGTTGTTTTTGACCAGAAGTTGACATTTCATGATCATGTTAACACCGTGGCTAAAGAGTCCTTTAAGATGCTTGGGTTTGTTCTGAGAAACTCAAGAGAATTTCAGAATGAGCATGTCATAAGACTTCTCTATAATACGCTTGTCAGAAGCAAGTTGGAGGCGAGCTCCTGCATCTGGAATCCACACGAGGTTTCTTACGCACTTTTACTTGAAAAGGTTCAGAAAAGGTTTTTAAGGTTCCTCTATAAAGCCACTCTTGGTTACTATTCATATTTGTATCCAACCAAATATTTAATAGGGTGTTTAGGATACAATATGTTAGATACCAAATGAGAATTTATTCAGCTTTATATGATGCTTAAAATATGTAGAGGGATAACTGATGCTCCAGATCTCCATAATGAACTGATGCGGTTATATGTTCCAAACTACTACCTTCGCGCTCGAAAGCACCGCCTACTATCTGTGCCCGTGTGCCGTACCGTTGCTCGCGCATCGTCTCCAATACCTCGCGTTATGTCCACGCTCAATAGTCTCATGGAAGCCTACCCAAACTGTGATCTATTTGCAGACGAGTTAAATACTGTTAAGATAGTTTGTTTAAGTTTTTGTGAAAGCTTATATAGTTAAATTTTTGTTTCTTTATTAATCTAGTTTTGCCTTGTTTTTGTTTTATTATTCTGTGATATGCTTGTATACTTTTCTTTTAAATATCCTTTAATGTGTATATGTTTGTATAGTGTTAATGTAATTGGTTTATGAAACCGTGTTAGCATAAATAAATAAATAAATGTGTAAATGTTGTCGTGGTGATA
Source organism: Euclidia mi (assembly GCA_944739405.2). Taxonomy (NCBI): domain Eukaryota; kingdom Metazoa; phylum Arthropoda; class Insecta; order Lepidoptera; family Erebidae; genus Euclidia; species Euclidia mi. Next base: position 9,086,587 of record OX123181.2, on the reverse strand, counting down.
TTGTACGCCTATATGAATATATAAATTAATGCAAATCCGTCTTGCGTCTCGATCAATCACCCTACAATGCAAAATATATATGTACCAACTCACAGTGTTATCCTTAAAGTAAACTACAGTGATATTCCTTAGCTTCATGAATCATTAAACAAGACTCAAGACCCATAAAACCAGTGCGTGCCATAATTTATTACCAGTACCAAAATTTCTACGTGATTCTAGAGTATTCAAACTTTATCAAACCTTGATATACTTCTCGAAATGAATGATTTAAAGTAATAACCTGTTTACTACAGAAATAACAGTCTGCGTAACAAAGTATTGGAAGTTATACATACATACATACATAGACTCACGCCTGTTTCCCCGAAGGGGTAGGCAGAGGCATATTAAACGCCCACTTTTCGCCAGTGTTTTGATCCCACGTCTTATAATGAATAAATATAGCTTCGTACCGCTCATATAAATTTTATGAGTTCGGTGAATCAAGTGACCACTACCGCGGTTGATGTTTCGTTTAATGCATGGTTTCAGTCGAGTTACTTTAATCCCATAGTACGTGATTGGTCACAAGCTTTAGCAGCAAGTGATGACTGGTCTTCCATACCGAAGCATCGCGAAGAAGCTGTATTTCTAGTGGTACCAATTTCACCATGAGTCGGAACAACATGAATCACGTCGCCAATAATGGTGATTTTGTCGAAAGATTGTTTCCTTCCAGACAGTTTGCCTTGAAATGAAGGAATGTATTTAAACCTACAAGACTTTAGAGATACGGAGCCACACATTTTTTCGATTTTATAAAGATTTTCACATTGTAGCGAGATTCACTTTTCTAATTTGACCATATCTGACCAAATATTTGCTGATATACAAACCACCGAGCCGTCTGGCTTCTACTGGTTCAATATCTTATTAGTCAAGGGACTGATTTCTCATAATTATTTCTTTCATAGATCACTGCACGCATGACGTAGTGGTTATTGCTTTGCTCTTTGGCACTGCGTCCAGTGTCATGGGTTCGTTTCCCATACGACACAACACTTTACATGACCCTTAAATTGTTGTTAAGAGACTGCGTATTCATCAAATTAAAAAACAATGTCTTTACGGCAAAACTATGCCAATAGATTTTATGCTACATGTACGTACTGGCTAAAGGGTTAAATAACGCTTTAACACCTAAACGGATTCCGTACGAGAATGTCATAAGCAGCATCGAGGAGGTTATAACGCGCAACAAGTTTCTGTCTAACGATGCGGATACACTTAGACAGGATGTTGCCGTTATTTTACGTAAATCGAAGCCCCCAAAACCCAATATCTCCACAGAAGAGCGTCAGTCACCAAAAAACATTGCGTGATGACACGAACATTTTAGTGCTTAAAGCTGATAAGGGCAACGCCACTGTGGTGATGAATACTTGAGACTATGACAATAAAATAAGGAATCTGTTGAGTGATACACTTATATACGAACCTGTGTCTTATAACCCGACGGCCAGGGTAACAAACCGCATCAGGACTTTAATAAGGGACCACAAATACTTATTCACGGAAGATGATTATGAACGTGTAAACAAACCTCAAATAGTGCAACCACCCAAAATATACGGTTTACCCAAAGTTCATAAGATGTATGTACCTCTGCAACCAATAGTGAGCCAAATAAATTCACCCACATACTGGCTTGGCGAAATACATAAGCAAGGTACTGCAACCGTTAGAAGGTTCGTCAAGGACTCTCGCCACTTTATTGACATCATCAAGAGCGTGACAATGGAACCAGACGAGGTGATGGTGAGTTTTGATGTGGAGTCACTATTTACCAATGTTCCAGTTCAAGATTACCTTGAGGTCGTTGAGAGGAAGTTAGAGGAAAACGGTATATCTAAAGCATACACTGTTCTGCTAAAGAATTGCTTAGAAGGAAACTACTTCTTATACAGAAGACAACATTATCTCCAGATTGACGGGGTGGCTGTGGGTAGCCCAGTAGCACCGGTAATGGCCAATATCTGGATGGAGTACTTCGAAGAATCCATAGACATGCAGGCATCCAAAGAAAATTTGAAGCTATGGAAAAGGTACGTCGATTATATATATATAATCCTAGATTATATATATATATACATATTCTGTATAATAAAGGGCAATAAGAAAGACGTAGAACGATTCGCACATAGATTAAACTCCATACATCCGAACATCAGATTTACATTTGAAATGGAGGTGGATAGATCGTTGTCCGTTCTTGACGTAAAAGTGACAGTTAAAGACAATGGTACCCTGGGACACACTGTATACAGAATACCGATACACACTGACAGGTATCTCAACGCGTTTTCGCATCATCACCCGTGACACTTGGCATCCGTTGTGACGTCCCTAGTGAACAGTGCGTATGAACTCTGTGACCCTGAACACTTAAACAGTGAGCTCTCACATGTTCAGGAGGTACTTAGACGTAACGGATACAAGAATGAGATACACCGTCTGAAGAGGAGGGACCGTAAACCTGAGGTGAGCAGTGTGCCGGCTTACATGCCTTACCTAAAAGGAGTAACGGACAAAGTTGGAACAGTACTAAAGAAATACTCCATTAAGACTGTATAAAGTCTGCTTTCCAAGATAGCACACAATCTGCGCAGCCCAAAGGATGTCATTCCTTTTCAGACACCTGGCGTCTACAAGGTCGATTGCAGTTGTGGTAGCTCCTATATCGGACAGACCAAGTGAATAATTGCGGAAAGGGTCAAGGAACATATCGCAGCTGTGAAAAATCGACAAGTAAATAAGTCCGCTATAGCTGAACATTTATTGGCGTCTGGACCAAACCACTGGATAGAACTACATCAACCACAGGTCTTGTCCACCGAACGTCACTATTACTCCAGGATAGTGCGTGAAGCGGTTGAAATAAAAAAAAACACAAGAATTTCAACCGGGAGGATGGATTTAGATTATCAACCACTTGGAATCCAGTCATCAATAAGTGTAAGCACCGCCGCAATGATACAGCTCAACAGTGTGTAGACGTCATTAGTGTCGTGTGTCGAGGTACCGACAGCGCGGTTAAAAACAAAAATAAAAATCCAGTGAGGGTAGGTGCCAAAACCCGCACAACACAAGGACGGCGCTTAGCTCACCAGTCCCGCCGCGACCACGGCTGAAGCAAGTCAGCCGAAACGTTGGCAAAAAACCGAAGTATTTATGCCTTAAATATAAGATTTATCGCGAGTAAGACCCGCTATATAACCTTGTATAATGTATACTAATCGCGAAAGTTTAAAATCGTTCTTTGATTTTATTGCTTAAATATAAGGATTCGGCTAAAGCACATGCCCTCTTAAAAACATTTGAATAATTTCTAACATATTGAATAAATTCAGGATTAAAATTGTATTTCTTGATACCATATAGATCATACAACCTAGCTCTACTTTTGTATATACCTACTGTTGCCCAATCACAAAAATTTACTTTAATTCTCCTTGCAAACATCTTCAGTTTAAAAATTTTATTGTACTCATCATTAACAATTTTAAATAAGCATTTTTATAATTCATCAGGATCATCAACGGTTAAGTCAATACTGGCGATCTTGGCAGCAACATCATTACTAAAGAGTTTGAGGCGAGCAGAGGTCATTGGCCTACATGTAATTTCTTGTACTTTAGGGATTGTATTTGTTGGAATTACAACCTTTTGCCCGCAGTGATCCGATGTCAAGTCAGTTAAAACAGCCTTACTTAAATAAAGACAATTGCAAAAAACATTATCTAAGCATGTAGACGAATGTGAGGTTATTCTGGTTGGTTCAGAGAACAAAACATTTAAATTAAATTACCTAAATAAACTAACTAACCTAGTACAAATTGGTAAAAAAAAAACAAAATTTCTAACAAATTGACATTAAAATCGCCACATACGATTATAAACTTCCTACTAGAAATTATGTGTTTTAAGACATCCTCTATAATGCTTTCAAACTGAGTAAAGTCGTTTTGTGGTGGTCGATACACACACATTATAATAATTATGTTGTTCAAGCTCAACACAAGAAATCTCAGCAGTGCGCTCGATAGAAAGTTTAGCTATATCCTTACGTTCTTTACATTTCAAACTTTTACATACATATATTAGAGAGCCACCACGATTAGCCTTCTTTCTTACGAATGCACTTATAACTGAGTAATGTTGATTATTAAATATTAATTGGTCAACTCGCAACCAATGTTCTGTCGGATTTATTTGTAGGATTTCGTACCTTAGCGAGTTTATTTTTTTAAATGTACATCAAATGGCAAAACAGAACGCTAATAGGATCACTAAAAGTATCTGATTAATAAGAAACTCTTATATAACTATATTCCTCTGGCCTTGTAAAATATCATGCTTTTACGTCGTCATCATCCTTGCCTCGTTGGTCTCGGCATAAATGTGCGCGTGGGATTGGGAGGTCCCGGATTCGATTCCTGCGTCGGGCAAAAGTATAACTGGGTTTTTCCGAATTCTCAGTAGGAGCACTGTAACGGCAATAGGCTCGCCCCCTATTACGTGGGACCTAAAAATTCATGGCGAAATGTGGGTGTAATATTACACCTCTGCCTACCCCTTCGGGGATACAGGCGTGAGTCTATCAAAATATAATAAAAAAAATAAAAAATCATTGTCATAGCTTTGACCTAGTTGCATTCAAGACTTACCTTAGAGTACATTGGAGTCCCAGATTGGCATTTGAGTGACCGTTGTTTGATGACCTCTGCAACAAAAACGATGACAATCAAATAAAAATGTAGGTGTTATCAAATCTTTGTCAATCATATAAATTATAAAGAAGGGTCCCGACAAATAAAAATTTATTATCAAATCTTTGTCAATCATATAAATTATAAAGAAGGGTCCCGAATTGCGTTACCTACAAAAATAAAATCCCGTCACAAAGCCGAATTACGAAATCACTCCAGTTCCAACCTCTACAATAATAATTTCCTTCGTCTCAAAAAAACAATCAAATGAAAATAAAATTGTTCATAACCTCGAAATAATTTCGTACCACAAACAGGTGGAACAACATTTTTCAAAAGCAGCAATAAAAATAAGCACCAACCTTCGGCAAAGGTACCTTTTGAGAATTAAAGTGCTCGGTGTTCCTATATTTTATTTAGGGTTTAGGTGCTCGAAATGCGTTACGTTAGGGAAATAATATCGAGTCATAAAATATAATCCTGTTCTACTTTCTACTTGTTTAGTTACAGTATATCTTTAGGTTAGAGGTCAGAGGCAAAATTGCTTTCGTGATAAAGAATAGATGTTGTTGCCACCTCGAGTTAGGTGTGGTGTTTTTGTTGCTTCTGGTCACACATGTGGCCACTAGCTAGTGCGCGTATGAAGAATCAATCGAGCTGATGTTCTTCTTTATTTTTTAGACACAACTCTCGCACTAGGACTAAATCCTATGTCGCGGGGGACTTTACAAACATACAACTAATGGACACAATGAACACTCAGTACATTGTGTCCGTTACCAGCTGATTACGTAATTAGCTGATTTCAGGAGTACACCCAGTAGGTGCCTAGCGTGATAACAGTGCACTCTATTGAAGAAGTACATGTCGTAGTTTCAAGAAACACCGCAATAGATAGTTTGTTCGGCAACCAGCTAAGATCTTTATGAGTTACAAGCTATGATCTATTAAAGAATGCCATGTTAGACAAAAATCTTGTCGGGTGACTGAGATAAACCTTATTGCGATATCATGCGATATGTACGATGATTGTAAGTGGCTTATTGGACTTGTCTTTTGGATACCCTCAGTTAACAGCGTTGGCCTAAAATCACTTGCATAAGACCTGAAAAGCTATGCGTAGAAACAGGTTCGGCAACACACAATCCTCACTTTGCCGCAGGTAAGACAAATTCAGTAAAACTATAATAGTAATATCACCATTATAAACATGTGCTCCAAAACCGTGCAAAAATAAATATTCAGCATTATAAGCAGATTATAGATAACTTTTCTCCCATTCGACAAACATAAACGTCGGATATTTTATTGCTAGAACATTCAAACGATCCCTCAAGTGGTAACAAGCAAGACCTTTGCGTGTCAGTCTATTGGAGGCGCATAGCATTCAATAATTTACTACTACATAGAACACCGTGACCTTTCGGACGATTCTTTAAATATACTGTTTTCAATACGGTTGCTCCTTATTCTGGTCAGGTTACGTGAAAGGCCAATCACGTGTTTTGGGCGTATTAATAAAATGATTATACAAGTATAATGTAAAAGTCTATGAGGATATGTGGATGTTTTACTCTTTGGTGCAAATTTCAATGACCGGATTTTAATAAAACTTTACAGTAATATATTACTTATTCAACAGAATAACACATAAGTAACCTACTTTTTCTCAGCAACTGTGATTAGAGGATAGATGCTAGTAATTTCATAAATCCGGTAGAAAATTAAATTTCAACGGACTAGGAAAATGCTAGAGAGTTGCAATGGTTATACTAATTAAGCTCACTATGAACTATAACTACGACTGCTATTAATTCGAACTATATCATTTACCTTACATAAAACTACTGTACCTAATGCATACTCTTCAAATACGTGATACTCCCAAAATACTCCTCAAAATCTAAAAAAGTGCTGCGTAATTGCCCAAAACAGCCACTCTCAAGATTGACAGCTTGGAAGCAACATATCCATACCTTACTACACAGCAAAACATTCTTCTCCTAGCATCCTTTATTCGCTCCATACAATACAAAAATCTTACCAACAAATACACGATAACAATAACTGTCACGTCTCCAAAAAGGGGCCCCAAGACCATACACAATGTAGGGGATTAAATGCTGCTTTATAACAAGACTGGTGCACTTAGCTAAATGAACGTTGCGCCACTTCGTTAGGAATAGGATTGTACCATCTGGCGCGACTTACAGCGCATTGGACTAGACAAATATCTAAACTAATTGAACAAACAAATGGGGCGATGTGAAAAAAATTGTTAAAACTACAAAGTTTATTGGGTAAACATAGTCACGCGTTTCGCGAAACAAATAAAAAAGTTCGATAATTAAATTTCGCCGCGCTGATTCGCTGAAAATCGACCGTGTTTCGACGACGAATAATAGAATTTTGTATTCGTTCCGACTGCATGCATAGACTGCCACCAGCCTGGCCTATATTAATTTGGACGGCGGCGGTTACGAATAAAGAATGGAAATTTTCAACATATTCTGAGGAATTTTTTGACTGTTCATAAAGTTTATGAACTCTGTGTGATCGCAATTTCGTTTCACTATTGCTCAGGAAAATGTTTATTCTTTGCTTGCGATATGAAAATGCCTCTACTCATCACAGTTATGTGGCTATGCGGTGTTCAAAGGCTGCATTAATTGACGAATACTTAGAAGTGGTCAAGAACGCTCATTAGGTATGTTTTTTTTCATACCAGCGAAGTACACTACACTTTTAATTAGATTACAGCACGCCTGAATGGCAAGTAGGTATCTTAACAACTGATCAATCTATATGGTGATTTTTAACATAAACAATAGTCTCTTCTTTCACCGAGGTGTAAGTTACCGGCTAGCATAGCGTATTGCAGAGATATTCAATCATGTAACGTAGGTACTAATCTAAGCAGAAGTTATGTAATGTATCTGCAACAAAAAGTGTAAATAAATCTACATAACCATTCCTCCACACTTTATTAACTCACAAAACTACCACACAAATACACGAAAAGCAGTATCCAAGTAAAAAATCTACTTCATCCCCATTTACGTGAAACATCGCAAACGAGACTAATAAATAAAACGCGAATCAAAACAAACAGACATAGGATCAGTGTGTCTCCGTAACACTGATTGATTGAAGATAAATTCGTATAAAAAACACACAAGGATCGTATCAAAGCGAATGTTCAGCGAGACGTATGCGGAGGCCAGCGGCCTATCAACGTTATTCAGATGACAGATACCTAGTTAACAGTAGATTAATCAAGGATTTCTAATCCACGTTTTCGACGACCACTGGAAACCAACAAAGACCACAGCAAGCCTGAGTTGCCGTCCCATAAAAACTGGTCACCGTTCTGTCTTAGTTTATTACATATGTTCTGCACCTGAAATCACCCGCTCGTCGGTTGGTAATCGGCACTAAAGTTAGCGAATGTGCAATTCTATTACTGCAAAGTTTCATTTAAATCCGTTCTGTGGTTTTTGGTTGAAAGACATCTTATAACTTAGGAGAACTATAAGGCCTGAAACTACGTAAAGCGGACGCCCGCGCGGTCCCATACAAAAGTGCTCTGTTGCGGAAACACGCACGGGCACCCGCCGCGGGGAGCCGGGCCCCGCGCCCGCGCACCGGGCTCGGAAGCCCGCGCGGAGGCACTGATCATACGTACTTCAGGCCCAGAATCTACGTATTTTGAAACAAGTAAACAAATTGGCAAAATTACTAAAATTTAGTAAGGAGCGAGCAATATTCAACACAAACCACATGTAAAAATGGACGTGAATAATTTTTCGGTCCATTTGTAGTCGTTACTAATTTAATTTTACGAGTAGGTACAAAAGGAATTATTTTGATTAATAAGTCCTTAATATTATTTTTTTTTCTCTCTTCTCTTAATTTATTGAACTACACGACAAATTCTCCGCATAGCAGCCTAGATTCAACAAAGGCGCTTACTGGCTGTCGTTTCTTGTTTGCTAGTCGTCGTCGTTTTGCAACGTAATAATATAGTGTTTTACCGATCCGACAGAACATGCACCCCGTTATTTGTTGCAAGTTGAACTAGCAACACTGCATGATAATCCGGTCTCCGCGACGGGCATCGTTCCGGTCCCACGGAAACCGTCCGCGTGCACATACGCGTGTCCACGTACGTGTTCACGCAACGGGTGCCCGTCGCAGACGCCCGTTTAACGCAGCTTCAGGCCTAATAGTCTTATTATAAAAGAAGGACTTAATAAATATCTGGTTTTAATTTATACCATAAGCCGTTTAAGTTTAGTAGATAAAAAAAATAAATTGGCCTCCTATTAATATAACCAATTCTTTCTTGGAATCCAATTGCGATTCAGAAGTCTGGCATTGCTAATTAAATAGATATAAAGGTTCAACTTAAAGGCACACTAATGTAAATTTTGTTCTTGAGCCTGCCAGGACTTTCTACCATGTAAAAATACTGAAAAATGACAACTTTTTTTAATAGAGATCAAAGCTTTGTTAAATAAGTACTTTCTGTTTGCCACATAAAACGATACCCACGCGTTAATGTAAAAAAATCGAGAACAACAATTATATTTGAAAGATTGCTATTTTATGGATGACAGGCATCTCACATCTAATCATATTGTAAAAAAAATAAGAGAAAATACAATAAAAACAATAGAGATTCTTTTATTGTTTGAAGGCCTTTCTGTTATTTTTTTTTGACAAATATATTATTGTTCTGATCTCTGACGCATTTAAAATTATTAACCAAACCTGTCTTTCTATGCATATTGTGCAAAAAGGAAACAACAGACAAAACGAATAACGATGCAAGAAGTAGTACTGCATGCAATGCCATACATCTCATATTTATACGATACTAGTACTGAATCCGTCTCAAAATAACTCGACCAAACATTTTTGTACAGTCCTCCTAACCCAAAAAATGGGGTCACATCAGCAACGGGAGGCCTATATTAACCTTCTGTGCCATAAGATCCGATATCGACGAAGCCTATCGGCTGTTCAGAGACACATCAGTAGCACAGCTAGTCGGTTCATTACACTTTACTTAGGCGAAGCTAATCTTCCAGTAATCACGTTCGTACGATACGTTTACGCCACATTTGTCTTGTTTTACGTATTTTTCATCCCTTGGCACTGTTTCTCAATCCTGGGCTCGGGATTACCCGGGGGATTATAGTCGAGTGACAAATTGGTGCATTGAGAAGCGAGTAGTTTTAAGTAGCTGATACATTTTTGAGATCTGGTATTACTTCATTAAGAATATAATTATTGCGAACTTAGTAATCGCGCTCCTAAAAATGTTTAAAGCCTTTTATCATCTCCAAGATATAAATTAAAGCAAGAAATAAATATGTACTATTATTTATTTAAATTAATACCTCATAAAATAACTGACGACGTGATATTTGTGAGACTGATAGTTGAATTTTTTTGTTAATAATGTAAGTATTACATTAAACAAGCATAAAGAATCCTTTTTTAATGTAATAGCTTGATGATACGCTTATATTTGTGACATGTTTACAATTTATTGAAATATTGTATCATCATAATTATCATGTATATTTCACATAATATAAAGAATTGAGACTTAAGTGTACATTTATTAAAATTCAAAATTGTATCTATATTTGCCAATAGTATTAGCCGAAAATTACAAAATATTAGTGTATCGTGTTGTCATTACCCTAGTTTTACACCACGCCTTGATTTTTCTTTTGTCACATCTGCTATAAGTAGGTATACGAAAACAAAGTCAATTACATCGTTTAAACGAAAATTTACTCCTCAGAAATCACCCAAAATATCCAGAATCTAGTTAAGTATACATACACAAGTTTGAGAAACTTTGAACATGCCAGTTTGTTTATATGAAGCCCAAGGAAAATCTCGTTACAGTGAAGGCGTTTGTTAAAGAAGATGTATTTCAACTTATTTTCTTTTGTTATACCTATGTAAATTCTTGGGAAATGTATGACGGACGTGTAACAGAAGATAACGGCACAGTGTGAATTGTCCTTATTCAGACCTGGACACATAAAAAAGTATGTACGTAAACAATTTTTATTTATTTTTATTATCCTACTGTAGAATAGCAGTTATGTTCTATTTTATAATTTAAAACTAATGTTACATTTCTGCCCATGTCTCTTTAAGCAATGGAATAACAATAATTATTATGCTGAAAATCCTCTTCTTATATATTATTAATCCTTTCTTTTTTAAATTACTGACACGGATTAATGTAGGAAGTCATTATTCCCGAAACCCGTGTATAACATTAACATGTAAGGGTAATGACCTCGTTTTCGCCCGCGCTGTTGCCTAAGTAATCAAGGCTTAAACCATACGAACGCAAGAATAATGAGTCTCGATGAATAATAATTTCGTTGCTAAATGATAACTAGCCTCTGGTGTTCCTATTAAAAAAACGTCACAAGAAAATTATCCTAAATTTATAAAAAATTTTGCTTGATCAAACTTCAAACCAGTTATCAAATATTAACAGCCATTTATATATTAATTAAACGTTACTGAATTAACATTGAAAATTTACGCCGATGAAAAACATCAGTGACAAGAAAAAGAGGACCAATTTTTAACGAAATTAATTCATTGAGTTCGACAACTCACTTTTTCCAGCTTTTAATAACCTTTTTTTAATTAGTTGGCTCTCAAAGAGTTTCCTTTATGAAGTAGGTCGAAGAGTCCGCTTTAAATTGTTCTTGTATTCATTAAACGCCTTTGAGAGAGTTGTTGACCTTTAAGTTGGTCTTTAGTCGTCTTTTAAATAAGTTGTGCACAGTATTTGCTGTGCTGCAGAAATAAAAGGGTTATGATTACTCTACAAAAGACGTCGCCCGCGGCTCTACCTACTTGAATTATGCACTTAAACTTTCCTCAGGTATCACATTGTCTATCAGTAAAAATGAAAACAGTACAAAAATCGTTCAATAGTTTTTGAGTTTATTGTGATCGAACTTATAGACAGGACGCGGCGAAGACTTCATTTTATTATAGCTATATAGATAGATGTTTATTGAACTGAACTGCTGGAACAGAATCAGATTTCTATAAAAATATCTGAATTTCTGTTAAATTAGATACCTGAACACTAAAATTTCAATACATTTAGTTCTTCGAAATACACGGGCATCATAACTTTTTGGTAATGCTACAAGCGAAAATCTGCGAGCTAGATAGATAATAGGAATAAAATACCCAAAACACAAACGATGAAATAAACATCTTAGATTCAGATAAAGATGTTCCACGGCGAATGCTTCGATAAGGAATTTCACAGTGTTGTTTTTCTTGGGCGTATAATAAATTGGCTGTTCAATGCGTTAGAATAACTTAGTGCATTTTTATCCTCATTCTGCTTCGAACTTTACACGGGCTCATAATTGAAAGTCGGGAAGCTGGGCGACGGTGAATGAAACGTTGAGCGGAGCCGCTAGCGGAGTGGGTAGCGGAGCGAGTAGCAGAGTAGACCAGCAAATAGAGCAACTTACAGAGCGCTGTGGCTAGCGGAGCGGTTAGCGAAGCGACTTGCAGAGCGGAAAACCTAACGCAGCGGTTAGCGGAGCGACTAGCCGAGCGATGGGTAGAGCTTTGAGCTGGCGTGATAATTGGCGAGCGGAGCAGGTGCAACTTTTATACAGAGTAACTGTCGTCTGACCTCTGACCAGTATCAGTTTATTTGAGGACACTGACTCCCCGTAGCGACTTTCAAAAATCTTGATGAAACCGGCACCGACAGTTTAACGTGCTCTCCGAGGTACGGAGCAAGCGATAATTAACTTTTTAATACGAATATAACTTCCAAAAGTCAGTGTAGCGCGCCGTAGATTCAAACCCGATACCCTCTACATGGCAGTCTGTTGGTATCTTCACTAGGCTACCGCTGCCCAACGCTTTGAACGGTCGTATTTACTCAAAATAAACAAACAACGGCTAATTGAGCTTTCTAAAGCCGCTGCCTTATAAACAAACTCGCAGGAACTTAAGTTTGCACTTCAAACAGAAATGTGTGAATTATTTACTTTCGTTAAACAACTTTGTGTTATTCAAAGTAGTTTTGTTCAAGGGAATTATTCGATTTGATAACACGATTGTAAATTGTGTTTACAGGCAGTTAAAAAGAGTTAACATAGCTTTAGAATTCAAAGATATTTGACATATCCGTCATCAATTGAGTTTCAATTGCAATTAATTTAATTTATTTACTTAATTTTAAGGTAGACCGATGCGGGCCGCTCAAGATGGGTCTGTGTGGAGAAACTTGGGGGAGGCCTTTGTTCAACGGTGGAGGACCCTAGGTTGATATAATGACATGATGACTTAATTTTGAAGGGTACTAATTACAATATATTTAGTTTTTATGAGGCAAGTAACAAAATCAGTTAAAAGTATGGGTGTTTGTATTAGGTCCAACTTGTGCTTCAAAAGGTTAAAGTTCTCACAAATAACTACTAACTAGTTATGCTTGTTTATAGCAGTAAATAGTTACCTCAATATAATTAAGATTATAAGTAAATTGCTAGTTTTCTATTACTAGTGCTCTATCCCTTTAAAACAGCCGTAATCTCTGTATTCACTTAGTAAAACATTCGACTATTTTTAGCCCGAACGCGTTTCAACCATACCATTAGAAGGTATTAGGGGCCCTAATGATCAAGTTAAAAGCCGCTTTTATATATTTTTCATGTATTTTTCATAATAAGCTGTTATTTGCTGTGTACTTATCAACGCACGCAGGCGATGCCAAGGGGCAATATTATAGCAATAAAGGAGAAGTTCGGTCAACATAGCTTATTATTTCTGGTTTTCGTAGTTAATAATAGGTCTATGATATGGGGAGTTGTGAAAGGAACGGGGCTATGAAAATGATCGATACTTCGAAGGTTATTATTAGGTTTGGTGCATGGCTGCCTACGAAGATTGGTTCCCGTTTGCTATTTTGCGTGTGAGCCGCTTTTAGCTGTGTTTTAAGTTTAATGTATTGTATTAAAGTCGAATAGTTACTTTCAAATGGACTTATGTATAAATAAACTAAGCCTGTTTCTGACCGCTCATCTATTAACCAAGGATTGGGCATTCAGTATTCAATTCATGAAAATAAATAACCATTCTTCTTAGCGTGTCGATGGCAATTTAAATTGTGCCAGCCCAGAACTTAGCTACGAGTATGGCATTTTCAGTAGCGTCCATAGGTTCCTGTAGCGCGCAGGTATTAGGGCACGCAGGACAAGATAGTAAGTGTCCCATTGTTTGTGGAACGGCACCACACTTGCTCTCCAGATTGGTATTATCTGTAAATCCCCACCTAAGCAGGTTTTCTTTGCTTCAGCCAACCTGTGTCCTAAGTCTATTTAAAGACTTCTAGGTCAGCCAAGGCAGCCCATGTCCAGGTGGTGGATTTTCAGCAAGCGGGACGAATGGAGTGGGCAGGGAAGCACTTTCCTGCCACAGTCTACGCCTTGCCTGTGTTCGCTCTTCATTGAGTGGAAGGACACACCTTAGAAAGCTATTGCGGCTTTTTAGTCTTTGCGGCACCAAGTTGTTGTGCAAAGGGTGTCGTGAGTCTCATTCTATTCTCATTTTTTCACCATGGCATAACCATTATAGTTATGCCATGTTTGTCAGGTAGTCTGACAAAGGCGCTACCTTGGATATTCTATACCTATACTAACTTCTTCTAAACTACTACGAAGTTAAGTAATAGCTAAGTACACATACCCAAGAAAGCTGCAAGTCCATGCATTCTGCGTGTTACCTATACAATCTTAGGTCGTTTTTTCATTTCATATGTATTACATTTACGACATACTTACATAAAACAAATAATCAATAATGACATATTAAACGTAAACAAACCCTAAGAAACAGTCCTGTAAAATCCAGTCATTGAACGAACAATCTTATATCTAATTCGACTAAAGCTTACGTCCCACAATACTCACTCCCAGAAGCAAAGCTTCATAACACAAAAACGTAATGTGTAACTTCAAATAGAAGTCGAGCTCATTCGCAAACCTCTCAGCAAACATCCAAACCCTGCCATAAAATCACAAGCTGAAAACCTCATCGAACAATTTCCAAGATTAACAATATCATCGCTCAAAGAATAAATCTCCTTTAGGGTGCATACACGTTATACATGAACGAGGTAGCTTTGCGGTGGAAATATTCCCTAAGAGTACCGCCTGAAAGATATATGATAGAGTAGTAAAATAAATTAAACATAAGATGTTTTTAAATTACTTTAGAAAAGGTAGATGTATCTGTTATTGGTATTAATAACATGTTTTCTTTTGAAATTTGAATGTATTTATTATTACTCATTAACATTAATATTAGTATAATCTAATACAAAATAATAAAATGCTCTATTCTGAAATAGCTACTACAATAATATTTATATAATTATCCTAGAAATACTGTCACATGGCTATTATCTGATCCCACACAGAGCAAACGAAGCGTGTACTATGCTAACCAGGAAAAATAACTAACATCATGAATATATATCCTAAAATACATAAATTTTAAAGAGCAATTACACCCAAACAGATCAAATCATCACGCTCATCACTCAAAGATTTGACTTAGGTGAGAATCAAACTAGGTAATACAGAGCATTAGACCAACAGACCAGCCAAAAATCTGTATCGTGCGAGGCACGGTTTTTGATTGAAACAAGCATAATCAACACAACACATCAACATACATATTTTGGTAGGCAATAAAAATTCAGAATTATTTTTTCAGCTTCACTCAGATCAAGTGCTTTATTACTTTTCCTCGCATACAGCTCAGGTCTCACTCATGGCTAGTGC
Source organism: Euclidia mi (assembly GCA_944739405.2). Lineage (NCBI taxonomy): Eukaryota > Metazoa > Arthropoda > Insecta > Lepidoptera > Erebidae > Euclidia > Euclidia mi. Next base: position 9,070,968 of record OX123181.2, on the reverse strand, counting down.
AGCCACAGCTTTACCAAGTATGATTTCCATTCGCGTAGAACCAGGTTCCGTACAGTGATATATACGGTGTTTATTGCACACAGAACGGATGACATTAAAAAACGCTTAGTGGCGCCCACCTCAAAATACTGGCAATTTAGGTGCCCACTTAAAAATATAGAAAAACATACATTGTTGAGGTAAGTTTGGTTTGTTCTGTATTTTGTGTTTCTTTTTTTGTTGTGTTTTGGTTCAAATGAAGTGTGAATAATTTAGGGGATCGTTTATGCGTTCCAAGTAAAATATAAATTGAAGTTCTAAAGGTGATAATACATATTTTAAGTCTGCCTTGGGCATGTATTTCGTAGGAAATCTAAATAACTAAATTAATATAAGAGTAAATTGCATAAATAAATATTCGTGTAGTATAGTGTAAAATTTTGGCTATTTTCTTATCGTGATAACAAAACTATGGGTCCCACCCACCAAAAAAAAATAGTTTGGCCCTGGCAGACGCAGTAGATGGATATGATCATGCGACTCGAGAAAGGTCTACGCATAAAAAACAACCGAGGTGTCTTCGAATCCCCTCAGTCACTTAGGGTCACGCGAATCTACCAATCCCGTCGATAAAATTATCCCTCTCTTGGGCGGCGCACATTTAAACAATGTGCAGCCTCCAAAGCCTAATTGAAATTTTGGCTCCTAATTTTGTATAAGTTGTGTTTAAAAATTTTATGTTCTTTGATGTAGAAAATGCTGTATTTGCAATTTCTTTTATATTTGTTGGTTTACTGTGCGGAAATAAAATTAAATTGTGTACACGTTGCCAAATTGGCACGAAACGAGACGGTTTAGAAAATTATGAAAGTCTAATGCTTTGTAATCGTCTCTTAGCTTGTACTGACATTGTGTTAAAATATACTACTAACGCTTTTTTAATTAGTCCGTGTTCTACAGTAGGGTTGTTTTTTTTAGGCAGCGATAGCCTAGTGGAGATACCAACAGACTGCCAGGCAGAGGGTATCGGGTTCGATTCCACGGCACGCACCAATGACTTTTCGGAGTTATGTGCGTATTGAATTGTTAATAATTAACAATTCAATACTGAGAGGCACGGGACAAGCGATAATTATTATCGCTTGTCCCGTGCCTCGGAGAGCACGTTAAACCGTCTGTCTCGGTTGTCATGAAGACCTTTGACAGTCGTTATAGGGCGCCAGTACCTTCTAAATAAACTGACACTAGTCTAAACCCTGGAATATCGCCATCCCTCCGGGTTGCGGAGGTCAGACAGGCAGTCGCAGTGAGAAGGCTAATATTCAGCCAAATCCGGTTAGACTAGTAAGCGGACCCCAGATTGAAACTGGAGGGGGATGATGATGATTTTCTAGGAATTGAAAAGCTGACTGTCAAACAACGCACAGCTAAAGCTAGCAGCGCGAAATTATTCGGCACTAGGAGCTGAAATTTGGATTTACCGCAATTCCCACGGGATCGGGTAGAATCGATGAAATTCTAATACATTTTGACAACCGGGACCGACGGCTTAACGTGCTCTCCGAGGCACGGGACAAGCGATAATTAACAATTCAATACGCACATAACTCCGAAAAGTCATTGGTGCGTGCCGTGGAATCGAACCCGATACCCTCTGCCTGGCAGTCTGTTGGTATCTCCACTAGGCTATCGCTGCCTATATTTTTTTCAATTCCTAGAGAATATTAGCAACAAATACTTCAGTAATGAAGACAAAATTTCTTCCATTGAAGACGCGACTTCGACTGACATTCTCCTCAACAGATCATATTCGATACACAATGTATGGTTACACTAACACTATCTAAAAACAATTGACTCTCACCAGCTGCTCACAATACTAGCGTTATTTTTTAATCCCACCCTACGCAGTACCACTTTAATATATTTTACGTATAATAAAACAAAGTAATAACCGTACATTATATTCTCCACTTTTTTACACGCACGAAGAAAATGCACGCGAATTTACTTGTTTACTGTTTTAAGGTCGTATCCACGTTACACGGGCAATTTACAAGAGATTTTTTTATGTATCAATCCGACGGAGTACGTAACCGCGGCCGTTTCAGTACAGGCCCAATATTTTTCCCATTTTCCTCCTAACTGTCAGTATGAACGCGATAAATTCAAAAACTATCAAATTGGTTTCTGTGTGGGTTTCACCAATAGATAGGATAATTCCTGCGAAACGCTTAAATCTAGTTGTTCTATATAAGCAAGTAAACATGCTTTACATAGCGGTCTGTGTTTGGCAAATCTGTGAAGGTTGATAATTATTTTAGTACTTTAGCCGACTTATGGATGATTTAATCCTTTGAAACGGGTACGAGTTTGGTGCTTACGTAGGCCTAAACACACAGCTCGGGAATGTGGTTGATCTTAAATGTAACCAAGCATATATGTATCGTTATAATTTCCAATAAGATAATGATATTTTTGAATAAAGATTAACGGCCGGACCCGATATCTATTCGTTAATAAGGAGTTTAGAGATACATATTTAACATTTTCAGTGACGGAGCTTATGTCAAATATGCATCTTTAATCTCAAAATCCATGAATAGCTTAGATATTGAGTTCAGCGGTAAATAAAGATTTAATAAATTCGGACTGCCTCCGTGGTACAGTGGATAGCGTATGCGACTGCTGATCGGAGGTCCCGGGTTCGATTCCCGGGTCGGGCAAAAGTGTTACTGGGTTTTTCCGAATAGACAGTAGCAGCCCGGAGTCTGGTGATGTGCCCGGTAACGGCAATAGGCTCGCCCCCTATTACGTGGGACCTAAAAATTCATGGCGAAATGTGGGTTTAATAGTTACACCTCTACCTACCCCTTTGGGGATACAGGCGTGAGACTATAAATAAATATAAAAAAACAGATTTTAAAAAGAAACAAAAATTGATAATTTTTGCTTTGTTAGGCTCTATATAACAGCACATAGGTGATATTGGGTAGAATATAGCCTAGCAGATCACCAGCCTTAAGAAAAACATATAAGAGGTAACATAATTATACGTTTTTAATAGTAATTGAGTAGATCGAAAAGATATAAATTGTCACATGTGATCTTGATTTAGGCTTTAAGAATATAAGAATATAAAAATAGTAACTGAATGTGACGTAATGATAGAAGATGAAAAAGTGGAGCAAGTGAACGATTTTGTGTATTTAGTGTCTTTGTTTACGAGAGATGGAAAATGTGAGGGAGATATTGAAAGGAGAGTGAAAGCAGCAAATAGTGTGAATGGTGCCTTAAAGTCCATCATCAGTAATGGTATTATCCCAAGGCAAGCTCGCCTTGCTATACTGCAGGGAGTTTTGGCGCCAACGCTGATGTATGGTAGTGAATCATGGGTATGGCAGAAGAAGCATGAAAGTAGAATCAATGCTGTGGAGATGAGAGCTTTGAGGAGTATGTGCGGAATAAGGCTGATAGATAAAGTGAAAAACAGTGTGATACGAGAGAAATGTGGTCTAAAAGAAGATGTAGTGACAAAGATTGAAAAATGAATGTTGCGTTGGTTTGGACATTTGGAACGGATGGATGAAAGAAGAAATATGAAAGGAGTGTGTCGTGCGAGAATGAATGGAAATGTCGGTAGGGAACGCCCTAGGCGGACGTACGCCGACCAAATAGGTGACGTATTGAAAAAGGGCAAAATCAAAAGTACCCATAACCGACGCGCATGCATGATGAGGTTAATGAATGTCGAGGAAGCGAAAGAGGTATGTTTGAACCGAAGCATGTGGCGTTCCATAGTCTCTGCCTACCCTAATGGGAGACAGGCGTGACGATATAAATAGATAGAATATAAAAATACATTATGTATTATGCAGTATCAGGAATAAAATGTCAAAATATGGACCAAATCACAAGCCTAGCAAAAAAATGGTAACATTTAAACGCCTAATTGATTTCCTTTTCTTAGCTTAAACTGTTACCAACCTACTTTCTGCAAATTTTCTACCTGATTCTGCTTAACCGAGAAAATTCACACCAACCAGTCAGCAATAATAAATAAGGGGTTTTACTCTAAAATGCCGACTTCGTGCATAACTTAGAAACCGCAGTCCTTTACCCAACGCATACTGAAGTGTCGATAAATCCTTTCTAAAAATATTGTTACAAAAAGACACTGTCAACTTACAGTAGTTGGCAGTCTAACTGCAATTCTGGCACCCTTTACAGCATCACAGACAGATAAATCTCTACTTGGTATTATATATCACTCTGAGACGACAGCCAAACCATATCGATATCACTATTATGAAGTGTTTCTGAATGGTTACTAATGTAAAATTAATTTGACTAGTGATAAAGTTTTACGAAATGTTTTAGTCTCTTTTTATACATTAATGGTAATTATTAGGCATTGAATGATGATGGCAATCACGGCTTAGGTTATCAGTAGTTAATGGATATCTCTACAAAGCTAGCCTTTGCATTACTTTACTATATAACTTCTAACTTAATTTAAATCCATTCAGTAGTTTTGACTTGAAAGAGTTAGAAACAACCATCCGTCGTTAGAAACTTTTAAGAGTAGTAAGATATGATAATATTGGCGGGACGAGTCTTAACTTTATTTGACACTTGGCTTGGGCATAGAACTCAGATTCACCTAGAACCGCAGACCTTAAGAATTTCGTTTACCGATTCCTGAAATATGCTTCTATGTATAAATCTGAGTTGGTTACTTAGGTTACACCTGCCGTGATTGCTGCGTAACCAACACCGTTACATAAATATGACTATGTGTACGAATTACAAAATGCTGATTGTGCAAAAGTCAAATCAAAATCACTAGTGACAATTGATATGAGTATCTCAATAAACTCTACGGACTCAGAGGAATTATTAAGTAAAAGTCTAGATGTATCCACCCATGTCCTTGCACTGTGCCGGGAAGAAATGAAAAATGAAATAACTGTTCTTAAGTCCAGCTTACTAAGCACACAAAACGAACTAGATAATGTCATTATCGAAAACACAGATTTAAGAAAGCAAATAGCTCATCTCTCACAAGAAATTGAAATGCTAAAGCAATTATGTAATAGCCCTCTATCTTCGAATCGGAAGTTACAACAACCGACAAGAAAGTCTAGTGCTAGACGCCGACTGACAGACTCTTTTAAAAATAATACACTGGAGGTGAAGGATTCTACGACACAGACAGTTCAGTCAAACTCTGAACATATCACTGCTGCGCTGGAAGATGGCTCCTATTCGATAAGAGATGGTGCTGCCGTGGAAAATGGGTTAAAGCCTAAACACCACGCAGATTGCGCGCCAGGAGCAGTGTTGGAAGCACCTGCATATAATAATAATCAAAACCATAATTGGCCGGCACGCAGAAGGATTTGTATTATTAGTGCAAACAAAAGTAATAATATAGTATCCACTGCTCAAAATACTTTTCCTGACTCACAGATATGTCATTATCTTACACCTAACTGTGGAATTCGCCAGCTAATTCAAGACATACATAAAAAACTAATAGAATATACTAAAAATGACTACTGCATAATTTTAATAGGAGAAGATGACTTTAGAAAAACTATCGATTATTTCAATTTAATCATAGACTTGAGAAATACATTAATGACATTAAAACACACAAACATTATCTTGTGTCTACCGACTTTTCAATTTAATAATTTCTCGCTAATGTTTAATTGCCGTATAGAAACTTTTAATAACTAACTATATCTAGATTTGCACACACATAACTACGCCACCTTGGTTGATTCTAACTTGGAACTAACATATGACTACATTATGTTCAACAAAAATACTGGAAAATTAAATAATCGTGGCATGCAAAACATTTTTTATAATATTCTTTTAACTATTACTTATTTAAAAAAGCCAGATCTTAGTATGTTGTCCCAAGCAGAATCAACAAATACAACATGTGCTCAAAGTAATGTGTCTTACGAGTTTTTTCTTTTATAATCATATTAACATTTTGCATCAAAACATTGCCGGACTTTTAAACAAGTCTGACATGTTATGTGTCCATATTCTAGAAATATTAAATAAGCAGATAAATGTCGATATAATTTGTATAACCGAGCATTTCATTAAGTCCGGCTATGAAAAATTATTACATATTCCGAACTTCAAACTAGCCGCAAGCTTTACTAGAGATAATATAAAACACGGAGGGGCCTGTGTTTTGGTTAAACACGGCCACGAGTATAAAGAACTGTCGGACTTGAAGAGATATTCGGTAGCAGGGGTAATAGAATTTTGCGGCATACAACTAATGAATCACAATATGATTGTTTTATGTATTTACAGACCTCCAAAAATGTGCAACTTGAGTATGTTTTATCAGAATCTGGATTGTATTTTGAACAGTGTATGTAAAAAGTATTACAGGAAAGTAATCTTGTGCGGCAACTTTAATATAGATATTTTGAAGGGAAATAAAATCGCAATGGATTTTGTCTGCTTTTTCAAAAGCTATGGGCTTCAACTAGAAATTAATGAACCGACAAGACTTGATAGCCAGACATGCTTAGATAATTTTGCTCATAACTGTAAACAAAAATGTTAATCTGAGGTTATCGACCTAGCTTTGTCAGATCACACTGCGCAAATCCTGCAAATCAAAGTAAATAAAACTAGCAAAATAAAATCTTGGCGCAAAATAACTCGAGACATATCCAAAGAAAATCTTATTAAGTTTGACCAACACCTGAAAAGCCTAACATTCTCAGAGGTTTACGACGCGGATGATCCAAATACAGCATATGATAATTTCATTGATCTGTTTCTTCTATTATACGACTTATGCATTCCTTATAAAACAATTACAATAAGTACAGAGAAAAAGATACGATGGATTTCTAGGGGCATCCGTTTGTGCAGTAGGAGGCAACGCCAACTACTTTGGCAAAAAAGATTGAAACCGGCGGATAGCAATAGGAGTGTTTTTAATGCGTACTCGCAAACATTCAAAAAGATCATTAAACTGACTCAGAAGGCCCAAAATAACCACTTAATCAATAGCTCAAAAAATAAATCAAAAACTGCTTGGCAAATAATAAAGAGTACAAAAACTATTGCTGAACCAATAAATCAGATAAAAAATGAAGGTAAAATAATAACCAATCCTATAGAAATTGCTCAAGCTTTTAAGAACTTCTTTATCGATCAGATTTCACACGCTTCCAATAACGAACCACATAATACATATGTTGAGCGAAATCCACGTTCAATGTTTATGTTACCAGTTATAAAACAGGAAATCACAAACGCCATAAAAACGTTAAAAAATAAGAAAAGTACGGGGTACGATGGTATCTCAATCAATGTCGTCAAGTACGTAAGTAGTAGCATATCCAATCCCCTCTGCCATATTATTAACGCTTGTATAGAAACCGGAACTTACCCGACAAGACTAAAAACAGTAATTGTAAAACCACTTTTAAAAAAAGACAATAAAGACGACATGACAAATTATCGACCAATTGCTCTAATCCCAATATTTTCTAAAGTACTAGAAAAAATTATTTATCAATATCTTTACGCATTCTTGTCAAAATTTAATATATTATGTGATGAACAGAACGGGTTTCGTAAGAATAAAAACATAAACATGGCAATGTTTGATCTCTTGAAAACAGTAATGACTAGCGTTGATACGAGGCTACCCATTTGTGCTATATATACGGATTTAACAAAGGCCTTCGATTACGTATGTCATGAAACACTTTTGCATAAACTTGATGCTTACGGTATTCGTGACAATATTTTCAACTTATTAAAATCATATCTGGTTGGGCGGATTCAATATACTGAAATTTCCAGAGTCTCCATAACGTCTAAACGGGAACAAAAATATATTTTTTCTCCGAGAATAACTAAACATGGTGTCCCACAAGGAAGCGTACTTGGTCCACTGTTATTCTTGTTGTATATAAATGATCTACCGCGGTCTTATCAGTCACCCGATAGTACTCTTCGCTGACGACAGCACATTATTGATTAAATGCCATAACAAAGATCAATATGAGGATGAAATTAATAACACTCTTAAAAATGTAATTAACTGGCTGAAGAATAACAACCTCGTCATTAACATTAAAAAAACTAAAGTTATGCATTTTCACCAACGGCTATATACTCATGACATAAATGTAAATTACAATGGTCAAACTATGGATAGTGTTAAAGTAACAAAATTCTTGGGAGTTGTAATTGATCATCAACTTACATGGAAGTCGCAAGCAGAGAGTATATGTAAGAAACTAAGCTCCAGCGCATATGTTCTGTATAATCTCAGAGGAAAAGTAAATGTCGACACTGTACTCGTTGCGTATCATGGTTTGGTAGTGTCTGTGTTAAGATTTGGAGTGATCTTCTGGGGCAATTGTAGCTACAGAGAGAGTATATTTATAGCGCAGAAGCGCTGCTTGAGGTCCATTTTTAATTTGAAAATTACAGACAGTTGTATGCCATTTTTCAAGACCCATAAATTGTTAAGTTTCCCATGTATATACATTCTAGAAACTGCCATCTTTGTTAAAACAAATAAACAACTATTTCCAGCTTTTAATGAAAACAGAACAAGAACAGTAAACCTAAGAAGTCAATACCAGAATGTGTTATGTACAGGGGGGTATAATACCTCTTTATTAAAAAAAAGTGTGATGGGTATGGCTCCTGTAATATATAACAATGTGCCAAAAGTCATTAAAGACCAACCTATACGATTATTTAAAAAGCAGCTATGGACTTTGCTTGTACAAAAATGCTATTATTCCGTGTCAGACTTTCTAAACGATCAATTAGAATAAATAAATAGATATTTAATATAATTAATATTTTTCAACTAGGTCTCTGAATGTGTATCGTTCTATTTTATAAATTGGGATTTAATCAATTAATTCAATCATACTGTCATGCAATTCTAATCTTATTTTTCGTCAATGGTATTATTTATTATTATATATCTAATTGTATTTAATTTTAGAACATTATAATTGTAAAGTATAATAATATATAGGTCATCTGGAATTATTGTTTGCATGATTTAATATCGTATTTTTTCAAACTGACAAGTGAAAATTTATTTCTAATATAATTATAATTTATGTTTTTGCATACCGAAAGGTAAAATGTACACGGATACTTTTTTATGTTAACATCTGATTTTGTACCTACATTTAATGCAATAAATACATCTATTCTATTCTATTCTAAAAAAAAAAGTAAAACAAAATACAACAAACAAAATAAGCAATTCACAAAAGAAAATGCAGGCACGTAACATTAACATTATATGTCCCACGGCTGCAGCAATTGGACTACAATTCAGCTTTCACAAGATCACAAAGAGCGGGCGCCGGATTGCAACTGGAAGCTGTCATAATGACGTAAGCTAATAATACAATATACATCGTCATTCATGCATATGATATCTTTTTCGGAAACGGAAATAATAATGCAGAATATGTGTGGCAAAATAAAAACCTGCATCCCAAAGCAGGAACCTATAATTTTTAACACGCTTTTTTATGTCTGTAACTTCTTTATAAGAACTACGATACTTTCTAGTTATTGTGTTGTCACATTCACATTAGGTGACAATATTACAATATGATGAGCTGGTCTTGAAAAGCCTACCAGGTAACCTACTGAGTTTGGGTTCGTTACATTCAATTTAGCTAGCTCTGTCCATTTCTTGCAATGCTGAAAATCCTGTTCTTTCAAGTTTCGCACAATCTGTAAATGTAAATAAAAGTGTATTTTATGAGAAAACCCATGAAAGCCTTTCTAGAGTACTAATACCGTAGCTGCTAATGATATGTTCTTGCTAGGCTGTCCTTCATGACCCTCATCTCAAATATCCATCCTGCAAATATATCATATCGAACAATGAATACATAAACGTTTTTGTTTAACAAATATTCGTACAAGAATGTGTTACAGCCATTTGTAAATGGCGAACACATTGGCGAATGAAATCCATTGCTTTTAATTGTGGGCAATGAATTATTTACATTGTGTTGTTACAATGAATACAATTTATTAATTACAGAATTGCCCAACTTAAAGCTTGGCGTAATGTGTAGGGCGTAGTATCTTTTATATTTACCCGTCTTCACACAAGATAGGGTAATATGTCATGTGTATACACCATGTATTTTAAGTCATTGTTTTCCCAAAAAGTATGTACTCTGCCCATGATATAGAAACTACCTATAATATTTAATACACAACATTAAAAAAATATATAATTCCGATTTTTTTCTTCGCCAAAATTAATTTTTCATAGCATAACAACGTGTCGGTCGATGCGTAAGGTCAATATACTTTATTTATAACCTAAAATGTAGCTTATCCTTCGTTCACGTCACATTTTAGTCCTATTAAATGCTGATTTTAAAGTTTAATATGTATTTTCATTTTATTTTGTAAAATAAATATTATAGGTACCTAGCTTCTATAACTATATCATGGGCTGAGTACGTACTTGACGGGAAATCACCGACTATATGCAGAGCATGGGGAGCTCTGGTTGCTCTTTAGGATTAGGTCGATCCGGGAAGCTGCCAGTAGGGGCCGGTGAGGGCTTGTAGCCTTCCCTGGGAATGGTTTAAGTTGAACATGGTGCCATGGGAGGAAGACTGGACAGCACCTGTACCCTGTCTTCTTCCGTAGAGCGTCTTTGGTCGGCAGTCGAAGTGGTTTTTAGTGGTAACACCACATACATCGGCTCGCATTTTCCCAAGAGCCGGAGACGCTAAGGGATTTTCCACCTCGTAAAAAAATAGCTATATGCAAAGGTCTGTCTAGGCATTTGAGAGTATCATTTGGATTGTGTGTGATGGATAGATGTTTGTTACTCATTCACGCATAAAATAGGACTGATTTTAATAAAACTTTTCGAAAACATAGGTTATATTGAGACGGAGGATCTCAGGTAGGATGTCGGGGTTCGAGAGAAACACTGCTAGGCTGAACAGGTTCTTTATTATGTCTCACTACCGCTTACATACAGTATGACCGAACTTGGTAAGCACTGGCCTGGGCTGGCTGGAGTGTAGACTCCTGCTGCTCTCCGACGCTCGCAGTGTAGCTGCTCGTAGGGTCGCCGATGAGCTGGCCAAGGTGCGCTGCGCAGGCAGCTCTGTGGTCGATGTTCAGGCTGAGCGGGTCTCAGGCGGTGCAGCCGATGTGGGTCGAGCGGTCAGGCTCAGGCGTCCGTGGCCTGGCTGTAGGAGCTCGTAGGCAGGAACGGAGGCTTGGGTGGCAGCTGGCTAGTAGCGGCACGGCGCCAGCAGCTCGTGGCTTGTAGCCCGTAGGAAGAACGTAGCCCGTAGGAAGAACGTCAGGTGCAGTGAGCCCGTAGGAAGAACGTCAGGTGCAGTGAGCTCGTAGGGTGAACCCCAGCGGGACAGTAGATAGGAAGTAGAATGTAGAATAATCGCGAGGTGTAGCGGCAGCGTTCCGATGTCTAGGGAAAGTGACCATTCTACAACGCGCACCCATCTTATATAGGCATAAACCTATGACTCACAACTGCCTTTGGCTAGTGAATATGACCATATTTGGTAATATTGCGAACGATGTCTGGCTAAGCTGGCGTTAAGCGTCTGCGAGATATTATAACGCAATACGTGTAGTATTACGTTACAATATGTACATCAGAATAGCATATAGGCTACTGTTAATAGCAATAATTGACACTAACGCTGGCGGAACAGCGGGTAAAAACTAGTTATATCTAAAGCCATATTTCTGTATTATCATGATACGGCATGTAAAAAGTAGTTCGGTCGAGTGAACGGTAGTGGTCTATTAGTTAGTTTAATCGAACGTCCTAAAATAACATAGAAAGAGCAATGGAAAACTATTCGCTTCCAATTAAAATGGCTGCCTGACCGGTCAATATGTTAACGTCTGTTTGACTTACATACTTTTGTTCCTTGCAACTTTTTTTGATAACTGGCAACACTAAAAGTCAACAGACACAATTTTCTTAGATAAATTTTGTATTGATTTATTTTATTGTTTCTGAGGCGTATACTATATTACATACGTGATAAACACAATTGTGTAAATAATTATTATCACAAACTTCTTTAAAAACCAAAAAGAAAATAACTACAAAGTAAATATCAAGAAACCAAAATGACATCAGATGTAACAAATGTAAACAATGCAAATAAAGTAAATACAAGAGTAAATACAAATACAACTAAGAGAAAATGTTGACTAGAGCCAGAGCAGTGGCACAAATAAGACCCCCGGACTCGTCACTCAGCTCCGCCTCGCAGCCGCCGGTGCCAGCAGTGCTGGCCATTGCTGAGGCGTCGAGCTTATCGAGTGATGAGTATTTTTCCCCGCCGACGACACCAACACCAGCGCGCCGCCGGGGAAGAGGCCGGCCACCGTCACGCTTGGGACCCCGAGACCCACCGGTTTCGAACAGGGCCCCCGCTGCCGGTGGTGATGTGCGCCGCATGAGATGGACTCAAACGATGAATGAGAACGTCATGCGGGCATATTTTGTGGCTACAGAGGGAGGAACCAACCTTACGGCGTACCGTGACCGCTTACTGCCTCTGTTTCAGGCCTTGGAACCAGCTGTTAACGTTTCGACACAGCGACTGTCGGATCAAGTGCGAGCCATTCAACGCTGCCGCCTGTTGGATGACGACGCACTTGAGAGGCTACGCTCAGACTTGCGAGGTATCCCTGAAATCACACCCTCCACACGCAATGAGGCTCCAATAGTGCACGCTTCACTCAGGGCCCAAGAAGAAGGTGAGGAACTGATGGACAGGGATATACAAGTAAGTACCCAATGCATTGATAAGATAAGGAGTACTTTGGAGTGCGCCATTGGGGAATATCGGTATGCTACATTAGAAAGCAGCCCCCGGCTGCCGCGTTTACCCACGCATAGAAAAAATATAGCGCTTGTGAGTGCCCTGGATTCACTATTGCCTACTTACCTAGACACTAGTGAAAATCTTAGTGATACACACTCAATTCTATACTGCGCGGCCGTAGCGGCGTGTCGAGTAGCTAATATTAAAATACAAAGCAGTATTACTATTGCTCCTCGGGATGCCGTTCCGGCTTGGCAGCGTAGAATTGAGCGTCGTATTGCTGAGACCAGGGCATTCATAGGCAAGCTAATCTGCTTCAGGTCGGGCAATACCCGCCCGAGAGTGATGCGTTTTGTGAGTCGGGCGTTTAAGGGGACAGGACTTTGTCCTCAAGAATATCCGTCACGGGTCACAGAACGCATCGACTTCCTGAAGCAGGAAATCTATGCGTGGGCGAATCGCATCAGGCGGTACAAAAAAAGGATTGACCGATATACCCAAAATCGCGCATTCCAAAGAGATGAGAAGCTGGTTTATAGGAATTGGGAGCGACCTGAACCAGGTGTGGATGATGGGCGTCGACCAGATGATGCGAACACAATTGCGTTCTGGCGCAGTTTATGGTCGACTCCCGTCAGCCATACAGAGGGTGACTGGATTAGGGATATTGAGCGATCATGTGAGGTAATACCTCAAATGGGGCCAGTAGCCATAGACGCCAGCGATGTAAATTGTGCAGTCCGTCCGTTAGCAAATTGGAAATCTGCGGGACCGGACGGGTTGCACAATTTCTGGTTAAAATGGCTACGCAGTGCACATGTTCGCTTGGCATCCCAATTCCAGTCATCTCTGGACTCAGGATCGCTGCCAAGTTTTATGACAACTGGCATAACTCACCTGCTCTTTAAGTCTGGTAGTACCACGGAGCCTACGAACTATAGGCCTATAACTTGCCTGCCTACAGTTTATAAAGTTTTTACATCCATTTTGAGAACAAAATTGACATTACACATATTCAATAATAAAATCTTATCTGAGTCTCAATGGATGTAGAAACCGGGCACGTGGTACTAAGGAGCTACTCCTTATCGACATGGCCATTAGCCAACAGGTGCGCCGTAGTCGAAAGAATCTGGCGACATGCTGGATAGACTATAAGAAGGCCTACGACTCTGTGCCACATACGTGGCTCTTGAGGGTGCTGGAGTTGTACAAAGTAGATGCAACTCTATACGCCCTCTTGAGGGCATGTATGGGGCAGTGGAGTACGGTGCTTCGCTATCCAGGATATTGACAGCCTTGCGGGTATGGCGTACCTATAAAGATCAAGCGAGGTATTTTCAAGGGCGACAGTTTGAGTCCACTATGGTTTTGTCTAGCACTGAACCCGCTGAGCACTTTGCTCGAAAGTTCAGGGCTAGGCTATCGATTGCAGAGTAGAAGTCAGGTTATTTCTCATCTCCTTTTCATGGATGACCTAAAACTATTTGCCCCCACTGACCTCCAGTTAACTGAGTTACTAAAGACAACTGAAAATTTTAGTAATTCAATTAAGATGGAGTTCGGTGTGGATAAATGTGCGGTCATGCATGTAAAGCGAGGCAGGAGTGTGGAATCTGATGGCATAATGCTTTCAGATTTCACACAACTTAGATCTCTCTCTGCAACCGAAACCTACAAATATCTGGGTATGTCGCAGGCATTAAGCATTGATGACGCGGGCATGAAACAGGCGTTACAGGTACGTTTCTTTGCCCGCCTGAAGAAAATCTTAAAAAGCTTTTTATCAGGCGGAAATAAGGTGCGTGCCTGTAACGGTTGGGCCATGCCGGTCTTAATGTACTCCTTCGGCATACTCAGATGGACTCAAACAGAATTGGACGCCTTGGATCGGAAAGTTCGCTGTCTACTCACGACATACCGGATGCATCACCCGCGTTCGTCGGTGATGAGATTGTACATCCCGCGTAAGTGTGGGGGTCGTGGCTTCCTAAGTGCCAAGACTCTCCACAATCGCGAGGTGTGCAATCTCAGAGAATACTTTCTAAACACTGACGCGGGGATGCACCGAGATGTGGTCGCTGTAGACAGTGGGCTTACCCCGCTGGGTCTGGCGAAAGAGAACTGGCGCAAACCTGTCGTACTTGGTGTAGAAGAGCGCAGGGAGGTATGGAAAGGTAAAGAGCTGCATGGACGATTTTACCGGGCCTTGCATGGGCCCGACGTAGATTTTCCAGCATCGGTGTCCTGGCTGCGTTTTGGCGATCTTTTCGCCGAAACAGAAGGTTTTGTGTTTGCAATTATGGACGAAGTTATCATGACGAACAACTACCGGAAGTATATTCTAAGGGATGGGACGGTCGACATATGTCGGGCATGTCACCAGCCTGGTGAGTCGCTCAGACATATTGTATCCGGTTGTTCTCGTCTTGCCAACGGCGAGTATTTGCATAGACACAACCAAGTAGCCAGGATTGTCCACCAGCAACTTGCCTTAAAGTACCAACTTGTCGACTCTGAAATACCGTACTACAGGTATGTGCCCGACCCAGTTCTTGAAAATGGTCGTGCTACTCTGTATTGGGATCGGTCTATCATTACTGACAGAACTATTGTGGCTAACAAGCCGGACATAGTGGTGATAGACCGATTAGAGCGCCTTGCAATGATCATCGCCGTCACCATACCCCATGACGAGAATCTCGTGAAAGCCGAAAAAGATAAACAAATTAAGTATTTGGACCTGGCTCACGAGATTGTCGACATGTGGGATGTTGACTCGGCGATCATTGTACCGATAGTCGTGACCGTAAATGGTCTTATTGCCAAGAGCCTCAACCACCACCTCAAGAGGCTCTCGTTAGACGGCTGGATCAAGTCCTCTATACAGAAGGCAGTATTGCTGGACTCGACATGCATCGTACGGAGGTTCCTTTCTCTGGAGCCCTAACCACCGGTAGCTTGGTCCCTGTGCCCGATGCCGGTGGGTCTCCGTGGTCCCATTTTATATATTTAATTTATTTTTATTGTAATATTTAAGTATGTAAAATGTGATAATGAGAGCAATATTTAATAAACGGAATAATAATAATAATAATATTTATTTGCATAAAAACATGGTATTTCAGATGGTAAAAGATAAAGAAGTCCTTACATGTTTAGCTACATATATAGCATGCAAAATTTTACAGGTGATCAATGTGTACATTCTAAAAATTCTTTAATACTGTAAAAATTGTGTTCATTCAACCAGGCTAGCTTACGTTTGAATAAATTTATATTTAATTGTTTTATCGAGTGAGGAATCTTGTTATAAATACGTACACACATAGCTAGGCAATTCTTATTATATTTAGTTGGATTAGGGATATCATTAAATACAAGCCTATTTGGATCACGCCGATTTCTACAGCTTACATCATTTACCGTCTTAAAGTATTCTTTGTGTTTTTTTATGAACATACAAGTTTAGTATATATAAAGCGATGGCAGTGGTAACAAAACAGGTTTTTCTAAATATTGGTCTACAAGATTGATCAGGTTGGATCCCATATATAGCCCTAAGACACTTCTTTTGCGCCACGAAAGCTCTATTTGAATCAGTACTATTTCCCCACATAATAAGTCCATAACGAAGAACAGATTCTACATATGCGCGGTACGATACAACAGCTGTGTTTGTATTAGTGACTTTTGTGATATGTTTTAGAGCATATACAAATTTATTAATTCTGTTTGATACATTTTCTAGGTTGGCTTTCCAGTTTAAATCCTCATCTATCGTTACTCCTAAAAATTGTGTGTGTGTTGCTTGCTTAATTTTTGTTATATTTAATGTCAGATTATATTTATTATTATAGCATTTATTAAATTGAATATAAAGTGATTTGTCCAAACTTATTTTTAAATTATGTAATGTCAACCAGTTTATAAGTATGTCAATAGTATTATTAATATTTAATTCGTGATCATGTGCGGTATTTATTTTTTTGTTTGTAGTCACAACTATAGATATGTCATCGGCGAATAAGATACACTTGTGATTTGTTATATTTATTATATCGTTAATATATAGTACAAATAGAACTGGGCCGAGAACGCTTCCTTGCGGTATACCATGTTTATTAATTTGGTATTCAGAGAGATATGGTGTCATATTGCGATTTTTGTCAATTTTATTAACAGTAACCCTTTGTTGTTATTGCTAAGGTACGAGTTTATCCATTCTAGTGCAAGACCTCGGATTCCAAGTGATTCAAGTTTTAAAAGAAGAATGTTGTGGGAAACGAGATCAAAGGCTTTTGACAAGTCAAAGAAAAGTCCTGTTGTGAAGTGGTTATTGTTAACACCTGTTAGGATTTCCTTCACAAGTGTAAATATTGCAAGTGTTGTGGATTTGTGTTTTTGAAAACCATACTGGTCTGCATTGATTATATTAAATTTATTGCAGTAACTTATTAGCCTTTTAAGCATGCACTTTTCATATATTTTCGATATGATTGGTATTAATGTTATAGGACGATAATTATCTATTTTATTTCTCTCTCCCTTTTTGAAAAGGGGTTTAATAATTGACGATTTTAAGGCGTCTGGGAACGTTCCAGTCGAGAATGATAAATTTATCAGATATGTCAGCACTTTAATCAGTTCATCGGAGCATGCTTTCAATATTTTGGTATTAATTTCGTCATAGCCTTCAGAATTTGTATTTTTTAATGAATTTATTTCTTCTTTTATTTCACTTTCTGACATTGGCGAAATGAACGTTGAATGAACGTTATGGCTCTTATTACTACTACGAGTTTGTATATTATTTTGTGTCGCTCCTTGAACCAAATTAATGTAATGATTATTAAATGCTGATGCTATATCAACGGGTTTTGTTAGTGTTAAGTTGTTAATTTGTATGTCATCAATACTGTATCTTGGATTATAATCATTTATTGCGTTTTTTATTACTGACCATGTGGCCTTACATTTATTATCACTCTTAGATATGATTTTTATATTTGAGTTCCTTTTTGAGTTATAAATACATTTTTTTAATATTTTAGAATATCGAATATATTTATTCTTGTTGTAAGCATTTTTATCTTTGTAATATCTGTATCGCAGATTACGTTTTGTGTTGCAGCTTAGTTTAAGCCCCTTGCTAATCCATTTTTGTTTTCCTTTGCTGTTAATATTTATTTTTACTCGATTTTTTGGAAAACATAGGTTGTAGAATAGGCAGATATGTTCATGGAAAATCGTAAATGCTAAATTTGCATCATTTTCAACATATACCTCTGCTCATGATAACTGGTGTAGACATTGTCTAAATTTGTTTATGTTTTCAGTGTTATAATCTCTTTTGTAAACAAAGTAGTTTGATATAATTTGTTTCTTGCATTTTAGAGGAACGCTTAGCATTTGAGCAGTGTTATGGTCTGAGAGGTAAAGTGGTAATACTGATGCCGTAGCATTTGGTAAATTACTTAATATGTGGTCAATGCAGGAGCATTTGCGTGTTGGCACGTCAATATGCATTTTTAAATTGTGGTTGTACGATATGGCTTGTAATTCCTTTATAACTGTTCCTTTTTTTAAAGTATTAATGTTTAAGTCACCCGTTAATACTAAATGTATTTTAAATTTATACTTTCTCATAATCTCATTTAATAAATTATTTAGTTTTGTTAGAAATATCATTGATATTTGAAAATAAACAAATTTTTTGAGGAAGTTATTATCATTAGAGAATCTATCTCAATCACATGTTTAATAGATTTAGGAAAGACATTACTTTTTATTTTACGTGTTCTTTACTACTTCCACCCTCCACTATTTAGATATCTGGCTGTCAGACCACAACCTTTCCGTCTCCGTCTCCAAATGCAGCGCCGTTGTGTTCTCTCGAAAACGCAACATCCCAGACATCCATCTTTCTGTGGGTGATGAAACTATGGCCACCGTTGATCACGTCAAATTCTTGTTATCCTTGATTCCAATCTTACCACTTTTCTTACACTATATACCACTTGAATTACATTGAGCGGAAGGGTGAAAAGGGTGTGTTCTCTTTATCATACCAAGTATAACATGACTTGTCCTGACTAAAGTAGCACTGCAGAACCCCAAATACTGAAACTAGACACATGAGCTTTGAACAGCGGATTCATTTTATAACGTAGGCACATTAAGGAAGGATTTTCTAAAATGCCAGCCAAAACAAAGTTTGCAAGTTTAGGACATGCGACGGCGACTGCTAGTTACATAGATGTATATAAACATGGAATCGGACTGACTACATCAGAACAGAAGGAGAACTTATCTAGCTATCTACAGATATCTATCTATCCATGGATATATATACATACAAGGAATGTATTCACCTCCATAAAGGCGATACCCACGTGTAAACTTGCTGGCCTGACCTTTGACCATTGTGGCTTAGGATAACACAAGGTTTGACTATGTGATACCAGATAAGCCTTAAAGCCAGCGTTGAGCGAACAAGGTGAGCAAATTTTTGTATTAAGATTCAAACATACTATCTACGTATTAAGGCAGATCCCCTTTGGGAAAACGAACTGGCATGAGACAAATGAATGTAGTATTGAGGAATTTGGTTCGATATTGGATTCTATTTTCGTATGTAACCAGGTATTTTTAATTTTTCTTATTGAAATAAACCTCCAACCTCTAAGTAAGAGATTTAGCCATAAAAGTAACGTAATGATCCATATTTATGGTTTTAGCTTCAGCGACTTGTTAGTTAATAGATTAATCAGACAACATAAATAAAATAAAATACACAGTTAGGAATGCTTCCTTTTTAACCACCGTCATTAACCGAATTAAATTATGAGACTTAAGCGGTGCCCACTTCGCTACACAGGCGTGGCTTCGAATGGAATTATGTAGAGCAGAAAATCATACAGCATGTTTTGGATGTCAATCTCAATGCCATTTACTACGTACAACGATGTTGGTCCATCAGACTAAAATCATCCAGGGATTCTACTACTTACAAACACAAAATTTCATTTAATTGAATTCAGCCGTTTTTTTAATCGAGTCTCACGTTGTTTCATGTTATTTTTCAGACAATGTCGGCTTCAGCATACACATTTTTGTCATGTTCTTCACAGCCATTGTGAAACAATATAAAAGTTTTCCGCGCTCCTCATCACTTATTTAGCGGCCGCATCCTGTGGTTTCAGTCGTTCCAGCCGATGGCTCCAATGACAGAGGTCTCAGAATTACTACGTACTTAGCGTAACTTACAGTAAATTGAGTTTAGGGTCTGACTTAGGGTCTGGCCAGGTTCGGTTATGGAACATTGCCAACTTGATAAAATGTTTTATGAAGCCCTCCGATACTATTCCTGTGTAATTAAACTGTTTCAATTTGAACTGAGCTTTTAAATGATGGGAGTGTTTGCTTAAATGCTCTGAATGATTAAATATTTTACTCATTTGTATGTTTTCGATAACTTTAAATGTATGAAAGTTATTTCTACCAATTAATAATATTGCTGTTAAAATGCGACTTGTTAGTCAATAGATTAATCAGATAACATAAATAAAATAAAATACATAGGAATGCTTCCATGACATCACAATTATGAAGTGTTTTGGAATGGTTACTAATGTAAAATTAATTTGACTAGTGATAAAGTTTTACGAAATGTTTTCGTCTCTTTTTATACATTAAAGGTAATTATTAGGCATTGAATGATGATGGCAATCACGGCTTAGGTTATCAGTAATTAATGGATATCTCTACAAAGCTAGCCTTTGTATTACTTTACTATATAACTTCTAATTTAATTTAAATCCGTTCAGTAGTTTTGACTTGAAAGAGTTAGAAACAACCATTCATCGTCAGAAACTTTTAAGAGTAGTAAGATATGATAATATTGGCGAGACGAGTCTTAACCGCATATAATTATTTGACACTTGGCTTGGGCATAGAACTCAGATTCACCTAGAACCGCAGACCTTAAGAATTTCGTTTATCGATGAGTTGTTTGGCTTAGGTTACACCTGCCGTGATTGCTGCGTAACCGACGCCGTTACATAAGTATGACTATGTGTACAAATTACAAAATGCTGATTGCGCAAAAGTAAAACAAAATACAACAAACAGAATAAGCAAGTCACAAAAGAAAATGCAGGCACGGAACATTAATATTATATGTCCCACGGCTGCAGCAATTGGACTACAATTCAGCTTTCACAAGATCACAAAGAGCGCCGGATTGCAACTGGAAGCTGTCATAATGACGTAAGCTGATAATACAATATACATCGTCATTCATGCATATGATATCTTTTTCGGAAACGGAAATAATAATGCAGAATATGTGTGGCAAAATAAAAACCTGCAATGGAACCTATAATTTTTAACACGCTTTTTTATGTCTGTAACTTCTTTATAAGAACTACGATACTTTCTAGCTATTGCGTTGTCACATTCACATTAGGTGACAATATTACAATATGATGAGCTGGTCTTTATGAAGCTCGAAGTTAGGAGACGTAGTCTTGAAATGCCTACCAGGTAACCTACTGAGTTTGGGTTCGTTACATTCAATTTAGCTAGCTCTGTCCATTTCATGCAATGCTGAAAAGCGTGTTCTTTCAAGTTTCGCACAATCTGTAAATGTAAATAAAAGTGTATTTTATAGGAAAACCCATTAAAGCCCTTCTAGAGTAGTAATACCGTAGCTGCAAATGATATGTTCTTGCTAGGCTGTCCTTCATGACCCTCATCTCAAATATCCATCCTGCAAATATATCATATCAAACAATGAATACATAAACGTTTTTGTTTAACAAATATTCGTACAAGAATGTGTTACAACCATTTGTAAACGGCGAACACATTGGCGAATGAAATCCATTGCTTTTAATTGTGGGCAATGAATTATGTACATTGTGTTGTAACAATGAATACAATTTATTAATTACAGAATTGCTCAACTTTAAGCTCGGCGTAATGCGTAGGGCGTAGTATATTTTATTTTTACGTATCTTCACAAAAGACAGGCAATATCTTTCGAGTGTATAATATAGGTATGTTATTGTGTAGCTTAGATGGCTATATGTAAAGGTATAAGTTTTTTATTAATGTATACGTATATTGCATAATTATGTGCATGTGAGAGTGTCATGTGAATTGTGTGATGGATAGATAATAATAATAATATCCTACCACATTCACACAACACCATCTAGTCCCAAACTAAGCAGAAGCTTGTACTATGGGTACTAGATAATGGATAAACATACATATATACTTTCTTTTTTGTAAATACATACATATTATACATAGATGTTTGTTATAGTTGATTGAATCAGGCGTTACTTGGCGGAACTCCATTGTAACCTAATGGAAGGAAAGAGGAACCCACCACGCACCCTCGGATTGACCACCCCAACTATTACAATAGAAAAAGGTTGAGAATACCCAACTCCTCTAAAAGGATAAGGGATATAGGAATGGTATGGGTTCCAGGAAGATACCTGACTTGCAGTATCCCGCTGTATGCGCCGACTATTCTTCGACACGTGTTCCGCCGCTGCACGAAGCATCCTCAGGAGCGATGGGCAACGACTGAGCGCTTTCCTACCGCATGCATATCTTATAAACGATTGTACTTTCTAATTCCTTCCGTTGCTCGACTGATGTGAGTCATTATGACGGTATGCGGATATATTCAGCAATTGGGACCCCATTACAGCGGGATACTGCAAGTCAGGTATCTTCCTGGAACCCATTCCATTCCTATATCCCTTATACTTTTATAGAAGTTCGGTATTGTCAACCTTTTTCTATTGCAATAGTTGGGGTGGTCAATCCGAGGGTGCGTGGTGGGTTCCTCTTTCCTTCCATTAGGTTAGATGTTTGTTACTCATTCACGCATCAAATAGGACTGATTTTAATAAAACTTTTCGATAACATAGGTTATGTACATCAGAATAGCATATAGGCTACTATTAGAAGCAATAATTGACACTCACGCTGGCAGAACAGCGAGTAAAAACTGGTTACTTCTAAAGCCATATTTAAAATGTATTATTATGATATGGCATGTTAAAAGTAGTTAGTTCGAGTGAACAGTAGTAGCCTATAAATAAGTTTAATCGAACGTCCTATAATAACATAGAAAGAGCAATGGAAAACTATTCGCTTCGAAATAAAATGGCTGCCTGACCGGTCAATATGTTAACATCTGTTTAACTTACATACTTTAATTCCTTGCTACTTTTTTGATAGGTATTTGAAATTAAGTTTAAGCGTTTGAGAGTTACTCGCGGTTTAGAAGAATAAGTAGTGGGGTAATTCAATCACATGTTTTATAGTTAAGAAAAGACTTCAGATGCGATTTTTTTTTACATTTTCATAACTATAATAATTATCATCATCATCATCAGCCCTGTATATCAACTGTCCTACAGCTTGGCACGGGCCTCTTCTCACTATGAGAAGGGTAAGGCCATAGTCCACCACGCTGGCCTAGTGCGGGTTGGCAGACCTCACATGTCTTTCGAGAACATTATGGAGAACTATCAGACATGCAGGTTTCCTCACGATGTTTTCCTTCACCGTTTAGCAAGCGATAATTAACAATTTAATACGCACATAACTCCGAAAAGTCATTGGTGCGCACTGTGGATTCGAACCCGGACCTTCTGCGTAGCAGTCTGTCGGTCCCACCACTAAGCTATCGCTGCTCATTTATGTCAAAGTCAAAGTTAAAGTGACGCTTATGAACGTCAATTTTAAAATTAAATTACTTAATGCTTCTACATTTACATTTACTGCCTCGTTCGCAAAGCAATAGGTAGAACCACAAGAAAGAACGGGCAATATAACTCGTGGCCACTCTTTTAAATCGCCAATATTATGGTACATATTTTTATTTTTGAAAGGACCTGTAACTGTTTCACATTGTACTTGATTGCTTGTAAATAGTAATTAGTTACAGACATAATACTAAAGCAATTAATGCAGTTACTAAATGAAGTGCTTTAGTTAGCCTTCCAATGTGAATATTGTGTAACAGGAGCATCCATTTACGTCTTATAATGTAGACAACTCGTGACCATGTTCAGATCTATGGTGGAAATGTATGTTACAGAAGTGACGGTATATGAATACACAAAATTACAAAAACGTTAGTTCGCAGCCCATGATCACGAGTTATCTTATTCTTACAGTACAGTAAATTTTAATATCATCAGAAATATAAATATTAACTTGTTCTGACTGATATATCATCGCGGAACCTAAAATAGTAGAGCCTTGCTGATTGATTACAGCATGAATGGGCCGGCTCGACTGGGGAAGTACTACCCACTCACAGAAAATTTACGTAAACTATATAACAGTACCTACATAAACAGTTGCGTTTCGTTCGGTGAGCGAGAGTGTCGGAGGCCCTATCCCCTATTCCTTCTCCCTCATTCCACTCCTCCTCTCATCCTTTCTCCTAACCCAAAGGGCGGCAACGCACTTATGACTCCTCTAGTGTTGCTTGTGTCCATGGGCGACGGTAATTGCTTACCATCAGGCGATCCGTCCGCTCATTCGCCGCTTATGACAGAAAAAAATAGTATGGAAGGTTATCATATCGTACGTTACACAATAAGTTTATTTCTTTCTTCTTATTATTACTTATAATTTTTCATTCTCCTATTTTTACAGATCATGATGTATATGCATATTTAGGAACCTAGATATGTTTATAATTCTATTGCTTATATAAGTGTGCCACAAATGTACTAGATTCTGCATGTGTGATTAAATAAGGTTGTCTACAGATATCTATCTATCCAGGGATATACACTAGGAATGTATTCACGTCCATAAAGGCGATACCCACGTGTTAACTTGCTGGTCTGACCTTTGACCATTGTGGCTTACGATAACACAAGGTTCGACTATGTGATACCAGATAAGCCTTAAAGCCAGCGTTGGACGAACAAAGGTGAGCAAGTCTTTGTATTAAGATACAAGCATACTACCTACGCATTAAGACAGATCCCCTTTGTGAAAACGAAATGGCATGAGACAAATGAAAGTAGTTTTGAGGTATTTGGTTCGATATTGGGTTCTATTTTTGTACGTTACTAGGTATTTTTATATTATTTTTATGTCAAAGAAACCTCCAACCCCTCTCGTCGTGTCGTCGTGGAATGTTAAGAAGACATCATTAGTAGGTAGCCGCGATAAAAGTAATCCAATGTCCAAATTTAAAGTTTTTATCTTCAGTAACGTTGATTATATGCCTTCTTGTTTACCTCTATTCATTAACATAACATAATATTAACCCTGTAACATGTTATATTATGTTACAGGCTAAATTAAAGCAATATTTTAACTAACAGGTAACAAACGACACATCATAGGAATGATGCCTATTTCAAACAAGCCCTTCACCGAATGGAATGAAGTATCTAGCGAGCGAAAAATCTATAGAAAAGCTGTCCCGCGTAGTTACTCTGGCATGTCATAAGTCTAAAACACTGCGTCCAACAGTGAACCTAAGCCATATAGAGACTCAATTACATACAAAAAAAAACATATAATTGCTCCCAGCCGTTTTGGTGTGAGTATCACGTAAACTTTTCATGCTTTATTCAGACAGATCAGACAATATCGGCTTCTTCATAAAGATTCAGTTCTTTTATATTCATACTCTTCAACATTCTTTAAAATCCTTGTTAAACAACATTCAAAAACTACTTACCCGCGCCGCTCATCGTTTATTTAGCGGCCATACCCTGTGGTCTTTCAGTTGTTCCAGCCGATGGTTCCCATGACAGAATTACTATGTACTTAGCGTAACTTACACAAAATTGAGTTTAGGGTCTGACTTAGGGTCTGGCCAGCTTCGGTTATGGAACATCGCCAACTTGATAAAATGTTTTAGGAAGCCCTCTGCTACTATTTCTCTGTAATTAAACTGTTTCAATTTGAACTGAGGTTTTGAACGATGCGAGTGTTTGCTTAAATGTTCTGAATGGTTAAATATTTTCCTCATTTATATGTTGTCGATTACTTGAAACGTATGAAAGTTAATTCTATCAATTTATAATATTGCCGTTAAAATGCTGTTGTGAGCTTATTAAAGTGCTCGCTTGAAAATATTGACTTTTCTGTTTATTTTCCACTGTTTTAATCGCCTTTTTCTCATGTAGGGAAATTATGCCTTCTGTTTTATTGGTACTCAAAAACACATTTGTGTTAAAAACACAGTGGTCCCTGTGTATTACATTTATTAAAATTAATATGACCACAATCATACTGTGCTTGTTTTAATAAAAAAAACTATTTTGTTAATTGAACATGACGCTACAGAGCTCAAATATTTCTCGCTATTTTCTTATCCTCCATTTTCCATGTTATTTATTGGCTAATTATCGGCTTTCACATAGACAATTTAATGTTATTTCATAGACACCGAATCAAGAAGAACAATCGTTATTACGAAATAAAGTAAAAAGCAATAAATAAAGATAGCTTTTACTAATTTGCTATGTAAACCAAATAAAATCTTACCGTAGCAAGTTTTCTGAGCGTAAATATTTAACTTCTTGAACGCCGATAACAACGCAATACCTTACAGTAGGACTTAAACAAAATTGACAAATAGAAGTCGAAAACAATTCGCGACAGTCCTTGAAGTTACTCCAATATTTTATTATAAATGTTTATTCTTCAGAGGGAAAGCGTAAACAGAAAATATTGCTAAAGATCTGTCAGAGAAATTAAAAAGTTTTAATTGAATATTAGCCAGCTGAGCGGTTATGGAAAGTTACCTTTTTCATCGCGTGCTGTGCGCTTACTGTGTTTTAAGTTAACCAGATTGAAGGTACACTAAAAGTAGCCATGTCTGCAAATAAGTAATTAAATTTCAAAATCAAAGTTCATACGAGGCGGCTTTTTAAGTCTCTCTTTTGTAGGCTTGCTACTGAAATTCTTTGTGTTTTTAATTTTCAGCACTGAAATAAAACACACAGTCCGAATACCTACGTGGAAGCAAAGCTTTTTCTGTTTCAATTTGAGTCTGCAAAATCATATTACGTCGATGTAAAGCAATGTTACCAGATGTTTGAACACAATTTCCATACAGTAGGTACATTTTCTGCATATTTATTTTTAGAGTTTCGT
This sequence comes from Euclidia mi, assembly GCA_944739405.2. Classification (NCBI taxonomy): domain Eukaryota; kingdom Metazoa; phylum Arthropoda; class Insecta; order Lepidoptera; family Erebidae; genus Euclidia; species Euclidia mi. The sequence continues at coordinate 9,043,930 of OX123181.2, read as the reverse complement.
AGTATACAAAGGAATCCTTATAATTTCGCTAGTCCGTATGACACATCCTATAAAACAGAAACGGACGCCTGCATTTTATCTCTGAAAATATTTTGTACTAAAGAACTGAAAGGCTAGGTCATGCGTTCTGATCAAACCGTGGTATTTGAAAATGACATGTTCGGTTATGAAAGCATTTAGTCAGCTAGTACTTGTACCTATAATTGCCTATTTTAGTATACCTACCCAACAGAAGGAAAATTATTCACATGCTAAATAAACATATAATCCATAGCATACAAACATAATTAGATCGAATTTCAATAAATATTATTATGTAGGTAAATTCGATTTAACATTGAACACTATTATTGGCTTCCATATAATTGAACATTAGTATGACTATTCAAAACATCTATTAGTTTTACTATATCCCCTATTTATAAAACAATGGCATCTGGTATTCAAATATTACACACCATAACAAGGGATGTCTGTATTGTATGGGCCTCTGTACACTCGGCAATTTTAGTCTCTAAGCGCCTAGCACGAAACAAATTCATGGAATTTCATACATAGCGCGCTGCCCGTCAGTGCAGTTTTCTTTATGGCGGCGAATTTATCACTACATAGTTTAAAACAAAGTCTGTCTTCTGTCTGTCTGTCCCTGTGTACCTATGCTTGAATCTTAAAAACTACGCAACTGATTTTAATGCTGCTTTTTTAATAGATAGAATGATTCAAGAGGAAGTTTTATACTCGTATGTATAATTGACGCGGGCGAAGCCGCTGGCGACGTCTAGTTAACAATAATTTCAAAAGAGTACACCGAATAGATACTCGAGTCTTGTGATTCAATACCATGTGTATGGAGGCTTGCGTTTCTGAATAATCATAACGCTACAGTAAGTATAAAACACCAGTTTCTGCCCTCGCCTTCTGAGAAAAGATAGCCCACGTGTTATTTTGATATATGTGTGTATAAACGCTAATATACAGCAAAGTTTCAACAAATTTTGTTTCGACGATTTCGTGTAAAAAAGTAACAAACATCTCATTATTATATCCATCCACACAAACTTTTGCGTTTACAATCATCATCATTATCAGCCTGTCATAGTCCACTGCTGGAAATAGGGCTCTCCTATCGCACGCCAATAAGCCTGATTTTCCCGGTTTGCTCTGTTTACAATAGCAAAAGACTATTATGGAAGATTTAAGTAGCCTTGTGTACGTAGCACTTAAGTGGTTACTATCGAGTCATCTTTTCGTGCAACTTATCAAACTAAGGGGAAATCTTAACGGTCCCCATACGAAGGGTTAAGCTACCTCTTTGATCGCAATATTTAATCTTAATATTGATTCTGTATTGTTGGTACTAGGCCCTTTATACCCACACTTTCAATAGAAAGACATGATCAATATAATGCTGTATAACTGGATAACAAGATTTTACCTTGGGAGTTATAATATTTCAGTGTACGTAGGTACTATTTATAAAATGGATAATGATGTTTATTATTGAGTATTTTCGGTACAATCATTACAACGATAAGATTCTGTATTTGTTTAAAAATAGCCTTAGTTGGAAATAATGTTATAGGTACAAAATGGCGCAAATTTTTCGCTGCTATGAATAAATGGTCATTGTGAAGTGATATCGGTGACCTGCGCTAAATTAATGTATATAACCGTCGCGTCGTCTAACCGTGTCAATATTAGTGCAGTGAGAAAGTGAATTTCGTGAATAATTAATGTGTACTGTGGAAAAATGTTTCACATGGTGTAAGAAAAAACAAAGTGACCTGCATTTATCAATTTTTTTCGACATGAAAAGGTTAACTTTTGAAACGTCCGTGACTCCTACGGTGGTGTCATGCAAACTTCTGTGATTGATCGCAAAAAAATGCAAAAAAGTTCCATTGCTGAACATCGAATTCAATCAAACGGTTCCACAACTCAGTGTCTTAAGTGGGAATCGAACCTACAACACTCGGTATGATGTGATGGCGATATCACCACAACGACCATGACTTTTCCAAGGTAAAACGCGAAATGTTTTACGACTACCGTCACTAAACAAAATTGGTAGTACCAATAAAAAAATCAGACAAAATACGCCCACCACGGTTGCAGTTGGCAGCTCAGCTGATTCACCAACATAGCAGTGTTAGCAGTCGCCCTCGCTCGCGCTTTGTGGTCGCGCTGATCCATGATGCCACTTCTGATGACGGCTGATTGCTTGGTTCTGGGCCGGTATCAACACTTCACATCACAGTTCGTTATAAGTTCACACCAAATCAAATCTAACAAAACTGACTTTATAACTATTTTGTATTCCTGAACACGAAAGGAGTGACAGTTTCTAGGTACTTGTTGCACGCCCGGAGTCTCCAAGAGAAGTGATAGTTGTCGTAGCTCCGTTGAAAGTCAACCGTCATCCCCCCTCTTCAACTGTAGCGAACGTCACTAGACTCTGTCGAAGCGCGCCATCTTCGCACTTCCGTTTCGTAGTCAATCGACGTCCTGTACTGATGACCATTCCGATATATAATCTTAATATATGAAATCCTTGCGTTACTGACTGACTGACAGACACGTTACAGCCGAAACTATTGGGCGCAGGAAGCTGAAATTTGGCATGTATGTTCCTTGGGGACCGTAGGGATGCACTAAGAAGGGATTACCCGAAATTGCCACGGGATCCACCAAAACGTGTAAATTAAAAAAAAATGCAGGCGTAGCTGCTGGCATCCTCTAGTATGTTGTATAGCTTTTTTACTTTCAAAGAACACTAATGGCCAGTAACTAATGGACTACTTATAAACTACTTATCTTAAGCCATACTTTCAATATAGATGAATATTGACATTAATTATTTTCTATTAGCAGACGGTAAGCACAACACAAAAGCATCTGTCTGTTTTCTTGTAATGTATATAACTATCTAGGTAAAAAAACAAGCAGCGATAGCCTAGTGGAGAGACCGACAGACTGCTACGCAGAGACACACCAATAACTTTTCGGAGCTATGTGCGTATTAAATTGTTAATTATCGCTTGCTTAACGGTGAAGGAAAACATCGTGAGCAAATCTGCATGTCTGAGAGTTCTCCATAATGTTCTCGCAAGACATGTGAAGTCTACCAACCCGCACTTGGCCAGAGTGGTGTACTATGGCCTTAACCTTCTCCTAGTGAGAAGAGGCCCGTGCCCAGCAGTGGGACATTTTACATATAGGACTAGTCAAGCAAAACGTACCTATCTAAAATAACGATTATTGTTATTCTAAGGAGGTTTAGTATCTATAAATAACATTTTCCCATTACCTGTACTAAACAGAATATCTTAGAATTCCATGGTAACATAATCACTCACGTTTTACTATGTGATCGCGTCAAAAATTACACCCACGCAACGATGTGCCTGGTTGTTGGCGATACACGTTGAATAAGGCCGGTATTCACCCACACTTTAACAGATGTTTAAATTTGTAACCAACTGTTTAGTTCAATTTTCATGTTCACCATACCTTATACGTCAGTTAAAATGCTAAATCGGGCGGTTATTTTAACCGAGCCTCGCATCCATGTTTAACGCGTTTAAACGTTGGTTATCGCTGTCAATGTGACATTTTGTTTACTAGTTACATTTATTTGTCAACAGAACAGTTTCGTATCATAGAGGTATCATTACAGTACTACTGTAATGATACTTCTTTGTTTCATATAAAGACAAAAGGATGTCCGTATTTAATTTTTTTATGGATGGCGAATATAATCACCCAAAATATTTCTTTCGTTAAGGCTCAAATTGCTGGTACGGTTCCTATCAGCCATTTTTTTCTTTAAGGTTCCTTATGAAATAAGAAAGTATTCGTTTGATGTGCTCAACGATAACTTTTCACGTTTTAAAACCTCTTTTGAAATGGTTACAATGGCATTTCTACACAATAAACAATAACAATGACAAATGTCATAAAATTAATCCTGCCAAAAAATGTCGTGATACTCCTAAAAAGAAAAATAACGAAGAATACAACGTCTGAAATTGACTGCATTATAATGTAATACGATTGTTTAATAGAGTTGTACAAGTAAACGTCATTTGATGTTGTAATGGTACATTTTCATTTGGCAATGTTACATTTCTCACTCATTTCATTAAAAAACGTCTGGTTTTCTAACCGGCACCCAAACGGCACTGATGAACAGTAAAAAAACAATCTCTGTTTATCTTGATGTTTAACTTTAAACAGTTGTTTTTGCAATCGACCGTTATATCATTGTCGGTGAACTTGGGTCTAAAAAAGGAATTTATACCTCATTTTTATTTAAACGATCTTAGCGGTCTTGTTTGCACTTTTCAATTGCGAGGACTTGGTCTCGTATTGGAGGAAGGGTTATTTATGACTAAACTTGTAGTAACCGCGCGGAATCTGTTAATTTGCCCCTTCGAATAAAAATGTAGACTGAAAAACGAAGATAAGTTGCACACCTCGTAGCAAAAAATATGGATAGCCAAATGTTAATAACCGTATATAGCTTTGCATTCGGAGATTTAAAGTAAATACGTCGGTTGATGAAATTCTCATAACAAGACATTTTGCAAATAATATTGATCAATTTGGACTAAGGTCTACCGGCTACAGCGTAATGTATCGATCTGTCAAAGGGTCTATTTTGAGCATAACTCAATTTTGAGCTTGCGCTCTGTACCCCTATGGTATCTGAGGAAATGATCTTTCTTCTGTTAATCACATCTTTCAAATATAGTTTACTTAGTAAACTGTCAATGACTATAGTATTTCATAATTCGAAAGCAATCACTTCTCAATTCTGTATTCTACAAGAGATTATTCTGGGTCCCAAGGTTTCTTTGCATTAAATAATGTCACCCTCTCAATAAGAAATCACATCCTAACATAAGAAACCAACGATAATACAATAAATTTAGAACTTGCCATTTATTATAGATTGGCATAATTGAATAGATATATGAGAAACTTTCATGAAATCAAACACGTACATAATTGGACCTAGATCTATTTGAAACTTTTAAACACTCGCGTTGCATGTTTAAGAGTATATATCTTTACGGGAATTACAACGATTAACAAAACGATTAACATCTTGGCCAAAGGTTTAAACTTTGCATTAACACCCAAGCGAATACCGTACGAAAATATAATCAGCAGTGTTGAGGAGACGATTATCCGTAATAAAGTACCGCCCAGTGATGCCGATACCCTACGACAGGACGTCGCGGTGATATTACGGAAGTCGAAGATACCTGCCAGTAATGTCACTATGGAAGAGCTTCAAGCACTGAAAAGGATTCGGGACTACCAGGATATTTTAGTGCTTAAGGCCGACAAGGGAAACGCCACTGTAGTGATGAATACGGCTGATTATACGGACAAGGTACGAGAGTTGTTATGTGATAACAAGGTGTATAAACCGGTCTCATATAACCCCACGGCCAGAGTAACGCGCAGAATACGAGCACTAATACAAGACCACCAGGACTTGTTCACGGAAAATGAGTACAGCAAGTTATATGGTCCCAAGCCATACCAACCACCTAGGCTATATGGTCTGCCTAAGGTACATAAGCCCAACGTGCCACTGCGGCCTATCGTAAGCCAGATTTCCTCACCTACTTACGACCTTGCGAAGCACGTTGCATCGGTATTGCAGCCATTAGTCGGTATGACACCGTCTTTCGTGAAGAACTCGCGTCATTTCGTCCAGATCGTACAAAATATCCGATTGGAACCTGAAGATGTAATGGTTGACGTTGAGTCGCTCTTTACCAATGTTCCAATAAGGGAATGTCTGGACGTAGTGAGGGACAGACTGAGTGACAACGATATGCCTCACAACTATATTGATCTACTAAAACACTGCTTAGATGGCAACTACTTCCTCTTCCAAGGCCAATATTACCTCCAGATCGATGGTGTCGCAATGGGGAGTCCAGTAGCCCCAGTACTGGCTAATATCTGGATGGAACATTTTGAGGAAAAGGCGCTTAGCATCGGACCTAAGACCATCAGGCTTTGGAAAATATACGTGGACAATATCTTTAGTATCGTAAAAGGAGGTAAGCAGGAAGTAGATCAATATGTGCAACACCTTAACTCCATTCATCCGAAGATGAGATTCACCTACGAAATGGAAACTGACAGATCGTTGTCATTCTTGGATGTCAAAGTGACTGTGAGACCAGATGGGTCCTTAAGACACTGCGTATACCGGAAGCCTACACACACAGATAGATACCTGCAATCCGTTGTGACGTCACTAAAAAACAGAGCACACGACCTCTGTGAACCTGAGCATTTGAAGTTAGAGCTAGACCATGTTCAGGAGGTACTTAGGAAGAACGGATACCAGATACAACGTCGAATAACGCGGCCTATCAAGCGAGATAAACATCCGGCGGTAAATAGACAACCTACCTACATGCCCTACATTAGAGGTGTTACGGATAAAATAGGTGGAAAGTTAAAAAACAACTCCATTCCGACCGTATTTACACCAGCGGCCAAAGTATACAACATGGTGGGCACACCAAAGGATGTTCTACCGCTACAAACCCCAGGTGTCTATAAAATCAACTGCAGCTGCGGAAGCTCTTACATAGGGCAAACGAAGCGGACCATCGCTGAACGTATAAAGGAGCACATCGCAGCTGTAAAGAACCGTCAAACGAACAAATCGGCGATTGCGGAACATTTACTTCAATCGGGCACCAATCACTGGATTGAATTTCATCGTCCCCAAGTCCTCTCCACGGAACGCCACTTTTATACAAGAGTTGTGCGTGAAGCGATCGAAATCAGAAAACATAAAAATTTCAATCGGGAAGAGGGCTTCAAATTGTCATCGGCGTGGAATCCAGTGATCCGGTTAACAACACCCTACTTTAATACGCAGTCGGCAAATGTTCAATATACAGATACGGTTAGTGTGTTTTGCGCCGGCACTTCGAACATCAACAACGCGGGGGTAGAAATAGAATCTTCTACCTCGCACTCGAAGACATGACATCGCTTCATCAGTCAGCTTGCGACCACGGGACGTGCAACCGTCTCGAAACGTCAAGCAAAAATAAGGTATGTAAATACCTAATCCTAGATCTATTTTACAGATTCTCTATGAGTTTAGGAAATTGGCAAATCAAGACGCTGTATTGAGATATATTTGGCTACGTCAGTACCGCTCATACAATACAAATGCAATCCCTAATATGTATATATAAAATCCTTGCGTTACTGACTGACTGACAGACAAGCTACAGCTGAAACTACTCGGCGCAAGAAGCTGAAATTTAGCATGTATGTTCCTTGGGGACCGTAGGGGTGCACTAAGATGGGATTTCCCGATATTCCCACGGGATCGGGCAAAACGGGAAATTCGAAAATATGCGCGTGCGAAGCCGCTGGCGTCGACTAGTCCCACATATAATTCGTTTCTTCAATATAAATTAATTCTTAGTGATCAATATTTTCCTACCTGAAACCTTATTTTTTAAATGGAACTTCCATGAAACAAAAAGAAATCGTTTCATATTTCTACATGAAAAATAGTTGCTATACCAAGCACTTATAGACTCAATGAAGTGAACGTAATACTGAACGTTACATTCACGAACGGATGAATATCCATTAATTCAATGGTTCAATAAATCAGTTTCATATCAAGCGAATTTACGGATAGGGAAGAGCACTGTTTGTATTAACTTTTACTCAGAAATGAAAATGTTTACTATGTATGTTATTTGATAACATCATTTCTTGAATGTTATGTTAAAATCAAGTTTATTCAAAACATAATATTCCCCCCGGAGGGGTAGGCAGAGACGACGACGACGGAACGCCATTTGCAACGATCTTGACATACCTCTCTTGCTTCATTCACTCCCATCAAGTTTCTCATGCATGCTCTTCTGTTAAGGGTACTTCTGACCAGTCCTTTTTTTTAGGATGTCTTCAATCTGGTCAGCGAACGTCCGCCTAGGTCTTCCCCTTTGTCCTGTCCCATTCACACTTGCCTTATATATCTTCTTTATCAGTCTATCGTGATCCATCCTCTCCATGTGCCCAAACCATCTTAACATGCCTTTCTCAATGCTTGTCACTACATCTTCTTTTACCCCACAAAACTCTCTTATCACACAATTCTTTACTCTGTCGGTCAAAGATACACCACACATACTTCTCAGTGCTCTCATTTCTACAGCATTTATTCTACTTTCAAATTTCTTCTGCCATACCCAACTTTCACTACCGTACATAAGGGTAGGCACTAAAACCCCTCTATGCACAGCCAAACGTGTGCCTTTATGGACACGTTTTGGTTAATCATAAACGCCTTCAGAGCTCCATTCACTCTATTACCTGCACTAACTCTTCTTTCAATATCTTCTTCATTCTTACCATCTCTTGTAAACAACGTACCTAAGTACTCATTCACTTGCTCTTCTCGTTGTCCATCGATCAAAACATTACAAGCCGTAATGCATTCCTCCTTTTCAAAAACCATAACTTTCATTTTACTTACATTCACTTTCATTCCTTTCCTCTCTAACGCACCATACATGATTGTTACCATCTCCTGCAATTCCTCTGCTGAAGACGCAAGTATTACCTGATCATCAGCATAAAGGAGGCATTTGACAAGTAACCCATTCATCCTTAATCCGCAGTCACTATGTTTTAGATCTTGCAAAAAACTGTCCATGAAGAGGTGAAATAGCCACGGTGACGCTACACATCCCTGTCTAACACTTGTCTCGATGGTAAAACAGTCAGTGTATGCCCCATTCTATTATTTATGTACATGGCAAAATAAAATCTACAATAAGAAACAGTAAAATATCCAGACCTTAAACAAGCTTCGTGCTAGTCAGAATATTAAAACTGACAGTTTCAATATTCATAAAAGAGCGTTCGAGGGCGTCACGAACGAAAAATTTCAATATTGAAGTGATAAAAACTATAAAGAAAGTTGCACAGCTATCGTACCCGTGTCTTCTTAATTAATAGATTTGTTTCTTCGATGCTGCGAACTCTCTGTAGTAGGTATTTTCTTGTGCTGGATATTCTCAGTTTGTTTTTTATGAAGTTTTGTATCAAAGGTACGATAATGATCTGTTATGTAGTAAATCTGCTAAAGTTAAGATTTATTGGATAATAATACAGTTTCTCAAAGGACCTTCACAAAATATAGAAATACCGTACAATATACCTACATGCTACGCAATTGTAATTATGTATAATCATATAAATGCCAGATTCGACTTTACCTGGATTGAATATAGGCTAGCATATACTCGTGACTACAGCAATTATACTATACATAAACAAAAGCTGCACAAGTGTTAATTCCGAACAGGCTATTTATTTATAAAATGTGTTAGACAATTACACATATAATACTATGTTTATAAATTTGGTACTCATTTCAGGTAGCAATTATAGACTCCATAATGCTATTAAGGTACTTTAATCCTCCTATCCTGCAAACATAATGACAAACTTACACTACTGCACAATTTAGGCATTCGCCGCAAAACACTTCCCAAAGTCTATAACACGGCCATTTTCAGAACTCCCTCATTAGTAGCAACCCGACACACACGGATTTCAAAACATAACCAAGGTAACGCGACCAAATTGAAAAGCAACCCAACCCCAACTAATCATTCCTGAGCTTTCAAACATGATTTACTTCCAACTAATAAAATACCTATATGAATCTTCGTTTATTACTCCTACTTCAACCAGAGTCGCGAAACCTCATATGAAAGGATCCCAAGATATCTGCATGTACCAAGACTGCATCACCATACCATGTAAATTTAGAGCGTACTCAGCATGAATTCTGTGGCACCGCAAATAATGTTACACTTATTATGGACCCTAACGATTTTGTAATGAGACTTGAACTACTTTTTGAAAGTTTAAGACTACCTTTCTTTCATAAAGTTACGAATGAGCTTATACAAATAATTATTGAGAGAGAAAATAACAACACTAATTTTAGCATCCAGTGATCAAGCACTTCATAGATATAGCGACTTTCGACCATTCATTGCATGTCATCTTACCTTAAATAGCTGTTTTAGCGTACATTTTATTATGTTCCTTATATATTGTATTTTGGGATATAGTTTCTCTCGTCGTATCTACCTTTGTTTCGTGTATCACGTTTTATTATTTTTGACTGGTCTATTGAAATCGGTTTAACTTAGTCAAAACGCCAGTTTATGATTAGTTATCTTGACTAGTTGGTCTTCGTCATTTTCGCGTCCAGCTGTCGAAAATATAAAAAACTTTTTGTCAATGATAGAAATATATTTTTCGCATCTCCAAAAACAATTTTAGTTCATTATATAACTGGCTAAAATGAATGAGAAAAAGTGATCAAGAGGTATGGTATTTGGGAAAGACCTTTGTCTGAGAATAAGACAATAATAACAAAAAAATATACCGCTCTTTCTTCAACTGTCACTGACAATTTCATAGAAAATTAAATTTATTTCGAAAACAACGAACTTAAAACCAAATTGTTCACCAGAATTTCGTCTTGATACAATCTTAGTTGTCAACGTATTGACGTTGCAGAATGAAGCAAGGACGAAATAATATTAAGACTATTTTAAATCAAATTCTACTCAGCCGATAAGCTAAGACGCCGACCTAAGTTCTGAGAACAAAATAAGTTTGTCCTGGAGCGGATTTACAAGGCTTAAGAGTGGTCTCAGATATCAGACATTTTTAATGTGACAAGACGAATTCAGTTAAAGTGCTTTGGATTGCTAAAGAAAATAGCTTCTGAAAACAGTAAATCTCAATTCGTTGGCAAATTGGTGGCTACTCATAACAGGGAGCTAAAATATTTCAATAAGTTTTGATTTGCTCGCGTGAGTCTTGAAAATGATTTAAATTAATTTCGTTCCAGTGGTTCGTTTACGTGCATTTTGTGCCAAAGTTTCAAATTCTTTTTATCATATTTAAGTAATTGTTTTTTTATAAATACCTATCATAAATGTTGCTACACATATCGAGTTAAAGGTTAAAATTGTTTTTTTAAGAGATATAGAGTGTACAACACTGACTTCGTCGTCGTCCTAGAGAAGGTATTCCGGTTTCTTCCAAGACACCTTGCATTCATTCACCTTGGAGGCCGCGGTCCGCTTTTTAGTCTAACCAGACTTTTTATAATTTTTGCTTTTCTACAAAGTGAAAAGTGCCTTGGGTGTAAGTATAATATTGTATAGAGTAAGTATAATACTGATGCCTCATAAAGATTGGTAAGATCTTCAAAACAGCCGGATTAATCAGATTGACTTGCTCTCCAGTGCACGGGGCAAGCGATCATAAACCATTTAATTCGCTCATGTCTTCTAAAAGTTAGTTTTGCGTTCACTAGGCTATTGGTACTTTGTATCACACATACGTGTCACTTGACATGTTTACATATTAGTCACAAAGAGTAGAAAAATAGGATGGGGATCATACCAAACGGTAATACGTACATAGTTTCAACTCATCTTGCATCAAGAAAGCTATGCTGTAGGAAGCATAGTTTGATTAATTTAAATAATAATAAAATAATAATAATAAAATTATTTATTTTCTCTCCACATTACAAATAGTCCTTACTGCTAAGCTTATATTAAACCATTGACACATTGAAATCTCACACCCTCTTAGCAGAATAAACGCGTGGCGGTGCCTCGCTTTGCGATCGTAGGATATGCTGTTCCCGCGTCCCGCCGCTCGCGACGACGCCTAGCCCGCCAGTTTTGCTCGCGGCTCCTTGACGAAACAGCCACATTTTGATTTGTTAACAACCTTGTAATGTTTACCTAACGTCCTAGTTGGTGATCTATGTGTAAATGTTGTCGAGGTGATATTGTATGCCTATATGAATATATAAATTAATGCAAATCCATCTTGCGTCTCGATCAATCACCCTACAATGCATAATATCTATGTACCAACTCACAGTGTGATCCTTAAAGTAAACTACAGTGATATTCCTTAGCTTCATGAATCAGTAAACAAGACTCAAGACCCATAAAACCAGTGCGTGCCATAATTTATTACCAGTATCAAGATTTCTACGTGATTCTAGAGTATTCAAACTTTATCAAACCTTGATACAACTACGTTACTTCTCGAAATGAATAATTTAAAGTAATAATCTGTTTACTACAGAAATAACAGTCTACGTAACAAAGTATTGGAAGTTATAAACGTGTTATAATGAATAAATATACCTTCGTACCGCTCATATAAATTTTATGAGTTCGGTGCATCAAGTGACCACTACCGCGGTTGATGCTTCGTTTAATGCATGGTTTCAGTCGAGTTACTTTAATCCCATAGTACGTGATTGGTCACAAGCTTTAGCAGCAAGTGATGACTGGTCTTCCATACCGAAGCATCGCTAAGAAGCTGTATTTCTAGTGGTACCAATTTCACCATGAGTCGGAACAACATGAATCACGTCGCCAATAATGGTGATTTTGTCTAAAGATTGTTTCCTTCCAGACAGTTTGCCTTGAAATAAAGGAATGTATTTAAACCTACAAGACTTTAGAGATACGGAGCCACACATTTTTTCGATTTTATAAAGATTTTCACATTGTAGCGACATTTCCTTTTCTAATTTAACCATATCTGACCAAATATTTACAGTTTTACGAAACCACAGCGCCATCTGGCTTCTACTGGTTCAGTACCTTATCAGACAAGGGACTGACTTCTCATAATGATTTCTTTCATAGATCACTGCACGTATGACGTAGTGGTTATGGCTTTTCCCTTTGGCACTGCGTCCAGTGTCGAGGGTTCATTTTCCATACGACACAACATATTACGTGACACTGAAATTGTTGTTTAGAGTCGCGTATTTATTCAATTCAAAATTAATATCTTTACAGCAAAAGTTTTTCAATAGATTTTATGCTACAAGTACCTATATTTAAAAGCTTCAATGCTAAATGGTTATTCAACAAAACGAATGGAAATGTATACTCAAATTCAAATTCAAATTTAAAATCCTTTATTCATTTGGGTCACAATGTTACGCTTATGAACGTCAAAATAATAAATTTATAAAATAATTACTTATACTCAAATTTAAAACATTATTACTGTATGCTTCTACATTTACATTTACTGCCACGTTCGCAAAGCAATAGGTAGAACCATGAGAAAGAACGGGCAATAAAACTCACGGTCACTCTTTTTCATCGCCAGGTTTTGCATAATACACAATTTACATTTTGTAAGGTGCTACTGTTACACCTTCTATATCACTTGTATATATTTACTGTACATAATAATACTCAAGCATAATACTTTTGGTTAGCTTCCTCAGAATAGACATGGTGAAACAGGAGCATCCACTTACATTATATATACCTAATAATGCAGGCAATCCGCGAAAGTGATCAGAACCATGATGAAAATGAAGCAGTTAAATATTAAAATCTAATACTAGCCCGCAAGACCGCCATCGACCAGTCATCGCAAGTAGCACCCGTTCACGAGTATGACGCATGTGCCAGCCATCATCCCACTCGCCATATTAGAGGGACAGGGATGACCCGACACACGACGCCAGCACAAGAAATGACATTTTAGTGAGCATGACGACAACGGTATACGAACCAGCAGTAAGAAACAATGTATGGTATGGTATGTACGGTATATGACCATGACCGCCAATTACCTCCATTTTCCAGATCGTTATTATTAACATAAATTAGTGGAACGCGCGAAGGAATGCAAATGTAGAAAGAATTTTGTGAAGGTGACAAGTGAACAATGATATGATTAGGGATAAATAATGTTAAACTACATTCAACAAATCATAAAAATATCCAAATCCTGCAAAAATCATGTGTTCACGAGGCACCTCCACTTAACATGTAAATAAAATAATCGTGAGTTAAACAAGCCTAAGCCTATCCCCACGGTGTCTTATCATTTAAAAATTCCTTAATAGTGTAATAACCCCTTTGTAAAAGAAAGTTCCTAATTGTCCGTTTGTATTTGTGCATGGGTAAATTCATTATTTCAAGAGGCAATTTGTTGAAAAATCGTATACCAATCCCCGCAAATGAGTTCTGAACTTTATGTAGACGTTAGTTAGTTCCCACCAGTTTATGCTTATTCCTTGTGTTCACTTTGTGCAAATCACTATTTTTGCGGTATAGAATTAAGTTTTGCTTAATGTACATTAAGTTAGCATATATATATTGCGATGCCACTGTCAATATATCTACTTCTTTAAATGTATCACGTAAAGAATCTCTAGCACCTCACTTATAAATTGCACGTATAGCCCTCTTTTGAATGACATAAATAGCCTGTATATCAGCAGCTGTACCCCATAACATTATTCCGTAAGACATTACGCTGTGAAAATAACTGAAGTAAATTAGTCTAGCAGTATCTATATCTGTGAATTCCCTAACTTTTCTAACTGCAAACGCTGCAGAACTAAGTTTTACTGCGAGACAGGATATTTGGGCGCCCCACTGAAGCTTACAATCTAAAGTTACACCTAAGAATATGGTTGATTCGACTAGTTGAATTGTTTCCTTATTTAAAATTATATTAGTAGGAACACTTTTGACATTAGGCAAAGAGAATTTAACACATTTGGTTTTGCTTGAGTTGAGTACCAAATTATTTGTCGAAAACCAATCTAATACTTGTGCAAGAGAGTTATTGACGGTACTTTTAAGACACCTGTATCAAATGGGAATAATTTAAATGATATTGTATTGTGACGGCCTGTGTCATGTCAAGTTGTCATCACTACGGTTTCCAAGGACTATTGACGTCTATACGAAAAACTAGCCGGTCGTCAAACACAATAATTAGCATTGATCATTAGCAAAGAGGTTTCAAGACTATTTTATTGTTTGGAAATGACAGTTTTTAGTTTGATGACGTATACACTCTGTCAAGTGTTCGCCAAATTCACCAGTCATTGACAACAAGGCGATGGCCGTGCGGATAACACATTCCGTTCACGTTCTGAGGGCGTGGGTTCAAACCCCAGTCATAACAGTTATGTGGATTATGGTTTTTATGAAATTTGGAAAATGTTTATGAATATTAGGCAAATATTTAAAAAAAGATTATTTAAATATTTCGAGTAAAATTTAGAAAATTCTAGAAACTTCAGGAAGGAATGGAAAGGTTAAAAAGAGACAGGAGATGGAAAAACAAATTAAAATATTTCGAATAAAGATTAGAAAATTCAAGAAACTTCAGGAAGGAATGGAAAGGTTAAAAAGAGACAGGAGATGGAAAAACAAATGAATAATGAAATGACAATCGAAATTAGTGGATCTAGAACATTCCTAGGGGTACATAAGGCGGTGTAGATGCGCTGAGCGCCAGTTTAAGTTGAGAAGTGGTAAAGTGGAGAAGAAGAGGAAGAAGTAAAAGGAAGAAAGAAGTAGTAGTGAAATAAAGTGAAGTGAAAATTATAGTGCAGTGAAGTGCAGTGCAAAAGACGCTAGTGTTCGTGCTGTCCGCGTCGAAATTAAACGACGCGTCGTGTGTGTGAAGTTGAATAAAGTGTCATCAGTGCTACTCGGTGTTTCGTTCCAATACCGTTACCCCGTCCGTAACAATATAAAACGAATTCACCATCAATGGGACCACATCATATCAAATATGCGGTTATTTCCATGAAGTGAATTATGATAACGACCACAACTAATTTGAGGTATAAATTGGATAATTCGAAAATCTATCAATAAGTCTCATTGAGAAATTATTTATAATACTACATTAAAATCACCAACAGTGTGAATGACTAATATTATCGACCTTCAATGTTTGTTGTCATTTATTGCTATTTTATTCTCCGAAACACATAATTTGTCGTTGTTTACAATTATTGAAACAGTTATGTGCTGATGCAGTATGCAGATAGAATCCTTGAAAGCGCTGTATGCAAGGCTGGTGTGTGGCGTACAGACAAGATTTTTCTTGAAACCAGTTGGAAATTCTCGTTCAGAAGGAATAATGTCCTTATGTACAACTAACAGACACTAAGAACAGCCAAGCTTAAAGGAACAAGTTGTAGATAACATAAAGTATTAATAAGAGGTTAAGTACTAACAATCTTAGGTTAAGTACTGAGCCAGCTTCGAGGCGCGACGTCAGTGCACACCTATCCACACAAAGGGGCTTCGCCACTATCTTCAATCCACCACGCTAGAGGCAGGGCCTTAAGGTATACTCAAGGGTTCTCCCATTTTCCTAAACCTATCCTATACTTGTTGGGGTTCTTTGGAATCGGGCGACCGAGACATTTCCAGATACCTCAACATCCAACCCCCGAAACCAACCCCACCCCCGTCCTCCCTCTCTCTCAACAAAAACCAGTATGGCTTCATGCCCCAACGCGGAACAGAGGATGCCCTATATAACCTAGTAGACCACATACGCGAGGAAATCAAAAATAAAAAGGTAGTACTCATGATCTCACTAGACATAGAGGGAGCTTTTGACAACGCATGGTGGCCGGCTCTAAAACACTAACTGGTAAAGAAAAAGTGTCCCAAAAACCTCTACAACCTAGTCGGCTCCTACCTACAAGATCGCAAGATTATCGTCAACTACGCCAGAGCGAAGTTCGAGAAACACACCACCAAAGGTTGTGTCCAAGGCTCCATCGGTGGACCAACCTTCTGGAATATAATCCTCGATCCTTTACTCCACAAAATAACCAGCGACGGAACATTTTGTCAGGCTTTTGCTGACGATGTTGTTCTGGTTTTCTCAGACGAATCATCCACTGTCATCGAGGAAAAGGCCAACAGGACCCTTCAAACGGTAGTAAAATGGGGGTCACAAAACAAACTAAACTTTGCAGCGCATAAGACCAGCGCCATGGTACTTACCAAAAAACTTAAGTTCGACCTTCCAGATATCTACATGTCCGGCAACAAAATCACGATCGTGGACGAAATAAAGATCCTAGGCCTCATCATCAACAAAACCCTCACATTCACATCGCACGTGGCTGCTGTCTGCAACAAAGCAGCAAACATATACAAACAACTAGCGTGCGCAGCAAAAGTGACGTGGGGGTTAAATGGAGAAATAATCAGAACCATCTACATAGCGGTCATAGAGCCAATTATCACATATGCTTCAAGTGTTTGGGCTCAATCCACGGAGCTAAACGCGGTCCTAGACATTCTAAACTCCATCCAAAGAGGCTTCGCAATCAAGATCTGCAAAGCCTATAGGACCGTATCACATACATCTGCACTGGCACTAACGGGACTGCTACCCATTGATCTTAGGATCCAAGAAGCAGCGAGCCTATATTTAGCTAAGAAAGGCTTATCGAAAGATTATTTACCACCTGGCAAAGAGCTCGAACAAAGATTGAGTCCAGACTCAGACCCTCATCCGTCAAAACTAACAACAACGGAGTTCGAGCTCTTGGAAAACATGGATTCCGAAACCATAGAGTCCCACCACATCACTGGCCCTCAAATATACACAGACGGCAGCAAGATAGAAGGGAAGACGGGTGCTGCCCTAACGTGGTGGGAAAGAGGTCAAGAATCACATTCCTCCACATTTAACCTGGACCACTTCTGCACAGTCTTCCAGTCGGAAATGTTTGCTCTCCACAAGGCTGTGGAAATGGCAAGTCTCAGTAGTGAGCCAATTATAAACATCCTTAGCGACTCAAGATCTTCGCTAGAACTATTGAGAAACCCAAAAGATACCACATCTCTAACAAGATCCATCAAACAGGGAATTAAAAAGATTAAAGCAGAAGGAAGAAAGGTCAGGCTTTTCTGGCTCAGAGCTCATGTGGGTACAAGCGGCAACGAGCGTGCTGATGAACTCGCAAAGCAAGCGGCACTAACACCAAAGCCAGCTCCAGACTACGATAAAGTCCCACTCTCCTTCATAAAGAAAACTATTCGGGAAGAAACCATCAAAAAATGGCAGGATAGATATGAGGCCTCCAGCACAGGAGTGATCACTAAAAAATTCCTCCCTAACATTAGTGCAACGTATCGTGTAGTGCGCGCAACCAAGCTGACTCCAATCCATGTGCAGGCCCTCACAGGTCACGGTGGAATAGGCGAATACCTACACAGGTTCAAATTAATACCCAGCCCTGGTTGCGAATGCGACGAAAACATCACGGAGTCCATCTGGCACATCATACTAGACTGCCCCCGCTTTCTAGTATACCGAATAGACCTCGAAACCCAGCTGAACATCAAGTTGACAGAGGATAATATATCAAAAATATTAGACAACGACAAATCCAGACCAATACTCCTACAATACCTACAAAAAGTTGTTCGCATTGCAGCGAAAAGACACAACACCAGGGACTCAAACACCATTCCCACTGAAGCTACTCAAGACGGCGTAACAACACAAAACCTCCAAGACCTCACACAACCTGCCAAGCGGCGCGAACACCACTCCACAGTCATAAAACTTCTGGAGATGGGTGAGCATGGCGCCCCTGGCTTAAGAACAAGAAATGTGGTCCTGTTCATGAACACTAACTATGAACGCTTCGGGATAAGTTTCTGCAACGCTGGCGGTTCTAAAAGGGTCACGATCTCACCAGGAGCAGCGCTGTTAATTAAAGGAAGCACCACAAGAACCAGCATAAAGCGCAAGAGGTTCGAAGCGCTCAGTGAACTCGACATAGCGGGGCTAAAGAGTCGTTTAGTACGTACGCGTAATAAGACTTTATTACTCTTTGACAGAAATGCGACCGAGTCCCAGTTCACCCAGGCATGTTCTTTACTCCTCAAAGTAGCAGAAGCTAGCAAAGGCAAAGACCCCATCATCACCCCCACAATCATCAGCGTGGACGTAATGTCAGTGGATTTTGACAGAGGCGAGGTACCAGACTACGTCGGATGCGTCAAAGCCTCTGAATACCACGAGGTCGTGGCATATGAGAGCAGAGGGCAAGATCTAAGTTTCCTAAGACCCAAGAAACTACCCTCACCCCCAACCTCGCTCACAACACAAACACCCGAGACATCCACCCTACAGACAGGCTCCGAAAAACTACAGCAGAAACTTATAAGGGAAAAAGCAACTACATCCAAGTCGTCGTCACCATCAAAATCATCCACACTCTCACCACTCCTCAGCGCCATTAGTGCAGCCACAAAATGGGTTCCCCATTTCACTGGCAAGAGGCTGCTACATAGACCAACGATGCCAGTAATATCATCGGCAGTTGAGGATTTTTTCAAAAAGAAAACAACAGCGAAAACAATCCCTCCCACAACCACCAATAGAACAAAATCTGACATGGGCATAGTCCAAGCGCCTTGTCTCAAGAAAGCAACCTCCCCAATAGATCACATGGCCAACGCCTTCCAAGAATACATAGCCATTCTGAAAGCCACCAAAACAACCAAAACCACTGAGTGCAGCAACATCCTTAAGGCTTTCAATCACCAGCAAGAAGGGTTGCTTAAGGTTAGGCTAGCGGAAGCAGAGGCCACAATCTACGATAACACCACCTTGGAGGTCATCAAGGGGAAAGCCATGACCAGGCACATGGTGGCTTACAGCGCCACCAGCGGCATCATACCCCTTGACACAGAGGAGACAAAGCGAACTGGCAAAACAACCTTCAAAACCCCTGACAATGACCCCATCGTAGTCACTACCCAGGGCACTGAGATATGGCTCGAGGACTCAATACTCGAAAGAGCCTCATCACTATCAGAGAACGATCCCATCGGGAACTGGGTAGTACCAAAAATAACGTGGGTGAATGGAGTACCAGGGTGCGGTAAGACAACGTGGATCATAAACAACTTCGATCCCACAAAAGACATCGTAGCCACCACAACAACAGAGGCAAAGAAGGACCTGAGCGAGAGAATCACCCGTCGGGCAGGAGCAGATGCGGCTAAAAAGATACGCACCATAGCATCAATCCTCGCGAATGGCATCAAAGATCGAGAAAAGGCCCAGTGCAGCCGGCTACTAGTCGACGAAGCACTCATGAACCACTTCGGCGCCATCGTGATGATAATGCGTATTGTGGATGCCAAAGAGCTTCTACTTATAGGAGATGTCAACCAACTCCTCAACATCGACAGAGATAACCTGTTCAGGCTCCACTATCTTCGCCCAAATCACCTAACCAACATCTCCCAAGAATTGTTGTGCACACACAGATGCCCTTGGATGTAGCGTTTGCCCTAAATGAAATCTACGACGGCATATACTCATCCAGCAAAGTGATCAAGTCCATACACTTAAGTCAATGCAAAGGAGTCGAGATCCCCAAAAACCTTAACAACACCCTTTACCTAACCTACACCCAGGCAGAGAAGTATGCCTTACAAGACCAAGGGTATGGAAGCGAAGAGGGATCCAATATACTAACCATCCACGAGGCACAAGGACTTGATTATGAAACGGTCATCCTAATTAAAACAACATCGAGAAGGCTACAACTACATAATAGTGTACCCCATGCAGTGGTTGCGATCTCGCGTCACAAAAAACACTTCATCTATCATACTGATGACAGTGATGACGCGGTAGGGAACCTAATAAGGAGGGCTATCGCAAGCACCATCAAAACCATCCATGAGTACAACTTAAAAATGGCAATCCACCACAGAGATGACCCAACAATGGATCGGCTGGCCAACCAACATCCCGGCCAGCCAAATAGTTAAATCTCCCTTAACCTGAAGACGACACAAAATTTGGCACGACCTCCTGAGGGCCTGAAGAGAATAGCCTTCAGCCAATCTCTTCAGGCCTTCAGGCAAAACCAAAACCAACAGGCCATCAGCCTATTTTTGTAAAATCAGTCAACCAAATCACGGTTGGCATGGCCTTCAGCCATATTCAACCAAAATCATCTCGAAGCGATGCTGCCTGGCATTTGGCAGTCAATTTAAACAGGCGCAATGAAACGTAAAGTGAACAGATCAAATAAAATTAAAGTAACTATAACAAAGACATGGACCCCGAGTCCGTGGAGAACATGAAAGCAATCTCAAAAAAAAAAAAAACATAAAGTATTGTCTGACTGCCTCCGTAGTCCAGTGGATAGCGTATGCGACTGCTGATTGGAGGTCCTGGGTTGGATTCCCGGGTCGGGAAAAAGTATTACTGGGTTTTTCCGAATTCTCATTAGCAGCACGAAGTCTGGTGATGTGCCCGGTTACGGCAATAGGCTCGCCCCCTATAACGTGGGACCGTGAGAAAAAATCATAGCGAAATGTGAGTGTAGTGTTACTAATGTAACACCTCTGCCTAGCCCTTCGGGGATACAGGCGTGAGACTATAAAAAAAAGAAGTATTGTCCCGTATGAGATCGAACCCACAACACTCGGCGCTGTATTGCCCGGTAAAGTGATGGCCCGGACACAGCCGTGCAGTCAATTCTCTACAAGAAATTCTTATACAACATGACGAATATAATTTTACCCATCTATTTATATCATAATTTTATTTGGCCGATGTCGAACAACTCCAAACTTGTGCAAAGAGCTTAAGTTAAATCATCCCAGCTGTCCTTCCTGAAAATATTGTTGGTAATAGTTACAAACTAATAGCGTAAATGAATAAATACGTTGGTAGCATCCTAATTTAGCGTACAAGACTTATTTTCTTATGGTGGATTTATTTGTATTATTTCGTACCTTAGTGAGTTTATTATTTTAAATGTACATCGAATGGCAACACAGGACGCTAATTTGATCACTAAAAGTATTTGATTAATAAGAAAGTCTTATATAACTGTGTTCCTCTGGCCTTGTAAAATATCAGGCTTTTACGTCATCATCATCGTCGCCTCGTTGGTCTCGCGGCATCATTGTACGCGTGGGATTGGGAGGACTCAGGTTCGATTCCCGGGTCGGGCAAAGTGTTATTGGGTTTTTCCGTTAGGAAATTCTCAGTAGCAGCACGGAGTCTGGTAATGTGCCCGGTACGGAAATAGGCTCGCCCCCTATTACGTGGGACCTAAAAATTCATGGCGAAATGTGGGTGTAATGTTATACCTCTGCCTAACCCTTCGGGGATACAGGCGTGAGTCTAAAAAAAATCATCGTCTGCTTTGACCTAGGTGCATTCAAGACTTATGAGTACCTTGGAGTCCCAGATTTGCATTCGAGTGACCGTTGTTTGATGACCTCTGCAACCAAAACGATAGATCATGCTTCTACGACAGCCCAATAAAAAAATATTGTCAAATCTTTTTCAATCACATAAATTATCAAGAAGGGTCGCGAATTGCGTTACTTACAAAAATAAAATTCCGTCACAAAGCCGAATGACGAAATCACTCTAGTCCCAACCTCTACAATAATAAATTCACTCGTCTCAAAAAAGCAAGCTACTCCACCAATCAAATAAAAATAAAATTGCTCATAAATCTCGAAATAATTCCGCACCACAAACAGGTGAAACAATTTTTTTCAATAGCAGCAATAAAAATAAGCACCTTACCTTTTGAGAATTAAAGTGCTCGTTGATCCTTTATTTTATTTAGGGTTTAGGTGCTCGAAATGCGTTACGTTAGGGGAATAATAACGAGTCATAATATATAATCCTGTTCTACTTTCTATTTGTATAGTTACTGTATTTCGTTCGGTTAGAGATTAGAGAGAAAATTGCTTTCGTGATAAAGAATATAAGATCTCGTTGCTACCTCGAGTTAGGTGTTTTTTTTAATTTCTTCTGAGGCTCAGTTGTCCTTGTTATATTTTTTCAAAATGCAGTTTTGATCTAATGTCATCGGCTACTCATGTCACAAATAGGGGATCCCCCTTTTTCTCATAATGGTTTTTGTCCTAATTTAAATTGTCATAATAAGTTAGGCATAATTTTCTTTGTCATAATAATACTGTACCATAATTGGTTTTTAGCATACTGTGTTATTAAGTATAAATATTGTTTATCCTATTGTTTTTATTCTTAACTTTGGTATGCATAAAGTTGTAAAGCATATTGTTTATTTGTCTTATAGTTATTTGGGATAAAGATAAAAAAACATAAAGGAAACGTACTAATGTCTTATAAAAGTTTAATACAAAGTTTAGGTGCGACTGTAACTCAAAAAGGACGACCTAGCGGTCGACGCCCGGTGGGTCGTCCTAGATATCGCTGGAATGACGAAGTCTTAAAAGATCTAGCAGGACTTCGTAAACTGGACTGGAAGGAGTGCATCCACAACAGGAAAAGTTGGAGGGATCTCGTGGCAGAGGCGAAAACTCACTTTGGGTCGCTGCGCCACCACGAATGAATGAATGAATGACTGTAACTCAAGTAACTAAATAGGTTATGTTAGGTTCTCTTGTGACCTCGCACTCAAAAATAGGAGCCCTGCGACGCAGGACTCCGTCAACTTGGTTTGGTTTGACGAGAGCAAGGTATAAAATAGTGTAATATTGTTATTAAACATTTTGTAGTTAATTTTTCGGAGTATAGTTTGTATGCTTATAATAGTTATGGCTATGCGTCGTTATGCATATGTAAACTTATGCTTTGAATAGTATGCTTATTAAATATTATGCTTATAGTAAAGAGGATTAAAAAATTATGATTACAAAGTTATGGCAAATGAATATTATGGGTAACTAATGTTAGGACAAGTAACATTATGCAATGTTAAATTATGACATAAAATCGTCCCCCCCGTGGGATCTCCACCTTGTCGTGGTGGGGGGGCTTAGTAACCGTGGATTGGTCACCCGCGGTGAAGCTAAGAGGGATCCAGGAGGGGACGCTCCGCGTGGGCTTGACGGAGGCCTGCGCAGGATGCGTCCAAAGGGGCGGGTGCGAGGGACAGTTCTTCTGTCCCTCGCAGTCGGGTGCGGTCGCGGGAGGAGAGGCGTGTCGGTGTTGCGTTGCTGCGCGCCCTATCTCCCGCGACCAAATGGAGGCGCACCATAGTTTCGTCGCGGTGGGGCCGCAGAGGAAGAGGAGATGCGGTGTTGCGTTGCCATCCTCATCCACCGCCACGGGGGTTTTGTTCGGGGTCCCCCTGAACATATGGCGGGCCAATACCCATCGGGGGGTAGCGAGGAATGCTTCAGCGATACCCGACCCTCCGACATACGGGTACGTGAGGAATACGGGTTGGTTTTTAGTCAGTATGAGTCTGACAGTCCCCTTCGCTCTTCCCCCAGGGCGGAGAGACTCCATGAGGATTTTCCAACCCGACACCAAAAGAGACATAAAATCGTAGGAATAAAATATAGAACCCACAAATAGTATTCTCCTAAATTAACTGACATTTGAATTTTATTGGAATGTTATCGTGATTAGATCATAACTTGAACAATGTGTCAACGTCGAACTATAGAAGTCAAATTTAACGATAATGAAATTAAATTAGCAGAATACCGATTCTGAGTCAATTCAAAATATAATCTCATTTCGTTCAGTATGTAATTTCAATCTCATATAAAATACGAGAATTGGCCCTCTGGTCACAGACAAATAGCCTACTAGTATTAAGTGGTTATGCATGCATTGACATACTTTACGAAGTCGAGTGTCATATACAGCAAAAGTATCACACCGAGGTATCAAAGATCCTTTTAAATCTCTTTTGAAGAAGTTCAAGTTACGATACTCGTAAAACACAGCTACAGATAGTTTTAAATTTTGCTACATGTAACAGCCCGCAGGTACTACGACGGACAGGCTGTTTTTCTCGATCCGTTTAAATGTGAACAGTGTCATATAAATTATACTGCCACCGGCTCGTGCAGCTCTTTTGATGGAAAACAGCTGGTCCATCTAAGTGGGAACTGAGCAAATGAGAACATATGAATAAAGAGAAAGAGTGCTTCATCCCGGACATGAAGTATTTCAAATAAAACATATTTATGGCTTGTATTTGCATTTCAGTTAAAAAGGACAAGACGACCCATTTTACAAAATACATGCAATTTCAACATTTCAGATTAAAAAAGAACGTGAAAACGGTTACCTACTACCCTTTTCAA
The DNA here is from genome assembly GCA_944739405.2 of Euclidia mi. Classification (NCBI taxonomy): domain Eukaryota; kingdom Metazoa; phylum Arthropoda; class Insecta; order Lepidoptera; family Erebidae; genus Euclidia; species Euclidia mi. The sequence goes on along the minus strand of OX123181.2, from coordinate 9,018,905 downwards.
AGTGTATCAAGAGCCTTAAGATACAGTTATTAGCAACATATTTCCCCATAAGGAGCAAAAAAACTATATTGTTTTTTGTTTTTCATGTGAGTGTGTGGCCAACTCTGGTGTCGGAGTTTTCAGACCGCCCAAAGGCCTCCGACATGGCCTAACGACCCTTATCTTTAGACAAGAGCCGGGACCGACAGCTTTACGTGCCCTCCGAAGCACGGTAACGCTCAGATGAAAATGCCACACACGGTCACCCATCCAAGTGGCAACCTGTGCAAGCGTTGCTTAACTTTGCCGATCTGTTACGAACGGCAAGCCAAGTCTCGCTATGAGCGCTACAAAGAAAAAAAAAAAAACTATATGTAGGTATAAGTTAAAAGCGTTTCTCACCTGTAAAATGACATGTCGTTACTTTTTCATAAACTATAATAGTAATATGGTGTTTACAAGAGATGGTAAGAATGAAGAAGATATTGCAAGAAGAGTTAATGCAGGTAATAGAGTAAATGGAGCTCTGAAGGCGTTTATGTACAGTCAAAACGTGTTCAAAAAGGTACGTTTGGCTGTGCATAGAGGGATGTTAGTAGCTACACTTAGGTATGTATAGTAGTAAAAGTCGGGTATGGCAGAATAGGCATGGAACTAGAATAAATGCTGTAGAAATTAGAGCACTGAGAAGTATGTGTGGAGTGTCTTTGACCGACAGAGTAAAGAATTGTGTGATAAGAGAGTGGTGTGGGGTAAAAGAAGATGTAGTGACAAGCATCGAGAAAGGCATGTTAAGATGGTTTGGACACATGGAGAGGATGGATGACGAAAGACTGACAAAGAATATATATAGGGCAAGTGCGAATAGGATAGGACGAAGGGGAATACCTAAGCGAATACCTAGGCGGACGTTCTCTGACCAGATTGGAGACATCCTAAAAAAAGGACACGTCAGAAGGATCCTAAACAGAAGAGCATGCATGAGAAACTTGATGGGAGTGAATGAAACAAGAGAGGTGTGTCAGGATCGTTGCAAATAGCGTGCCGTAGTCTCTGCCTACCCCTCCGGGAAACAGGCGCTAGTCTATGTATGTATGTAGTAATAAAAATAGAAGAAAATAATTGAAGGAAAATTGAAAGCCTGAAGAAAGAGAAGAAGAGTAAGAAGGAAATATACAGACCAACTAAAGGAACAGGCTAGTATCAGTACCTATAAGGAACTAAATGAGATGACACTTGACGGAGACAAATGGAAATTGCTACACCGACAACTGCCTAGCACTTAAATGTGTGAGAGAGAGAGAAAGATATAGTAAGTAATACCACCAGTCAAAGCTTGCGCTCTAAAACCGTGAAGAAATATTCAGCATTATAAACAGCCTGTAGATAATGTTTCATCCTTTTGAAAAACATAAACGTCGGATATTTTATTGGTAGAACATTCGAACGATCCCTCGAGTGGTAACAAGCAAGAACTTTGCGTGTCAGTCTATTGGAGGCGCATAGCATTCAATAATTCACTACTACATAGAACAATGTGACCTTTCGGATGATTCTTTTCCTAGACTGTTTTCAATAAGGTTAGTACTTGGTCCAGTTAGGTTACGTGAAAGAACAATCACGTGTTTTAGCTGTATTAATAAAATGATTATACAAGTATTATAAATGGGAAAGTCTATGAGGATGGGTGGATGTTTTACTCTTTGGTGCAAATTTCAATGACCGGATTTTGAAAAAATTTACAGTAATATGAAATTTATACATCAGAAAAGCACATAAGTAACCTACTTTTTGTCATCAACTGGCCTAAAAGCGGGCAGAGGCTAATTATTTCGTAAATCTGGTAGAACATTAAATTTCAACGGACTGGGATTTTCCCAGTCCGTTGAAATTTAATGCTAGAGAGTTGCAGTGGTTATCCTAATTAAACTCACTGTGAACAATAACTACGACTGCTATTAATTCGAGATTTATCATTTACCTTACACAAAACTACTGTACCTAATGCATACTCCTCAAATACGTTATACTCCCAAAATACTCCTCAAAATCTAAAAAACTGCTGCGTAATCGCCCAAAACAGCAACTCTCAAGATTGACAGCTTAGAAGCAACATATCCATACCTTACTACACAGCAAAACATTCTTCCCCTAGCATCTTTTATTCGCTCCTTACAATACAAAAATCTTAGCAACAAATACACCGGAACAATAACTGTCACGTCTCCAAAAAGGGGCCCCAAAACCATACACAATGTAGGGGATTAAATGCTGCTTTATAAAAGACTGGTGCACTTAGCTGAATGAACGTTGCGCCACTTCGTTAGGATTGTATCATCTGGGGCGACTTGCAGTGCATTCGACTAGACAAATATCTAAACTAATTGAACAAATAAATGGGGCGATGTGAAAAATTTCTTTAAAACTACAAAGTTTATTGGGTAAACATAGTCATCACGCGTTTTGCGAAACAAATAAAAAGGATTCGATAACTAAATTTCGCCGCACTGATTCGCTGAAAAACGACCGTGTTTCGACAACGAATAATAGAATTTTGTATTCGTACCGACTGCATGCATAGACTGCCACTAGCCTGACCTATATTAATTTAAACGGCGGCGGATTCGAATAAAGAATGGAAATTTTCAACATGTTCTGAGGAATTTTTTGACTGTTCATAAAGTTTATGAACTCTGTGTGATCGCAATTTCGTTTCACTATTGCTCAGGAAAATGTTTATTATTTGCTTGCGATATGAAAATGCCTCTACTCTTCACAGTTATGTGGCTATGCCGCGTTCATTTCAAGCAGGCCGTTCAAAGGCTGCAGTAATTGACGAAAAACTTAGACGTAGTCAAAAACGCTCATTAGGTATGTTTTCTTTTCATACCAGCGAAGTACACTACACTTTTACTTACATTACAGCACGCCTAAATAGTAAGTAGGTTTGTATCATAACAACTGATCATTCTATATGGTGATTTTTTACGTAAACAATAGTCTCTTCTTTCACCGAAGTGTAAGTTACCAGCTAGCATAGCGTATATATTTTTTTTATGGTAATAGGCGTCAAACGAGCAGACGGATCGCCTGATGGTAAGCAATTACCGCCGCCCATGGACACAAGCAACACCGCAGTCACAAGTACGTTGCCGCCCCTTGGGGTTGGGAAAAGGGATAGGATGAGGAGTGGGATGAGGGAGAAGGAATAGGGGATAGGGCCTCCGGCACTCTCACTAACCGAACGAAACGCAACAGTTTAGGTACTGTTACTTTACGTCGATTTTCTGTGAGAGGGTAGTACTTCCCCGGTTGAGCCGGCTCATTCATGCTGCAATCAGCAAGGCTCTACTACCTTGTAAAATTGCGTATTGCAGAGATATTCAATCACGTAACGTAGCTACCAATCTAAGCAGAAGTTGTAATGTATCTGCAGCAAAAAGTGTAAATAAATCTACATAAGCATTCCTCCACACTATATTAACTCACAAAACTACCACACAAATACACGAAAAGCAGTATCCAAGTAAAAAATCTTATTCATCCCCATTTACGTGAAACATCGCAAACGAGACTAATAAATAAAACGCGAATCAAAACAAACAGACATAGGATCAGTGTGTGTCCGAAACACTGATTGATTGAAGATAAATTCGTATAAAAAACACACAAGGATGGTATCAAAGCGAATAATCAGCGAGACGTGTGCGGGGGCAAGCGGCCTATCGGCAACGCTGATACAGACGACAGATAGTTAACAGTAGATTAATCAAAGATTACTAATCCATGGATTCGACGACCAGTGGAAAATACAGTAAGATTCAGTTGCCATCCTTCTAAAAATTATTGGCCGTTCTGTCTTTTTTTTTGTATACATCTTCTGCACGCGACTTCACTCACTTTCAGGTTATTGGGACCAAAGGTGACCCATGTGCTATTCTGTTATATAAGCTATATTACTGCAAAGACGTTTCATTAAACTGCCTCCGTGCTCCAGTGGATAGCGTATACGACTGCTGATCGGAGGCCCCGGGTTCGATTCCCGGGTCGAGCAAATCGGGCAAAAGTGTTACTGGGATTTCCGAATTCTCAGTAGCAGCTCGGAGTCTGGTGATGTGCCCGGTAACGGCAATAGGCTCGCCCCCTATTACGTGGGACCAAAAAATTCATGGTGAAATGTGGGTGTAATAGTACACCTCTGCCATCGGGGATACAGGCGTGAGACTATAAGTAAATAAATAAAAGTTTCATTAAAATCCATTCTGTTGTTTTTGGGTGAAAGCGATCTTATAACTCATGAGAACCATAAGAGTCTTATTATAAAAGAAGGACTGAATAAATATCTGATTTAAATACGCGTTTTAACTTAATAGATAATATCTTGAAAATGGTCTCCTAAAAATGTAACAACTAACTCTTTGTTGGAATCCAATTGCGATTCATAAGTCTGACATTGCTAATGACCATGAAAATGTTCAACTTAAATGCACGTTGTTCTGAATTTAGTCCGAGAATTTTAGTAATTTAAAAATACTGGAAAATTAAGACAACTGTGCTTGCTTTTTCAGTTTTTTTTCTGTTTGCCACATGATAGTAGTACGCTTGTTTATTAATGAGATGATTGACGATAATTTCTTGATCAGCAAGTATAAGATGAGTGATTTTTTTAAACACGCTTTGAATGTAAAACATTAACTAGATTCACAATTCTATTTGCTTACTGTATTTGACAGATAGCTATTTTATGGATGACATGCACCTCAAATCTAATCATACTGTAAAAGATTATGAGAAAAAACAATTTAAACACGAGAGATTATTAGTTATTTGAAGGCTTTTCTGTTATTTTTTTTGACAAATATGTTATTGTTCTGGTGGTTTTGGTGATTGATAGCTCTGACGCATTTAAAACATAAAGCCAAACCTGTCTTTCTAGGCATATTGTGCAAAGAGAAAACAACAGGCAAAACGAATAACGATGCAAGAAGTAGTCTTGCATGCAATGCAATCTACATCTCATATTCATACGATACTAGTACTGAATCCGTCTCAAAATAACTCGACCAAACATTTTTGTACTGTCCTCGTAAACCAAAAAATGGGGTCACATCAGCGACGGGAGTCCTATATTAACCTTCTGTGCCATAAGATCCGATATCGACGAAACCTATCGGCTGTTCAGAGACACATCAGTAGCACAGCTAGTCAGTTCATTACACTTTACTTAGGCAAAGCTAATCTTCCAGTAATCACGTTCGTACGATACGTTTACGCCAAATTTGTCTTATTTACGTATTTTTCATCCCTTGGCGGCGTTTCTCAATGTTCGGGTCGGGATTACCCGGGGGTTATAGTCGAGTGACAAATTGGTGCATTGAGAAGCGAGTAGTTTTAAGTAGTTGACAGATTTTTGAGATCTGGTATTACTGCAATAAGAATATAATTATTGCGAACTTAGTAATCGCGCTCCTATAAATGTTTAAAGCCTTTTATCATCTTCGAGATATAAATGTAAGCAAGAAATAAATATTTACTATTAATAAATAATAGTAAATATTTATTTCTTGCTTACAAATTAATACCTCTTAAAATAACTGATGACGATGATATTTGTGAGACTGATTGTTGAAATTGTTTGATGATAATGTAAGTTTTTTATGCTTGTTTAATGTAATAGTTTGATGATAAGCTTACATTTGCGACATGTTTAAAATTTATTGAAATATTGGATCATCATATTATGTATAATTCACATAATATAATGAATTGAGATTTAAGTGTACATTTATTAAAATTCAAATTGTATCTATATTTGCCAATAGTATAAGCCACAAATTACAAAATGTTCGTGTATCGTGTTGTCATTACCCTAGTTTTACTTGACGCCCTGATGTTTTTCTTGTCACATCTGCTATAGTAGGCTGTTCAAACGCATGAAGTAGGTATACGAAAAAAAGTCAATTACATAGTTTAAACGAAAATTCACTCCTCAGAAATCACCGAAAATATTCAGAATCTAGTTAATATAATAATTATGTAGTATACATACTAAAGTTTGAGAAACTTTGAACATGCCCGTTTGTTTATATGAAGCCCAAGGAAAATCTCGTTACAGTGAAGGCGTTTGTTAAAGAAGATGTATTTTAACTTATTTTCTTGTGTAATACGTAAATTCTTGGGAAATACGATAAGAAAGACAAATGTGTCTATTATGTTATGGATAGAAGATTACGGCACAGTGTGAATTGTCCTTATTCCCACCTCGACAAATAAAAAAGTATGTACGTACACTGTTTTTATTTATTTTATCATCCTATAGTTGAATAGCAATTATGTTCTATGCTATCATTAAAACGTATCTTACACTTATGCGCTTGCTTCAATGAGCAATGGAAAAAAAATCATAATAGGCTTGTGTCCACTAAGAATAAATCGGTTTGATTGTAGTATCTATAGATTTATTATTATTTTAAAATGTCAATAAAGTTTAGTATTTATTATAAAAAGGTAAGATTAATGTTATTTTTAGGATCTAAAACTATAAATAATGTATTTATTCTTGTGACAGTGAACACCAATCAGAGAGCATTACGTCAAACAGTACGTCCGCCATTCATGTTGTTGACGTTTTAGTAGTAAATACAACTAAAACGGCAAACTCTCTACCTGTCAAATCGAATATAACAAAATAAAAGTGGGTACATCAGACCAGACTTCATTCACGCTTTGTTTTGTTTTGGACTTTGTGATATCACACAACCGCCATGATGGTTTACAGCGTTGTCGTGTCAAATTCAAAAAGGTTTTTAAAAAGCCGTAATTAGTAATGTTGCTGATCGATTTTTGAAGAAAAAAACAGGTATTTCAGTATTACATCTAATAAAGGAACGAATCAATCGCTAATTACATATTAGGACCCAAGCCTATTATGTTGAAAACCGACTTCTTATATATTAATCCTTTCTTTTTTAAATTGTATTATATTACTGACATGGATTAATACAGGAAGTCACAATTCCTGAATCCCGTGTATCACATTCCCATGTAAGGGTAATGACCTCGTTTTCGCCCGCGCTGCTGCCTAAGTAAGCAGCGCTTCAACCATACAAAAAAAAAGTCTCGATGAATAATAATTTCAATTTTTTTTTAATTATCTTAAATTTATAAAAAAATTTGCTTGATCAAACTTCAAACCAGTTTTCAAATATTAACAGCCATTTATATATTAATTAAACGTTACTGAACTAACATTGAAAATTTCCGGCGATGAAAAACATCAGTGACACGAAAAAGAGGACCAATTTTTAACGAAATTAATTCATTGAGTTCGACAACTCACTTTTTCCAGCTTTTAATAACCTTTTTTTAATTAGTTGGCTCTCAAAGAGTTTCCTTTATGAAGTAGGTCGAAGAGTCCGCTTTAAATTGTTCTTATATTCATTAAACGCCTTTGAAAGAGTTGTTGACCTTTAATTTGGTCTTTAGTCGTCTTTTAAATAAGTTGTGCAAAGTATTTGCTCTGCTGCAGAAAAAGAGGGATATGATTACTCTACAAAAGACGTCGCCCGCGGCTCTACCTACTTGAATTATACACTTAAACTTCCCTCAAGTATCACATTGTCTATCAGTGAAAACAGTACAAAAATCGTTCAATAGTTTTTAAGTTTATTGTGAGCGTACTGACAGATAGGACGCGGCGAAGACTTCATTTTATTATAGCTAGATGATAGATAGATGTTTATTGAAGTGAACTGCTGGAACAGAATCAGATTTCTATAAAGATATCTGACTTTCTGTTAAATTAGATACCTGAATACTAAAATTTCAATACATTTTGTTCTTCGAAATACACGGGCATCATAACTTTTTGGTAATGCTACAAGCAAAAATCTCCGAGCTCGATAATAGAAATAAAATACCCAAAAAATAAACGATGAAATAAACATCCTAGATTCAGATAAAGATGTTCCACGGCGAATGATTCGATAAGGAATTTCACAGTGTTGTTTTTCTCGGGCGCATAATAAGTTGGCTGTTCAATGCGTTAGACTAACTTAGTGCATTTTTATCCTCACTCTGCTTCGAACTTTACACCGGCTCATAATAGCAGAGCATGCCAGCAAATAGAGCAACTTACAACGCGTTGTGGCTAGCGGAGCGGTTAGCGGAGTGACTTGCAGAGCGGAACGACTAACGCATCGGTTAGCGGAGCGACTAGCCGAGCGATGGGTAGAGCTTTGAGCTGGCGTAATGTTTGACGAGCGGAGCAGGTGTAACTTTTATACAGAGTGTCGGTTGTCTGGCCTCTGCAATCTGTAATAAGGAATAGTGAAATTCATGGTTTCACCAGTATCAGTTTATTTGAGGACACTGACTCCCCATAGCGTTTAACGTGCTCTCCAATGCACGGGGCAAGCGATAATTAACTTTTTAATACAAACATAACTTCCAAAAGTCAGTATAGTGCACCGTAGATACAAACCCGATACCCTCTGCATGACAGTCTGTTGGTATCTCCACTAGGCTACCGCTGCCCAACGCTTTGAACGGTCGTATTTACTCAAAATAAATAATGGAGCCTTCTATAGCCGCTGCCTTATAAACAAACTCGCAGGGAACTTAAGTTTGCACTTCAAACAGAAATGTGTGAATTATTTACTTTCGTTAAACAACTTTATGTTATTCAAAGTAGTTTTGGTCAAGAGAATTAGTCGATTAGATAACACGATTGTAAATTGTGTTTACAGGCAGTTAAAAAGAGTTAACATAGCTTTAAAATTAAAAGATATTAGACATATACGTCAATCAGTTTTCTTTAAATTAAATTCTACTCAATCTGTACATATAAAATCCTTGCGTTACTGACTGACTGACAGACAAGCTACAGCCAAAACTATTAGACGCATGAAGCTGAAATTTGTCATGTATGTTCCTTCGGGACCGTAGGGGTGCACTAAGAAGGGATTTCCTGAAATTCCCACGGGATCGGTCGGAATCAGTTAAATAAAAAAAATGTGTGGGTGTAGTTGCAACCGTCCTCTAGTTAATAAATATTCATAAAAATCATGTTAGGGATGTAATTAACAAATCAATTGAGTTTCATTTACAATTCAATTTATTTCCTTAATCTTAAGGTAGACCGACAATCTGGTTAAGATTGTGGGAAGCGATTGGATGCGGGCCGCTCAAGATGGGTCTGTGTGGAGAAACTTTTGGGCTGTGTTCAACGATGGACGTCTCTAGGCTGATATGATGACATGATGACTTAATATTGAAGGGTATTAATTACAAATATTTAGTTTTTATGAGGCAAGTAACAAAATCAGTTAAAAGTATGGCTGTTTGTATTAGGTCCAACTTGTGCTTCAAAAGGTTAAAGTTCTCACAAATAACTGCGAACTAATTATGCTGGTTTATAGCAGTAAATAGTTACCTCAATATAATTAAGATTATAAATAAATTACTAGTTTTCTATTACAAGTCCTTTCCTTAGTTCCTTATTCAATGTATGCAGGCAGCCGGTAGGCAAAAATTAACGATATAATATAATCATATCTACGGAAAGTCAGTGGTGCGCGCGCTGGATTCGAATTCGATACCTTCGGCATGCCAGTCTGTTGGTACCTCCACTACACTATCGCAGCCGTAGGTTTATACTATCCCTTTAAAACAGCCCTAATCTATGTTTTCACTTAGTAAAACATTCGACTATTTTCGAACGCGTTTCAACCCTACCATTAGAAGGTATTAGGGGGCCCTAATGATCAAGTTAAAAGCCGCTTTTATATATTTTTCATGGCATAATAAGCTGTTATTTGCTGTGTACTTATCAACGCACGCAGGCGATGCCAGGGGGCAATATTATAGCAATAAAGGGGAAGTTCGGTCAACGTAGCATATTATTTCTTGTTTTCCGTAGTTAATCATAGGTCTATGATATGTGGAGTTGTGAAAGGAACGGGGCTCTGAAAATGATCGATAATTCGAAGGTTATTATTAGGTTTGGTGCATGCCTGCCTACGAAGATTGGTTCCCGTTTGCTGCTCGTTTGCTGCTTTGCTTGTGAGCCGCTTTTAGCTGTGTTCTAAGTTTAATGTATTGTATTAAAGACGAATAGTTACTTTCAAATGGACATATGTATAAATAAACTAAGTCTGTTTCTGACCGCCCATCTATTAACCCAGGATTGGGCATTCAGTATTCAATTCATGAAAATAAATAACCATTATAGATGTTTGTCAGGCAATCAGCTACCTTGGATATGCTATACCAATACTAACTTCTTCTAAACTACTACGAAGTTAAGTAATAGGTAGGTACACATACCCAAGAAAGCTGCAAGACCATGCATTCTGCAGGATACCTATAAAATCTTAGGTCGTTTTTAGGGTTTCGTACCTAAAAGGTAAAAAACGGAACCCTATTACTAAGCCTCCGCTGTCTGTCTGTCTGTCTGTCTGTCCGTCTGTCTGTCCGTCTGTCTGTCTGTCACCAGGCTGTATCTCATAAACCGTGATAGCTCGAAAGCTGAAATTTTCACAAATTATGTATTTCGGTTGCCGCTATAACAACAAATACTAAAAATTAAAAAAATTAAAATATTAAGGTGGGGTCCCATACAAAAAACGTGTTTTTTTTCGTATTTTTTGCTCAAAATTACTAACTGTCACAGGTAGACTTTATTAGGTAGCTTTAAATTTTCACAGAATATGTAGTTGTATATTACCTTTCAAAATAAATAATAAAATTTAAAAAAAAAGAAAAAAAAAAGGGGGGCTCCCATACAACAAACGTAATTTTTAAGCAATTTGTTACTCGATCTTAATAAACAGGTAGAAACTTAAAAAGTATTTAAGTATACATACAACGAACGTGATTTTGTTTTATTGATGATGGTACGGAACCCGTTCGTGCGCGAGTCCGACTCGCACTTGCCCAATTTTTTCATTTCATAAGTATTACATTTACGACATACTTACATAAAACAAATAATCAATAATGACATTTTAAACGTAAACAAACCGTTACAAACAGTCCTGTAAAATCCAGTCTTTGAACTAACAATCTTCTATCTAATTCGAATAAAGCTTACGTCCCACAATACTCACTCCCAGAAGCAAAGCTTCATAAAACAAAAACGTAATGTGTCACTTCAAATAGAAGTCGAGCTCATTCGCAAACCTCTCAGCAAACATCCAAACCCTGCCATAAAATCTCAAGCAGAAAACCTTATCGAACAATTTCCAAGATTAACAATATCATCGCTCAAAGAATAAACAGCCTTTAGGGTGCATACACGTTATACATGAACGAGGTAGCTTAGCGGTGGAAATATCCCCTAAGAGACTTAAAGATATATGATAAAGTAGTAAAATAAATTAAACATAAGATGTTTCTAAATTACTTAAGAAAAGGTAGATGAATCTGTTATTGATATAAAGAATACGTTTTCTTTTGAAATTTGAATGTATTTCTTATTACTCATTAACATTAATATTAGTATAATCTAATACAAAATAATAAAAAGCTCTATTCTGAAATACCTACTATATTAATATTTATATAATACTAGAGGACGCCAGCAGCTACGCCTGCATTTTTTTTAAATTTACCCGTTTTGGCCGATCCTGTGTGAATTTCGGGCAATCCCTTCTTAGTGCACCCTTACGTTCCCCAAGGAACATATATGCCAAATTTCAGTTTCCTGCGCCCAATAGTTTCGGCTGTATCGTGTCTGTCAGTCAGTAAGTAACGCAAGGATTTTATACATTAAGATATCCTAAAATACATACATTTGAAAGAGGAATTACACCCAAATGATCAAATTATCACGCTCATCACTCAAAGATTTGACTTAGATGAGAATCGAACTAAGTAATACTGAGCATTAGACCAACAGGCCAGCCAAAAATCTGTGTCGTGCGAGGCATGGTTTATGATTGAAACAAGCATAATCAACACAACACATCAACATAATTTTGATAGGCAATCAAAATTGAGAATATTTTTTCAGCTTCACTCACCTCAAGTGCTTTATTATTTTTCCTCGCATACAGGTCATGTCTCACTCATCTCTAGTGGAGCCACAGCTTACCAAGTATGTTTTCCATTCGCGTAGAACCAGGTTCCTTACACTGATATATACGGTGTTTATTGCACACAGAACGGATGACATTAAAAAGCGCTTAGTGGCGCCCACCACAAAATACTGGCAATTTAGGTGCCCACTTAAAAATATAGAAAAACATACATTGTTGAGGTAAGTTTGGTTTGTTCCGTATTTTTGTGTTTCTTTTTTTGTTGTGTTTTGGTTCAAATGAAGTGTGAATAATTTAGGGGCTCGTTTATGCGTTCCAACTAAAATATAAATTGAAGTTCTAAAGGTGATAATACATATTTTAAGTCTGCCTTGGGCATGTATTTCGTAGGAAATCTAAGTAACTAAATTAATTTAAGAGTAAATTGCATAAATAAATATTCGTGTAGTAAAGTGTAAAATTTTGGCTATTTTCTTATCGTGATAACAAAGCTATGGGTCCCACCCACCAAAAAAAAAGTAGTTTGGCCCTGGCAGACGCAGTAGATGGATATGATCATGCGACTCGAGAAAGGTCTACGCATAAAAAACAACCGAGGTGTCTTCGAATCCCCTCAGTCACTTAGGGTCACGCGAATCTACCAATCCCGTCGATAAAATTATCCCTCTCTTGGGCGGCGCACATTTAAACAATGTGCAGCCTTCAAAGCCTAATTGAAATTTTGGCTCCTAATTTTGTCTAAGTTGTGTTTAAAAATTTTATGTTCTTTGATGTAGAAAATGCTGTATTTGCAATTTCTTTTATATTTGTTGGTTTACTGTGCGGAAATAAAATTAAATTGTGTACACGTTGCCAAATTGGCACGAAACGAGACGGTTTAGAAAATTATGAAAGTCTAATGCTTTGTAATCGTCTCTTAGCTTGTACTGACATTGTGTTAAAATATACTACTAACGCTTTTTTAATTAGTCCGTGTTCTACAGTAGGGTTGTTTTTTTTAGGCAGCGATAGCCTAGTGGAGATACCAACAGACTGCCAGGCAGAGGGTATCGGGTTCGATTCCACGGCACGCACCAATGACTTTTCGGAGTTATGTGCGTAATAAATTGTTAATTATCGCTTGTCCCGTGCTTCGGAGAGCACGTTAAACCGTCTGTCTCGGTTGTCATGAAGACCTTTGACAGTCGTTATAGGGCGCCAGTACCTTCTAAATAAACTGACACTAGTCTAAACCATGGAATATCGCCATCCCTCCGGGTTGCGGAGGTCAGACAGGCAGTCGCAGTGAGAAGGCTAATATTCAGCCAAATCCGGTTAGACTAGTAAGCGGACCCCAGATTGAAACTGGGATAACGCTAAGAGGATGATGATGATTTTCTAGGAATTGAAAAGCTGACTGTCAAACAACGCACAGCTAAAGCTAGCAGCGCGAAATTATTCGGCGCTAGGAGCTGAAATTTGGCGTGAATTTGGATTTACTGCAATTCCCGCGGGATCGGGCAGAATCGATGAAATTCAAATACATTGTGACAACCGGGACCGACGGCTTAACGTGCTCTCCGAGGCACGGGACAAGCGATAATTAACAATTCAATACGCACATAACTCCGAAAAGTCATTGGTGCGTGCCGTGGAATCGAACCCGATACCCTCTGCCTGGCAGTCTGTTGGTATCTCCACTAGGCTATCGCTGCCTATATTTTTTTCAATTCCTAGAGAATATTAGCAACAAATACTTCAGTAATGAAGACAAAATTTCTTCCATTGAGGACGCGACTTCGACTGACATTCACCTCAACAGATCATATTCGATACACAATGTATGGTTACACTAACACTATCTAAAAACAATTGACTCTCACCAGCTGCTCACAATACTAGCGTTATTTTTTAATCCCACCCTACGCAGTACCACTTTAATATATTTTACGTATAATAAAACAAAGTAATAACCGTACATTATATTCTCCACTTTTTTACACGCACGAAGAAAATGCACGCGAATTTACTTGTTTACTGTTTTAAGGTCGTATCCACGTTACACGGGCAATTTACAAGAGAATTTTTTATTTATCAATCCGACGGAGTACGTAACCGCGGCCGTTTCAGTACAGGCCCAATATTTTTCCCATTTTCCTCCTAACTGTCAGTATGAACGCGATAAATTCAAAAACTATCAAATTGGTTTCTGTGTGGGTTTCACCAATAGATAGGATAATTCCTGCGAAACGCTTAAATCTAGTTGTTCTATATAAGCTAGTAAACATGCTTTAAATAGCGCTCTGTGTTTGGCAAATCTGTGAAGGTTGATAATTATTTTAGTACTTTAGCCGACTTATGGATGATTTAATCCTTTGAAACGGGTACGAGTTTGGTGCTTACGTAGGCCTAAACACACAGCTCGGGAATGTGGTTGATCTTAAATGTAACCAAGCATATATGTATCGTTATAATTTCCAATAAGATAATGATATTTTTGAATAAAGATTAACGGCCGGACCCGATATCTATTCGTTAATAAGGAGTTTAGAGATACATATTTAACATTTTCAGTGACGGAGCTTATGTCAAATATGCATCTTTAATCTCAAAATCCATGAATAGCTTAGATATTGAGTTCAGCGGTAAATAAAGATTTAATAAATTCGGACTGCCTCCGTGGTACAGTGGATAGCGTATGCGACTGCTGATCGGAGGTCCCGGGTTCGATTCCCGGGTCGGGCAAAAGTGTTACTGGGTTTTTCCGAATAGTCAGTAGCAGCCCGGAGTCTGGTGATGTGCCCGGTAACGGCAATAGGCTCGCCCCCTATTACGTGGGACCTAAAAATTCATGGCGAAATGTGGGTTTAATAGTTACACCTCTACCTACCCCTTCGGGGATACAGGCGTGAGACTATAAATAAATATAAAAAAACAGATTTTAAAAAGAAACAAAAATTGATAATTTTTGCTTTGTTAGGCTCTATATAACAGCACATAGGTGATATTGGGTACAATATAGCCTAGCAGATCACCAGCTTTAAGAAAAACATATAAGAGGTAACATAATTATACGTTTTTAATAGTAATTGAGTAGATCGAAAAGATATAAATTGTCACATGTGATCTTGATTTAGGCTTTAAGAATATAAGAATATAAAAATAGTAACTGAATGTGACGTAATGATAGAAGATGAAAAAGTGGAGCAAGTGAACGATTTTGTGTATTTAGGGTCTTTGTTTACGAGACATGGAAAATGTGAGGGAGATATTGAAAGGAGAGTGAAAGCAGCAAATAGTGTGAATGGCGCCTTAAAGTCCATCATCAGTAATGGTATTATCCCAAGGCAAGCTCGCCTTGCTATACTGCAGGGAGTTTTGGCGCCAACGCTGATGTATGGTAGTGAATCATGGGTATGGCAGAAGAAGCATGAAAGTAGAATCAATGCTGTGGAGATGAGAGCTTTGAGGAGTATGTGCGGAATAAGGCTGATAGATAAAGTGAAAAACAGTGTGATACGAGAGAAATGTGGTCTAAAAGAAGATGTAGTGACAAAGATTGAAAAATGAATGTTGCGTTGGTTTGGACATTTGGAACGGATGGATGAAAGAAAAAATATGAAAGGAGTGTGTCGTGCGAGAATGAATGGAAATGTCGGTAGGGGACGCCCTAGGCGGACGTACGCCGACCAAATAGGTGACGTATTGAAAAAGGGCAAAATCAGAAGTACCCATAACCGACGCGCATGCATGATGAGGTTAGTGAATGTCGAGGAAGCGAAAGAGGTATGTTTGAACCGAAGCATGTGGCGTTCCATAGTCTCTGCCTACCGTAATGGGAGACAGGCGTGACGATATAAATAGAATATAAAAATACATTATGAGTATCAGGAATAAAATGTCAAAATATGTACCAAATCACAAGCCTAGCAAAAAAAATGGTAACATTTAAACGCCTAATTGATTTCCTTTTCTTAGCTTAAACTGTTACCAACCTACTTTCTGCAAATTTTCTACCTGATTCTGCTTAACCGAGAAAATTCACACCAACCAGTCAGCAATAATAAATAAGGGGTTTTACTCTAAAATGCCGACTTCGTGCATAACTTAGAAACCGCAGTCCTTTACCCAACGCATACTGAAGTGTCGATAAATCCTTTCTAAAAATATTGTTACAAAAAGACACTGTCAACTTACAGTAGTTGGCAGTCTAACTGCAATTCTGGCACCCTTTACAGCATCACAGACAGATAAATCTCTACTTGGTATTATATATCACTCGGAGACGACAGCCAAACCATATCGATATCACTATTATGAAGTGTTTCTGAATGGTTACTAATGTAAAATTAATTTGACTAGTGATAAAGTTTTACGAAATGTTTTCGTCTCTTTTTATACATTAAAGGTAATTATTAGGCATTGAATGATGATGGCAATCACGGCTTAGGTTATCAGTAGTTAATGGATATGTCTACAAAGCTAGCCTTTGCATTACTTTACTATATAACTTCTAACTTAATTTAAATCCATTCAGTAGTTTTGACTTGAAAGAGTTAGAAACAACCATCCATCGTTAGAAACTTTTAAGAGTAGTAAGATATGATAATATTGGCGGGACGAGTCTTAACCACATATAATTATTTGACACTTGGCTTGGGCATAGAACTCAGATTCACCTAGAACCGCAGACCTTAAGAATTTCGTTTACCGATTCCTGAAATATGCTTCTATGTATAAATCTGAGTTAGTTACTTAGGTTACACCTGCCGTGATTGCTGCGTAACCAACACCGTTACATAAATATGACTATATGTACAAATTACAAAATGCTGATTGTGCAAAAGTCAAATCAAAATCACTAGAGACAATTGATATGAGTATCTCAATAAACTCTACGGACTCAGAGGAATTATTAAGTAAAAGTCTAGATGTATCCACCCATGTCCTTGCACTGTGCCGGGAAGAAATGAAAATTTAAATAACTGTTCTTAAGTCCAGCTTACTAAGCACACAAAACGAACTAGATAATGTCATTATGGAAAACACAGATTTAAGAAAGCAAATAGCTCATCTCTCACAAGAAATTGAAATGCTAAAGCAATTATGTAATAGCCCTCTATCTTCGAATCGGAAGTTACAACAACCGACAAGAAAGTCTAGTGCTAGACGCCGACTGACAGACTCTTTTAAAAATAATACACTGGAGGTGAAGGATTCTACGACACAGACAGTTCAGTCAAACTCTGAACATATCACTGCTGCGCTGGAAGATGGCTCCTATTCGATAAGAGATGGTGCTGCCGTGGAAAATGGATTAAAGCCTAAACACCACGCAGATTGCGCGCCAGGAGCAGAGTTGGAAGCACCTGCATATAATAATAATCAAAACCATAATTGGCCGGCGCGCAGAAGGATTTGTATTATTAGTGCAAACAAAAGTAATAATATAGTATCCACTGCTCAAAATACTTTTCCTGACTCACAGATATGTCATTATCTTACACCTAACTGTGGAATTCGCCAGCTAATTCAAGACATACATAAAAAACTAATAGAATATACTAAAAATGACTACTGCATAATTTTAATAGGAGAAGATGACTTTAGAAAAACTATCAATTATTTCAATTTAATCATAGACTTGAGAAATACATTAATGACATTAAAACACACAAACATTATCTTGTGTCTACCGACTTTTCAATTTAATAATTTCTCGCTAATGTTAAATTGCCGTATAGAAACTTTTAATAACTAACTATATCTAGATTTGCACACACATAACTACGCCACCTTGGTTGATTCTAACTTGGAACTAACATATGACTACATTATGTTCAACAAAAATACTGGAAAATTAAATAATCGTGGCATGCAAAACATTTTTTATAATATTCTTTTAACTATTACTTATTTAAAAAAGCCAGATCTTAGTATGTTGTCCCAAGCAGAATCAACAAATACAACATGTGCTCAAAGTAATGTGTCTTACGAGTTTTTTCTTTTATAATCATATTAAAATTTTGCATCAAAACATTGCCGGACTTTTAAACAAGTCTGACATGTTATGTGTCCATATTCAAGAAATATTAATTAAGCAGATAAATGTCGATATAATTTGTATAACCGAGCATTTCATTAAGTCCGGCTATGAAAAATTATTACATATTTCGAACTTCAAACTGGCTAGTTTGAAGTTCGAAATCGCAAGCTTTACTAGAGATAATATAAAACGCGGAGGGGCCTGTGTTTTGGTTAAACACGGCCACGAGTATAAAGAACTGTCGGACTTGAAGAGATATTCGGTAGCAGGGGTAATAGAATGTTGCGGCATACAACTAATGAATCACAATATGATTGTTTTATGTATTTACAGACCTCCAAAAATGTGCAACTTGAGTATGTTTTATCAGAATCTGGATTGTATTTTGAACAGTGTATGTAAAAAGTATTACAGGAAAGTAATCTTGTGCGGCGACTTTAATATAGATATTTTGAAGGGAAATAAAATCGCAATGGATTTTGTCTGCTTTTTCAAAAGCTATGGGCTTCAACTAGAAATTAATGAACCGACAAGACTTGATAGCCAGACATGCTTAGATAATTTTGCTCATAACTGTAAACAAAAATGTTAATCTGAGGTTATCGACCTAGCTTTGTCAGATCACACTGCGCAAATCCTGCAAATCAAAGTAAATAAAACTAGCAAAATAAAATCTTGGCGCAAAACAACTCGAGACATATCCAAAGAAAATCTTATTAAGTTTGACCAACACCTGAAAAGCCTAACATTCTCAGAGGTTTACGACGCGGATGATCCAAATACAGCATATGATAATTTCATTGATCTGTTTCTTCTATTATACGACTTATGCTTTCCTTATAAAACAATTACAATAAGTACAGAGAAAAAGATACGATGGATTTCTAGGGGCATCCGTATGTGCAGTAGGAGGCAACGCCAACTACTTTGGCAAAAAAGATTGAAACCGACGGATAGCAATAGGAGTGTTTTTAATGCGTACTCGCAAACATTCAAAAAGATCATTAAACTGACTCAGAAGGCCCAAAATAACCACTTAATCAATAGCTCAAAAAATAAATCAAAAACTGCTTGGCAAATAATAAAGAGTACAAAAACTATTGCTGAACCAATAAATCAGATAAAAAATGAGGGTAAAATAATAACCAATCCTATAGAAATTGCTCAAGCTTTTAATAACTTCTTTATTGATCAGATTTCACACGCTTCCAATAACGAACCACATAATACATATGTTGAGCGAAATCCACGTTCAATGTTTATGTTACCAGTTATAAAACAGGAAATCACAAACGCCATAAAAACGTTAAAAAATAAGAAAAGTACGGGGTACGATGGTATCTCAACCAATGTCGTCAAGTACGTAAGTAGTAGCATATCCGATCCCCTCTGCCATATTATTAACGCTTGTATAGAAACCGGAACTTACCCGACAAGACTAAAAACAGTAATTGTAAAACCACTTTTAAAAAAAGACAATAAAGACGACATGACAAATTATCAACCAATTGCTCTAATCCCAATATTTTCTAAAGTACTAGAAAAAAATATTTATCAATATCTTTACGCATTCTTGTCAAAATTTAATATATTATGTGATGAACAGAACGGGTTTCGTAAGAATAAAAACATAAACATGGCAATGTTTGATCTCTTGAAAACAGTAATGACTAGCGTTGATTCGAGGCTACCCATTTGTGCTATATATACGGATTTAACAAAGGCCTTCGATTACGTATGTCATGAAACACTTTTGCATAA
The DNA here is from genome assembly GCA_944739405.2 of Euclidia mi. Taxonomy (NCBI): domain Eukaryota; kingdom Metazoa; phylum Arthropoda; class Insecta; order Lepidoptera; family Erebidae; genus Euclidia; species Euclidia mi. Next base: position 8,999,102 of record OX123181.2, on the reverse strand, counting down.
ACTTGATGCTTACGGTATTTGTGACAATATTCTCAACTTATTAAAATCATATCTGGTTGGGCGGATTCAGTATACTGAAATTTCCAGAGTCTCCATAACGTCTAAACGGGAACAAAAATATATTTCTTCTCCGAGAATAACTAAACATGGTGTCCCACAAGGAAGCGTACTTGGTCCACTGTTATTCTTGTTGTATATAAATGATCTACCGCGGTCTAATCAGTCACCCGATAGTACTCTTCACTGACGACAGCACATTATTGATTAAATGCCATAACAAAGATCAATATGAGGATGAAATTAATAACACTCTTAAAAATGTAATTAACTGGCTGAAGAATAACAACCTCGTCATTAACATTAAAAAAACTAAAGTTATGCATTTTCACCAACGGCTATATACTCATGACATAAATGTAAATTACAATGGTCAAACTATGGATAGTGTTAAAGTAACAAAATTCTTGGGAGTTGTAATTGATCATCAACTTACATGGAAGTCGCAAGCAGAGAGTATATGTAAGAAACTAAGCTCCAGCGCATATGTTCTGTATAATCTCAGAGGAAAAGTAAATGTCGACACTGTACTCGTTGCGTATCATGGTTTGGTAGTGTCTGTGTTAAGATTTGGAGTGATCTTCTGGGGCAATTGTAGCTACAGAGAGAGTATATTTATAGCGCAGAAGCGCTGCTTGAGGTCCATTTTTAATTTGAAAATTACAGACAGTTGTATGCCATTTTTCAAGATCCATAAATTGTTAAATTTCCCATGTATATACATTCTAGAAACTGCCATCTTTGTTAAAACAAATAAACAACTATTTCCAGCTTTTAATGAAAACAGAACAAGAACAGTAAACCTAAGAAGTCAATACCAGAATGTGTTATGTACAGGGGGGTATAATACCTCTTTATTTAAAAAAAGTGTGATGGGTATGGCTCCTGTAATATATAACAAAGTGCCAAAAGTCATTAAAGACGATTATTTAAAAAGCAGCTATGGACTTTGCTTGTACAAAAATGCTATTATTCCGTGTCAGACTTTCTAAACGATCAATTAGAATAAATAAATAGATATTTAATATAATTACTATTTTTCAACTAGGTCTCTGAATGTGTATCGTTCTATTTTATAAATTGGGATTTAATCAATTAATTCAATCATACTGTCATGCAATTCTAATCTTATTTTTCGTAAATGGTATTATTTATTATTATATATCTAATTGTATTTAATTTTTAGAACATTATAATTGTAAAGTATAGTAATATATAGGTCATCTGGAATTATTGTTTGCATGATTTAATATCGTATTTTTGTAAACTGACAAGTGAAAATTTATTTCTAATATAATTATAATTTATGTTTTTGCATACCGAAAGGTAAAATGTACACGGATACTTTTTTATGTTAACATCTGATTTTGTACCTACATTTAATGCAAATAAATACATCTATTCTATTCTATTCTAAAAAAAAAGTAAAACAAAATACAACAAACAAAATAAGCAATTCACAAAAGAAAATGCAGGCACGTAACATTAATATTATATGTCCCACGGCTGCAGCAATTGGACTACAATTCAGCTTTCACAAGATCACAAAGAGCGGGCGCCGAATTGCAACTGGAAGCTGTCATAATGACGTAAGCTAATAATACAATATACATCGTCATTCATGCATATGATATCTTTTTCGGAAACGGAAATAATAATGCAGAATATGTGTGGTAAAATAAAAATCTGCCTCCCAAAGCAGGAACCTATAATTTTTAACACGCTTTTTTATGTCTGTAACTTCTTTATAAGAACTACGATACTTTCTAGTTATTGTGTTGTCACATTCACATTAGGTGACAATATTACAATATGATGAGCTGGTCTTTATGAAGCTCGAGGTTAGGAGACGTAGTCTTGAAAAGGCTACCAGGTAACCTACTGAGTTTGGGTTCGTTACATTCAATTTAGCTAGCTCTGTCCATTTCTTGCAATGCTGAAAATCCTGTTCTTTCAAGTTTCGCACAATCTGTAAATGTAGATAAAAGTGTATTTTATGAGAAAACCCATGAAAGCCTTTCTAGAGTACTAATACCGTAGCTGCTAATGATATGTTCTTGCTAGGCTGTCCTTCATGACCCTCATCTCAAATATCCATCCTGCAAATATATCATATCGAACAATGAATACATAAACGTTTTTGTTTAAAAAATATTCGTACAAGAATGTGTTACAGCCATTTGTAAATGGCGAACACATTGGCGAATGAAATCCATTGCTTTTAATTGTGGGCAATGAATTATGTACATTGTGTTGTAACAATGAATACAATTTATTAATTACAGAATTGCTCAACTTAAAGCTCGGCGTAATGCGTAGGGCGTAGTATATTTTATTTTTACGTGTCTTCACAAAAGACAGTGAATATCTTTCGAGTGTATAATATATGTTATTGTGTAGCTTAGATGGCTATATGTAAAGGTATAAGTTTTTTATTAATGTATACGTATATTGCATAATTATGTGCATGTGAGAGTGTCATGTGAATTGTGTGATGGATAGATGTTTGTAATAGTTGATTGATTCAGGCGTTACTTGGCGGAACTCCATTGTAACCTAATGGAAGGAAAGAGGAACCCACCACGCACCCTCGGATTGACCACCCCAACTTTTGCAATAGAAAAAGGTTGAGAATACCCAACTCCTCTAAAAGGATAAGGGATATAGGAATGGTATGGGTTCCAGGAAGATACCTGACTTGCAGTATCCCGCTGTATGCGCCGACTATTCTTCGACACGTGTTTCGCCGCTGCACGAAGCATCCTCAGGAGCGATGTTCAACGACTGCGCGTTTTCCTACCGTATGCATGTCTTATAAACGATTGTACTTTCTAATTCCTTCCGTTGCTCGACTGATGTGAGTCATTATGACGGTATTCGAATATATTCAGCAATGGGGACCCCATTACAGCGGGATACTGCAAGTCAGGTATCTTCCTGGAACCCATACCATTCCTATATCCCTTATACTTTTATAGGAGTTCGGTATTGTCAACCTTTTTCTATTGCAATAGTTGGGGTGGTCAATCCGAGGGTGCGTGGTGGGTTCCTCTTTCCTTCCATTAGGTTAGATGTTTGTTACTCATTCACGCATCAAATAGGACTGATTTTAATAAAACTTTCCGATAACATAGGTTATGTACATCAGAATAGCATATAGGCTACTATTAGAAGCAATAATTGACACTCACGCTGGCAGAACAGCGAGTAAAAACTAGTTACTTCTAAAGCCATATTTAAAATCTATTATTATGATACGGCATGTTAAAAGTAGTAAGTTCGAGTGAACAGTAGTAGCCTATAAATTAGTTTAATCGAACGTCCTATAATAACATAGAAAGAGCAATGGAAAACTATTCGCTTCGAAATAAAATGGCTGCCTGACCGGTCAATATGTTAACATCTGTTTAACTTACATACTTTAATTCCTTGCTACTTTTTTGATAGGTATTTGAAATTAAGTTTAAGCGTTTGAGAGTTACTCGCGGTTTAGAAGAATAAGTAGTGGGGTAATTCAATCACATGTTTTATAGTTAAGAAAAGACTTCAGATGCGATTTTTTTTTACATTTTCATAACTATAATAATTATCATCATCATCATCAGCCCTGTATATCAACTGTCCTACAGCTTGGCACGGGCCTCTTCTCACTATGAGAAGGGTAAGGCCATAGTCCACCACGCTGGCCTAGTGCGGGTTGGCAGACCTCACATGTCTTTCGATAACATTATGGAGAACTATCAGACATGCAGGTTTCCTCACGATGTTTTCCTTCACCGTTTAGCAAGCGATAATTAACAATTTAATACGCACATAACTCCGAAAAGTCATTGGTGCGCACTGTGGATTCGAACCCGGACCTTCTGCGTAGCAGTCTGTCGGTCCCACCACTAAGCTATCGCTGCTCATTTATGTCAAAGTCAAAGTTAAAGTGACGCTTATGAACGTCAATTTTAAAATTAAATTACTTAATGCTTCTACATTTACATTTACTGCCTCGTTCGCAAAGCAATAGGTAGAACCACAAGAAAGAACGGGCAATATAACTCGTGGCCACTCTTTTAAATCGCCAATATTATGGTACATATTTTTATTTTTGAAAGGACCTGTAACTGTTTCACATTGTACTTGATTGCTTGTAAATAGTAATTAGTTACAGACATAATACTAAAGCAATTAATGCAGTTACTAAATGAAGTGCTTTAGTTAGCCTTCCAATGTGAATATTGTGTAACAGGAGCATCCATTTACGTCGTATAATGTAGACAACTCGTGACCATGTTCAGATCTATGGTGGGAATGTATGTTACAGAAGTGACGGTATATGAATACACAAAATTAGAAAAACGTTAGTTCGCAGCCCATGATCACGAGTTATCTTATTCTTACAGTACAGTAAATTTTAATATCATCAGAAATATAAATATTAACTTGTTCTGACTGATATATCATCGCGGAACCTAAAATAGTAGAGCCTTGCTGATTGATTACAGCATGAATGGGCCGGCTCGACTGGGGAAGTACTACCCACTCACAGAAAATTTACGTAAACTATATAACAGTACCTACATAAACAGTTGCGTTTCGTTCGGTGAGCGAGAGTGTCGGAGGCCCTATCCCCTATTCCTTCTCCCTCATTCCACTCCTCCGCTCATCCTTTCTCCTAACCCAAAGGGCGGCAACGCACTTATGACTCCTCTAGTGTTGCTTGTGTCCATGGGCGACGGTAATTGCTTACCATCAGGCGATCCGTCCGCTCGTTCGCCGCTTATGACAGAAAAAAAATAGTATGGAAGGTTATCATATCGTATGTTACACAATAAGTTTATTTCTTTCTTCTTATTATTACTTATAATTTTGCATTCTCCTATTTTTACAGATCATGATGTATATGCATATTTAGGAACCTAGATATGTTTATAATTCTATTGCTTATATAAGTGTGCCACAAATGTACTAGATTCTGCATGTGTGATTAAATAAGGTTGTCTACAGATATCTATCTATCCAGGGATATACACTAGGAATGTATTCACGTCCATAAAGGCGATACCCACGTGTTAACTTGCTGGTCTGACCTTTGACCATTGTGGCTTACGATAACACAAGGTTCGACTATGTGATACCAGATAAGCCTTAAAGCCAGCGTTGGACGAACAAAGGTGAGCAAGTCTTTGTATTAAGATACAAGCATACTACCTACGCATTAAGACAGATCCCCTTTGTGAAAACGAACTGGCATGAGACAAATGAAAGTAGTTTTGAGGTATTTGGTTCGATATTGGGTTCTATTTTTGTACGTTACTAGGTATTTTTTATATTATTTTTATGTCAAGGAAACCTCCAACCCCTCTCGTCGTGTCGTCGTGGAATGTTAAGAAGACATCATTAGTAGGTAGCCGCGATAAAAGTAATCCAATGTCCAAATTTAAAGTTTTTATCTTCAGTAACGTTGATTATATGCCTTCTTGTTTACCTCTATTCATTAACATAACATAATATTAACCCTGTAACATGTTATATTATGTTACAGGCTAAATTAAAGCAATATTTTAACTAACAGGTAACAAACGACACATCATAGGAATGATGCCTATTTCAAACAAGCCCTTCACCGAATGGAATTAAGTATCTAGCGAGCGAAAAATCTATAGAAAAGCTGTCCCGTGTGGTTACTCTGGCATGTCATAAGTCTAAAACACTGCGTCCAACAGTGAACCTAAGCCATATAGAGACTCAATTACATACAAAAAAAATCATATAATTGCCCCCAGCCGTTTTGGTGTGAGTATCACGTAAACTTTTCATGCTTTATTTCAGACAATATCGGCTTCTTCATAAAGATTCAGTTCTTTTATATTCATACTCTTCAACATTCTTTAAAATCCTTGTTAAACAACATTCAAAAACTTACCCGCGCCGCTCATCGTTTATTTAGCGGCCATACCCTGTGGTCTTCAGTTGTTCCAGCCGATGGTTCCCATGACAGAGGTCTCAGAATTACTACGTACTTAGCGTAACTTACACAAAATTGAGTTTAGGGTCTGACTTAGGATCTGGCCAGCTTTGGTTATGGAACATCGCCAACTTGATAAAATGTTTTAGGAAGCCCTCTGCTACTATTTCTGTGTAATTAAACTGTTTCAATTTGAACTGAGGTTTTGAACGATGCGAGTGTTTGCTAAAATGTTCTCAATGGTTAAATATTTTCCTCATTTATATGTTGTCGATTACTTGAAACAAGTAATTATATCAATTTATAATATTGCTGTTAAAATGCTGTTGTGAGCTTATTAAAGTGCTCGCTTTAAAATATTGACTTTTCTGTTTTAATTTCCACTGTTTTAATCGCCTTTTTCTCCTGTAGGGAAATTATGCCTTCTGTTTTATTGGTACTCAAAAACACATTTGTGTTAAAAACACAGTGGTCCCTGTGTATTACATTTATTAGAATTAATATGACCACAATCATACTGTGCTTGTTTTAATAAAAACGTGTATTTTGTTAATTGAACATGACGCTACAGAGCTCAAATATTTCTCGCTATTTTCTTATCCTCCATTTTGCATGTTATTTATTGGCTAATTATCGGCTTTCACATAGATAATTTAATGTTATTTCATAGACACCGAATCAAGAAGAACAATCGTTATTACGAAATAAAGTAAAAAGCAATAAATAAAGATAGCTTTTACTAATTTGCTATGTAAACCAAATAAAATCTTACCGTAGCAAGTTTTCTGAGCGTAAATATTTAACTTCTTGAACGCCGATAACAACGCAATACCTTACAGTAGGACTTAAACAAAATTGACAAATAGAAGTCGAAAACAATTCGCGACAGTCCTTGAAGTTACTCCAATATTTTATTATAAATGTTTATTCTTCAGAGGGAAAGCGTAAACAGAAAATATTGCTAAAGATCTGTCAGAGAAATTAAAAAGTTTTAATTGAATATTAGCCAGCTGAGCGGTTACGGAAAGTTACCTTTTTCATCGCGTGCTGTGCGCTTACCGTGTTTTAAGTTAACCAGATTGAAGATACACCAAAAGTAGCCATGTCTGCAAATAAGTAATTAAATTTCAAAATCAAAGTTCATACGAGGCGGCTTTTTAAGTTTCTCTTGTGTAGGCTTGCTACTGAAACTCTTTGAGTTTTTAATTTTCAGCACTGAAATAAAACACACAGTCCGAATACCTACGTGGAAGCAAAGCTTTTTCTGTTTCAATTTGAGTCTGCAAAATCATATTACGTCGATGTAAAGCATTGTTGCCAGATGTTTGAACACAATTTCCATACAGTAGGTACATTTTCTGCATATTTGTTTCTAGAGTTTCGTAGTAAACAAAGGAATTCTTATAATTTCGCTAGTCCGTATGACACATCCTATAAAACAGAAACGGACGCCTGCATTTTATCTCTGAAAATATTTTGTACTGAACTGAAAGGCTAGGTCATGCGTTCTGATCAAACCGTGGTATTTGAAAATGACATGTTCGGTTATGAAAGCATTTAGTCAGCTAGTACTTGTACCTATAATTGCCTATCTTAGTATACCCAACAGAAGGAAAATTATTCACATGCTAAATAAACATAAAATCCATGGCATACCAACATAATTACATCGAATTTCAATAAATATTATTATGTAGGTAAATTCGATTTATCATTGAACACTATTATTGGCTTCCATATAATTGAATATGAGTATGACTATTCAAAACATCTATTAGTTTTACTATATCCCCTATTTATAAAACAATTTCATCTGGTATTCAAATATTACACACCATAACAAGGGATGTCTGTATTGTAGGGGCCTCTGTACACTCGGCAATTTTAGTCTCTAAGCGCCTAGCACAAAACAAATTCATGGAATTTCATACATAGCGCGCTGCCCGTCAGTGCAGTTTTCTTTATGGCGGCGAATTTATCACTACATAGTTTAAAACAAAGTCTGTCTTCTGTCTGTCTGTCCCTGTGTACCTATGCTTGAATCTTAAAAACTACGCAACGGATATTAATGCTGCTTTTTTAATAGATAGAATGATTCAAGAGGAAGTTTTATGCTCGTATGTATAATTGACGCGGGCGAAGCCGCTGGCGACGTCTAGTTAACAATAATTTCAAAAGAGTACACCGAATAGAAACTCGCGTCTTGTGATTCAATACCATATGTGTATGAGGCGTGCGTTTCTGAATAATCATAACGCTAAAGTAAGTATAAAACACCAGTTTCTGCCCTCGCCTTCTGAGAAAAGGTAGCCCACGTGTTATTTTGATATATGTGTGTATAAACGCTTATATACAGCAAAGTTTCAACAAATTTTGTTTCGAAGATTTCGTGTAAAAAAGTAACAAACATCTCATTATTATATCCATCCACACAAACTTTTGCGTTTACAATCTTCATCATTATCAGCCTGTCATAGTCCACTGCTGGAAATAGGGCTCTCCTATCGCACGCCAATAAGCCTGATTTTCCCGGTTTGCTCTGTTTACAATAGCAAAAGACTATTATGGAAGATTTAAGTGGCCTTGTGTACGTAGCACCTAAGTGGTTACTATCGAGTCATCTTTTCGTGCAACTTAGCAAACTAAGGGGAAATCTTAACGGTCCCCATACGAAGGGTTAAGCTACCTCTTTGATCGCAATATTTAATCTTAATATTGATTCTGTATTGTTGGTACTAGGCCCTTTATACCCACACTTTCAATAGAAAGACATGATCAATATAATGCTGTATAACTGGATAACAAGATTTTACCTTGGGAGTTATAATATTTCAGTGTACGTAGGTACTATTGATAAAATGGATAATGATGTTTATTATTGAGTATTTTCGGTAAAATCATTACAACGATAAGATTCTGTATTTGTTTAAAAATAGCCTTAGTTGGAAATAATATTATAGGTACAAAATGGCGCAAATTTTTCGCTGCTATGAATAAATGGTTATTGTGAAGTGATATCGGTGACCTGAGCTAAATTAATGTATATAACCGTCGCGTCGTCTAACCGTGTCAATAATAGTGCAGTAAGAAAGTGAATTTCGTGAATAATTTATGTGTACTGTGGAAAAATGTTTCACATGGTGTAAGAAAAAACAAAGTGACCTGCATTTATCAATTTTTTTCGACATGAAAAGGTTAACTTTTGAAACGTCCGTGACTCCTACGGTGGTGTCATGCAAACTTCTGTGATTGATCGCAAAAAAATGCAAAAAAGTTCCATTGCTGAACATCGAATTCAATCAAACGGTTCCACAACTCAGTGTCTTAAGTAGGAATCGAACCTACAACACTCGGTACGATGTGATGGCGATATCACCACAACGACCATGACTTTTCCAAGGTAAAACGCGAAATGTTTTACGACTACCGCCACTAAACAAAATTGGTAGTACCAATAAAAAAAATCAGACAAAATACGCCCACCACGGTTGCAGTTGGCAGCTCAGCTGATTCACCAACATAGCAGTGTTAGCAGTCGCCCTCGCTCGCGCTTTGTGGCCGCGCTGATCCATGATGCCACTTCTGATGACGGCTGATTGCTTGGTTCTGGGCCGGTATCAACACTTCACATCACAGTTCGTTATAAGTTCACACCAAATCAAATGTAACAAAACTGACTTTATAACTATTTTGTATTCCTGAACACGAAACGAGTGACAGTTTCTAGGTACTTGTTGCACGCCCGGAGTCTCCAAGTGATAGTTGTCGTAGCTCCGTTGAACGTCAACCGTCATCCCCCTCTTCAACTGTAGCGAACGTCACTAGACTCTGTCGAAGCGCGCCATCTTCGCACTTCCGTTTCGTAGTCAATCGACGTCCTGTACTGATGACCATTCCGATATATAATCTTAATATATGAAATCCTTGCGTTACTGACTGACTGACAGACACGTTACAGCCGAAACTATTGGGCGCAGGAAGCTGAAATTTGGCATGTATGTTCCTTGGGGACCGTAGGGGTGCACTAAGAAGGGATTTCCCGAAATTGCCACGGGATCCACCAAAACGTGTAAATTTAAAAAAATTGCAGGCGTAGCTGCTGGCATCCTATAGTATGTTGTATAGCTTTTTTACTTTCAAAGAACACTAATGGCCAGTAACTAATGGACTACTTATAAACTACTTTGACTGCACGGTTGGTGTAGTGGTTTAAGCGGCCGCCTCACCGCTTGACACTGCGCCGAAGTGTTGTGGGTTCGATCCCCACACGAGACAACACTTTGTGTGATTCTTAAATTGTTGTTTCTAGTCTGGGTGTTCATTGTGTCCGTTAGGTATATGTCTGTAAAGTCCCCCGCGACACAGGATTTAGTCCTAATGCGGGAGTTGTCTTTTTTATAAAACAAAACAAAACAAAACAAATAAAACTTATCTTAAGCCATCCTTTCAATACAGATGAATATTGACATTAATTATTTTCTATTAGCAGACTGTAAGCATAACACAAAAGCATCTGTCTGTTTTCTTGTAATGTATATAACTATCTAGGTAAAAAAAAGCAGCGATAGTCTAGTGGAGAGACCGACAGACTGCTACGCAGAGACACACCAATAACTTTTCGGCGTTATGTGCGTATTAAATTGTTAATTATCGCTTGCTTAACGGTGAAGGAAAACATCGTGAGGAAACCTGCATGTCTGAGAGTTCTCCATAATGTTCTCGAAAGACATGTGAAGTCTACCAACCCGCACTTGGCCAGCGTGGTGTACTATGGCCTTAACCTTCTCATAGTGAGAAGAGGCCCGTGCCCAGCAGTGGGACAGTTTACATATAGGGCTAGTCAAGCAAAACGTACCTTTCTAAAAATAACGATTATTGTTATTCTAAGGAGGTTTAGTATCTATAAATAACATTTTCCCATTACCTGTACTAAACAGAATATCTTAGAATGCCATGGTAACATAATCACTCACGTTTTACTATGTGGTCGCGTCAAAAATTAGACCCACGCAACGATGTGCCTGGTTGTTGGCGATACACGTTGAATAAGGCCGGTATTCACCCACACTTTAACAGATGTTTAAATTTGTAACCAACTGTTTAGTTAAATTTTCATGTTCACCATACCTTATACGTCAGTTAAAATGCTAAATCGGGCGGTTATTTTAACCGAGCCTCGCATCCATGTTTAACGCGTTTAAACGTTGGTTATCGCTGTCATTGTGACATTTTGTTTACTATAGTCCGTGCCACGAGAAGATAGACTTTTTGTAAACAAAGAATTTCTACTAAGTGACTTAGCGATAGTTCTGTCAAAAACAAATAATGTGAAATCCATTGAGCGCAACGGTACATAGATACGTGTCATTGGAAACTAATATGTAAACGGATCGGGTTTTTATCGATATTGTGCGCTGTCAATAGGATCTTTTAATGTTTTGAGGTACTGGCGCCTAGAATGTCAACATTTGGCGTTAATTCATTGAAATGTTACATTCTTGGCCTTAACATGCATTTATCAGAGGACAAAATATTTTTTTTTATTATCAAGAAGGGGTAAATGTAAAGTTAAATACAAGTTTATAGGATCGCAACACTCTTTCCGCTGCTGGCATCTCGAAAAAGCGGGTGAGAATAGCAGATGACAGAAAATTATTTATACCTAAAAAAGAAATTGCGTTTTCAGACTACCGTTACTTGTTAGATTTTGTTTAAGTTCATACTGACGATTTCATTCACAGAAAACGGGAAATCTCCATGCCTAGAATTTTTTATGCAATGTACTAGCTAGTTCTCTATAATATTATTCATTGCTGGTCAATAATTTAATATTTTAGGATAGGTATGCTACATTGAGCGAATGATTTATTGTCTATGATTTTAAAAAAAATCGTGTCAATAATAGAGTAAAATGTATGTACTCTATCATTAACATATATGGTACTCTATTTTTCCTTAATTTACATAATAAATGACGTGTAAAACTACAAAAACATCGGCAAATTTATGAAAATTCGACCATTCAAAAACAAAATCAAATATTTTTATTTCAGTAAAATTTAACAATATAAACTAAAAAAAACATAATGACATAATTAGCCCTTAAAAAATTTGTTCAAAAAGTATAAAATCTATAGACACAACTGTTTGAAAAAAGGTTGTGAAGCCCTGAATGTTTGTTTACAAAAAGTCTATCTTCTCGTGGCACCAACTATAGTTACATTTATTTGTCAACAGAACAGTTTCGTATCATAGAGGTATCATTACAGTACTACTGTAATGATACTTCTTTGTTTCATATAAAGACAAAAGGATGTCCGTATTTAATTTTTTAATGGATGGCGAATATAATCACCCAAAATATTTCTTTCGTTAAGGCTCAAATTGCTGGTACGGTTCCTATCAGCCATTTTTTTCTTTAAGGTTCCTTATGAAATCAGAAAGTAATCGTTTGATGTGCTCAACGATAACTTTTCACGTTTTAAAACCTCTTTTGAAATGGTTACAATGGCATTTCTACACAATAAACAATAACAATGATAAATGTCATAAAATTAATCCTGCCAAAAAATGTCGTGATACTCCTAAAAAGAAAAATAACGAAGAATACAACGTCTGAACTTGACTGCATTATAATGTTATACGATTGTTTAAAAGAGTTGTACAAGTAAACGTCATTTGATGTTGTAATGGTACATTTTCATTTGGCAATGTTACATTTCTCACTCATTTCCTTAAAAAAACGTCCGGTTTTCTAACCGGCACCCAAACGGCACTGATGAACAGTAAAAAAACGATCTCTGTTTATCTTGATGTTTAACTTTAAACAGTTGTTTTTGCAATCGACCGTTATATCATTGTCGGTGAACTTGGGTCTAAAAAGGAATTTCCTCCTCTTAGCGTTATCCCAGTTTTTTTTTCAATCTGGGGTCCGCTTACTAGTCTAACCGGATTTGGCTGAATATTAGCTTTTCCACGGAGCGACTGCCTGTCTGACCTCCGCAACCCGAAGGGATAGCGATATTCCATGGTTTAGACTAGTGTCAGTTTATTTAGAAGGTACTGACGCCCCGTAACGACTGTAAAAGATCTTCATGACAACCGGGACCGACGGCTTAACGTGCTCTCCGAGGCACGGGACAAGCGATAATTAATAATTCAATACGCACATAACTCCGAAAAGTCATTGGTGCGCGCCGTGGATTCGAACCTGATACCCTCTGCATGGCAGTCTGTTGGTATCTCCACTAGGCTATCGCTGCTTGAAAAAAAAAAAAAAGAAATTTATACCTCATTTTTATTTAAACGATCTTAGCGGTCTTGTTTGCACTTTTCAATTGCGAGGACCTGGTTTCGTATTGGAGGAAGGGTTATTTATGACTAAACTTGTAGTAACCGCGCGGAATCTGTTAATTTGCCCCTTCGAATAAAAATGTAGACTGAAAAACGAAGATAAGTTGCACACCTCGTAGCAAAAAATATGGATAGCCAAATGTTAATAACCGTATATAGCTTTGCATTCGGAGATTTAAAGTAAATACGTCGGTTGATTAAATTCTCATAACAAGACATTTTGCAAATAAAATTGATCAATTTGGACTAAGGTCTACCGGCTACAGCGTAATGTATCGATCTGTCAAAGGGTCTATTTTGAGCATAACTCAATTTTGAGCTTACGCTCTGTACGCTTATGGTATCTGAGGAAATGATCTTTCTTCTGTTAATCACATCTTTCAAATATAGATTACTTAGTAAACTGTCAATGACTATAGTATTTCATAATTCGAAAGCAGGCACTTCTCAATTCTGTATTCTACAAGAGATTATTCTGGGTCCCAAGGTTTCTTTGCATTTAATAATGTCACCCCCTCAATAAGAAATCACATCCTAACATAAGAAACCAACGATAATACAATAAATTTTGAACTTGCCATTTATTATAGATTGGCATAATTGAATAGATATATGAGAAACTTTCATGAAATCAAACACGTACATAATTGGACCTAGATCTATTTGAAACTTTTAAACACTCGCGTTGCATGTTTAAGAATATATATCTTTACGGGAATTACAACGATTAACAAAACGATTAACATCTTGGCCAAAGGTTTAAACTTCGCATTAACACCCAAGCGAATACCGTACGAAAATATAATCAGCAGTGTTGAGGAGACGATTATCCGTAATAAAGTACCGCCCAGTGATGCCGATACCCTACGACAGGACATCGCGGTGATATTACGGAAGTCGAAGATACCTGCCAGTAATGTCACTATGGAAGAGCGTCAAGCACTGAAAAGGATTCGGGACAACCAGGATATTTTTGTGCTTAAGGCCGACAAGGTAAACGCCACTGTAGTGATGAATACGGCTGATTATACGGACAAGGTACGAGAGTTGTTATGTGATAACAAGGTGTATAAACCGGTCTCATATAACCCCACGGCCAGAGTAACGCGCAGAATACGAGCACTGATACAAGACCACCAGGACCTGTTCACGGAAAATGAGTACAGCAAGTTATATGGTCCCAAGCCATACCAACCACCTAGGCTATATGGTCTGCCTAAGGTACATAAGCCCAACGTGCCACTGCGGCCTATCGTAAGCCAGATTTCCTCGCCTACTTACGACCTTGCGAAGCACGTTGGATCGGTATTGCAGCCATTAGTCGGTATGACACCGTCTTTCGTGAAGAACTCGCGTCATTTCGTCCAGATCGTACAAAGTATCCGATTGGAACCGGAAGATGTAACGGTAAGCTTTGACGTTGAGTCGCTCTTTGCCAATGTTCCAATAAGGGAATGTCTGGACGTAGTGAGGGACAGACTGAGTGACAACGATATGCCTCACAACTATATTGATCTACTAAAACACTGCTTAGATGGCAACTACTTCCTCTTCCAAGGCCAATATTACCTCCAGATCGATGGTGTCGCAATGTTAGCCCCAGTACTGGCTAATATCTGGATGGAACATTTTGAGGAAAAGGCGCTTAGCATCGGACCTAAGACCATCAGGCTTTGGAAAATATACGTGGACGATATCTTTAGTATCGTAAAAGGAGGTAAGCAGGAAGTAGATCAATATGTGCAACACCTTAACTCCATTCATCCGAAGATGAGATTCACCTACGAAATGGAAACTGACAGATCGTTGTCATTCTTGGATGTCAAAGTGACTGTGAGACCAGATGGGTCCTTAAGACACTGCGTATACCGGAAGCCTACACACACAGATAGATACCTGCAATCCGTTGTGACGTCACTAAAAAACAGAGCACACGACCTCTGTGACCCTGAGCATTTGAAGTTAGAGCTAGACCATGTTCAGGAGGTACTTAGGAAGAACGGATACCAGATACAACGTCGAATGACGCGGCCTATCAAGCGAGATAAACATCCGGCGGTAAATAGACAACCTACCTACATGCCCTACATTAGAGGTGTTACGGATAAAATAGGTGGAAAGTTAAAAAACAACTCCATTCCGACCGTATTTACACCAGGGGCCAAAGTATACAACATGGTGGGCACACCATAGGATGTTCTACCGCTACAAACCCCAGGTGTCTATAAAATCAACTGCAGCTGCCGAAGCTTTTACATAGGGCAAACGAAGCGGACCATCGCTGAACGTATAAAGGAGCACATCACAGCTGTAAAGAACCGTCAAACGAACAAATCGGCGATTGCGGAACATTTACTTCAATCGGGCACCAATCACTGGATTGAATTTCATCGTCCCCAAGTCCTCTCCACGGAACGCCACTTTTATACAAGAGTTGTGCGTGAAGCGATCGAAATCAGAAAACATAAAAATTTCAATCGGGCAGAGGGCTTCAAATTGTCATCGGCGTGGAATCCAGTGATCCGGTTAACAACACCCTACTTTAATGCGCAGTCGGCAAATGTTCAATATACAGATACGGTTAGTGTGTTTTGCGCCGGCACTTCGAAAATCAACAACGCGGGGGTAGAAATAGAATCTTCTTCCCGCACTCGAAGACATGACATCGCTTTACCAGTCAGCTTGCGACCACGGGACGTGCAACCGTCTCGAAACGTCAAGCAAAAATAAGGTATGTAAATACCTAATCCTAGATCTATTTTACAGATTCTCTATGAGTTTAGGAAATTGGCAAATCAAGACGCTGTATTGAGATACATTTGGCTACGTCAGTACCGCTCATACAATACAAATGCAGTCCCTAATCTGTATATATATAATCCTTACGTTACTGACTGACTGACAGACAAGTTACAGCTGAAACTACTCGGCGCAAGAAGCTGAAATTTAGCATGTATGTTCCTTGGGGACCGTAGGGGTGCACTAAGATGGGATTTCCCGATATTCCCACGGGATCGGGCAAAACGGGAAATTCGAAAATATGCGCGTGCGAAGCCGCTGGCGTCGACTAGTCCCACATATAATTCGTTTCTTCAATATAAATTAATTCCTAGTGATCAATATTTTCCTACCTGAAACCTTATTTTTTAAATGGAACTTCCATTAAACAAAAAGAAATCGTTTCATATTTCTACATGAAAAAATAGTTGCTATACCAAGCACTAATAGACTCAATGAAGTGAACGTAGTACTGAACGTTACATTCACGAACGGATGAATATCCATTCATTCAATGGTTCAATAAATCAGTTTCATATCAAGCGAAGTTACGGATAGGGAAGAGCACTGTTTGTATTAACTTTTACTCAGAAATGAAAATGTTTACTATGTATGTTATTTGATAACATCATTTCTTGAATGTTATGTTAAAATCAAGTTTATTCAAAACATAATATTCATACATACATACATACATAGAATCACGCCTGTTACCCGGAGGGGTAGGCAGAGACGACGACGACGGAACGCCATTTGCAACGATCTTGACATACCTCTCTTGCTTCATTCACTCCCATCAAGTTTCTCATGCATGCTCTTCTGTTAAGGGTACTTCTGACCAGTCCTTTTTTTTAGGATGTCTTCAATCTGGTCAGCGAACGTCCGCCTAGGTCTTCCCCTTTGTCCTGTCCCATTCACACTTGCCTTATATATCGTCTTTATCAGTCTATATCTCTCCATGTGCCCAAACCATCTTAACATGCCTTTCTCAATGCTTGTCACTACATCTTATTTTACCCCACAAAACTCTCTTATCACACAATTCTTTAATCTGTCGGTCAAAGATACACCACACATACTTCTCAGTGCTCTCATTTCTACAGCATTTATTCTACTTTCAAATATTTCTGCCATACCCAACTTTCACTACCGTACATAAGGGTAGGCACTAAAACCCCTCTATGCACAGCCAAACGTGCCTTTATGGACACGTTTTGGTTAATCATAAACGCGTTCAGAGCTACATTCACTCTATTACCTGCACTAACTCTTCTTTCAATATCTTCTTCATTCTTACCATCTCTTGTAAACAACGTACCTAAGTACTCATTCACTTGCTCTTCTCGTTGTCCATCGATCAAAACATTACAAGCCGTAACGCATTCCTTCTTTTCAAAAACCATAACTTTCATTTTACTTACATTCTCTTTCATTCCTTTCCTCTCTAACGCACCATACATGATTGTTACCATCTCCTGCAATTCCTCTGCTGAAGACGCAAGTATTACCTGATCATCAGCATAAAGGAGGCATTTGACAAGTAACCCATTCATCCTTAATCCGCAGTCACTATGTTTTAGATCTTGCAAACAACTGTCCATGAAGAGGTGAAATAGCCACGGTGACGCTACACATCCCTGTCTAACACTTGTCTCGATGGTAAACCAGTCAGTGTATGCCCCATTCTATTATTTATGTACATGGCAAAATAAAATCTACAATAAGAAACAGTAAAATATCCAGACCTTAAACAAGCTTCGTGCTAGTCAGAATATTAAAACTGACAGTTTCAATATTCATAAAAGAGCGTTCGAGGGCGTCACGAACGAAAAAATTCAATATTGAAGTGATAAAAACTATAAAGAAAGTTGCACAGCTATCGTACCCGTGTCTTCTTAATTAATAGATTTGTTTCTTCGATGCTGCGAACTCTCTGTAGTAGGTATTTTCTTATGCTGGATATTCTCAGTTTGTTTTTTATGAAGTTTTGTTTCAAAGATACGATAATGATCTGTTATGTAGTAAATCTGCTAAAGTTAAGATTTATTGGATAATAATACAGTTTCTCAAAGGACCTTTACAAAATGTAGAAATACCGTACAATATACCTACATGCTACGCAATTGTAATTATGTAAAATCATATAAATGCCAGATTTGACTTTACCTGGATTGGATATAGGCTAGCATATACTCGTGACTACAGCAATTATACTATACATAAACAAAAGCTGCACAAGTGTTAATTCCGAACAGGCTATTTATTTATAAAATGTGTTAGACAATTACACATATAATACTATGTTTATAAATTTGGTACTCATTTCAGGTAGCAATTATAGACTCCATAATGCTATTAAGGTACTTTAATCCTCCTATTCTGCAAACATAATGACAAACTTACACTACTGCACAATTTAGGCAGTCGCCGCAAAACGCTTCCCAAAGTCTATAACACGGCCATTTTCAGAACTCCCTCATTAGTAGCAACCCGACACACACGGATTTCAAAACATAGCCAAGGTAACGCGACCAAATTGAAAAGCAACCCAACCCCAACTAATCATTCCTGAGCTTTCAAACATTATTTACTTCCAACTAATAAAATACCTATATGAATCTTCGTTTATTACTCCTACTTCAACCAGAGTCTCGAAACCTCATATGAAAGGATCCCAAGATATCTGCATGTACCAAGACTGCATCGCCATACTATGTAAATTTAGACCGTACTCAGCATGAATTCTGTGGCACCGCAAATAATGTTACACTTATTATGGACCCTAACGATTTTGTAATGAGACTTGAACTACTTTGTGAAAGTTTGAGACTACCTTCCTTTCATAAAGTTACGAATGAGCTTATACAAATAATTCTTGAGAGAGAAAATAACAACACTAATTTTAGCATCCAGTGATCAAGCACTTCATAGATATAGCGACTTTCGACCATTCATTGCATGTCATCTTACCTTAAATAGCTGTTTTAGCGTACATTATATTATGTTCCTTATATATTGTATTTTGGGATATAGTTTCTCTGGTCGTATCTACCTTTGTTTCGTGTATCACGTGTTTTATTATTTTTGACTGGTCTATTGAAATCGGTTTAACTTAGTCAAAACGCCAGTTTATGATTAATTATCTAAACTAGTTGGTCTTCGTCATTTTCGCGTCCAGCTGTCGAAAATATAAAAAACTTTTTAGTCAATGATAGAAATATATTTTTCGCATCTCCAAAAATAATTTTAGTTCATTATATAACTGGCTAAAATGAATGAGAAAAAGTGATCAAGAGGTATGGTATGTGGGAAAGACCTTTGTCTGAGAATAAGACAATAATAACAAAAAAAAAAAAATTGGTTGCCTGTAAAGTCGGTATACGGGCGAAAGTTTTACGTGACAACGACTTTGAGTGGTAAAATAATTTTAATGTGAATATTCATTCGTATAGTAGGAAGAAGGATGAAAGACGCGTGCCTTTCACTTTTTATGTCTGTCTCTCTCGCTCTTAGGCGGGACGCGTGCCTCTCACTCGCTCTCATTGTGAGCGCATAACGTGAGCGGAGCGTAACGCAGTTTCTTGAAGTGTCACCCGGCAAACCAATTTATAAGACGTTGTCACGTCAATATACCGCTCTTTCTTCAACTGTCACTGACAATTTCATACAAAATTAAATTTATTTCGAAAACAACGAACTTAAAACCAATTTGTTCACCAGAATTTCGTCTTGATACAATCTTAGTTGTCAACGTATTGACGTTGCAGAATGAAGCAAGGACGAAATTACATTTAGACTATTTTAAATCAAATTCTACTCAGCCGATAAGCTAAGACGCCGACCTAAGTTCTGAGAACAAAATAAGTTTGTCCTGGAGTGGATTTACAAGGCTTAAGAGTGGTCTCAGATATCAGACATTTTTAATGTGACAAGACGAATTCAGTTAAAGTGCTTTGGATTGCTAAAGAAAATAGCTTCTGAAAACAGTAAATCGCAATTCGTTGGCAAATTGGTGGCTACTCATAACAGGGAGCTAAAATATTTCAATAAGTTTTGATTTGCTCGCGTGAGTCTTGAAAATGATTTAAATTAATTTCGTTCCAGTGGTTCGTTTACGTGCATTTTGTGCCAAAGTTTCAAATTCTTTTTATCATATTTAAGTAATTGTTTTGTTATAATATCCATCATAAATGTTGCAACACATATCGAGTTAAAGGTTAAAATTGTTTTTTTTAAGAGATATAGATGTATAACACTGACATCTTCATCTTCCTAGAGTATTCCGGTTTCTTCCAAGACCCCTTGCATTAATTCACCTTGGAGGCCGCGGTCCGCTTTTTAGTCTAACCAGACTTTTTATAATTTTTGGTTTTCTACAAAGTGAAAAGTCCCTTGGGTGTAAGTATAATATTGTATAGAGTAAGTATAATACTGATGCCTCATAACGATTAGTAAGATCTTCAAAACAGCCGGATTAATCAGATTGACTTGCTCTCCAATGCACGGGGCAAGCGATCATAAACCATTTAATTCGCTCATGTCTTCTAAAAGTTAGTTTTGCGTTCACTAGGCTATTGGTACTTTGTATCACACATACGTGTCACTTGACATGTTTACATATTAGTCACAAAGAGTAGAAAAATAGGATGGGGATCATACCAAACGGTAATACGTAGTTTCAACTCATCTTGCATCAAGAAAGCTATGCTGTAGGAAGCATAGTTTGATTAATTTAAATAATAATAAAATTATTTATTTTCTCTCCACATTACAAATAGTCCTTACTGCTAAGCTTATATTAAACCATTGACACATTGAAATCTCACACCCTCTTAGCAGAATAAACGCGTGGCGGTGCCTCGCTTTGCGATCGTAGGATATGCCGTTCCCGCGTCCCGCCGCTCGCGACGACGCCTAGCCCGCCAGTTCTGCTCGCGGCTCCTTGACGAAACAGCCACATTTTGATTTGTTAACAACCTTGTAATGTTTACCTAACGTCCTAGTTGGTGATCTATGTGTTAATGTTGTCGTGGTGATATTGTATGCCTATATGAATATATAAATTAATGCAAATCCGTCTTGAGTCTCGATCAATCACCCTACAATGCATAATATCTATGTACCAACTCACAGTGTGATCCTTAAAGTAAACTACAGTGATATTCCTTAGCTTCATGAATCATTAAACAAGACTCAAGACCCATAAAACCAGTGCGTGCCATAATTTATTGCCAGTATCAAGATTTCTACGTGATTCTAGAGTATTCAAACTTTATCAAACCTTGATACAACTACGTTACTTCTTGAAATGAATAATTTAAAGTAATAATCTGTTTACTACAGAAATAACAGTCTGCGTAACAAAGTATTGGAAGTTATAAACGTGTTATAATGAATAAATATAGCTTCGTACCGCTCATATAAATTTTATGAGTTCGGTGCATCAAGTGACCACTACCGCGGTTGATGCATCGTTTAATGCATGGTTTCAGTCGAGTTACTTTAACACCATAGTACGTGATTGGTCACAAGCTTTAGCAGCAAGTGATGACTGGTCTTCCATACCGAAGCATCGCGAAGAAGCTGTATTTCTAGTGGTACCAATTTCACCATGAGTCGGAACAACATGAATCACGTCGCCAATAATGGTGATTTTATCTAAAGATTGTTTCCTTCCAGACAGTTTGCCTTGAAATGAAGGAATGTATTTAAACCTACAAGACTTTAGAGATACGGAGCCACACATTTTTTCGATTTTATAAAGATTTTCACATTGTAGCGAGATTTCCATTTCTAATTTGACCATATCTGACCAAATATTTACAGTTTTACGAAACCACAGCGCCATCTGGCTTCTACTGGTTCAGTACCTTATTAGACAAGGGACTGACTTCTCATAATGATTTCTTTCATAGATCACTGCACGTACATATGACGTAGTGGTTATGGCTTTTCCCTTTGGCACTGCGTCCAGTGTCGTGGGTTCATTTTCCATACGACACAACATATTACGTGACACTGAAATTGTTGTTTAGAGTCGCGTATTTATTCAATTCAAAATTAATATCTTTACAGCAAAAGTTTTTTAATAGATTTTATGCTACAAGTACCTATATTTAAAAGCTTCAATGTTAAATGGTTATTCAATAAAACGAATAGAAATGTATACTCAAATTCAAAATCAAATTCAAATTTAAAATCCTTTATTCATTTGGGTCACAATGTGACGCTTATGAACCTCAAAATAATAAATTTATAAAATAATTACTTATACTTAAATTTAAAACATTATTACTGTATGCTTCTACATTTACATTTACTGCCACGTTCGCAAAGCAATAGGTAGAACCATGAGAAAGAACGGGCAATAAAACTCACGGTCACTCTTTTTCATCGCCAGGTTTTGCATAATACACAATTTACATTTTGTAAGGTGCTACTGTTACACCTTCTATATCACTTGTATATATTTACTGTACATAATAATACTCAAGCATAATACTTTTGGTTAGCTTCCTCAGAATAGACATGGTGAAACAGGAGCATCCACTTACATTATATATACCTAATAATGCAGGCAATCCGCGAAAGTGATCAGAACCATGATGGAAATGAAGCAGTTAAATATTAAAATCTAATACTAGCCCGCAAGACCGCCATCGACCAGTCATCGCAAGTAGCACCCGTTCACTAGTATGACGCATGTGCCAGCCATCATCCCACTCGCCATATTAGAGGGACAGGGATGACCCGACACACGACGCCACCACAAGAAATGACATTTTAGTGAGCATGACGACAACGGTATACGAACCAGCAGTAAGAAACAATGTATGGTATGGTATGTATGGTATATGACCATGACCGCCAATTACCTCCATTTTCCAGATCGTTATTATTAACATAAATTAGTGGAACGCGCGAAGGAATGCAAATATAGAAAGAATTTTGTGAAGGTGACAAGTGAACAATGATATGATTAGGGATAAATAATGTTAAACTACATTCAACAAATCATAAAAATATCCAAATCCTGCAAAAATCATGTGTTCACGAGGCACCTCCACTTAACATGTAAATAAAATAATCGTGAGTTAAACAAGCCTAAGCCTATCCCCACGGTGTCTTATCATTTAAAAATTCCTTAATAGTGTAATAACCCCTTTGTAAAAGAAAGTTCCTAATTGTCCGTTTGTATTTGTGCATGGGTAAATTCATTATTTCAAGAGGCAATTTGTTGAAAAATCGTATACCAATCCCCGCAAATGAGTTCTGAACTTTATGTAGACGTTAGTTAGTTCCCACCAGTTTATGCTTATTCCTTGTGTTCACTTTGTGCAAATCACTATTTTTGCGGTATAGAATTAAGTTTTTCTTAATGTACATTAAGTTAGCATATATATATTGCGATGCCACTGTCAATATATCTACTTCTTTAAATGTATCACGTAAAGAATCTCTAGCACCTCACTTATAAATTGCACGTATAGCCCTCTTTTGAATGACAAAAATAGCCTGTATATCAGCAGCTGTACCCCATAACATTATTCCGTAAGACATTACGCTGTGAAAATAACTAAAGTAAAGTAGTCTAGCAGTATCTATATCTGTGAATTCCCTAACTTTTCTAACTGCAAACGCTGCAGAACTAAGTTTTACTGCGAGACAGGATATTTGGGCGCCCCACTGAAGCTTACAATCTAAAGTTACACCTAAGAATATGGTTGATTCGACTAGTTGAATTGTTTCCTTATTTAAAATTATATTAGTAGGAACACTTTTGACATTAGGCAAAGAGAATTAAACACATTTGGTTTTGCTTGAGTTGAGTACCAAATTATTTGTCGAAAGCCAATCTAATACTTGTGCAAGAGTGTTATTGACGGTACTTTTAAGACACCTGTATCAAATGGGAATAATTTAAATGATATTGTATTGTGACGGCCTGTGTCATGTCAAGTTGTCATCACGGTTTCCAAGGACTATTGACGTCTACACGAAAAACTAGCCGGTCGTCAAACACAATAATTAGCATTGATCATTAGCAAAGAGGTTTCAAGACTATTTTATTGTTTGGAAATGACAGTTTTTAGTTTGATAACGCATACACTCTGTCAAGTGTTCGCCAAATTCACCAGTCATTGACAACAAGGCGATGGCCGTGCGGATAACACATTCCGTTCACGTTCTGAGGGCGTGGGTTCAAACCCCAGTCATAACAGTTATGTGGATTATGGTTTTTATGAAATTTGGAAAATGTTTATGAATATTAGGCAAATATTTAAAAAAAGATTATTTAAATATTTCGAGTAAAATTAAGAAAATTCTAGAAACTTCAGGAAGGAATGGAAAGGTTAAAAAGAGACAGGAGATGGAAAAACAAATTAAAATATTTCGAATAAAGATTAGAAAATTCAAGAAACTTCAGGAAGGAATGGAAAGGTTAAAAAGAGACAGGAGATGAAAAAACAAATGAATAATGAAATGACAAGCGAAATTAGTGGATCTAGAACATTCCTAGGGGTATATAAGGCGGTGTAGACGCGCTGAGCGCCAGTTTAAGTTGAGAAGTGGTAAAGTGGAGAAGAAAAGGAAGAAGTAAAAGGAAGAAAGAAGTAGTAGTGAAATAAAGTGAAGTGAAAATTATAGTGCAGTGAAGTGCAGTGCAAAAGACGCTAGTGTTCGTGCTGTCCGCGTCGACATTAAACGACGCGTCGTGTGTGTGAAGTTGAATAAAGTGTCATCAGTGCTACTCGGTGTTTCGTTCCAATCCCGTTACCCCGTCCGTAACAATATAAAACGAATTCACCATCAATGGGACCACATCATATCAAATATGCGGTTATTTCCATGAAGTGAATTATGATAACGACCACAACTAATTTGAGGTATAAATTGGATGATTCGAAAATCTATCAATAAGTCTCATTGAGAAATTATTTATAATACTACATTAAAATCACCAACAGTGTGAATGACTAATATTATCGACCTTCAATGTTTGTTGTCATTTATTGCTCTTTTATTCTCCGAAACACATAATTTGTCGTTGTTTACAATTATTGAAACAGTTATGTGCTGATGCAGTACGCAGATAGAATCCTTGAAAGCGCTGCATGCAAGGCTGGTGTGTGGCGTACAGACAAGATTTTTCTTGAGTTGGAAATTCTCGTTCAGAAGGAATAATGTCCTTATGTACAACTAACAGACACTAAGAACAGCCAAGCTTAAAGGAACAAGTTTCAGATAACATAAAGTATTGTCTGACTGCCTCCGTAGTCCAGTGGATAGCGTATGCGATTGCTGATCAGAGGTCCTGGGTTCGATTCCTGGGTCGGGAAAAAGTATTACTGGGTTTTTCCGAATTCTCATTAGCAGCACGGAGTCTGGTGATGTGCCCGGTTACGGCAATAGGCTCGCCCCCTATAACGTGGGACCGTGGGAAAAAATCATAGCGAAATGTGAGTGTTATGTTACTAATGTAACACCTCTGCCTAGCCCTTCGGGGATACAGGCGTGAGACTATAAAAAAAAGAAGTATTGTCCCGTATGAGATCGAACCCACAACACTCGGCGCTGTATTGCCCGGTAAAGTGATGGCCCGGACACAGCCGTGCAGTCAATTCTCTACAAGAAATTCTTATATAACATGACGAATATAATTTTACCCATCTATTTATATCATAATTTTATTTGGCCGATGTCGAACAACTCCAAACTTGTGCAAAGAGCTTAAGTTAATTCATCCCAGCTGTCCTTCCTGAAAATATTGTTGGTAACAGTTACTAACTAATAGCGTAAATGAATAAATACGTTGGTAGCATCCTAATTTAGCGTACAAGACTTATTTTCTTATGGTGGATTTATTTGTATTATTTCGTACCTTAGTGAGTTTATTATTTTGAATGTACATCGAATGGCAACACAGGACGCTAATTTGATCACTAAAAGTATTTGATTAATAAGAAAGTCTTATATAACTGTGTTCCTCTGGCCTTGTAAAATATCAGGCTTTTACGTCATCATCATCGTCGCCTCGTTGGTCTCGCGGCATCATTGTACGCGTGGGATTGGGAGGACTCAGGTTCGATTCCCGGGTCGGGAAAAGTGTTATTGGGTTTTTCCGTTAGGAAATTCTCAGTAGCAGCACGGAGTCTGGTAATGTGCCCGGTACGGCAATAGGCTCGCCCCCTATTACGTGGGACCTAAAAATTCATGGCGAAATGTGGGTGTAATGTTATACCTCTGCCTAACCCTTCGGGGATACAGGCGTGAGTCTAAAAAAAATCATCGTCTGCTTTGACCTAGGTGCATTCAAGATTTATGAGTACCTTGGAGTCCCAGATTCGCATTCGAGTGACCGTTGTTCGATGACCTCTGCAACCAAAACGATAGATCATGCTTCTACGACAGCCCAATAAAAAAATATTGTCAAATCTTTGTCAATCACATAATTTATCAAGAAGGGTCGCGAATTGCGTTACTTACAAAAATAAAATTCCGTCACAAAGCCGAATTACGAAATCACTCTAGTCCCAACCTCTAATATAATAAATTCACTCATATCAAAAAAGCAAGCTACTCCACCAATCAAATAAAAATAAAATTCCTCATAAATCTCGAAATAATTCCGCACCACAAACAGGTGAAACAAAATTTTTCAATAGCAGCAATAAAAATAAGCACCTTACCTTTTGAGAATTAAAGTGCTCGTTGTTCCTTTATTTTATTTAGGGTTTAGGTGCTCGAAATGCGTTACGTTAGGGGAATAATAACGAGTCATAATATATAATCCTGTTCTACTTTCTATTTGTATAGTTACTGTATTTCGTTAGAGATTAGAGAGAAAATTGCTTTCGTGATAAAGAATATAAGATCTCGTTGCTACCTCGAGTTAGGTGTTTTTTTTTAATTTCTTCTGAGGCTCAGTTGTCCTTGTTATATTTTTTCAAAAGGCAGTTTTGATCTAATGTCATCTCATACTCATGTCACAAATAGGGGATCCCCCTTTTTCTCATAATGGTTTTTGTCCTAATTTAAATTGTCATAATAAGTTAGGCATAATTTTCCTTGTCATAATAATAGTGTACCATAATTGGTTTTTAGCATACTGTGTTATTAAGTATAAATATTGTATATCCTATTGTTTTTATTCTTAACTTTGGTATGCATAAAGTTGTAAAGCATATTGTTTATTTGTCTTATAGTTATTTGGGATAAAGATAAAAAAACATAAAGGAAACGTACTAAAGTCTTATAAAAGTTTAATACCAAGTTTAGGTGCGACTGTAACTCAAAAAGGACGACCTAGCGGTCGACGCCCGGTGGGTCGTCCTAGATATCGCTGGAATGACGAAGTCTTAAAAGATCTAGCAGGACTTCATAAACTGGACTGGAAGGAGTGCATCCACAACAGGAAAAGTTGGAGGGATCTCGTGGCAGAGGCGAAGACTCACTTTGGGTCGCTGCGCCACCACGAATGAATGAATGAATGACTGTAACTCAAGTAACTAAATAGGTTATGTTAGGTTCTCTTGTGACCTCGCACTCAAAAATAGGAGCCCTGCGAAGCAGGACTCCGTCAACTTGGTTTGGTTTGACGAGAGCAATGTATAAAATAGTGTAATATTGTTATTAAACATTTTGTAGTTAATTTTTCGGAGTATAGTTTGTATGCTTATAATAGTTATGGCTATGCGTCGTTATGCTTAAGTAAACTTATGCTTTAGATAGTATGCTTATTAAATATTATGCTTATAGTAAAGAGAATTAAAAGAATATGATTACAAAGTTATGGCAAATGAATATTATGCGTAACTAATGTTAGGACAAGTAACATTATGCAATGTTAAATTATGACATAAAATCGTCCCCCCCGTGGGATCTCCACCTTGTCGTGGTGGGGGGGCTTAGTAACCGTGGATTGGTCACCCGCGGTGAAGCTAAGAGGGATCCAGGAAGGGACGCTCCGCGTGGGCTTGACGGAGGCCTGCGCAGGATGCGTCCAAAGGGGCGGGTGCGTGGGACAGTTCTTCTGTCCCTCGCTGTCGGGTGCGGTCGTGGGAGGAGAGGCGTGTCGGTGTTGCGTTGCCGCGCGCCCTATCTCCCGCGACCAAATGGAGGCGCACCATAGTTGCGTCGCGGTGGGGCCGCAGAGGAAGAGGAGATGCGGTGTTGCGTTGCCATCCTCATCCGCCGCCACGGGGGTTTTGTTCGGGGTCTGCCTGAACATATGGCGGGCCAATACCCGTCGGGGGGTAGCGAGGAATGCTTCAGCGACACCCAACCCTCCGACATACGGGTACGTGAGGAATACGGGTTGGTTTTTAGTCAGTATGAGTCTGACAGTCCCCTTCGTACTTCCCCCAGGGCGGAGGGACTCCATGAGGATTTTCCAACCCGACACCAAAAGAGACATAAAATCGTAGGAATAAAATATAGAACCCACAAATAGTATTCTCCTAAATTAACTGACATTTGAATTTTATTGGAATGTTATCGTGATTAGATCATAACTTGAACAATGTGTCAACGTCGAACTATAGAAGTCAAATTTAACGATAATGAAATTAAATTAGCAGAATACCGATTCTGAGTCAATTCAAAATATAATCTCATTTCGTTCAATATGTAATTTCAATCTCATATAAAATACGAGAATTGGCCCTCTGGTCACAGACAAATAGCCTACTAGTATAAAGTGGTTACGGCTGCATTGACATACTTTACGAAGTCGAGTGTCATATACAGCAAAAGTGTCACACCGAGGTATCAAAGATCCTTTTAAATCTCTTTTGAAGAAGTTCAAGTTACGATACTCGTAAAACACAGCTACAGATAGTTTTAAATTTTGCTACATGTAACAGCCCGCAGGTACTACGACGGACAGGCTGTTTTTCTCGATCCGTTTAAATGTGAACAGTGTCATATAAATTATACTGCCACCGGCTCATGCAGCTATTTTGACGGAAAACAGCTGGTCCATCTAAGTGGGAAATGAGAACATATGAATAAAGGGAAAGAGTGCTTCATCCCGGACATGAAGTATTTCAAATAAAACATATTTATGGCTTGTATTTGCATTTCAGTTAAAAAGGACAAGACGACCCATTTTACAAAAGACATGCAATTTCGACATTTCAGATTAAAAAAGAACGTGAAAACGGTTACCTACTACCCTTTTCAAAGTGTATCAAGAGCCTTAAGATACAGTTATTAGCAACATATTTCCCCATAAGGAGCAAAAAAACTATATGCAGGTATAAGTTAAAAGCGTTTCTCACCTGTAAAATGACATGTCGTTACTTTTTGGTAAACTATAATAGTAATATGGTGTTAACAAGAGATGGTAAGAATGAAGAAGATATTGCAAGAAGAGTTAATGCAGGTAATAGAGTAAATGGAGCTCTGAAGGCGTTTATGTACAGTCAAAACGTGTTCAAAAAGGTACGTTTGGCTGTGCATAGAGGGGTGTTAGCAGCTACACTTAGGTATGTATAGTAGTAAAAGTCGGGTATGGCAGAATAGGCATGGAACTAGAATAAATGCTGTAGAAATTAGAGCACTGAGAAGTATGTGTGGAGTGTCTTTGACCGACAGAGTAAAGAATTGTGTGATAAGAGAGTGGTGTGGGGTAAAAGAAGATGTAGTGACAAGCATCGAGAAAGGCATGTTAAGATGGTTTGGACACATGGAGAGGATGGATGACGAAAGACTGACAAAGAATATATATAGGGCAAGTAAGCAAAATAATTGAAGGAAAATTGAAAGCCTGAAGAAAGAGAAGAAGAGTAAGAAGGAAATATACAGACCAACTAAAGGAACAGGCTAGTATCAGTACCTATAAGGAACTAAATGAGATGACACTTGACGGAAAGAAATGGAAATTGCTACACCGACAACTGCCTAGCACTTAAATGTGTGAGAGAGAGAGAAAGAGATAGTAAGTAATACCACCAGTCAAAGCTTGCGCTCTAAAACCGTGAAGAAATATTCAGGATTATAAACAGCCTGTAGATAATGTTTCATCCTTTTGAAAAACATAAACGTCGGATATTTAATTGGTAGAACATTCGAACGATCCCTCAAGTGGTAACAAGCAAGAACTTTGCGTGTCAGTCTATTGGAGGCGCATAGCATTCAATAATTCACTACTATATAAAACAATGTGACCTTTCGGATGATTCTTTGCCTAGACTGTTTTCAATAAGGTTAGTACTTCGTCCAGTTAGGTTACGTGAAAGAACAATCACGTGTTTTAGCTGTATTAATAAAATGATTATACAAGTATTATAAATGGGAAAGTCTATGAGGATGGGTGGATGTTTTACTCTTTGGTGCAAATTTCAATGACCGGATTTTGAAAAAAATTACAGTAATATGAAATTTATACATCAGAAAAGCACATAAGTAACCTACTTTTTCTCATCAACTGGCCTAAAAGCGGGCAGAGGCTAGTTATTTCATAAATCTGG
The DNA here is from genome assembly GCA_944739405.2 of Euclidia mi. Lineage (NCBI taxonomy): Eukaryota > Metazoa > Arthropoda > Insecta > Lepidoptera > Erebidae > Euclidia > Euclidia mi. The sequence continues at coordinate 8,968,484 of OX123181.2, read as the reverse complement.
TAGAACATTAAATTTCAACGGACTGGGATTTTCCCAGTCCGTTGAAATTTAATGCTAGAGAGTTGCAGTGGTTATCTTAATTAAACTCACTGTGAACAATAACTACGACTGCTATTAATTCGAGATTTATCATTTACCTTACATTAAACTACTGTACCTAATGCATACTCCTCGTTATACTCCCAAAATACTCCTCAAAATCTAAAAAACTGCTGCGTAATCGCCCAAAACAGCAACTCTCAAGATTGACAGCTTAGAAGCAACATATCCATACCTTACTACACAGCAAAACATTCTTCCCCTAGCATCTTTTATTCGCTCCATACAATACAAAAATCTTACCAACAAATACACCATAACAATAACTGTCACGTCTCCAAAAAGGGGCCCCAAAACCATACACAATGTAGGGGATTAAATGCTGCTTCATAAAAGACTGGTGCACTTAGCTGAATGAACGTTGCGCCACTTCGTTAGGATTGTATCATCTGGGGCGACTTGCAGCGCATTCGACTAGACAAATATCTAAACTAATTGAACAAATAAATGGGGCGATGTGAAAAATTTCTTTAAAACTACAAAGTTTATTGGGTAAACATAGTCATCACGCGTTTCGCGAAACAAATAAAAAGGTTCGATAACTAAATTTCGCCGCGCTGATTCGCTGAAAAACGACCGTGTTTCGACAACGAATAATAGAATTTTGTATTCGTACCGACTGCATGCATAGACTGCCACTAGCCTGACCTATATTAATTTAAACGGCGGCGGATTCGAATAAAGAATGGAAATTTCCAACATGTTCTGAGGAATTTTTTGACTGTTCATAAAGTTTATGAACTCTGTGTGATCGCAATTTCGTTTCACTATTGCTCAGGAAAATGTTTATTAGTTGCTTGCGATATGAAAATGCCTCTACTCGTCACAGTTATGTGGCTATGCCGCGTTCATTTCAAGCAGACCGTTCAAAGGCTGCAGTAATTGACGAAAAACTTAGACGTAGTCAAAAACGCTCATTAGGTATGTTTTCTTTTCATACCAGCGAAGTACACTACACTTTTACTTACATTACAGCACGCCTAAATAGTAAGTAGGTTTGTATCATAACAACTGATCATTCTATATGGTGATTTTTTACGTAAACAATAGTCTCTTCTTTCACCGAAGTGTAAGTTACCAGCTAGCATAGCGTATATATTTTTTTATGGTAATAGGCGTCAAACGAGCAGACGGATCGCCTGATGGTAAGCAATTACCGCCGCCCATGGACACAAGCAACACCGCAGGAGTCACAAGTACGTTGCCGCCCCTTGGGGTTGGGAAAAGGGATAGGATGAGGAGTGGGATGAGGGAGAAGGAATAGGGGATAGGGCCTCCGGCACTCTCACTCACAGAACGAAACGCAACAGTTTAGGTACTGTTACTTTACGTCGATTTTTTGTGAGAGGGTAGTACTTCCCCGGTTGAGCCGGCTCATTCATGCTGCAATCAGCAAGGCTCTACTACCTTGTAAAATTGCGTATTGCAGAGATATTCAATCACGTAACGTAGCTACCAATCTAAGCAGAAGTTGTAATGTATCTGCAACAAAAAGTGTAAATAAATCTACATAAGCATTCCTCCACACTATATTAACTCACAAAACTACCACACAAATACACGAAAAGCAGTATCCAAGTAAAAAATCTTATTCATCCCCATTTACGTGAAACATCGCAAACGAGACTAATAAATAACACGCGAATCAAAACAAACAGACATAGGAACAGTGTGTGTCCGAAACACTGATTGATTGAAGATAAATTCGTATAAAAAACACACAAGGATGGTATCAAAGCGAATAATCAGCGAGACGTGTGCGGGGGCAAGCGGCCTATCGGCAATGCTGATACAGACGACAGATAGTTAACAGTAGATTAATCAAAGATTACTAATCCATGGATTCGACGACCAGTGGAAAATACAGTAAGATTCAGTTGCCATCCTTCTAAAAATTATTGACCGTTCTGTCTTTTTTTTTTTGTATACATCTTCTGCACGCGACTTCACTCACTTTCAGGTTATTGGGACCAAAGGTGACCCATGTGCTATTCTGTTATATAAGCTATATTACTGCAAAGTTTCATTTAACTGCCACCGTGCTCCAGTAGATAGCGTCTACGACTGCTGATCGGAGGTCCCGGGTTCGATTCCCGGGTCGAGCAAATCGGGCAAAAGTGTTACTGGGATTTCCGAATTCTCAGTAGCAGCTCGGAGTCTGGTGATGTGCCCGGTAACGGCAATAGGCTCGTCCCCTATTACGTGGGACCAAAAAATTCATGGCGAAATGTGGGTGTAATATTACACCTCTGCCATCGGGGATACAGGCGTGAGACTATAAGTAAATAAATAAAAGTTTCATTAAAGTCCATTCTGTTGTTTTTGGGTGAAAGCGATCTTATAACTTATGAGAACTATAAGAGTCTTATTATAAAAGAAGGACTGAATAAATATCTGATTTAAATACGCGTTTTAACTTAATAGATAATATCTTGAAAATGGTCTCCTAAAAATGTAACTAACTCTTTGTTGGAATCCAATTGCGATTCATAAGTCTGACATTGCTAATGACCATGAAAATGTTCAACTTAAATGCACGTTGTTCTGAATTTAGTCCGAGAATTTTAGTCATTTAAAAATACTGGAAAATTAAGACAACTGTGCTTGCTTTTTCAGTTTTTTTTCTGTTTGCCACATGATAGCAGTACGCTTGTTTATTAATGAGATGATTGACGATAATTTCTTGATCAGCAAGTATAAGATGAGTGTTTTGTTTAAACACGCTTTGAATGTAAAACATTAACTAGATTCACAATTCTATTTGCTTAGTGTATTTGACAGATTGCTATTTTATGGATGACAGGCACCTCAAATCTAATCATACTGTAAAAGATTATGAGGAAAAACAATTTAAACACGAGAGATTATTTTGTTATTTGAAGGCTTTTCTGTTATTTTTTTTGACAAATATATTATTGTTCTGGTGGTTTTGGTGATTGATAGCTCTGACGCATTTAAAACATAAAGCCAAACCTGTCTTTCTACGCATATTGTGCAAAGAGAAAACAACAGGCAAAACGAATAACGAAGCAAGAAGTAGTCTTGCATGCAATGCAATCTACATCTCATATTCATACGATACTAGTACTGAATCCGTCTCAAAATAACTCGACCAAACATTTTTGTACTGCCCTCGTAAACCAAAAAATGGGGTCACATCAGCGACGGGAGTCCTATATTAACCTTCTGTGCCATAAGATCCGATATCGACGAAACCTATCGGCTGTTCAGAGACACATCAGTAGCACAGCTAGTCGGTTCATTACACTTTACTTAGGCAAAGCTAATCTTCCAGTAATCACGTTCGTACGATACGTTTACGCCAAATTTGTCTTATTTACGTATTTTTCATCCCTTGGCGGCGTTTCTCAATGTTCGGGTCGGGATTACCCGGGGGTTATAGTCGAGTGACAAATTGGTGCATTGAGAAGCGAGTAGTTTTAAGTAGTTGACAGATTTTTGAGATCTGGTATTACTGCAATAAGAATATAATTATTGCGAACTTAGTAATCGCGCTCCTATAAATGTTTAAAGCCTTTTATCATCTTCGAGATATAAATGTAAGCAAGAAATAAATATTTACTATTATTTATTCAAATTAATACCTCTTAAAATAACTGATGACGATGATATTTGTGAGACTGATTGTTGAAATTGTTTGATGATAATGTAAGTTTTTTATGCTTGTTTAATGTAATAGTTTGATGATAAGCTTACATTTGCGACATGTTTAAAATTTATTGAAATATTGGATCATCATATCATGTATAATTCACATAATATAATGAATTGAGATTTAAGTGTACATTTATTAAAATTCAAATTGTATCTATATTTGCTAATAGTATAAGCCACAAATTACAAAATGTTCGTGTATCGTGTTGTCATTACCCTAGTTTTACTTGACGCCCTGATGTTTCTCTTGTCACATCTGCTATAGTAGGCTGTTCAAACGCATGAAGTAGGTATACGAAAAAAAGTCAATTACATAGTTTAAACGAAAATTCACTCCTCAAAAATCACCGAAAATATTCAGAATCTAGTTAATATAATAATTATGTAGTATACATACTAAAGTTTGAGAAACTTTGAACATGCCCGTTTGTTTATATGAAGCCCAAGGAAAATCTCGTTACAGTGAAGGCGTTTGTTAAAGAAGATGTATTTTAACTTATTTTCTTGTGTAATACGTAAATTCTTGGGAAATACGATAAGAAAGACAAATGTGTCTATTATGTTATGGATAGAAGATTACGGCACAGTGTGAATTGTCCTTATTCCCACCTCGACAAATAAAAAAGTATGTACGTATACTGTTTTTATTTATTTTATCATCCTATAGTTGAATAGCAATTATGTTCTATTCTATCATTAAAACGTATCTTACATTTATGCGCTTGCTTCAATAAGCAATGGAAAAAAAATCATAATAGGCTTGTGTCCACTAAGAATAAATCGGTTTGATTGTAGTATCTATAGATTTATTATTATTTTAAAATGTCAATAAAGTTTAGTATTTATTATAAAAAGGTAAGATTAATGTTATTTTTAGGATCTAAAACTATAAATAATGTATTTATTCTTGAGACAGTGAACACCAATCAGAGAGCATTACGTCAAACAGTACGTCCGCCATTCATGTTGTTGACGTTTTAGTAGTAAATACAACTAAAACGGCAAACTCTCTACCTGTCAAATCGAATATAACAAAATAAAAGTGGGTACATCAGACCAGACTTCATTCACGGTTTGTTTTGTTTTGGACTTTGTGATATCACACAACCGCCATGATGGTTTACAGCGTTGTCGTGTCAAATTCAAAAAGGTTTTTAAAAAGCCGTAATTAGTAATGTTGCTGATCGATTTTTGAAGAAAAAAACAGGTATTTCAGTATTACATCTAATAAAGGAACGAATCAATCGCTAATTACATATTAGGACCCAAGCCTATTATGTTGAAAACCGACTTCTTATATATTAATCCTTTCTTTTTTAAATTGTATTATATTACTGACATGGATTAATACAGGAAGTCATAATTCCTGAATCCCGTGTATCACATTACCATGTAAGGGTAATGACCTCGTTTTCGCCCGCGCTGCTGCCTAAGTAAGCAGCGCTTCAACCATACAAAAACAAAAATAATGAGTCTCGATGAATAATAATTTCAATTTTTTTTTAATTATCTTAAATTTATAAAAAAATTTGCTTGATCAAACTTCAAACCAGTTTTCAAATATTAACAGCCATTTATATATTAATTAAACGTTACTGAACTAACATCGAAAATTTCCGGCGATGAAAAACATCAGTGACAAGAAAAAGAGGACCAATTTTTAACGAAATTAATTCATTGAGTTCGACAACTCACTTTTTCCAGCTTTTAATAACCTTTTTTTAATTAGTTGTAGGTCGAAGAGTCCGCTTTAAATTGTTCTTATATTCATTAAACGCCTTTGAAAGAGTTGTTGACCTTTAATTTGGTCTTAAGTCGTCTTTTAAATAAGTTGTGCAAAGTATTTGCTCTGCTGCAGAAAAAGAGGGATATGATTACTCTACAAAAGACGTCGCCCGCGGCTCTACCTACTTGAATTATACACTTAAACTTCCCTCAAGTATCACATTGTCTATCAGTGAAAACAGTACAAAAATCGTTCAATACTTTTTAAGTTTATTGTGAGCATACTGACAGATAGGACGCGGCGAAGACTTCATTTTATTATAGCTAGATGATAGATAGATGTTTATTGAAGTGAACTGCTGGAACAGAATCAGATTTCTATAAAGATATCTGACTTTCTGTTAAATTAGATACCTGAATACTAAAATTTCAATACATTTTGTTCTTCGAAATACACGGGCATCATAACTTTTTGGTAATGCTACAAGCAAAAATCTCCGAGCTCGATAATAGAAATAAAATACCCAAAACATAAACGATGAAATAAACATCCTAGATTCAGATAAAGATGTTCCACGGCGAATGATTCGATAAGGAATTTCACAGTGTTGTTTTTCTCGGGCGCATAATAAATAATAACTTAGTGCATTTTTATCCTCACTCTGCTTCGAACTTTACACCGGCTCATAATTGAAAGTCGGGAAGCTGGGTGACGGCGAATGAAACGTTGAGCGGAGCGTCTAGTGGAGTGGCTAGCGGAGTGGGTAGCGGAGCGGGTAGCAGAGCATGCCAGCAAATAGAGCAACTTACAACGCGTTGTGGCTAGCGGAGCGGTTAGCGGAGTGACTTGCAGAGCGGAACGACTAACGCAGCGGTTAGCGGAGCGACTAGCCGAGCGATGGGTAGAGCTTTGAGCTGGCGTAATGTTTGACGAGCGGAGCAGGTCTAACTTTTATACAGAGTGTCGGTTGTCTGACCTCTGCAATCTGTAATAAGGAATAGTGAAATTCATGGTTTGACCAGTATCAGTTTATTTGAGGACACTGACTCCCCATAGCGTTTAACGTGCTCTCCAATGCACGGGGCAAGCGATAATTAACTTTTTAATACAAACATAACTTCCAAAAGTCAGTATAGTGCACCGTAGATACAAACCCGATACCCTCTGCATGACAGTCTGTTGGTATCTCCACTAGGCTACCGCTGCCCAACGCTTTGAACGGTCGTATTTACTCAAAATAAATAATGGAGCCTTCTATAGCCGCTGCCTTATAAACAAACTTGCAGGGAACTTAAGTTTGCACTTCAAACAGAAATGTGTGAATTATTTACTTTCGTTAAACAACTTTATGTTATTCAAAGTAGTTTTGTTCAAGAGAATTAGTCGATTAGATAACACGATTGTAAATTGTGTTTACAGGCAGTTAAAAAGAGTTAACATAGCTTTAAAATTAAAAGATATTTGACATATACGTCAATCAGTTTTCTTTAAATTAAATTCTACTCAATCTGTACATATAAAATCCTTGCGTTACTGACTGACTGACAGACAAGCTACAGCCAAAACTATTAGACGCATGAAGCTGAAATTTGTCATGTATGTTCCTTCGGGACCGTAGGGGTGCACTAAGAAGGGATTTCCTGAAATTCCCACGGGATCGGTCGGAATCAGTTAAATAAAAAAAATGTGCGGGTGTAGTTGCAACCGTCCTCTAGTTAGTAAATATTCATAAAAATCATGTTAGGGATGTAATTAACAAATCAATTGAGTTTCATTTACAATTCAATTTATTTCCTTAATCTTAAGGTAGACCGACAATCTGGTTAAGATTGTGGGAAGCGATTGGATGCGGGCCGCTCAAGATGGGTCTGTGTGGAGAAACTTTTGGGCTGTGTTCAACGATGGAAGTCTCTAGGCTGATATGATGACATGATGACTTAATTTTGAAGGGTATTAATTACAATATATTTAGTTTTTATGAGGCAAGTAACAAAGTCAGTTAAAAGTATGGGTGTTTGTTTTAGGTCCAAGTTGTGCTTCAAAAGGTTAAAGCTCTCACAAATAACTGCTAACTAATTATGCTTGTTTATAGCAGTAAATATGTGGTTACCTCAATATAATGAAGATTTTAAGTCCATTACAAGTTTTCTATTGCTAGTACTAAATTACTTAGTTCCCTATTCAATGTATGCAGGCAGACAATAATCACTACATAGTATAAAACAAAGTCTGTCTTCTGTCTGTTTGTCCCTATGTATGCTTAAATCTTAAAAACTACGCAACGGATTTTAATACGTTTTTTTTATAGATAGAATGATTCAAGAGGAAGGTTCATATGTATAATTGACGCGGGCGAAGCCGCTGACGACGTCTAGTTAACAATAAAATACACACATATCTACGGAAAGGCAGTGATTCGCGCGCTGGATTCGAATTCGATACCTTCTGCATGCCAGTCTGTTGGTATCTCCACTACACTATCGCAGCCGTAGGTTTATATTATCTCTTTAAAACGGCCCTAATCTCTGTAGTCACTTAGTAAAACATTCGACTATTTTCGAACGCGTTTCAACCCTTCCATTAGAAGGTATTAGGGGCCCTAACGATCAAGTTAAAAGCCGTTTTTATATATTTTTCATAGCATAATAAGCTGTTATTTGCTGTGTACTTATCAACCCACACAGGCGATGCCAGGGGGCAATATTATAGCAATAAAGGGGAATTTCGGTCAACGTAGCATATTATTTCTTCTTTTCCGTAGTTAATAATACGTCTATGATATGTGGAGTTGTGAAAGGAACGGGGCTGTGAAAATGATCGATACTTCGAAGGTTATTTGGTTAGGTTTGGTGCATGGCTGACTACGAAGATTGGTTCCCGTTTGCTGCTTTGCTTGTGAGCCGCTTTTAGCTGTGTTCTAAGTTTAATGTATTGTATTAAAGTCGAAGTGTTACTTTCAAATGGACTTATGTATAAATAAACTAAGCCTGTTTCTGACCGCTCATCTATTAACCCAGGATTGGGCATTCAGTATTCAATTCATGAAAATAAATAACCATTATAGTTATGCCATGTTTGTCAGGCAATCAGCTACCTTGGATATTCTATACCAATACTAACTTCTTCTAAACTACTTTGAAGTTAAGTAATAGCTAGGTACACATACCCAAGAAAGTTGCAAGACCATGCATTCTGCGTGGTACCTATAAAATCTAAGGTCGTTTTTTCATTTCATAAGTATTACATTTACGACATACTTACATAAACAAATAATAACATTTTAAACGTAAACAAACCCTAACAAACAGTCCTGTAAAATGCAGTCTTTGAACGAACAATCTTCTATCTCATTCGACTAAAGCTTACGTCCCACAATACTCACTCCCAGAAGCAAAGCTTCATAACACAAAAACGTAATGTGTAACTTCAAATAGAAGTCGAGCTCATTCGCAAACCTCTCAGCAAACATCCAAACCCTGCCATAAAATCTCAAGCAGAAAACCTTATCGAACAATTTCCAAGATTAACAATATCATCGCTCAAAGAATAAACACACTTTAGGGTGCATACACGTTATACATGAACGAGGTAGCTTAGCGGTGGAAATATCCCCTAAGAGTACCGCCTTAAAGATATATGATAGAGTAGTAAAATAAATTAAACATAAGATGTTTTTAAATTACTTAAGAAAAGGAAGATGAATCTGTTATTGGTATTAAGGTTTTTTTATAGACTCACGCCGGTATTCCCGAAGGGGTAGGCAGAGGTGTAATATTACACCTACAAGAGAATATGTCTTCTTTTTAAAATTTGGATGTATTTAGTATTACTCATTAATATTAATATTAGTATAATCTAATTCAAAATAATCAAATGCTCTATTCTGAAATACCTACTATGATAATATTTATATAATTATCCTAGAAACACTCTCACATGGCTATTATCGGATCCCACACAGAGCAAATGAGCCTGTACTATGTCAACCTGGAAAACTAACTAACATTATAATTATATATCCTAAAATACATACATTTTAAAGAGTAATCACACCCAAACAGATCAAATCATCACTCAAAGATTTGACTTAGGTGAGAATCGAACTAGGTAATACTGAGCATTAGACCAACAGACCAGCCAAAAATCTGTGTCGTGTGAGGCACGGTGCATGATTGAAACAAGCATAATGAACACTACACATCAACATATTTTGGTAGGCAATAATAATTGAGAATTATTTTTTCAACTTCACTCAGCTCAAGTGCTTTATTATTTTCCTCGCATACAGCTCAGGTCTCACTCAACTCTAATGGAGCCACAGCTTTAACAAGTATGTTTTCCATTCGGGTAGAACCAGGTTCCGTACAGTGATATATACGTTGTTTATTGCACACAGAACGGATGACATTAAAAAACGCTTAGTGGCGCCCACCACAAAATACCGGCAATTTAGGTGCCCACTTAAAAATATAGAAAAACATACATTGTTGAAATAAGTTTGGTTTGTGCCGTATTTTTGTGTTTCTTTTGTTGTGGTGTTTTGGTTCAAATGAAGTGTGAATAATATAGGGGGTCGTTTATGCGTTCAAAGTGAAATATAAGTTGAAGTTCTAAAGTTGATAATACATATTTTAAGTCTGCCTTGGGCATGTATTTCATGGGAAAACTAAGTAACTAAAGTAATTTAAGAGGAAATTGCAGAAAGCAATATTCGTGTAGTATAGTGCAAAATTTTGGCTATTTTCTTATCGTGATATCAAAGCTATGGGTCCCACCCACCAAAAAAAAAAATAGTTTGGCCGTTGCAGACGCAGTATATGGATATCATCATGCGACTCGTGAAAGGTCTACGCATAAAAAACAACTGAGGTGTCTTCGAAGGGTCTAGTTCATAATATCGACAGTCACTACATCGATGGTCGCTGTATCAAAAACGTTCCATCGACGGGCTAATGTATCGACAGTACCCCAAATCGATGGCACGCTACATCGACAGTACCCCAAATCAATGGTACGCTACATCGACAGTACCCCAAATCGAAGGTACGCTACATCGACAGTACCCCAAATCGATGGTACGCTACATCGACAGTAAACCAAATCGATAGTGCGCTGCATCGACTACCTGAACAAGTAACTCCTAATATTTGCCAGCATGTGTTGGTAAATGTCCGAATTTTTAAATAAAAAAAAACACTTAGTTAAAAAAAAAACACTTAGTATACTATTTTTGGATTAAAGGTCACAAGACAACCTAACATAACCTACTTACTTGAGTTGCAGTCTCACCTAACCTTCATTTCTTTTTGTCTAGGCAAATTGTGGTTAAAATTTAAAAAAATCCTGTGTTTTTATTTAAATCTGGCTCGGGTCGGGTAGTCGATGCAGCGTACTATCGATTCGGTTTACTGTCGATGTAGCATACCGTCGTTTTAGTGTACTAAAGATGAAGCGTACCATCGATTTGGGGTACTGTCGGTGTAGCGTACCATCGATTTGGGGTACTGTGTCGATGTAGCGTACCATCGATTTTGGGTACTGTCGATACATTAGCCCGTCGATGAAACGTTTTCGATACAGCGACCATCGATGTAGTGACTGTCGATATTATGAACTAGACCCGTCTTAGAATCCCCTCAGTCACTTAGGGTCACGCGAATCTACCAATCCCGTCGATAAAATTATCCCTCTCTTGGGCGGCGCACATTTAAACAATGCGCAGCCTCCATAGCCTAATTGAAATTTTGGCTTCTAATTTTGTCTAAGTTGTGTTTAAAAACTTTATGTTCTTTGATGTAGAAAATGCTGTATTTGCCATTTCTTTTATATTTGATGGTTTACTGTGCGGAAATAAAATTAAATTGTGTACACGTTGCCAAATTGGCAAGAAACGAAACGGTTTAGAAAATAATGAAAGTCTAATGCTTTGTAATCGGTTCTTAGCTTGTTCTGATATTGTGTTAAAATATACTAGTAACGCTTTTTTAATTAGTCCGTGTTCTACAGTAGGGTTGGTTTTTTTAGGCAGCGATAGCCTAGTGGAGATACCAACAGACTGCTAGGCAGAGGGTATCGGGTTCGATTCCACGGCACCGGCTACCGGGACCGACGGCTTAACGTGCTCTCCGAGGCACGGGACAAGCGATAATTAACAATTCAATACGCACATAACTCCGAAAAGTCATTGGTGCGTACCGTGGGATCAAACCCGATACCCTCTGCCTGGCAGTCTGTTGGTATCTCCACTAGGATATCGCTGCCTATATTTTTTTCAATTCCTAGAGAATATTAGCAACAAATACTTCAGTAATGAAGACAAAATTTCTTCCATTGAATACGCGACTTCGACTGACATTCTCCTCAACAGATCACATTCGATGCGCAATGTATGCTTACATTAACACTATCTAAAAACAATTCACTCTCACCAGCTGTTTACAATACTAGCTTTATTTTTTAATCCCGCCTTACGCAGTGCCACTTTAATATATTTTACGTATAATAAAACAAAGTAATAACCGTACATCATTTTCTCCCCTTTTTTACACGCGCGAAAAAAATGCACGCGATTTTATTTGTTTACTGTTTTAAGGTCGTATCCACGTTACATGGGCAATTTACAAGAGAATTTTTTATTTATCAAACCGACGGAGTACAGTTTCAAGTATGTAATGACATATGAAAGGAAATTTCCACGGGTTTTGAAGAGAAGCAAGGTGAAGTTAAACTGTGTTGTCATATTTTGGTTTGTAGTGGGATTGCACATCCTATAGGGACCACATTGTAGTAGATAACCCTGCCACTAAAGGAAGTGGAGGGCACCACGGCCGTTTAAGTACATATGCCCAATAATTATTCCATTTTCCTCCTGTCTGTCAGTATGAACGTGACAAATTCAATAACTATCAAATTGGTTTTGTGTGGTTTTAATAGATGGGATAATTCTGCGAAAGGCTTAAATCTAGTTGTCTCATAAAAGCAATTAAACAAAACCGAATGCTTTAAATAGCGCTCAGTGTTTGGCAAATCTGTGAAGGTTGATAATTATTTTAGTACTTTAGCCGACTTACGGATGATTTAATCCTTTGAAACGGGTACGATTTCTGTGCTTACGTAGGCCTAAACACACAGCTCGGGAATGTGGTTGATCTTAAATGTTACCAAGCATATATGTACGAAATAAGATGGTCGACATGGCTTTGTTATAGGCGTGTGTTACTTGTGATAATCGTTATAATTTCCAATAAGATAATGATATTTTTGAATAGAGATTAACGGTCGGTCCCGATATCTATTCGTGAATATGGAGTTCAGAGATACATATTTGACATTTTCTGTGACGGAGCTTATGTCAAATATGCATCTTTAATCTCAAAATCCATGGATAGATTAGATATGCAATTCAGCGGTAAATAAAGATTTAATAAAATCGGACTGCCTCCGTGGTCCAGTGGATAGCGTATGCGACTGCTGATCGGAGGTCCCGGTTTCGATTTCCGGGTCGGGCAAAAGTGTTACTGGGTTTTTCCGAATACTCAGTAGCAGCCAAGAGTCTGGTGATGTGCCCGGTAACGGCAATAGGCTCGCCCCCTATTACGTGGGACCTAAAAATTCATGGCGTAATGTGGGTGTAATATTTACACCTCTGCCTACCCCTTCGGGGACACAGGCGTGAGACTGTAAATAAATATAAAAAAATAGAATAAAATCGGACTTAAACTGTTACCAACTTACATCCTGCAAATTTTCAACCTGATTCCGCTAGCCGAGAAAATTCACACCAACCAGTCAGCAATAATATATAAGGGGTTTTACTTTAAAATGACACCTTCGTGAATAACTTAGAAACCGCAGTCCTTTACCCACCGAATAAAGTGTCGATAAATCCTGTCTAAAAATATTGTTACAAAAAGACACTGTCAACTTACAGTAGTTGTCAGTCTAACTGCAATTCTGGCACCCTTTACAGCATCACAGACAGATAAATCTCTACTTGGCATTATATATCACTCGGGGACGACAGCCAAACCATATCGATATCACCATTATGAAGTGTTTTGAAATGGTTACTTATGTAAAATTAATTTGACTTGTGAAAAAATTCTATGAAGTGTTTTATTCTCTTTTTATACATTGAAGGTAAGTGCGATAAATGATGGTGGCACGTCATTGGTTATCATATATTTGTAATTGAGTGTCGGTAATCGCTTCAAAAGCTGGCCTTTGCTTTATTGTGATGTATAACTACAAAGTTTAATTAAAAGCCGTTCAGTAGTTTTTACTTGAAAAAGTAATAAACACCACCCATCGTTAGACTATAAGAGTAACCTAATAGGTGTGAAAGTATCTAAGATATGTTCTTTGTGTCTAAGTTTAATTGTAAGTTAAGTTCCGTACCGCTGGGAATTATATCTTGGTGATTATTATCACCAAGTTGCGCTAGTTGAGTGGAGAAACCGACAGACTGCTACGCAGAGGGTCTCGGTTTCGAATCCACGGCACAGACCTATGACTTTTCGGAGTTAAGTGCGTATTAAATAGTTAATTATCGCTTGCTAATCGGTGAAGGAAAACATCGTGAGGAACCTGCATGTCTGAGAGTTCTCCATAATGTTCTCGAAACTCGAAAGACATGTGAAGTCTGCCAACCTGCCAACTTGGCCAGCGTGGTGGACTATGGCCTTACCCTTCTCATAGTGATAAGATGCCCCGTGGCCAGCAGTGGGACAGTAAGTATAAAGGGCTGATAATGATGATGGTTATTATCAGTCTATATACGTCCAATCTCATATTGCCAAGGCTCTTCACACAGACCGATCTTGAGCCGCTGCATCCATCCGCTTTCCACTAAAATAATAAATGGTCAAGACTGAGCATTACATTTACTTGACACCTTGATACCATTAAGCAAAATAACGTTCTGCGATCTCAGACAGGAATTGTTGAGTTGTAAGACGAAATACTGCCACTCTAAAGTGGGATTGCCCAATCCCACTTTAGGTTGGCAGTCTTTTATTTGGGCGGCACTTAATCCTGATGCTTCGACAAAAACTGGCCTACCTTAGCACGAAGCAGACATGCTCGGAAGAATGTACAGGAGACCTTTGTCCAGCAATGGGACAAGGACAAAGAATGCAGTTTTGTTAAGGGTCTTAGACGTTAGCTCTGTTGATTCATTAGTATAAGTAGGTGCTTGCGCTTGCCTCCTAAGGCTGCGGTTCCACTGAGGCGGAGCGGAACAGAGCGGAGACGAGCTGTGCCACGATTCACCAATCATATGGCTTGAAATAGAAGAGATGTGGATTTCAAGCCATGTGATTGGTGAATCGCGGCACAGCTCGTCTCCGCTCTGCTCCGCTCCGCCTCAGTGGAACCGCAGCCTTAGTGTTATCGTTTTTCTCGTAAGCACCGCAACATGTTTCTTCTTCACAACTGTTATAATAGGCACAATTGTCGAGCAACAAGTCTTTTCAAAAATATCTTCTTGTACAGAACATTAAAGAAACAATAGCAAGTACAAAAACATATGTCACTATTATTTATTAAAAAATATTCTTATGTCAATGAACGTGGTGTTGCACGTTCACTGACATAAAGATAGTGACTTATTCTTAAACACCTGAGGACAGCGGGACAAACTCCCCCCCGTGGGATCTCCACCTTGTCGTGGTGAGGGGAGCTCAGTAACCGTGGTTGGGTCACCCACGGTGAAGCTAAGCGAGATCGCGGGAGTGGACGCTCCGCGTGGGCTTGACGGAGGCCTACGCAGAATGCGACAGTTCTTCTGTGTCCCTCGCAGTCGGGCGCGGTCGCGGGAGGAGAGGCGTGTCGGTGTTGCGTTGCCGCGCGCCCTATCTCCCGCGACCAAATGGGGGCGCACCATCGTTGCGTCCTCTGCGGCCGCTGGGTATTTTGGCGGTGGAGCCCAACACCTTAATCCGCCGCCAGGGGGTTTTGTTCGGGGCTCGCCTGACCATCTGGCGGGCCAATACCCGTCGGGGGGTAGCAAAGAATGCTTCGGTGATACACGACCCTCCGACACATGGGTACATGAGGAACACGGGTTGGTTTTTAGGCAGTAAGAGTCTGGCAGTGTCCCCTTCGACCTTCCCCCAGGGTGGAGGGACTCCATGAGGATTTTCCAACCCGACACCAAAAAAAAATTATATAAGAAAAGGAAAAAAAAGCGTGACAAACTCGGACACTAGTTTTAAATTTTCTTTCGGGATATATATACCACGTACCTTTGTTTGGAGTAACCGATATTTCACTGGCACTGTCGCAAGCGCCATGTTCACGGATGTACATCCGTGAACATGGCGCTTGCAACAGACAATTTAAGATAAGTTTAAATGACCACGAAAGTTTAAATTCCTATATCGGACACTAGTGAAAGAAAGAAATATTATGTAAACCACTCCTTTGTTTTGTTTTTGTTCAGTAAGTCAACAGCCGCATTAGGACTAAATCATGTGTCGCGAGGGACTTTACAAAGACAACAATTTACGAATCACACAAAGTGTTGTCTCGTGCGGGGATCGAACCCCCAACACTCGGCGCAGTGTCAAGCGGTGAGGCGGCCGCTTAAACCACTACGGCAACCGTGTAGTCAATTCATTGTGACCACATTTAGCGTAGCCTATGCCGAACCGTTTAAGTATAAGATTTGACCTTTCTTTTACATATACCGTGTCCTGTAACATAAATATTAATGAAAGAAAAGTAATCTTCAAACGCACTATAGCAAATAATATCTTAAAATATTCAAATTAAGAGCACATCAACGCAAATAAGTGTTAATTTTTAGAAAGCAGTGCCAAGAATATAATTAATGATCACGATCATATTACAATTAAGTCAAGCACTTGAAGATATTAAAAATATTATTCACTCTAGACAGCGTCGTAACTAAACATTAATAAATTTTAAATTATATAATTTTAATAACATTCTTGCTAAAGTAAGCAAACAATAACAAATTGTGCTTCGATTGTTTTTAGTCTAGACTTGTGTGTGCAAACTTTTTTATGAAATCCTTTTACCCTCAAGCGCTGAAAAATGTACTTACATTTTTCAGCGCTAAAATAAATCATAATCACTGTCTATAAACGTTTGCTTTTTAACACAGTTTTTTTATGTTTTTACAGATATAACTTGTTCTTTTGTTAATACCTATTTGATGGAAGATTTTTAAGGAGTCATTTTTTGAATCGATAATGTTACTATATTACTCCGAAACGTGTAGAAGTATCTTCATAGACACTATACATTCTTAGCATTACAGATGAGGTACACTTGTAGAGGAATAAGCTGTGGTGTTCCTTCAACTATCCCTCTAGTTGAAGGAACACCACAGCTTATTCCTCATCAAGCATCCGCTGACCAGGCTAAGTGATCAGACGTACTTGAGAATTTGTTTAAAATTTATAATTTTATGCGAACTCTGGTTACGCGATTCAGGATTTTAGTTCTACTTTGTCCGTTACATGTCGTTTTGTTGATTTAGTTCGCTGTCGTACAAAAGATAACCTCAGTCTTATGGAAAAAGAGATAGAGTGCTCATCACACATCCAGCGCTCTCACTTAGCAAGCAAAACTCTAAACAAGTCTAGCATATTGGTTTTACGGTCATTAAGCGGGTGGTCGAGAGTTGTATTCCTACCTAGGTACTGCTTTGTATTGTATATAGCTTTTACGCTTTGTATTCCAGCTTCCAGCCTCACACGGCCGAGTACAATAAACTCATAAAATTTTGTAATGAGGATATTATCTTGCGTAAATAAACAAATCTGCTACTAATACAAGAAATGTTCTATAGAAGCAGCGTGATCGCCCGGAGGCAGTCTCGTATGGCACGCTTTTATCAAAAGTTTAGCGTAACACCCTTAGGCCACAGTACCGAACAACTGTGTACTGGGGAATATACTTTACACTTTAAGACTTAGGTGCCGAGACAATGTCAAGAACAGTACCTAACGCAGGGTTACCCCTAGCACAGACTCCAAGTCTCTCACAAAGGTGTATGTACCTACTTGAATCTTTTATTTAAAACTTTATTATTATGTACTACACTTGACGTACAAATTAATTAAAAAACGAAGTAACTGTTTATTTACATAGGTACATAAAAAAGAAATATGTACAAAAACGGGGGCAAAATACAAAGTACAGACAGGTTTAGGCATCGTAGAATTCCTCCGCATCGCTGTCTATTGGTAACGTGCCCAGAAGGCTGGCAGCATTGCCACGCTGGATGGCAATGCTGATACGCTGGCCGAAATACAGCCCAGCCTTCTGGTCACGTGAAGCGTCGATTAATCGTTTGGCGATTTCTCTGTACAAAGTATGAGCGCTCGGACCCCATGGACCAAGCGTCTCCACCCCAAACGGCTCAAATACGTAATTACCTATTAAATTACCGTATTTTCGCCGCTTGAGGGATTCTGCGCTTGCAGCAGCAGCGCTGGCACAGCTGGCTGTACTTGGAAGATGTGATGGCGCAAGGGTATCTACGTACGTTGTGTCCCATACCAAAGGCCTACCCAACTTCCAAGGCATCAATGACATACCGTCGGGCCTCTTCCCATCGTCGCGTACCAAACCATTGGGTTCAAGTATGGCTGGTACTCCGACGGTGATAAGAGTGACGGATGATGTCATTAAGATAAGCGTGACGAGGCTTTCGGCCCTCGCTTCTGCCGCAAGATAGTCCATGGTGTCCGAGGCTATCGACGGCTTCTCCACAATGACAACGATGCGGAGAAACACACGGAGCACCTAAACGGAGGCTAGTGGCGAGGCAAAATGTCGTGTCGTCCAACATTGTGCCCACATTGGACGACGGGAGCGCTTGAAGCCAAAGACCAGACTCTCACTCTCCCACAGCCAGCAAGCGAGCACGCTCAGCAACACTTGTAGACGATAAAATAAGTTTTCTCTAACCGTGTTGCAAAGCGGCCCGTCCCACTGCCTTTGGGAGAATGGGTTGCCAGCTTGGACAAGCCATTTTCCAGGCGTTCACGGCATCGGTTTTACACAACACTTCCGAATTAACCAGTGTAGGTGCTAATATTTGCCTGGTTAAATCTTCCGTGCTGTACACCGAGGACAGGAACGCCGGTAAACTAACATCCGAAATTTTGCTAACACCGAGCCCACCCAGACGTACAGGAAGAGACGCTTGCAGCCAGGCTCGGTCGTTCAAATCCACATTTAATATTTTTTTAAGTGTATTTTTAATAATTTGGTCCATTTTTCTAAACATTTCATATTTTTCCAAAGCGGTGAAGATCTCAAGACATGCGTAAATTTGGGAACGAAAAGGCAATATCGAATGATTGTAAAAGCCGAATGAATATAAATTTTTAGCAGGCGATCTGAAATTTCACTAAAATTTTGAATCTTTTCATCTACGAAAGATTCGTAGGCTTCTTCAAATATAGGAGACCCAAGGAGGCGAAGAGAATTCTTGTCACAAATTTTAATGTGTGGTGCCAAACAATTAAATTTTGATAATACCAAAGATTTTTTTTCATCGTCAATTTTATTTAGAAATTCTCAACTCGCACTTACTTGAATTTAGCTCCAAACCGATCGATTTAAATTTGTATTTTAGAACTGCCAAATCTTGTAGCACTATGTCAGCGTCACCAAGGGTTCCGTCGTCCAAGAACCATATATTGAATTTTGAATTTAGCTGCCGAATAATTGGGTGAATTGCTAAGCTAAAAATGACTGGTCCAAGTGGGTCACCTTGTTGACATCCAACTGCGGATGCCAATAGGTTGTCCTTGTATAATAATTTTGAGGGATATCTGTAACATTGCGAACGAAATTTATAAATTTTGGGGGTTTCTAATTTTGCCTCGGACAACAAGGTGTCCCTATTCACTGCGTTAAAGGCATTCTTTATGTCAACCTTAAGGATGACCTCTCCATTACCACAACCAAGGTACGTGGCCAGGGCATGTATGGCAGCCTCACAACCCCCCTTTGAGCCAAAACCTAATTGGAGGGGTTTGAATTTAGCAGATAAATCATTGCTATAATATCTGCAGTATATCTTGGCTGCCATACGCCTATATGTGCAACCTACGGCAATGGGACGAATGCCACCATCCTTCTTGATAAGAGCGCATAAATTTGCTCCGTACAATATGTCATTGATGGCACCGTCCACATTGCCGGAGAGCATCAAATTCATGAGAGCAGTCAGCTTCCTCAGGAGTGCATTGCCAGCCTCCCCGGCGCTCGAACACACAAGATCTTTGAGATGTTGTGGTGTTAGAGCGTCGAGGCCACCAGCCGACCCAGTCCGGAAGGAGAAAACTGCTGTGAACACGTCCTTGGCCGTAGTAATAAGATGCTCCGAATCCATATCCGGGGCATCAGGAAAAGAGAGGCCATCCATCGGCGCTGGATGCTTGCTCTTCAAACCCGCAAGCGTGTTTGGAGAGCAAGGCGCCACCACATCAGTGCTGAATAAGAGTCTCGACGTACCCCTTATATCACCCTCCCTTAGTTTGGATTCTACATATTGATAATTCGTTCTATTTGTATTAAAAGTAAATTTGGTGTCGAAAGTATGGACCGAAACAGAACAGTTGTGTTTAATTTGGGCAGTAAGTGTCTTTTTTGAGGCCTGATCTTTTTCAATATGTAAAATCCTATAAGGAAAGGTTAATAGTCGTTCCCAGGCTGTTTTTGAGTTCTCCCGCACAACGAGACCTATGCAGTCAGCCAATTTTTTGGCGACTGATGGCCTTGCACCACGGGGAACTCTTTTCAAAACCGGAACAGAATTTTTTAAATTCGAAAGATGTTGCCAAAAGGGAATTTGGACACAGTCTTGTGTAGAAATTGAATATGATGAAGTTAAGGGGTCAGAAAGTACATCTTGGGATTTATGCATTTTGCCAAGATATACTTTCAAACCCCGCTTACTTTTAAAGAAGCGGGCCTGGTCACAGTAGGGGCAGCGTACTAATTCACTCAGTGATGTGGTAGGTTGACTTGCGCCCCCTTCTACCTCACCATTGCCATCACTGTCTGCTTGCATCTTACTATTTGCACTTAATTACTATATACAACTATGTATTTACAGTAAAGTATTTACAAAATATTAAAATATAGATACAACATGATTCTAAGAAAATAATGAAAAAATAATGTCATATTAATATTATGTCACATTGAGTTGCGCATGGCAGGTGGCGGCGGAGACATAGTGGGGCGTAGTCTCTGGTTGTTGCTGGTATTGACTTAAGGTTATATTTCTTTGGCTGGTATGCTGGTATCGTAGACAGAGAATAGTACGGCTGGTACTTATTACAACTTCTTGTGGATGTCTTGCAGGGCGTGGCAGGGCGTCGAAATAGCGCGACGTGCTGACCTTATTTTTATTTCCAATTTTTCTGAGTTGCGTTTGATCTCGCCTTTTCAAAATTTCCAGAGATACGTTATTTGTTAAATTGAAATATTTTCTGTTTATACTATATGTTTATTAAATATTTGTATATATTTAAACGGACGTATTTAAATTGGAAAATATTTACTTGAATCTTATTTGTATGAGCATGATGTTTGTATGTCACATTACCTTTGTGGAGAAAAAAAAAAGTTTGTAAGTGACAAGCGGATTATATTTGGTTTGTTCTTAAAATGATGTTACGGATAATCTTACTACAATTACAAAGGCGAATTTTTGTGAAGATAGATTAATGTTTTTTACTCTTTGTCACAAACTACGGAACAGATTTTGATTAAACTAACTGCGAGTGACAGTGCCAGAAATGTTAACTCTTTCGTCATGTTCATTCCACTGCATAAATAAGATTGTTCTTCTTCTCTGGTCTTATTCTATCCTTACCTCATTCCTCTTTCAACATATTTTAGGGTTTCCTTTTCACTTCACCACTCCTTAATCCGATATGTGTCGCTTTATGGCCTTTTATAAGTCCTATATACTCTTAGTTCGCTTCTATAACGTATCAGTACTATTTTCAATATTCCGTAATATGGTTTTCCACCATAGCAATGGTTGTGTTTAATGAGCATCACATTATTTTTTAAACATAATTTTTCACTCTAGACATGACCATAATTTTATGTACAGGCTATTCTGTCTGTTGCTACTTTCAACCGCTTATAAATGTCACCACCATACCTTAAAATCATGACAAATATAATAAACCTAGCTAATGAAACGCATACTAAGAACTCCCGAACTAATCATTAATTCCATTAATTCTTATTGTAATTCTGGCACTTATTTCTCACCCCCCATTACAAACACCGACAAGCTATTAATGTTTAGCGATGAGATAGGTAAAAACATGAGCCAATTGTTGAGGCAAAGGACAGGTATGACTATTACTAACTTATGTATGCCTGGAGCAAGCTTTTCTCAGATAGTGCAATCAATTTTATCTAAATCATACTGTCCGGAATCAAAAACAATTATATTCATTGGGAGAAGAGGAAATGCAAATATTAATTTAATAAAGAGATATTTTGACCAGTTACTGAATTTAAAAGTTAAAAAAATTCTGTTACTTGCTTTTCCTTACAGTAAGCTGTTGCCACAAGCTGAAAATGATTATAGATTTAAGATTAATTCCAAATTACATACCATGACATGTTACAATAATTTAATAGACATTATTGACTCGAATGCTCTAATTAGAAATTTTTATTTGACATATGATAATTATTATATATCACAATTTTATAAAAGACAAATAGCATCCTCGCTAGCTTATTGTATTAATAACACAGCCAAGGTTTTGGCTAACCACACTGCTTTTATTGAGCAGTCAAATTTGACATGCAATATAAGCTTGAAATCCGTTCCAAATTCTTTAAATTGAATTTTGAGACAATAGAGTCAATCTCTGGCAATATATTTAATAAGACTGAATGCTGTACCTAGTTTAAGTGACAAAAATACAACTCCATCAACCTTACCTACAAAAAATAATTTAAAAAATTGTATCAGCCTGGTGCATCAAAATATACAAGGGTTGATGGCTAGAATTGGAATTGTTTATGTACTGTAACAATATTGATATTTTATGCATTATAGAACATTGGCTAAGAAGCCACCAGTTCATATTCAATTTCAATAACCACCAGGTTGCAAGCTCGTTCAGTAGAGAAAACTTTATCCATGGTGGTTCGTTAATCATAGTTAGCAAATTTCTAAAATTTAAAGAAATTGTGAGCCTCTCTGTTGAGCGAGTAGTAGAAATCACATGTGTTGAGTTTGAGCAGTTCATTGTTATGAGTGTATACAAACCTCCATGTGCACCATTTGAAAGTTTTTTAGTTATTATGGAGGATGCCCTTAGCAAAGTTTGTGATTGCCGTAAAACTGTTGCTATTTGTGGAGATTTTAATGTTAACATATTAGAAAAATGCTCTTCGACTATCAAATTTTTAAATTTATTTAAGTCATACAATTTATGTCATAATTTTTATGAACCAACTAGAGTGACTGCCACAAGTGGTACTTGTATTGATAATATATTTACTAATATAAAAGCATTACACAATTTTTTTATTAATATGCTTCAGTCAGATCACAGTGGGCAGTTAATCTGTTATCCAAGAAAATGCCCGAAAGTCCAGAGAAAAATAATTAAATATATACCAATAAATGAAAATCGACTTAAAACTTTTAAAGACAATTTATCTCGAAAAATGCGTTGGTTGCCTCATCATGACCATCCGGATCAGTTATATAGCTCTTTGTTTGACTTGATTAATGACGAATTTCAGACTGTATTTACATCCAAAAAATTTAATGTAACTGACCGTCTGATGTTTAGTGATTGGGCAACTGAAGGTATTCATAAAAGCCGGATTAGGTTATATGAACTGTATGATGAAAAAACTTATAATAATAGTCAGAACTTTATTAATTATGTAAAAAAATATTCCAAAATATTTAGAAAAGCTTGTAGTACAGCAAAATCTATTTATTTGAGAAATAAAATAAAATTATCAGAAAACACTATAAAGGCTACCTGGAATGTCATCAACAATGAAACTGGCAAAGCCAAAGCACGCAGCCGTGACTTCTTATTAAATATCAATAATGTGAGTGTTGCAGAGGACCTGGAAGTAGCGACAGAATTTGAGAAGTTTTTTTCTAATATACCTATAATAACTACAGGGTCGCTCGACTCATCTTCCATGTCTGCTGAAATGCTTCTTAGGGACTGCGTGCCAGAATGTGGTGCAGCCTTTGAATTTACCGTTGTGACTACTAAAGATGTTATTTATCAATTTATAACTATATATATATGAAAAAGACAATGGATTTGTGGGGATTGTCAGTGAAGACTGTTTCATCTATTATTACCATAATAGCTCCACATCTTGCAACAGTGTTCAATGGTTGCGTCGCTTCTGGAATATTTCCTGATTTAATGAAATATAGTAAAGTTATACCTTTATTTAAATCTGGCGTCACATCAGACCCTTCTAATTTTCGACCTATTTCTGTATTGCCAACCCTTAGTAAAATTTTTGAAAAATTAATACTTAGTCAATTGCTTAGTTATTTTAACAGACATAATCTTCTTCACAAGAAACAGTTCGGATTTACGAGGGGTCATTCAACTACTGACGCAGGAGTAGAGTTACTCAAAAGTATATTTACAGCTTGGGAGAAGTCGCAAGATGCTTTAGGAATTTTTTGCGACTTGTCCAAAGCCTTTGATTGTGTACATCATGATACTCTGGTCAGGAAATTACATCATTATGGCATTAGAAACAAAGCTCTTAATCTCCTGGTTTCTTATTTGGGCAACAGAATCCAGAAGGTTCAGATTAATGATAAGACATCGCCAGGTTCTGCCTTAAAAATGGGCGTCCCGCAGGGTTCAATACTCGGACCATTTCTATTTTTGATCTATATCAACGATTTACCCTATTACGTAAAGAACATTCATGAGATTGTGTTGTTCGCGGATGACACCTCTTTAATTTTTAATATTAAAAGACAACAGAGTAATTTTGACGAAGTAAACAACGCACTCTCTAAAGTTGTTAATTGGTTTAATGTAAATAATTTATTACTCAATGATAAGAAAACTAAACTCTTAAAATTCTCCATGCCCAATGTTAAACAGATGGAAACCAATGTACAACTGAAGGAAACCAGAATTGAGCCCGTCGGGACAACCTTATTTCTAGGTATTATGCTTGATTCCAAACTTCAATGGGGTCCGCATATAGAAAGACTTTCGGGCAAACTTAGTTCTGCAGCTTATGCGGTTAAGACAATTAGACGCCTCACAGATATAGAAACAGCTAGAATGGTCAATTTCAGCTACTTTCATAGTATTATTTCATATGGGATTCTTCTCTGGGGGAATGCTGCAGACCTTGACACAATATTCGTTCTGCAGAAAAGAGCAATAAGGGGTATTTACAACCTCGGTCCTCGAGTTTCTCTAAGAGAAAAGTTCAGTGAGATAGGCATTCTAACTGTTGCTTCGCAATATATATACGAGAATCTGTTATATGTCCACAAGAACATTGACACATTTAGTAAAAAAAGTGATCTACACACTGTAAATACTAGACATAAGAATAATCTTATAGTTCATAGCACCCGCCTCCACAAAATAAGTAGCTGTTTTATGGGGCAGTGTATACGCTTTTATAATAAGCTCCCTCTTAATATAAGAAATTTATCTATAAATAAATTCAAAATTATTGTTACAACAACACTGTGTTTAAAAGCATATTATAAAATTACTGATTATATAGGCGATAAAAATGCTTGGGATTGAGCTGCTCTAATTCAACACAAAATATAAATGATGTATAAATTGAACAATTTTAATTTGAATTTTCGTAAGCACTTTAAAAAAGTTTACACGAAATAAAGAATCATTTCATTTCATAATCATTTCATTTCATAATCCTAAGTTCGTACTTATTTGGACATTAGAAACTTCGTAAACGGTCGGCGTAACATAAAATATTCACATAATGTGCACCTTTTAGTCTCAGTTGATTACAAGTACTTTGTTTTGGCTCGTGAGTGTGAGTCCTAACTAATTATTGATTACTTTTTACAAAGTTGGATGCGCGGTGATTTTTTGTTAGTATACCTTCTCGTTTTGGTTAGTAAATATAGGTCACCTATAGGTTGCCTATCCAGTCTACTGAATGCACATGCAAAATATGTCAAGGGATTACTCAATTTTATTTCTGCTAAACAATCCTACTATCTTGCGGTGGCTATCACACCAATATTTACGTAGCATTATTATACAAACAGATGCTGAGAATGATAAGTAAAATAATGATGATCAAAGAAGCGCGGATACTGAATTGACAAAACTCCATAGCGAACTGCATGCAAAAATTGTGACGTACCGCCAATAAATAATAGTTGATGGTGACAGTTCCTGATAGTAAGGGAAGTGTTATTTGCCTATCTAGATATTCTGTAAACGGAGATCTATTACCTAGATTCTAAAATGATTTATGTTCTATACCAGTTTTTTACTTCCAAGATACACTAATGGCCCGTAACTAATGGACTACTTATAAACTACTTATCTCAAGCTAGCCTTTCAATACAGATAAATATTGACATTCATTCTTTTCTACCAGCAGACTGTAAACACAACACAAAAGTCTCAATTTGAATTATTGTTATGAATATAACTATCTAGCTATTCAAGCATAACGTACCTTTCTAAAAATAATGATTATTGCTATTCTAAGGAAGTTTAGTGTTTCTGGATGAGGTTGAGATAAAGATAAACTAGGATAAAAGATTAAAAGATAACTGTATTTTAGTACTATAAAAAAGGTGAATTAAAACTAATAGGATGAGAATGAGTCGCGCACGGTATGATGACAAATTGCGTACTAAATTAATATACTAGGTAATATATAAACGATCGAGCGGTACGTCGCGTTTGCGCAAGTATGCTGACTCGACTTTATACCTGACCTATTGTACGGTGATTGACCCGTACATTTAGTATCTATAAATAACATTTGCCCATTACCTGTACTAAACAGAATATCTCAGAATTCCATGGTACCATAATCACTCACGTTTTACTATGTAGTCGCGTCAAAAATTACACCCACGCAACGATGTGGCTGATTGGTGGCGATACACAGGAATAAAAATGGAAGTTATACCTCTTTTTTTTTTAAAGAACCTAACGGCCTTGTTTGCACCTGTCAATGGGGAAGACCTGGTTTCGTATTGGAGGAAGGATTTTCTATGACTCTTGTAGTAACCGTACGGAATCTGTTAAAATTCGAAAAAAAAATTAGACTGAAAAACGAAGATAAATTGCGCACTTCGTAGCAAAAAATATGGATAGACAAATGTTAATAACCGCATACAGCTCTGCATTCTGAGATTTAAAGTCATTAAATGGGCTGATGAAATTCTCATAACAAGACATTTTGCAAATAATATTGATCAGTTTGAACTAATGTCTACCGGCTACAGCGTAATGTACCGACCTGTCAAAGGCATTTGTTTATTTTGAGCATAAGCTTACGCATTGAATGCCTATGGTATCTGAGGAAATTATATTTCCTCTGTTAATCACATCTTTCAAATATAGATTCCAAGTAAACTGTCAATGACTTAAGTATTTCATACTTCGAAAGCAGGCACTTCTCAATTCTGTATTCCACAAGGGAGTATAAATGGGTCCTAAGGTTTCTTTGCATTAAATAATGTCATCCCCTCAATAACAAATCACCTTCTTACATAATAAACTAACGATAATACAATAAAATAAGAACGCACTATTTATTATAGATTGGCATAAAATTAATAGGTATATGAGTAACTTTCATGCAATCAAACACGTAAATAATTGAGTTTAGGAAAGGGGCAAATCAAGACGCTGTATTGAGATACATTTGGCTACGTCAGTACCGCTCATACAATACAAATGTAATCCCTAGTCCCACATATAATTCGTTACTTCAATATAAATTAATTCCTAGTCAGGCAGTCACATCACTTCCATAAAAAGACTTTAAAATACTCATCATGATCAATACTTTCATTTTGAAACCTTATTTTTTTAAATTGAACTCCCATGAAATAAAAAGAAATCGTTTCGACATGAAAAAATAGTCGCTATACCAAGCACCAATAGGTTCAATGAAGTGAACGTAATGCTGAACGTTACATTCACGAACGAATGACTATCCATTCTTTCAATGGTTCATTAAATCAGTTTCATATCAAGCGAAGTTACCGATAGGGAAGAGCTACGTTTGTTTTAACTTTTACTCAGAAATGAAAACGTTTGCTATGTATGTTTTTTGGTAACATCATTTCGTGAACATTATGTTTAAATAAAGTTTATTCAAACAATAATATTCAACGATGTTGAATAAAACGGAAGTGAGTAATAGGCTACTTATACAAAGGGTAATTTATTATAATCGCGTAATAAGAATAAGAAAGAAAGAAAAACATTTATTAGACACACCAATAGAAACACAACAAAGTTAGACAGTAAAGACAGTAATATGGTATATTATTGTAGTATTTATCACATATGTATGTATATATTTAAAGTATAATCATAATTGACTGATACACTGACAACTAACATTTCTTTCCTATCCATCCAAAGGTTAGCGATAAGGCCGTCTATTGTACTATGTTTGTAAAATGATCCATTTTTAATGTCCAACTTAGTGAACAATAAAGTGTCAAATAAATAAATAATAATAGGTAGCAAATTATGTCAGCACTGAACAATTCAGCAAATTTAGATCATTAATTTATTACACAAGCTTCCAATCGGTCCTAAGGTGATGAGCGATGCTTTTTTCATGTACATAGGATAATTATCTGCTATACATGTGCTTGCTTTATTTGTTTTACACTGGCTTTAAGCTGGCGTTTGGCACTTAGCTTTAATCTACGTACGTTTTGTAATATGTTGAATTAAACGGGATACAGTTCATAATGTGATTTTATGATCCTTCCACAAGTCTTTGAACCCAGAACTCAAAGATAAAATAGCACTACATTGTCTGCACTGCAAATTCGTGCTAAGCATTGCATTCAACCATCTAACAGAATGGTTTCAGCTGAAGGATTGAATACGTTCATACTTCTATGAATTCATTTGTTAAGAATATACTCCAGACAGAATTATGACTACAAAGATCTGTCTTGATACAGACATTGTCAAGCGCAAGTGGTATGAATTTATACAAACATGTAAGGAAATAATAAGTGTTGCCTTACTGATGCCATTCAAAAGGATTCGTGACAATATCTGAAATAGCTTACCAAGGCATGCTATTCAATACCGCTAAAATCTTAAACTTTTTTTTTTCAAATAATTTCCCAACATAGATCCGTCAAATAAATATTACTATGTGTACAAGTCACGAAATTTTAAAAGAATTCGAAGCTAATATTCGACTTAATTCTATACAGAAATATCTTCGTGGTGCAAATTATAACCGACATGTCATGATAATTATGCAGATTTTCACTCTATTGTTGGGCCAACCCAGTAGTTAAATGCAAACATAGATTTAAAGTACACGGAGAAAAAAGATGTATAACAAGAAACAGTAAAATATAAGCCAACAAGCTTCGCGCTGTTAGAATATTAAAACTGACAGTTTCAATATTCACAAAAACTTAGTGTACCGTTATTAAAAGTAAAGGAAATTAAATCTGAGCGTTCGAGGGCGTCACGAACGAAGAATTTCAATATTGAAGTGATAAAAACTATAAAGAAAGTTGCACAGCTATCGTACCCGTCATGTCTTCTTAATATATAGATTTGTTTCTTCAATGCTGCGAACTCTCTGAAGTACCTAGGTATTTTCTTGTGCTGGATATTCTCAGTTTGTTTTTGACGAAGTTTTGTTTCAAAGGTACGATAATGATCTGTTGTGTAATAAATCTGCTAAAGATTACTGAAAAGACTTATTGGGTTATAATACAATTTCTCCCAGGACTTTTACAAAATATCTAAAGATCGAACAATATACATGATTTACAATTATAATTATGTATAATCATATAAATTCCAGATTCGACATATTCTGGATTGGAAGTTACAATAGTAAATCAAAAACATAAAAATTTCCACCGGGAGGACGGATACAGACTATCGACCACTTGGAACCCAGTCATTAATAAATGCAAACAAGGCCGCAGTAACACAAATCATCAGTGTGTAGACGTCATAAGTGTAGTTTGTCGAAGTACCGACAGTGCGGATAAAATCAAAAATATAAAACAAGTGAGGGTAGCTGCCGAAACCCGCGCTTCACAAGAACGGCGCTGAGCTGACATCAGTCCCTCCGCGACCACAACCGTTGCAAGCCGGTAGAAACGTAGGAGAATAACAGAGGTATTTATGCCTTAAAATAAGTAAATTATCGCGACTAAGACCCGCTAAATAATATTGAATGATGTATACAAATCGCGAAAGTTTAAAATCGATTATTTGCAATAATCTTATTAAACAATATACATAAGAATGCAAAACTGCACAAACGTAAATCCCAAACAGGCCATTTATTTACAAAGATGTGTTATACTATTACACACATGTTACTATGTTTATAGATTTGGTACTCGTTTCAGGCAGGAATTATAGACTCTATAATGCTATTCTACTCTATTATCCTCCCATTCTGCAAACATAATTACAAACTTACACTACTGCACAATTTAGGCAGTCACCACAAAACGCTTCCCAAAGTCTATAACACAGCCATTTTCAGAACACCCTCATTACTAGCAACTCGACACGGATTTCAAATCATAGCCAAGGTAATGCAAGCAAATTCAAAAGCATCCCAATCCCAACTAATAATTCCTGAGCTTTCAAACATTATTTACTTTCAACTAATAATACTCCTATTTAAACCAGAGTCTCGAAACCTCATATACAAGGATCCCAAGATATCTGCATGTCCCAAGACTGCATCTCCATCTTAATATATATATTTCTTGTGTGCGTGTGTATGTCACAGAACTCCTCCTAAACGACTGGACCGATCTTGATGAAATTTTTTGTGTGTGTTCAAGGGGACTTGAGAATGGTTTAGATTTACAATTTAGTCCACTGGAAAATGTATTTTTACTTAATTTTTTATTTGTAAGTAGTTGTGGATTTTGGAATGTTTCATTTTGGAACCGACGGACTGCGCTGCTATCGCAGTTTTAAATCTTATATTTATAATTTCGTCAAGGAGTACATCGAAACCTTACCTGAATAATAAAACATTAAAAAATAAAGATTTCGAGTCGACAACATATATCTGCAAAATTCGGATTGTCGAGTATTTTGTTAAATTCTAATGGTTTTGACAGACAAATCACAGTCGCCATATTGGCCACTCTGGCGAAATGTCACAGATACCAGATAACATTTTGAGTATTACTAAACTACTAAGTCTTAGTACTAAGTAGTTTGTACCTAGGTGTAAATACTTTTTGCCGATATATTCCTTAAACAGTTAAAACGACAATTATGGAAGTATCTACCCAATAACGGATATTTGTATCAAATATTTAAAAAATATTCTAATTTAATTTCAGTCCTTTCCGACAGTTGGTGCTGCGATCGACTTGAGAAAAATATTTTGATATCTTCTGTATTTTATAAAATTCTTGCGTTACTTACTGACGGACAGACACGCTACAGCCCAAACTACTGGGCGCAAGTACGTGAAATTTGGCATGAATGTGCCTCAAGGTGTGTAGGGGCGCACTAAGAGAGGATTGTTGGCAATTCCTCCCCTAAGGGGGTTAAACACGTTGTCAGAATTTGTATAAAACTTTTAATTCCTTCAACGGATTTACATCAAACATTGTATGTTGGTTCCTCAAATGATGTTAGTAAACACTTAGGAAATCTTTTTGGAAATTCTTACCCTCTGGGGATAAAAAGGGGAGTCAACATTTGTATGAAACCTTTTGAATAATTGTGTAAATAAAAGTGATTAACTTCATACGTTGCATATTGTTGCCTTAAATAACGTTAGTGAACACAGATTTATTTATTTTGGAAAATCTTCCCCTAAAAAGGTAGAAAAGGGAGTCAGAGTTTGTGTAAAACCCTTTATTTTTCAATGGAATCACTTCACTATTTTTGAATGGAATCACAATCTGTCTATATAAAATCCTTGCGTTACCGACTGACTGACAGACACGCTACAGCCGAAACTACTGGGCGCATGTATGTTCCTTGAGGAGTGTAGGGGAGTTTGTTCAAGACGTTTTATCGAAGCGAAATTTACGCGTGCGAAGCAGCGGGCAAAAGCTAGTACTATGTAAATTTATACCGTACTCAGCATGAATTCTGTGGCACCGCAAATAATGTTACACTTAATAATTCGTCGGCTTATTGCAAGAAGTCATTATGTGACATATTCACTATTCCGGGATAAACGGTGTTTTAGTTCCATTTAGTTAGTGGTTATATTGATTTGCCCATATTATCCTAAATATAATCACGGTGATGAAAAATTTAATGTTTTCGATTAGCGTAATATGTATATTAATAAAAACAAGTGAGACCAACCCTACAAAGTTATTTACTTTTTTAAAACACAAAATAAAAGTTAATGACTTCTGGCTACTGTAAGTCTGTTCGGTATGTGAATTAATTATTTCTTAAATTATAATAAAACAACGAAAATCTAATCAAATATTTATTTTATAAAAGAGATAACTAGTATTATAATAAACAAAACAGTGCCACCCATATGAAAAACAAATTTAATTAAATTCTTGCAAACAAACAAAATAACAATCTTTTATCACAAAAAATCTTTCCATGTAAGTCAGTCATCACCTGTTTATTCGAAATAAATAGGTAATGAACAGAGTTTTATTGAGTTTGCTCTTCAGATCTCCTGTGGTAAATAAAGCATTTCACAGTCGCACAGTCTGAACAGAAAAAGATTTGTTAAAGTAATTTGTGGAATGCTTGGGCATCTCCAGCGTTAGATCCTCAGACGACCTCAAGGACTTTACATGTGTGTCATGGAGGAACTTAAACCGTTCTTTGAGATAAGAGGGATAATTATGATTAAATAGTAGGTACATTATATAACAATGTAAGAATGTGAGTATTCCTGCGAAAACGAACTGGCAGCCACTTGAGTTTGCTGCGAAAATCTGATACGTGATCATATTTGCGCAATCCGAATATAAATCGTTTGCAAAAGTTTTGGAGACGTTCAAGTTTATCTTGCTGCTCTTCAGTAGGGTCAAGATAGCTGACGTCCGCGTAGTCAATTATAGGCAGAATCAGACCTTGAGCAAGCGCAATCTTAGTGGCAGTTGGAAGGTAGTTGCGTAATCTGCGCAACGAACCTACTGATGCAAATAGTTTACGACTCGTTTCCAGGATTTGAGATCTCCATGACATAGTATGATCAAAGTAAATATCTTAATTCCTTACGGTTTTGCTGAATGGAAGATCCTTTCCGAAACTAATGCGTGGCAGTTCCGACCAACAAATTCTCGAGACGAATTTGGAGCTGCCGGCAACAATCAGTTGTGTTCTATCAGGATTTACTTTAAGTCCACTATGAGGATTTACTTGTCCGTGTGGTGACGGATTAAATATACGGAATGTCACCATCCCATATCATGCCATGGGTGTCGTAAGAGCCGACAGAGGGAGCATATTATGCAGAGAATAGCACTGTAAGAGAAGGAAAACTTGATACAAACCCTATACCAACCCGTTTGGCCAGCGTGGTATAGTAGGCCAATTCCTCATTTCAAAGGAGAGACCTAGTCCAGCAGGGGACTATTAAAGGCTGATGATGACTTTATGTCCATATTTCTTGGTCCACTTACAGTTACGCGCCAGGTCCCAGCTAATGGTAGTACAGGCTTCCGCTAACTTATTTATCGGAGCTTGCGTGTAAATTTGCAAATCATCTGCGTAAAGGTGGTAGGATGAAAGTAATTGGTTTGAGATAGAATTAATAAATATTCCAAAGAGTAAAGGAGATAGCACGCCACCCTGTGGCACACCAGCATTTGTGACAGACCAAGCGGAATAAGTGTCTTCGATGCATTTACGTTACCGGCGACCAAACAGATAACTGTGAAACCAGTCAATTGCCGTTAGAGATACGTTTAGAGAGCTTAATATGCCAAGTATAATGTGAAAATCGACGGTGCTAAAAGCATTACACTATCCATACCCAGCCTAATGTCATCTGTTACACGGAGCAATGCAGTGACAGTACTATGCCTGGGCGGGAACCAGATTGATAGGGAGATTTGATAGGAAAGGTGGTATGGATACATACATACACACATACATACATAGTCTCACGCCTATAACCCCGAAGAGGTAGGCAGAGCTATATTTCTACACCCACTTTTCGCCAGATATACTTTAGTCCCACGTAATAGGGGGCGAGCCTATTGCCGTACCGGGCACATTACCAGACTCCGTGCTGCTACTGAGAATTTCCTAACGGGAAAACCCAATAACACTTTGCCCGACCCGGGAATCAAACCCGAGACCCCCCAATCCCACGCGCACATTTATGCCGCGAGACCAACCAGGCAGTCATATAGGGTTTGATGTCGAGATTTCCGTCTCTACGCAAAGATGGTATTTGCATCGTGTTATCCCTTAGTCGCCTCTTACGACACCCACGGGTAGATAGGGGGTGGTTACACTTGTATTCTATGCCGTCAACCACACGGCTAAGTGGTATGGATATGGGTCGATAATCGAAGAAGCAGCAGGGTTGGGATTCCTTAGGTAAAGGAATTATTAGTGCATCTTTCCAACTTGATGGAAAGATACCACGGGCTATGGAATGGTTAAGGATGTGACATAGGACTGGAAAAATTTCACCTAGGATGGGAAGAATGGATCATTTTGATAATATCATTGCCTGCATTGGACGTCACTGCCAGTATAATCTTCTTAACTTCACATGAAGAAAAATGCGTGAAGATAAAGCGAGTATAATTTGGGGTTGGCAAACATGAAAGATATTCTAAAGTGGTTATTTTTGTAATTCCATCAAATTTGGACAAAGTAGTGAAATGTGTAATAAGAGAATCGAGGTTAATATTATTTGGAATGGTTTGTTGCCGTTTCTTACCAACTCCCTAAGTCTTAAGAAATTGTCAGACCAGACCAAGTATGTCAAGATCCATGCCACTAAAATTGCGCAGCAAGACAATCTAGGCTTTGTTTTGGGTGGGCGTATTTTATAAGAGACAAATACTAGATCGTGATAAGAGAACACATCTGGGGTACATTGACCATCCTTGTAAACGAAACAAGGAGAAGACACCAAAATAAGGTCAAAAATGGAAGGAGTACTGTTTGGAAAGTGATAAGTTGCGTAAAGTTTTAATATGGATAAATTACAAGATTCCGCGTAGCTCGTGAAAAAGAGGAACCATGTAGCTTGCAAGAACTTGCTATATTCTATTCACTGATGTTAATTAAATTAAATTATATTATCAACAAAATAAAAAAGTAACTAAAAACGTCTATCTATCGTCTCCCATTGGGGTTGGCATAGACTCTGCTACATGCTACAGGTCAAACATGCCTCTTTCGCTTCCTCGGCATTCATTAACCTCATCATGCATGCGCGTCGGTTATGGGTACTTTTAATTTGGGCCTTTTTCAGTACGTCACCTATTTGGTCAGCGTACTTCCGCCTTAGGCGTCTCCTACCGACACCTCCATTCATTCTCGCACGATACACTTCTTGCGTATTTCTTCTTTCATCCATCCGTTCCAAATACAAAACCTACGCAACATTCCTTTTTCGATCTTTGTCACTATATCTTCTTTTAGACCACACTTTGCCTGTATCATACTGTTACGCACTTTATCTATCAGACTTATACCGCACATTATTCTCAAAGCTCTCATTTCTACAGCATTGATTTTACTGTCATGCTTCTTCTGCCATACCCATGATTCGCTACAAAACATCAATGTTGGCGCCAAAACTTCCTGCAGCATAGCAAGGCGAGCCTGCCTTGGGATTGCATTGCTGATGATGGCTTGTAAGACGCCATTCACACAATTTCCTGCTTTCACTCTTCTTTCAACATCTCCTTCACATTTTCCATCTCTCGTAAACAAAGACCCCAAAATACACAAACTCATTCACTTGTTCCGCTTTTTCATCTCCTATCATTATGTTACATTCAGTAACACTATATTCCCTCTCTATGACCATGACTTTGGTTTTGTTAACATATCTAAAAACAATACATGATTTTAGGGAAATCTTAAATATTATGATTTATATAAAATTCATTTCGATAAAATTCATTAAGATTACTTATTGTGCACTTGTGATCAATTATTCATAACATAAAGTAATTAAATACAAATAATGAACTTTATCGAACCTAATTCTAAGCTACTTATGCTACACTTATTTCGATAAAGTTAATTACATGGTAAAAATGAATTCTGTATAATATGAAAGCTTTTATTTTAATAATTAGCTATTTAATAAAAATAACTTGCGCAGCTTAGTGACTTTTTTGCAAATGCTTGATTGCCAAATATGCAGTCATGGACTTAATGGCAAGGCTGTAACGCCTAAAATTAACTAGATAGAAATTAGTGTGTTTTTGCCTTTTGTAGAATGTGTCAAGTCCATTATAGATAAAAACGCATTTAGTGATTTTTTGCAGTTAATGAGTTCTTGCAATAAGCCGACGATATGGACCCTAACGATTTTGTAATGAGACTAGAACTGCTTTGTGAAAGAGTAGTAAAGTAAAGTAAAGTTTTATAAAGTTTCGAAAGAGCTTATAAAAATAATTATTGAGAGAGAAAACAACAACACTAATTTTAACATCCAGTGATCAAGCACTTCATAGGTTGTTTCCGTTTTCAACCCATGTTTTCTACCCACGAGCTAAAATTAATAATAAACATTCCGTTTTCAACCCATTACAAAATTGTACAAAAAATATGTTTTCGAATATTCCGTTTTCAACCCGTTCGCTACTTTAAGGTAGGATCAACAAAAAAAAAAGTTTTGAGATATAGTGACTTTCGACCATTAATTATTGCATGTCATCTGTACCCTAAATAGCCGTTTTAGCGTAAATTTTATAATGTTCCTTTTATTTAGTATTTCGGGATATACACCTCGTACCTAACTTTGTTTCGTGTATCTGGTGTTTTATTATTTTTGACTGGTCTATTGAAATCGGTTTAACTAAGTCAAAACGCCAGTTTATGATTGATTATCTTGATTAGTTGATCTATGTCTTTTTCGCGTCCAGAATGAGCTGTCGAAAATATATAAACTCTTTTAGTCAATGATAGAAATATATTTTTCACAGCTCCAAAAACAATTTTAGTTCATTAAACGACTAGCTTGAATGATCGATTTTAAACTAGCTGGGTAGAATGAGTGAGAAAAAGTGATCAAGTGGTATGGTATGTGAGAAAGACCTTTGTCTGAGAATAAGACAATAATAATAAAAAAAAATACCGCTCTTTCTTCAACTGTCACTGAAGATTTCGTACAAAATTAAATTCATTTCGGAAACAACGAACTTAAAACCAAATTGTTCACCAGAATTTCGTCTTGACACAATCTAAGTGGTCAACGTCAATCAGAATAAAGCAAGGACAAAATTAAATTTAGACTATTTTAAATCAAATTCTACTTAGCCGATAAGCTAAGACGCCGACCTAGGTTCTGAGAATCAAATCAAATCATTTATTAATCTATCACATTTTGGGTGGTTTACAGGTTCACACAGATAATTAATTGGTATCACCAAAATCTGCCTTAAGAGGCGTATGAATTTTTGTTTGAGTACATAATTATTATATTACATGCATTATAATTCAGGTATTTAAAAGATAATTATATATTTTAAAACAATTAAACAATAATAAAAAAAATAGAATTGATCATAAAATATTAAAAATGTCAAATATAAAATGTCAGTAACAAAAAGTCAAAAAACTAAAAAACAGTACGTCAATGTCAAATACCAAATCAATAAAATAAATTAAAAAATGTCTCAAAATTAAAATAAAATTGCTAGATCTAAGATCTGAGAAATGGGGTAAATGATCAGATGACGGGCGACAGAAAAGAATGGAAGTGAAGGACGTACTGCGCCGACCCCAAATAGATTAGGACCAGGGCAAGAAGATGATGATTTAGCAATAAACCGTATGGACAGTATAAAACTTAAAAGTAATTAATAGCTACATATAAAATTAAGATGGTCATGTATTGTACAATATCAATGCGTGTCGAGCATTTTACTGAAATAACAAGTGTAAATTATAAAACTGTGGGTCAGCAGAATCGCGAATGATGTCAATGTTATAATAAAAAAAATAAACAAAATAGTTTTTATTGGTTGACGGCATAGAATACAAGTGTCACCACCCCTTATCTTCCCGTGGGTGTTGTAAGAGGCGACTAAGGGATAACACGATGCAAATACCATCTTTGCGTAGAGACGGAAAACTCGACATCAAACCCTATACGACTGCCTCGTTGGTCTCGCGGCATAAATGTGCGCGTGGGAGCGGGAGGTCCCGGGTTCGATTCCTGGGTTGGGCAGTGTTATTGGGTTTTTCTGTCACGAAATTCTCAGTAGCAGCATGGAGTCTGGAAATGTGTACGGCAATAGGCTCGCCCCTTATTACGTGGGACTAAAGTATATCTGGCGAAAAGTGGGTGTAGAAATACACCTCTGCCTACCCCTTCGGGGATAAAAGGCGTGACGTTATGTATGTACGTTATGTATTTCAGGTAAACACCAATATTAAAACATTACATTAATACAACTTCATACATATTTCCATTATTAATTGTATTAATTATTAAATTATTAAAGCATTCCATAATAAAATAATTACATTACTTATATCAAATTTTCTTAACATATTTATTATATTATAGCAGTCCTTAGGAATCGACATAATCATTAATTTTTAAGCAAGCATGACAATATATATAATTACTATCTAAATTTAATGTAGCTGCAGTATTGAAAGTTATAATAGTTGCATTTAGCCTTCATTATTTACTTTTACTTACATAACTAAAACTAGAATGCGCACACGTTTTATCGAACTAGATGATTTTACGTTTAATGAGTTGCTGTTAAGTTTATAATATACGTAAATGAAACATGAATGGCTTAATAAAATAACATGTAATGATACATTTAAATATAAAAGAATTAGCAAATTATTCAATAAACGACGCTCTTAGGCACCACCATAATCAATTGAGCTGATAAACCTCTTTTCTGCCATTGTTCTTGCTGGACAGTCACTGGCGCCGGTGTTGTGGTTGCTAGATTTCTTAAAGTGCAGGCAGGTCACGCATTTTGGGTCTTCGGTTTTCTTTGAGCAGCGCTTTATAGTATGCCCTTGGCTACCGCAATGCTCGCATGTGTTTTGTGACTCCCTGCATGACTTAGCCGCATGTCCATATTGCTGACACTTATAGCAGCGAGTGACTAAGGTAATCCTTCACCGGGCAAGATGACCAATTAATAAATATTCGGTCTTTGACAATCAGTGCCTTGCGTATCGCTGCCGATACTTCTATAACATAGTTACAAGTATCAGCGTCTCTTCGGCCCGATTTATGACTCAACTTGACTTCACTAAGAAAGGTCTCAAGGTTGCAGTCCTGAAGTTTCTCTACAAAATTCTGGTGGTATAGGCATGTGCAAACTTCCGTCTCTTTCATAGCTGAGGGTACACCGACGATCTCAACTCTAGGTTTCCGTTTATGTGGCTCATTGATTGTAAGGGCTACGTTTGAAAGTTGTGCTGATTGTTTCACTTTCTCTATATCGTCTTTGGTCTCAGTGCTTATTGATGTGCTCAGTGATTATCACGCCCCCGTTCTTAGTTTTGCGTAATCCTCTCACGGGGAGTTGCATTTATTCAGGGCAGATGATTTTTTGAACTAACGATTTAGTGTCTTCACTAGATTTCAGCTTGTCGTTCGGGTAAACTGCCACCGAACTTACACCGTATGAAATTGTGAGCACTTTTTTTAACCATGACAGCAAAGGACGGTGTACTCGTGGTGGGTTTCGAGGTCTTTTGTATAGATAGTTGTAAATCTTGAAG
Organism: Euclidia mi; assembly: GCA_944739405.2. Classification (NCBI taxonomy): domain Eukaryota; kingdom Metazoa; phylum Arthropoda; class Insecta; order Lepidoptera; family Erebidae; genus Euclidia; species Euclidia mi. Next base: position 8,928,839 of record OX123181.2, on the reverse strand, counting down.
TTTTTGAGACAAATCGAGTTGGTCTTGCTGAGATTTGATTGTGCAATGTGCCTGGATAGCATTTAACTTCAGGGACTGGTACTGAACTGCCAACATTGAAACTTTATGGCCCACTTTTCGACAGAGATGGCTGACTTTCATCTTCTGCTCAGTGTTCAGTTTTCCTTCTGCTACTACAGAGCATACTTCGTTGAGGTACTGCTCAATGGACGACATCCAGGACTGGATATCTGGGGTAGAGAGGGCTTCAAAGGTATGATTGCCTTGCGTCGGTGCTCTACGTTGTGGTTCTTGTTCAGGTGCCAGCGTTGGTGATGGAGAGCGATAAGTCTTGCCACTCCGATTGAAAGGACTGTGGTCCATTATATTAGTATATCGTTTTCCTTACAATCGACACATTGTTTAAACACAAGTTATGTTTTGTTATGTTCGCATAATGTTGTACGCGTATATTGAGGACACGTATTTAAAATTGTTTAATTATTTAATGATGACTACTTAATGCTATTCGACACGTTTGTTCTCAACAATAGCTCACGAATTTATTCAGCTATATATATATTATATATGTAGGCTATTCGAACGCATGAAGTACGTATACGAAAACAAAGTCAATTACATCGTTTAAACGAAAATTTACTCCTCAGAAATCACCAAAATGTTCAGAATCTAGTTAATATAATAATTATGTAGTATACATACGAAAGTTTGAGAAACTTTGAACATGCCAGTTTATATGACGCCCAAGGAAAATCTCGTTACAGTGAAGGCGTTTGTTAAAGAAGATGTATTTCAACTTATTTTCTTGTGTAATACGTAAATTCTTGGCAAATGCCATAAGGAAGACAAATGTGTTTATTATGTTATGGACAGAAGCTAACGGCACAGTGTGAATTGGCTCTATTCACATCCCAATAAATAAAAAAAATATATTATACACTATTTTTATTTATTTTATTATCCTTCAGTAGAATAGCAGTTATGTTCTATTTTATCATTTAAAACTAATGTTACTCTTCTGTACTTGTCTCTTGAAGCAATGGAATAACAATCATGATTATGTTGAAAATCCACTTCTTATATATTAGTTTTTTATTTAAATCGCATTATATTGCTGACATGGATTAATGCAGGAAGTCATAATTCCCAAATCCCGTGTATCACATTAACATGTAAGGGTAATGACCTCGTTTTCGCCCGCGCTGTTGCCTAAGTAATCAGCGCTTAAACCACACGAACGTAAAAATAATGAGTCTCGATGAATAATCATTTTGTTGCTAAATGATACCTAGGCCTCTGGTGTATTAAAAAATCGTCGCAAGAAAATTAAGCAAAATTTATATAAAATTTTGCTTCATCAAACTTCAAACCAGTTATCAAATATTAACAGCCATTTGTATATTAATTAAACGTTACTGAATTAACATCGAACATTTTCCCCGAATAACAACATCAGTGACAAGAAAAAGAGGACCAATTTTTTAACGAAATTAATTCATTGAGTTCGACAACTCACTTTTTTTCAGCTTTTTTTAATTAGTTGGCTCTCAAAGAGTTTCCTTTATGAAGTAGGTCGAAGAGTCCGCTTTAAATTGTTCTTGTATTCATTAAACGCCTTTGAGGGAGTTGTTGACCTTTAATTTGGTCTTTAGTCGTCTTTTAAATAAGTTGTGCACAGTATTTGCTCTGCTGCAGAAATAAAAGGGTTATGATTACTCTACAAAAGACGTCACCAGCGGCTCTACCTACTTTTTTTTTTTTTTTTTTTTATTTATTTACTACATAATAACACTACACAATTCACTTATACTGGAGATGCAAACACAAACTCATTCGAGTTTTACCGTGCATCCTAATATGTAATATGATTGACGACGGCATAGCCCTGTGCGACCATGAGAAATCCACACAAATCATACAGATAACGATAATAGGTACATTATTAGATTTTTTCTGTATCGCACAATAATATCATAAATGTAAGGTAGTTACAAATTGTTCTCGACGAGCGTTGCGCTCACGTCACCGCACCGGCTGTCCCTCGCATGGAGTTGTTGTTTACGTGGGTATAATGGTTTTCTGACGGCCAACTCGACAGACTCACCGAGCTGATCAGTACTGATGGCTAAAGGTGTCTTGGCCACCGTCAGAGGTATGGGAAGGGTATCGAGTCAAAGTCGGATTAAACTTGTGACTGCTTTATTTCTTATAATACATAATCTTATATACTAAACTTATCCTGTTCCGAGTGTGATTAATTTAATTTGTATATATATATCAACCTATTTAATTATTTTATCTATTTTGTGACTGATATTGGTTTTATTTTACATTTACTTTTGTAGCGAAAGAGCAATTATTATTTATTATAAAGTTACTATAATTATATAAGACGGGTATACTATGAAGTAACCATTATATATAATTATATATTTTTTACTTACTCAAACTTTATTATTTCTATCTTTTATCAACATATTTAATTAATTTTATCTATTTTGCAAATAATATTGTTTAAGTTTATATTTGATGTTTTTAGGAGTTATTGTATCCCTAAAAGATTTATGTATATTATTGATGAGGTTGGGTATTACATATTTTAAAGTTCTTTTGCCGTATAGATTTTTAAATTGTGGAAGTAGTAGTTTTGCATTTGTGACACTACGTGTTCTAATTTCATTATTTTGTAAGACTTTTACCATTTTTAAATTTTCATTGAAATATTCTTCACTTAGCAACGTTAGTTTTACTTTTTGATGGATTGGTATAATTTTACAAAAATTAAATAGTTCGTGATAATCTTTCCTGTATTTTTTCTTTATGTTATACGGTACGATAGTTTTTAGTATACGTAGTTGGAGTGTATATATTCGATCGAGATGAGACATATATGTCCTTCCATAGCTGGAAAGGCCATACGATATTATTGATTCTGCCAGAGCTTTGTAAAGCATTATTAATGTTTGGTAGGGAATTTTGTATTTTACTATCGAGAATTTAGCTAGTATGCCTATTAATCTATCACACACACCATTTATATGCAATTGCCAATTTAGTCGACTATCTATAGTAAGCCCTAAGTATGTGTGCTTATCCACGAGTTCAATGTGGTCACAATGACATGGCTTGGTTACTACCGTATTGTGGTTATCATGTATACATTTGTGACAGTGAGCTATTATTTTAGGCAATATAGTGCTTCTATTCTGGCTGGAACTGATATACATTAGTTTCGTTTTACTAGCGTTTAATACTAAACCGGCATCATGCGACCACTTGGTCAGTAAGTCGAAGTCAGTTTGCAGTTTAATTTGAGCTTCACATATACTTTTTCCAGCTCCTATAAGGCAAGTATCGTCAGCGAATTGGTAAACCTCGCATTTATTAACCACATTGGGCAGGCTATTTACGTATGTGAGGAAGTGTAATGGCCCAAGAACTGAGCCTTGCGCCGTACCCTCTGTTACATTAACTGTTTCGCTAAACGCATCAGTCACTTTAACCGTATATTTTCTTTCATGCAGATAGTCTTTACACCAGTCTAATAGCTTGCCTCCAATGCCACTGTCCTGCAAACACTCTATTAGCCTTTCGTGTCTAAGCGTTTCAAACGCCTTACTATAGTCTATAAAAATAACTAAAACATGTCTTTTCTCATTAAGGTGTTCATAAACACTGTCCGTAAACGCTGTTAAGAGCTGAGTAGTATTCTTTTTCGGTTGAAAACCGTATTGTTTATCCGTTATAATCTTGTTTTTGTTATAAAATTCGTGTACCTGATTAACAATGTATTTCTCAATAATTTTGTCTATAGCTGGCAATATGGTGATAGGCCGATAATTATTATAATCCATGCTGCTGCCTTTTTTAAAGATTGGTCTAACAATTCCCGTTTTTAGTGTAGATGGGTACTTGCTTGTTTCTATGCATAGATTAATTAAATTAGAGATTACAGTTTTAATTTTATTACAAATATTTTTTATATCCATGACCCTAATTCCATCTATTCCTGGTGCTTTGTTATTGTTTAAAGACATAATGATTTTTTTAACTGTTTCTGGTTCCGCAGGTTTTAAGCGCATACTTACGTTAGACGAAGTTTTGTAGTCTTGTTTATCGAGCAATGTTTTAGAGCACTTGGGCATAATTGCCGTCACATTCTGGCTAAATGATTGAGCAAAGTTATTTGCGATACGTTTATTGCTGATATGAAGACTATTGAATGTATTTTGTAAGGCATCATCTATGGATTTTATTATTTTACCTGTGATTTTATTTAGGATTTGCCAAAGCTGTCTGATATTTCCTTTGCTTGCTATAATCTCTGATTTAGTATTATTATTTTTCGTTTTTTGTATTAAATTATTTGCATAGTTTCTGGCTTTATTGTATTGCAATTTTAGGATTAGATTATTACTATCTTTTGTCCATTTTATGAACAATTTATCTCTATATTCACAAGCTTTAATAATTGTTTTATTTATCCAAGTATTTTTGCTCCGTTCTGTAGTACCCTTTACTTTTATATTGTATTCTGAGTTTGTGTAGCATTCTGTAAACTGGTTATGTATATAGTTATATAGTTTTATGGGGCATTTAATGTCACACGTATTCTCCCACTTTATATTACTGAGACATGTTTTAAGTATACGATTATTTATGCAGGTTTTGTATATCGGAACATGCTGTACATGCATCCCAGCGCAAGCGATTATTATAGCGCGATGGTCAGCCAGTGTAGTTCCAAGTGCCGCTGTAGATAGGTCTTGTGTGTGCGACCGTGCAAATATGTGATCAATACATGATTTGTTGACTTTGCCTTTACTTATTTCTATTCTTGTGTGCTGCGTGATCCCGCACACAAGGCCTAAACTACACAACATGTTTACATATTTATGCTTTACAGGATTATCGGATTTTAAGTCTATATTCGTGTCTCCAAGTAGATATAAATCAGTGGTATTTGTGTAACTTTAGAGTGTTGTTTGTAATTCGTCGATAAATAAGTGCTTACTGGAACTTGGTGGTCGGTATACTGCACATATAGTCGCAGTATAATTCAGCTGGGTCGTGATAGTGCAAGATATACTTTCGAAATATTTTGTTTTTGTGCTTAGGATTGTACTTTTGAGCTTATTATTTATATATATAATTATGCCACCACCCTTTCGACACGTACGTAATTCTGAGTACATTCGGTAACCGTTTATTTGATACATACTACTATTACTATGCGAAATGTTGGCTTCGGTTAGGATTACAATATCAATATGTTTTTTTGATGTTATCAGAATTTGTTCGAGTGCGGCAAAATTCTTGATTATAGACCGAATATTAATATGCATGCACAATAAGTTAAATTGACTATGCGAAGTACATTTAAGAAAATTGTTCACATTTGGGCAATCGTTAATTTCATTTATATCATTAAAAATACTATTCATAATTTAAAGAAAAAAAGAATAATTAAGTTTGTACAGATAATGAGTTCTTTAGAATTTTACTTGTTTTTCTCTCGACGTCTCAAGGTGGTTGACTAGTGTATGTATGTCGTTTGTGCTTCTGAGTGTATGAATTTTTTTCGCCATCTTCTTTCCGCGCTTTGATAGATCCTTTCTTGAACCACACGTACTTGAATTTGCGATTTAGTTTTAGTTCTTGCTTAGCATTCCAGAATAACTGCTTGTGATATTTTGTCATTGCTTCTCTCACATAAACTATATTATTGTTGTTTTTTTCAGTTGACAGTACTTGGGAAACGTTTTGCTTGACAGTTTTAGCGGCGGTAATCCATTTTTCTTGGACTACTTCGTCTTTCAGCTCAACTAATATGTTTGTTATTTGGTATTGTCTTCCACTTAGTCTTTGTGCACTTTTAATGTCTTCTTTGGGCTGATTGAGGTTATCCGCAATTTTTTGTACTACGAGCTTCACATCCTCATTGCTAATTTTAGGCACATTTGCAATTTCTATGTACTTTGCAAGCTTTTCTTGCTCCATCTCTTGTATGCGCTGTTCTAAGGCACCTACCCGTGTTTCAAAATTATTGTTCTTGTTGGTGAGTTCAGTATTTTTACGTTCGAGATCCTTAATAGTCTTTTTGAACGCCTCAATACACTCTACAGCCTCGTCGAGTTTAGCACTATGGAACTGCAAGGACTCATTTAGTTGAACCATTTCTTTCTGTAGAGCCTTTTCAACCTCCTTTGCTATGTTGTTGAGTAACTTTTTCGCGTTTATATGCACTGGAGTATCATCCTCTTCGTCGTCATCTTCAGCAGTAACTATAGTTGAATTTCTACGCGGAGATTCTTGCTGGCATTCTTGGCAAGTGCACTCCACGCTTGGCGCAGCTTTTTAGTGCAGCTATTTGTTTGTTGATTAACCCTGCACATTTTGTGTTTAGGTGCACGATCTTTTCACACTTACTGCATTCCACCCCTAATGAGAGCTTTGTTATGTTTTTTTTTACATATATCGCACTGGGGCATTTTGAATTTAATAAATGTAGGTAGGTATTCGTATTAGAGTTGCACGAGTTGACAGTAGCACGAGTGAACCCGAACTCACTTGAATTATGCACTTAAACTTTCTTCAGGTATCACATTGGCTATCAGTAAAAACAGTACAAAAATCGTTCAATAGTTTTTGAGTTTATTGTGATCGTACTGATAGACAGGACGCGGCGACGACTTCATTTTATTATAGCTATATAGATAGATGTTTTTTGAAGTGAGCTGCTGGAACAGAGTCAGATTCCTATAAAGATATCTTGACTTTCTGTTAAATTAGATACCTGAATACTTAAATTTCAATACATTTTGTTCTTCGAAATACACGGGCATCATAACTTTTTGGCAATAAGCGAAAATCTCCCAGCTCGATAATATAAATAAAATACCCAAAACACAAACGATGAAATAAACATCTTAGATTCAGATAAAGATGTTCCACGGCGAATGATTCGATGAGGAATTTCACACTGTTGTTTTTCTTGAGCGCATAATATATTGGCTGTTCAATGCGTTAGACTAACTTAGTGCATTTTTATCCTCACTCTACTTCGATCTTTACACGGGCTCATAATTGAAAGCCGGGAAGCTGGGCGACGTTGAATGAAACGTTGATCGGAGCGACAAGCGGAGTGGCTAGCGGAGTGGCTAGCGGAGCGGGGAGCAGAGCAGACCAACAAATAGAGTAACTTGCAGAGCGTTGTGGCCAGCGGAGCGGTTAGCGGAGCGACTTGCAAAGCGAAACGACTAACGCAGTGGTTAGCGGAGCGACTAGCCGAGCGATGGGTAGAGCTTTGAGCTGGCGTTTATGTTTGACGAGCGGAGCAGGTGTAACTTTTATACAGAGTGACTGTCGTCTGACCTCTGTAATCTGTAATAAGGAATAGTGAAATTCATGGTTTGACCAGTATAGTTTATTTGAGGACACTGATTCCCCGTAGCGTTTAACGTGCTCTCCAATGCACGGGGCAAGCGATAATTAACTTTTTAACAGGAACGTAACTTCCAAAAGACAGTGTGGCGCGCCGAAGATTCAAACCCGATACCCTCTACATGGCAGTCTGTTGGTATCTCCACTAGGCTACCGCTGCCTAACGCTTTTAACGGTCGTATTTACTCAAAATAAATAATTGAGCTTTCTAAAGCCGCTGCCTTATAAACAAACTCGCAGGAACTTAAGTTTGCACTTCAAACAGAAATGTGTGAATTATTTACTTTCGTTACACAAATTTGTGTTATTCAAAGTAGTTTTGTTTAAGAGATTCAGTCGATTAGATAACACGATTGTAAATTGTGTTTACAGGCAGTTAAAAGGAGTTAACATAGCTTTAGAATTAAAAGATATTTGACATATATGACAATTATTTTTGTTTAAATTAAATTCTACACAATTAGGGATATCTTAATATATAAAATCCTTGCGTTACTGACTGACTGACAGACACGCTACAGCCGAAACTATTGGGCGCAGGAAGCTGAAATTTGGCATGTATGTTCCTTGGGGACCGTAAGGATGCACTTAGAAGGGATTTCCCAAAATTCCCACGGGATCGGCCAAAACGGGTAAATTTAAAATAAATGCAGGCGTAGCTGCTGGCGTCCTCTAGTTCATAATAAACATGTTAGGGATGTATTAACAAATCAATTGAGTTTCAATTGCATTTCAATTTATTTACTTAATTTTAAGGTAGACTGACGATCTGGTTAAGATTGCGGGAAGTGATTGGATGCGGGCCGCTCAAGATGGTACTGTGTGGAGAAACTTGGGGAAGGCCTTTGTTCAACGATGGACGTCTCTAGGCTGATATGATGACATGATGACTTAATATTGTAGGGTATTAATTACAATATATTTAGTTTTTATGAGGCAAGTAACAAAATCAGTTAAAAGTATGGCTGTTTGTATTAGGTCCAACTTGTGCTTCAAAAGGTTAAAGTTCTCACAAATAACTACTAACTAATTATGCTTGTTTATAGCAGTAAATAGTTAACTAAATATAATTAAGATTATAAGTAAATTACTAGTTTTCTATTACAAGTCCTCTATTACTTAGTTCCCTATTCAATGTATGCAGGCAGCCGGTAGACAAAAATTAACGATATAATATAATCATATCTACGGAAAGTCAGTGGTGCGCGCGCTGGATTCGAATTCGATACCTTCGGCATGCCAGTCTGTTGGTACCTCCACTACACTATCGCAGCCGTAGGTTTATACTAACCCTTTAAAACAGCCCTAATCTATGTATTCACTTAGTAAAACATTCGACTATTTTCGAACGCGTTTCAACCCTACCATTAGACGGTATTAGGGGCCCTAATGATCAAGTTAAAAGCCGCTTTTATATTTTTTTCATGGCATAATAAGCTGTTATTTACTGTGTACTTATCAACGCACGTAGGCGATGCCAGGGGGTAATATTATAGCAATAAAGGGGAAGTTCGGTCAACGTAGCATATTATTTCTTGTTTTCCGTAGTTAATAATACTTACGTCTATGATATGGGGAGTTGTGAAAGGAACCGGGCTATGAAAATTATCGATACTTCGAAGGTTATTATTAGGTTTGGTGCATGGCTGCCTACGAAGATTGGTTCCCATTTGCTGCTCTGCTTGTGAGCCGCTTTTAGCTGTATTCTAAGTTTAATGTATTGTATTAAAGGCGAAGTGTTACTTTAAAATGGACTTATGTGTAAATAAACTAAGCCTGTTTCTGATCGCTCATCTATTAACCCAGGATTGGGCATTCAGTATTCAATTCATGAAAATAAATAACCATTATAGTTATGCCATGTTTGTCAGGCCATCAGCTACCTTGTATATTCTATACCTATACTTACTTCTTCTAAACTACTACGAAGTTAAGTAATAGGTAGGTACACATACCCAAGAAAGTTGCAAGACCATGCATTCTGCGTGACGGCTATAAAATCTAAGGTCTTTTTTTTCGTCTATTACGTTATCTAAAGTATAGTTAATAAAAAAATGAGTATTACATTTACGACATACTTACATAAATCAAATAATCAATAATGACATTTTAAAGTAAACAAACCCTAACAAACAGTCCTGTACACTCCAGTCTTTGAACGAACAACCTTCTATCTAATTTGTCTAAAGCTTACGTTCCACAATACTCACACCCAGAAGCAAATTGTCATAACACAAAAACGTAATGTGTAACTTCAAATAGAAGTCGAGCTCATTCGCAAACGTCTCACTCTAAATTTTCAAGCAGAAAACCTTATCGAACAATTTTTAAGATTAACAATATCATCGCTCAAAGAATAAACACCCTTTAGGGTGCATACACGTTATACATGATCGAGGTAGCTTAGCGGTAGAAATATCCCCTAAAAGTTCCGCCTTAAAGAGATATGATAGAGTAGTATAATAAATTAAACATAAGATGCTTTTAAATTTAAATTAAACATAAGATGCTTTTTTTCCGTGTGGTGACGGATTAAGAATACGAATTGTCACCACCCCATATCATCCCATGGGTGTCGTAAGAGCCGACAGAGGGAGCATATTATGCAGAGAACAGCATTGTAAGAGAAGGAAAACTTGATACAAACCCTATACCAACCCGCTTGGCCAGCGTAGTATAGTAGGCCAATTCCTCCTTTCAAAGGAGAGGCCTAGTCCAGCAGTGGACTATTAAAGGCTGATGATGATGAAGATGCTTTTAAATTACTTAAGAAAAGGTAGATGAATCTGTTATTGGTATTAAGGGTTTTTTATAGACTCACGCCTGTATCCCCGAAGGGGTAGGCAGAGGTGTAATATTACACCTACAAGAGAATAGTTTTCTTTTAAAATTTGGATGTATTTAGTATTATTCATTAACATTAATATTAGTATAACTTAATTCAAAATAATCAAATGCTCTATTCTGAAATACCTACTATGATAATATTTATATAATTATCCTAGAAACACTCTCACATGGCTATTATCTGATCCCACACAGAGCAAACGAAGCCTGTACTATGCAAACCAGAAGACTAACTAACATTATAATTATATATCCTAAAATACATAACTTTTAAAGAGGAATAACACCCAAACAAATCAAATCATCACGCTCATCACTCAAAGATTTGACTTAGGTGATAATCGAACTAATAATACTGAGCATTAGACCAACAGACCAGCCAAAAATTTGTGTCGTGCGCGGCACAGTCCATGATTGAAACAAGCATAATCAACACAACACATCAACATATTTTGGTAGGCAATAAAAACTGAGAATTATTTTTTCAGCTTCACTCACCTCACTTGCTTTATTATTTTTCCTCGCATACAGCTCAGGTTTCACTCATCTCTAGTGGAGCCACAGCTTTAACAAGTATGTTTTCCATTCGCGTAGAACCAGGTTCCGTACGGTGATATATATACGGTGTTTATTGCACACAGAACGGATGACAATAAAAAGCGCTTAGTGGCGCCCACCACAAAATACTGGCAATTTAGGTGCCCACTTAAAAATACAGAAAAACATACATTGTTGAGGTAAGTCTGGTTTGTTCCGTATTTTTGTGTTTCTTTTGTCGTTGTATTTTGGTTCAAATGAAGTGTGAATAATTTAGGGTTCGTTTATGCGTTCAAAGTGAAATCTACCTAAGTTAAAGTTCTAAAGGTGATAATATATATTTTAAGCCTGCCTTGGGCATGTATTTCGTTGGAAGTCTTAAAAATCAAGTAATTAATTTTAGAAGAAATTTTACATTAATACACCACTATTTTTTAATTAGTACAAAAACTTTAAGGACAGATTAGCGAAGATATTATTATCATATATGTGACGTAAGAATTTCATAATATCAATAAAGAGCAAAGTTATTATCATTTGTTTATTGTAGAAAATCTCACTTAAATCTTAGTCATATTTTACAATCCATTCACTAATTCATTGATAATATTCCATCCTGCTCATTCGCATTCTCTCTGTCGCACTTATGATGTAGGTAGCCGTAGAAAATAAAATGAAGGAAAATAACAAATGTGGGTAGTTATTTTTTAATTTTGTTAATTCTACCATCTCCTTCATACTTCATTCGGGCTTAGGACCGGTAAAATTTATCGTTTAACAAGTAATTAAATACGGAGGTATGTAATTAGAAAGCAAACAAATATCAAAATAAAAGATGGTGTTCTGGACTAAAAGAAAAGAGTAATTTTGGCGTATTTATGAAGTTAGAATCATCTGCTATTTACAAATTATTTTATCATCATCATGTCAGCCCAGAGACGTCCACTGTTCGACATAGGCCTTCCTCAAGGTGTGTGGAGAACACAGGCCGATTTTGAGCCGCCCGCATCAAATTATTATTTACTTAAGTACGTATTATTTACTAAACTTACAAGTATTTCCATTGTCCTTCGAAATGGCCACCACCGTTGTCAAAAGCATCCAATATGCACTGTTTTAATTGTTTGACACTGACCCGGTCACTTTTGTACACTCACAATACGATGTCCATGGGTACACAGCTGCATTCGCGATTTTTCCACTCAAAAAGTACGCACGAAGCATAGCTACATACTCCCGTGATATGAACTGATATGATAGGCCATCGCATCGGGCAAACGTAGACAAACAATTAACTTTTGCAACGAAATTAGATACGCTCACTTTAGCTAACAATTTAGTACTGTTTGTCGCATCGTCGGGGCGTGGCGCAGGCGCAGAGGGGCGGGGGGGGGGGTTTATCAATGGTTAATTTTACTATGATAGTACACGGGTCGGTCATAGTATTAGTATTGCATTTTTCAACTACATAAATATGATCAGTTAAAGATACTTAGTGCCCTGTTAAATTTTTTGTACTAATTAAAAAATAGTGGTGTATATGTAGTAAACTGCAAAATTACGGGTCTCCCTCTATATGTACGACTCCCGAAAGATCTAGATGTAAAAAACTACCGAGGTGTCTTGGAAGGTCAAACGAATCTACCAATCGCGTCAATAAAATTACACCTGTCTTCTCTTAAACAGTGCGCTGCTTCCATAGCCTGATTGAAATTTTGGCATCTAATTTTGTTTAAGTTCTGTTAATTTTTTTATGTTTTCTGATGTAAAAAAGGCTTGCCTGTATTTGCAATTTCTTTTATTCTGCTTTTGGTGGTTTACTGTGCAGAATTAAAATAAAACTGTCTATACACGTTGCCAAATTGGCAAGAAACGAGACGGTTTAGGAAATAATGAAAGTCTTATGCTTTGAAATCGTTTCTTAGCTTGTGCTGACATCGTGTTAAAACATAACGCTTTTTTAATTAGTCTGTGTTCTACCGTAGGGTTTTGATGTCAAGTACAAGTAGCAGTGCAAAATGAAAAATATACCCAAAAACGTTTAGTCATTAATGCTCAACCGTAGAAGATGTTGTATCGGACACTTCAGTGGGCATTAGCAAGGTGGACCGACCCTCTTATTGGGATCGCAAGAAGTGGTTGGGTGCGAGCGGTTGAAGATCTGCATTATAACGTTCATAACCGTCACCTTGTAACATAGATGAATAAATTATTTTGACGTTGCCTATGTAGAGAGTCTGGGGTAGACCTACCTATATTCAGCCGGACGGCAAGATGATGATCATCAAAGATGTTGCGTTGAGTGTTAGATATGATAATTTTTTTATAACATTGCCGTCTCATGCGCCTATAGATACCTAGATTTGATCTGAGGTTCCAACAAAATACACTCTGACGACAAGTACATAGTTCATTTATTTGAGGCATATTTACAGAGGGTGACGAAAGACCGACCAAGCAGATATATAAGGCAAGCGTGAATGGGACAGCACGAAGTGGAAGACCAAGACGGACGTTCTCTGACCAGATCTGGTGTAGATAGATACACGATGGTGACACGTATCATATAAATCTCACTACTCTTTTCTCTTTTCTTAACTCTCCCTCTCTTCCTTCTAACCTAAGTCCTTATATACAATATTTATGCTCAAATCACGACAAAAACCTGCGGTCATCTAATAATCGTCTACTTTTGTGTCCCTCTCATAGCTCTGGGTTCGTCAACTCTTCCTTCTTCGTCCAATCTGTCTTATTATGGAATGCGCTCCCTCTCGAAATCAGGATGGCAAACAATCGGCTCACTTTCAAGTTAAAGTCTCGAGAGTTTGTAAGGAGTAAAATGGCAGGATAAACTCATACTGACAGGATTTACTGACTTATATATTTTTTATGTATATATTTATAATTTGCAAGTTTTATTATATTCATATACATATAAATGTATTTATACTTATATAAATTATATATATGTAAAATGTATATATTTAAGTATATCTATCTATAGTTTAAGTAGTAATTTACTTATATATGTGTGTAGTAAGTATTATCTAATAGGGTCATTTCGCCTGTTCGCGTCCATTTAGTGCAGTTGGCAAGTTTGAAGGAGAAAATAAAAATGTTCGAAACTTGTCGTGGTTTTTTTTTTTAAATAGACAAACTTCAAAATGTGGCATTTTATCCAGTTTGCGTCCAAAAATCCAAATTGCGTCCACCTGTGGACCATTTCGCGTCCACCAGTTTAGAGAAGGGATATAAGGGTGATATTGTTAAGATAATCTAAAGAAAGATTGGCTTTTAACAATTTCTACATTTAAGATTAAAGTTATAAAAAAATAAACATTATTATCATTATTAAATCACTTTAAAGAAACTATAAATAACTATTTATTGTTCTCAACATCGATGGAACTTAAAATCAAAGATAAAAAAAATAACGATACATGTTGTCCAATATTCAATCTTGAAGACTTGGAAAAACTATCAAACAGACAAACTTCAGGCGAGGAAAAAGAAGACTATAAATAACCAGTTAAGTTTAGGCACTTTGTTCTCTTGTACTCTATTGTTTTGTTTCAAAATAGTTTTACTGATTTTCAATCACACTCCTTTTCTTTCAAATTATGGTTATACTTGCTTTACACACACATTACACAATATTCCATCACATACAACAACACTTACTCATTTGACAGCTTCATTATTTCACTGTGCGAAATCTAACTGCCAAGCTACAAATTATTACGTCATCATATATACATGCATGCCTTTTATATTCACTAATAATGTTCACCCATATTTACACTCTACGATCATCTCACTAGGTGTAAAAATGACATTCGTTAATAACAGATATTCCATAATTATATCAAAAGTATCATTTAAAACCTATGACTACCCTTGATCTACTAACTGATATAGATAACTCTTTAAATGTTGAATGCCATATTGTACCATCCCCAGAGGAGTGTGGCAAAATTATCAATAAGAATACACTATAAAGGGTTTAAGCGTAAATATTAGAAGCATGCAGCAAAACTTTGACAATTTTTTTGTGACTCTTGCTAGACTTAACATTTCATTCGATTACATGGTCCTTAGTGAATGCTGGTTAAAAGAATCTTCCATTATTAAACAGATTGCTGGTTATAAATCATACAATACAAAGAAATATATTAATAAGGCAGGAGGTGTTATAGTGTGCGTAAATAATAAATGGTCTACTAAAGCTTTTGAGCCTAACATCGATGATGCAAATGTCTTATGTGTTAAAATTCCAAATGCTCTCACTATAATAAGTGTATATCGTTCACCATCATTTAAAAACCCCTCAAAATTCTTGACGACATTAGATCAAAATCTGAACTCGCTTAAAAGAACTCCATGTCTTATTGTGACTGGTGATATAAATATCAATATCATAGGTTCCTCTATTTCTGAAGAAAATACATCCACCTATCTTACTCTCTTGTCTGAACACAGTCTAACCTCAGGTGTGAATATACCGACGCATGGTGAATCCTGTATTGATCACATATTCGTCCCTTTCAACTCTCAAGCGGAAACAGTTGTGTGTCCCACTGATCTCACTGACCATAGTATTACTATGTTAGGTATAACCACTAAGCCCTTGCAATCATATACTAGAAACAGAACCAGGATAAAAGTAGACTATGACAGTCTTAAGTCTGAACTTGAATGCATGGACTGGTCCTTTTTGAAACTTTCTTCCCTTGAAACTATGGTATATGACTTCACATCTATTCTTACAAACACAATATCCAAACATTCTCATACAGTCAAAATCAGCCATTCAAAGTTCAACATTCTACCTTGGATGACTTCTGGATTAATACGTTGCGGGAAACATAAGGACAAACTACACTTTGAGTCTAGGAAACATCCAAATGATATCACAAAAAGACTGATCTATTGTAGGTACAGAAATTTCTACATCAAACTTCTCAGAGATCTAAAAGCCGAACACGATGGCAAAGAGATAAATAAAAACAAAAATATACCCAAGAGAAGTTGGCAGTCTGTAAATAAAATCTCTCATAGACCATCAAAAAAGGGGAATAGTTCTCTGGAGGATATCAATAGCATTCGAGGGTCTCTGAAGGCATCCTTAGAGGCATGTAACGGTCATTTCTCAACGGTGGGCCAAAAATTGGCTAAGAACATATTCAAAACACTTAATGTCACTCAAAAACCCCTTAAAGACAAAATTGAAATTAAACAAAAAATATTAGACTCAATTTTCATTACTCCCACGGATCCTGAAGAAATAATTTCACTTATAAAAAATCTTAAATCTGACAGCTCGCCCGATCTCGATAACTTAAGCAACAATATACTTAAAAGTATAGGACACCTAATAGCAGAACCTCTTTCTATTATATTCAATCTGAGCATAGAATCGGGCACATTCCCTAAAACCTGGAAGACTGCAGCGGTTGTACCTATATTTAAGGGAGGACAAAGGGAGGACCCCACTAATTATCGCCCAATTTCACTTCTGGTTAGCATTTCAAAGTTGCTTGAGCATATCATAAACAAAAGACTCGTGGCTTTTTTAACCAAAAATAACGTAATTAACGACCGTCAATTCGGATTCAGGCAGGGGAGATCTTGTGAGGATGCTGTTACTCTTCTCACTGATATCGTAGCCTCTCACCCAGATAAAGGGTCTAAATGTATCGGTGTTTTCTTAGATCTCGCCAAGGCGTTCGACTCCATACCAATTTCTATTCTACTGAAGAAACTGGAAGCCTATGGTATAAGAGGAACGGCTCTGAGTTGGTTCGCAGATTATTTGTCGGGACGTTATCAGTGTGTAAAGCTTTTCGACGTAACTAGTAGTTTAAAACCTGTGACCTATGGCATTCCGCAGGGAAGCATTCTGGGACCCACTCTGTTTCTGCTTTACATAAACGATATCGCCTGCCTTCCAATACAAAAATCGGAAATCATATGTTATGCGGATGATACGGCTTTTATCTTCCATGACAGCTCTTGGCTTGGTGTCTGTCGAAATGTAGAAAGAGGCATGGCAACAATATCCAGCTGGTTGCATCACAACATATTATCCCTCAACACGTCAGAAACAAAGTTTTCGTGCTTTCACAAGACGGCTGCTTCCGCACCTCTCTCTTTAACTGCCTTGAAGATCCATTCAATTAACTGTAAGTTCGAAGTGCTAGGCAATACCTGCGATTGCAAAGTAATCAGTCGGGTAGATTCTCTTAAGTATCTTTGTGTAGGTTTAGACGAGAAGCTCACATTTAAGGAACATGTGGCTGAAATGTGTGGGAGAGTGAGAAAGGTTATATACGTAATGAAGAACTTACGTGATGCAATCAATGGTAAAATACTAAGAATGGTGTATATGGCTCTCTGCCAGTCCCTTATTAATTATTGCATCTTAGCTTGGGGTGGTTCACCTACATCATTTATCCTACCTCTTGAAAGAGCCCAGAGAGGAGTATTAAAAACAGCTTTAAAAAAACCCCTTCGATATCGCACTGACGCTCTATATAAAGAGGCTGGGGTGTTGAGTGTCCGGAAGCTGTACATTGCCAGGGTAGTGTCTGCTGTTCATAAAAATGTGATAAATTCTGACAATTACAACGATATATACAAAAAACGCATTTTTAAGTTAAGTAAAATACGTACTGCTACTTCTTTTGCGCACCGTCTTGAAAGCTTTCTTTATCCATTTATATATAATAAATTCTCAAATATTTTAAATCTAAAAGACTGCACTGTGAAAGAAACCAGGAGACTGATTACGACTATGTTATTGAAGTGGAGTTATTCGCAGACTGAAGAAGTGCTGCGGGTAATTAAATGAGGCTGCTGCAATCTCACACACACACAACCTAATATTCTTACACAACAGCGCACACACGCGCTAACGCACGCACACACACACACATTCACACACACACACACACACACACACACACACACACACACACACACACAATCACACCCAGACTTACACACAATCACATACACACATAAACACCCATTGTATATCCTTAAGACATTTAAAATATAACTTTTTTTTTTTCGTTTTGTTTTTGTACTTAATTTCAACTTAATTTTTGTTTGTTTTGTTGTATTCTATTTTGCCGTGATTTTAAATGTAAATCGTTTGTTCCCCCCACAGGACAGGCTATGCCTAGTGTGTGGGATAGGAATGTTTTATTTTTGTAAGGCTCAAATGGAAATAAAGATTTTATTATTATCACCTTTATTTAATATTTCTCTCATACCATATTAATACATTTTTAAATATAAAAAAAAAAATACATTTAAAAATATAAAAGTATGTTATGGAAACCCACCAGTATCGAGAACAGGCTCCAAGCTACTGGTGGTTAGGGCTCAAGAGAAAGGAACCTCCTCACTATGCGTGCCGTGTCCAGCAGTACTGCCTTCTGTATCAGGCCCCTGACCCATGGTTCCAACGCGAGCCTCCTAAGATGTTGGGTGAGGCTCTTGGGTATTAAACCGTTCACTGTAACGATTATCGGCACAATAATTGCTGAATCAACATCCCACATGTCAACAATCTCGTGAGCCAAGTCCAGATATTTTATCTGCTTGTCCTTCTCAGCCTTCACGAGATTGCCATCATGAGGGATGGCAACATCAACAATTATTGCGCGGCGCTCTGATCGATCTATCAACACAATATCAGGTTTGTTGGCAACAACAGTCCTGTCTGTGATGATAGATCGATCCCAGTACAACGTGATATGACCATTATCCAGGACAGGCTCCGCCACATACCTGTAGTACGGCACCTCACCATCTACAAGCCTGTATTTCAGAGCAAGTTGCTGGTGAATGACCCTGGCTACTTGGTTATGCCTGTGCAAGTACTCACTGTTAGCAAGACGAGAACAACCGGAAATGATATGCCTGAGGGATTCACCAGGCTGGTGACACGCACGGCAAATATCAGTAGTGCCATCCCTCAGGATATATTTCCGGTAGTTATTCGTCTTGATCACTTCGTCAGCAATTGCACAGACAAACCCTTCGGTTTCCCCAAAGAGGTCACCGAAGCGTAGCCAGTTCACCGAGGCTAATAAGTCTACTTCCGGCCCATGTAGAGCCCGGTAGAACCTGCCATGAAGCTCCTTGCTCTGCCAAACAAGCTTGCGATCGTCAGTGCTAAGCACTACAGGTCTGCGCCAGTTGTCCTTCGCTAAACTGAGCGGGGTTAATCCGGCGTCCACTGCGACAACGTCCCGATGCATATCCACGTTCGCGTTGAGAAAATATTCTCTGAGGTTGCATACTTCGCGGTTGTGTAGAGATTTGACATTTAAAAAGCCACGACCTCCACACTTCCGCGGAATATACAACCTCATTACGGACGAGCGTGGATGATGCATCCGGTAAGCTGTCAGCATTGTACGCACCTTTCTGTCCAGGGCGTCTAACTCAGTCTGAGTCCATTTGAGTATGCCAAAGGAGTACATCAGAACCGGCATGACCCAACCGTTGCAAGCTCGAACCTTATTGCCACCTGACAGAAGACTTTTCAGTACTTTTGTCAGGCGGCCAAAGAAACGTTCTTGCAACGATTGCTTCATGTCAGTCTCGTTAATACATAAAGCCTGTGACATACCCAAGTATTTATAGGTATTGTTTCGCAGAAGTGATCTGAGGTTAATGGAATCTGAGAGTTGAATCCCTTCAGATTCCACCATCCTTCCTTGTTTCACATGTATCACTGCACATTTATCCACACCAAATTCCATTTTGATAGAATTACTAAAACTTTCAGTAATTTTTAGTAAATCCATCAACTGTGAATTGGTGTGAGCAAACAGCTTCAAGTCATCCATGAACAACAAGTGGGATATGACCTGACCACCTCTGCGTAGCCTATAACCTAACCCTGAACCCTCTAGTAATGTACTAAGAGGGTTCAGCGCTAAGCAAAACCACAACGGGCTCAGACTATCGCCCTGGAAGATACCCCGCTCAATTTTAACAAGTTCGCCATTTCCCTGGATCCGTCGGCATCCTGGATAGCCAAGAACCGTTTTCCATTGCCCCATACATGACCTTAAGAAGGTGCGTAGAGTTGTATTTATTTTATACAACTCCAACACCCTCAAAAGCCATGTATGTGGCACAGAATCATACGCTTTCTTGTAGTCTATCCAACATGCCGCCAGATCCTTTCGGTTACGACGAACTTGTTGGCTAATGGTCATATCTATAAGGAGGAGCTCCTTAGTACCACGAGCACCCTTCTTACATCCATTCTGAGTGTGCGACATAATGGAATTTAACTCTATGTGTTTTAATATTTTAGCCCTCAGAATAGACGTAAGAAGTTTATAGACCGATGGCAAACATGTAATCGGCCTATAATTACCGGGCTCTGTGGTACTATCTGTCTTATGGAGCAAGTGGGTTACTCCAGTTGTCATGAAATCTGGGATCGATCCAGATTCTATGGCTGATTGAAATTGGGATGCTAATCGGTCATGTGAACTACGTAGCCATTTCAGCCAGTAATTGTGCAGTCCATCCGGTCCTGGAGATTTCCAATTGGATAACGACCGGACTGCACTAGTGACATCTTCGCCTGAAATGACTACGTTATCCATCTCTGGAATATGTTCACATGTCCGTTCAACACCCCGAATCCAACCACCCTCAGTGTGACCAATAGGCGCCGACCATATGCTACGCCAAAACCGGTTTGTGGCGTCTGTATCCGGCAGCTGCCCATTAGCCACATCTTGGTCTGGTCGGTCCCAGTTTCTATAAACCCACTTTTGGTCCCTTTGAAATGTACGATTCAACATATATCGGTCCACGCGTTTTCTATATCTGCGTATCCGATTTGCCCATGCATAGACTTTCTGCTTTAGGAAGTCAATGCGCTCTGTGATCCGAGATGTATATTCATGAGGACTGATGCCAGTCCCCAAGAAGGCTCGGCGCACAAAGCGCATGACCCTGGGACGTGTATTCCCAGACCTAAAGCAGATTAGCTTACCGATAAGTGCCCTTGTCTCAGTAATACGCCGCTCAATTCTGCACTGCCACGCCGGGACAGCAGATCTTTGTCGCATGACAGTATCATGTTCTTGAAACTTGACACCTGCCATACGACATGCCGCTACGGCGGCGCAGTACAGAATTGAGTGCGTATCACCAAGATTTTCACTATTTTCTAGAAAACTAGTTAATAGCGAATCAAGGGCACCTACTAGCGCCATATTTCGTCTATGCATTGGCAACCGGGGCAGGCGCGGCCTAATTGTTGGTGACATGTACCGATATTGCTCAATCGCACATTTCAAAGCATCCATAACCTCCTCATTGTACTGAATACTTACGATACAAACCACATCATCCACCTCCACATCGGCATTATTACCCGTCCGCGGTGTATCTGTGTTTACGGGAGCACTAGCGGGTTGGACGTGAACGGCCTGGCTCGTAGGAAAGTAGTCTGAGCGTAGCCTATCAAGTACGACGTTATCCAGCTTATTACTACGCTGGATAACTCGCACCTGATCCGACAATCGTTGAGCGGTAACGTTGATACCAGGTTCCAAAGCCTGAAACAGAAGGAGCATGCGACTGCGATACGCAGTGAGTTTAGTCCCCCCCTCTGTAGCCCCAAAATATGCGCGCATGACGTTTTCGTTGATGGATTCTGTCCATCGCATGCGCTGCACATTACCACCAGCAGCGAGGACCCTGTTTGAGACCGGTGGGTCTCGTGGTCCCAGGCAGGCTGGTGGCCGGCCTCTGCCTCTCCGACGCACAGGTGACGGCGACGACGGCGGCGAGAAGTACTCGTCGCTTGAGCTCGACGCAACTGCAGCCGCTGGTGATGTTGGCGCGGGCCTTGATGGCTGCGAGGCGGAGCTCAGCGACGAGCCCGGGGTTGTTGTTTGTGCTCGTAATTGTTTCTTGGCATTTCTCGTCAACATTTTCCGTTATTTATTTGTATATTATCTTGTTGTTATTTCTTTTGACAGTTTTAATGTCATCGTAACTATATATTTTTTCTAAATGTTTTGCTTGTGGTGTAATAGACATATTTTTATTTAGATACTTATTTCTTTGATATTTCTGTAATTCGGATTGATTTATAATATATGTATTATCTTTGATAAATTATAAAAAATCAAAAATATAAACAACAAAATTTGAGACCCGGTGTTGACAGCTGGGGTTGCCACTTATTATTATTATTATTATTGTGGTCTTCGGAATAGCATATTTTTTACATGTATTTGTCTTATCGATTTCTTCTTCTCACGAATATCACTAAACGCTTTCTTTATTTAATCATCTTGTATATTTTTCTTTTCCTTCTTCTTTGTTGTCTTCTAAGAACTCATCTTGAATAGAAAAAAATATGAAATAAAATAAATTGCGCATTTCATTGCACTAAATTTGTAAAAATTGAATTTTAAACTCAGTCTTAATCAAAAATGCATTTTAAATTATTAAAAAAATATATACAGGCTGTAATAAGACCCTTAACGAAAACTGAAACCCCATATTGTACCAATAATTACGATCATTTTTTACTTCGGCGGCATACCTGGGAAATTACTGGTTCAGGAGATATTGAGACTCAAACTCACGATTTTTTTTTTCGAATTATTCCAAAATCATGTTTAGAATGATAAATGTACACTTTCTGCCAAATAAACATAAACTAAATTTTCAATATTTCCCTAAAATAAACGGCTTTAAAGTTCCCGACACGTAGTGTATGCCTACCAGCAATCAGCTGCGAGGTCATTCCCCTCGGCCGCGCGACCACGTGATCATAAACTGCCGCCAACGCGGCGCACGGTGTAGGTAGATACGGCTGGCGTAGGTACGATGCATAACTCGCGCTAATTTTTTCTGCAAGGGCGCGGTATACATTGCCGCTAGTAAAATGTGTCTATTTTTTAAGCTGAAAAAAATATTTCGCGTAGAATGACTTGGCATGATGTTCAAAATGAGTAGACTTCGGCTTGGTGATGGGTCTTGTGACACCCTGTATATAATATATGTATGCTATTATTTCTATTTCATGAAAAAATGGACGCAATTTGCTGTAATATTATCCCTTGTAGGTATAGTTTGCGTCCACGTGTGATCGATTATTATATCGATTATATCTTTTATTACGATCACAATAATGTGGACGCAAATTGGTCATTACAATTGCATACTATTAATGTTAAAATAAACAAAATCTCAATTTCTCTCTCATATTTTAATCACATAAAAATAAACAACTAAAGAAAACATAAATAGACGAGTTCGCGTCCATTGCGGACGCAAAGTGGATGTTTTATAAATTCGACGTTGTAATTCGCGTCTACCTTATTTTAATTGTAAACTATAAAAAAACAAGCTAATTCATACTATTCGTCTTTTCATAATTAATGTCTAGAAACAGCTATGTATCCTAAAATTCACATAAAACAATAAAATACTTACCGTCAAACACGCCGCTGCACACTATTTTTTATTTATATCCCGCGCATCTGCACTCTTTTGTTGAACAACCGAGATTAGCAAATTTTTTTAAGCAGGATTAGCTGGGCGCACGGGACTTTTGTCTATTTGTGCGTGTCTCTTATACGTTGAGGTATTGGTGGTACTGACTTTTCATTTTATTTGTGTGTTAGTATACTTATTTTCGAGCATTTTTAAAGGGAGGTCCGTAAAATGGACGCGAATTGGGCGATGGACGCGAACAGGCGAAATGACCCTACCAAATAATAGTTTAATAATAATCACGCACCTACTATCAACTATCTCTGCATCACCCTAGGTTGACTGGTAGAGAATGCCTAAGGCATTAAGTCCGCCTATGTACCACATATTTTTGTGTTGTGCAAAAAGTTAAATAAATAAATGTCAACTAACTCAACCCCGTTTGTGACAGTTGACAAGACATGCCAAGTGTCATTATGGCAGCAAGTTGCCAAATAGTGTCTTAGTCTTTTGAGTTAGTGTATATTGACTTTGCCACAATGTGTTTTTAGTGTGGTTCTTTTTTGTTATTTAGAATAAGTAAAATTAAGGAGTACTGTGCAGCGTGCTTGCAATAAAGATATATTTTCTTTTCTTTCTTTCTTTCTAGATCGGAGACATCCTTAAAGCAGGTAAGGTTAGAAGTATCGTAAACAGAAGAGCATGCATGAGGAATTTGATGGGAGTGAACGAAGCAAGAGAGATATGTTAGGATCGTTGCAAATGGCGTTCCGTAGTCTCTGCTCACCCCTCCGTCAAACAGGCGTGAGTCTATGTATGTATATATGAATGTATATTTACAGAGTAGGTAAACATAGGCCATAGGTAAAAGAAATCAATAATAATGTTAATGATGATAATGTTAGCAATGTTCATAGTATTGATGATTTACAATTTTACCACGAGTTTTCTCTTTTGAACATAATTATTAGCATACATGGCTGCTTAATAGTTAAGTAAACGCGCTTCATAAATAATAAACCAGAGGATGCCCGCAGCGCCCTCACAATGTATTTGACTTTAACCGATTCTTCGCGATCCCGTGGGAATTTCGGAAAATCCAAATTCATGCGAAATTTCAGCTTCCAGCGTAGCTGTGCGTTGTTTGTCAGTCAGCTTCAATTCCTACAGAATACTTAACTTTACTTCAGTAACGGAGACAACATTTCCTTTTTTGAAGACGTAACTGATGATTAATATCCCCATTCTCCTCAACGGATCACATTCGAAACGCAATGTATGCTTACACTAACACTATCTAAAAACGCTTCGCTCTTAGATAATAACTTAAAAATGGTCTCCTAAAAATATAAATAACTCTTTCTTGGAATCCAATTGCGATTCATAAGTCTGACATTGCTAATGACCAGATAAAAATGTTCAACTTACATGCACGTTGTTGTGAATTTAGTCGGGGACTTTTATGTGCGTCAGAATGGCTGGTTGTCTGTAGCGTTGGTATATGAGAGTTGATTTGAAAATTGCTACATAATTGCTTATATTTGCTACATATAATAAATAATTGCTACATGGGATATATATTTAGAAATAAAATATTTTTTTTGACCAGCCATCCTGACGTTTGGTTGGCTGGTCACCTCCTAGTTTAAAGTTAAGCATGCAGAGTTTCCCGAAATGTATTGCGTCAATAATTGCTACATATTTACTTCATTTATCTAATTTAGTTGTAACGTCAGTCATATGTTAAATCAAGGTTAAAGAAATTATTTAAATTATCCCAATGAAAAAAAAAGTGCCTGATAAAATAATAAAGGCAAATAGTTGCAGTGTGTCTTCACTCAACGGTATTGCTATTTTAGGAGGCAGGCGTTTGAAATAATAATTGTTTATATGCCATGTTATTTTATGAGTAGGTAAGTGGATAATAAGCACATTAAAAGGGTATTGTAAACAAAAACAAAATGTAGGTCGTTTTATAAGATTCAGTTTAATAATATTACAATTTACTAAAAAAATATTCAATTATTAATTTATCTTAATTTCACATTATTTTTCAATGTGGAATTAGCTTCTTTTTACTCTTCGTATTTTTTTTCGATTCGTTATTTCCATGGATTGTTGAAGGTAGGTACATATTTTTTTAACACAAGAAAAGCATTACGTCTGCTACACATAGTGCCGGCGGCACGGGCCGCCGCGCGCCGTCTTTTGTCGCGCGGCTCATGCCACCGGCTTTTGGCGGGAGTTAGTGCCGCCGGCATCAGCCGCAAAAAGCCGCCGGGCATCATTCCAGTCATTCATCCAACGTAGGATTGCCAACACTTTTTGCCAATTTTTTCCATAGCTTGTTAAACAATTAAAATTAAAAAAAAACAATAAGTTTTTAATTTCGTTAATTATTGACGTTCTATTTCTTTGTGCTCGTAACTTTTGATTCATCACTGAACTCTTTAATTCTGAACTTCTGAAGTGGCGGGGACGGAGACGGAGATATGATTTTAAGTATAAATTAGGTACCTCCGTGGTCCAGTGGATAGCGTATGCGACTGCTGATCGGAGGTCCCGGGTTCGATTCCAAGGTTGGGTAAAAGTGTTACTGTGTTTTTCCGAATTCTCAGTAGCAGCACGGAGTCTGGTGATGTGCCCGGTAACGGCAATAGGCTCGCCGCCTATTACGTGGGACCTAAAAATTCATGGCGAAATGTGGGTGTAATGTTACACCTCTCTCTACCCCTTCGGGGATACAGGCGTGAGTCTATACTATTGCCAGTTGCCTTTTTCTGTAAAAAATCTTTACCATTAGTGGTGAATTTCTTTTAGATCCCTTTGAGCCTAAATAGTTTCCAACATCCATTTAACTTATGTGTAACGTTATATTAGGATAAGGACTCATAATTAGTATTTTGTTTTACACGTCACAGTAAGGGTTGGAAATAAAGTATTTTCATATACTTCATTTGTATACAAAAGTATAAAGTATAATTGCCAAAAATAAAGTAGGATAGGTTATTATAAAGTATGGTTGACAACCCTAATAGAACGACCAGACACAAGTAGCAAGTTGCAACCCGCGGCCGGCCGGCGGCCTACCCGGGCGGCCATGCCGGCGGCTCATTCGTGCGGCCAGGCCGGCGGCTTTGTGTGCCGCCGGGCGCACGCGGCTTGGCCGCCGGCACTGTGTGTTACTGCCTTTACTTACACGGTTGCCAGAGCTTTTTCTTTTTTGTTTTACGAGCTGGAAAATCCCTTCGGATCTCCGACTCTTAAGGATATGAGAGCCGCAGTATGTGGTGTTAGCACTAAAAACCACCTCGACTTTCTCATGTACCCGTATGTCGGAGGGTCGGGTATCGCCGAAGCATTCGTCGCAACCCCCGACGGGTATTGGCCCGCCAGATGGTCAGGCGGGCCCCTAAAAACCGCCTTGGCGGCGGATGAAGGTGTTGGGCTCCGCCGCAAAAACACCCAGCGACCGCAGAGGATAGGGAGGACGGCAACGCAACACCGCATCTCCTCTTCCTCTGCGGCTCCACCGCGACGCAACAATGGTGCGCCCCCATTTGGTCGCGGGAGGTAGGGCGCGTGGCGACGCAACACCGACTCGCCTCTCCTACCGCGACCGCACCCGACTGCGCGGGATCAGGGACAGACAGAACTGTCCCCGGCCCCCGCACTTTGGACACATCCTACGCAGGCCTCACCCAAGCCCACGTGGAGCGTCCCCTCCCGGGATCCCGCTTATCTTCACCGTGGGTATACCTCAAACCCACGGTTACTGAGCCCACCCACCACGACAAGGTGGAGATCCCACGGGGTGGACGGTTACTAGAGCCTAAACGATATTAAACCCATACCTACATAACTAAGTATTTGCCTTTATTATTTTATTATCAGGAAAATCAGCGGCGATAGCCCAGTGGTGTACGTAACGGACTGCCAAGACGATGGTCTCGCGTTCGATCCCCAGTTACCCTGAGCACACACCTATGACTTTTCGAAGTTTGTGTGCATTATAAATTAATTATCGCAAGCTAATTCATGTTCCCGGTAGATGGCAATAGGCTCGCCCCCTGTTAGGTACATTGGGACCGAAACATAACTGGCGTAGTGTGAGTGTGTAATACACATCTGCCTACCCCTTCGGGAATAACAGGCGTGAAGTTATGTTAATGTTTATGTTTAATGTTATTTTATCAGGCATTTTTCATTGAGATTATTTAAATAATTCCTATATCCTTGATTTAACATATGACTGAAGTTACAACTAAATTAGATAAATGAAGTAAATATGTAGCAATTATTGACGCAATACAATTCGGGAAACTCTGCATGCTTAACTTTAAACTAGGAGGTGACCAGCCAACCAAACGTCAGGATGGCTGGTCAAAAAAAATATTTTATTTCTAATTATATATCCCATGTAGCAATTATTTATTATATGTATGTATGCAAATATAAGCAATTATGTAGCAATTTTCAAATCAACTCTCATATACCAAAGCCACAGACAACCAGCCATTCTGACGCACATGGACTTTTAGTCATAGAAAAATACTGGAAAATTAAGACGTAAGTGTGTTTGCTTTTTCAGTTTTTTTTTCTGTTTGCCACATGATATATGTAGTACGCTTCTTAAGTAATGGGATGATTGACGACAAGTTCTTGATCAGCAAGTATAAAATGAGTGTTTTTTAAACACACTTTGAATCTAAAACATGAACAAGAACCACAATTATGTATATTTGCTTACTGTATTTTTAACAGATTGCTATTTTATGGATGACAGGCACCTCAAATCTTATCATACTGTAAAAGATTATGAGAAAATACATTACAAACAACAGAGATTCTTTTGTTGTTTGAAGGATTTTCTGTTTTTTTTTTGACACATATATTATTGTTCTAGTGGTTTTGGTGATTGATATCTCTGACGCATTTAAAATTATTAACCAAACCTGTCGTTCTATGCATATTGTGCAAAAAGGAAACAACAGACAAAACGAATAACGGTGCAAGAAGTAGTCTTGCATGCAATGCAATCTACATCTCATATTTATACGATATGATACTGAATCCGTCTCAAAATAACTCGACCAAACATTTTTGTACTGTCCTCCTAACCCCAAAAATGTCACATCAAATGACGGGAGTCCTAAACTAACCTTCTGTGCCATAAGATCCGATATCGACGAAGCCTATCGGCTGTTCAGAGACACATCAGCAGCACAGCTAGTCGGTTCATTACACTTCCTTAGGCGAAGCTAATCTTTCAGTAATCACGTTCGTACGACACGTTTGTCTTGTTTTACGTATTTTTGATCCCTTGGCACTGTTTCTCAATCCTGGGGTCGGGATTACCCGGAGGTTGTAAAATAAAAAGAGTAGGTTTAACTAGCTGATAGATTTTTGAGATTTGGTATTACTTCATTAAGAAGGAATATAATTATAGCGAACTTAATAATTGCGCTCTTAAAAATGTCTAAAGCCTTTTATCATCTTCGAGATATAAACAAAAGCAAGAAATAAATATGTACTATTATTTATTTAAATTAATACCTCTTAAGGCCGATTCACACATATCAGTGAAGTCACAGTTCCGTCACAGTACCGGCACCGTGATAATTATTCTTTCATACATTTTCTATGAGAGTACTGAGACAACGTGATATTTGTGAGACTGATAGTTCAAATTGTTTGATAATAATAATAATGTAAGTTTTTTATGCTTGTTTAATGTAATAGTTTGATGATAAGCTTACATTTGCGATATGTTTACAATTTATTAAAATATTGTATCATCATATCATGTATATTTCACATAATATAATGAATTGAGACTTAAGTGAACATTTATTAAAATTCAAAATTTTATCTATATTTGCCAATAGTATTAGCCGAAAAATACAAAATATTCGTGAATCGTGTTGTCATTACCTTAGTATTACATCACGCCTTGATTTTTCTTTTGTCACATCTGCTATAGTATAGATATATATAGTTTAAACGAAAATTCACTCCTCAGAAATCACCAAAAATATTCAGAATCTAGTTAATATAATAATTACGTAGTATACATAATAAAGTTTGAGAAACTTTGAACATGCCAGTTTGTTTATATGAAGCCCAAGGCAAATCTCGTTACAGTGAAGGCGTTTGTTAAGGAAGATGTATTTCAACTTATTTTCTCGTGTAATACGTACATTCTTGGGAAATGCGATGAGAAAGACAAATGTGTCTATTATGTTATGGATAGAAGATTACGGCACAGTGTGAATTGTCCTTATTCCCACCTCGACAAATAAAAAAGTATGTATGTACACCATTTTTATTTATTTTATTATCCTATAGTAGAATAGCTGTTATGTTATATTCTGTCATTTAAAACGTATGTCACACTTCTGCACTTGTCTCTTGAAGCAATGGAATAATACTCATAATTATGTTGAAAATCCACTTCTTATATATTTATTAATTCTTTCTTTTTTAAATTGCATTATATTACTGACATGAATTAATGCAGGAAGTCATAATACCCGAATCCCGTGAATCACATTACCATGTAAGGGTAATGACCTCGTTTTCGCCCGCGCTGTTGCCTAAGTACCTAATCAGCGCTTAAGCCATACGAACGCAATAATAATAAGTCTCGATGAATAATAATTTCGTTGCTAAATGATACCTAGGCCTCTGGTGTATTAAAAAATCCTCGCCAGAAAATGATCTTAAATTTATACAAAATTTTGCTTGATCAAACTTCAAACCAGTTATCAAATATTAACAGCCATTTATATATTAATTAAACGTTACTGAATTAACATCGAAAAATTTCCCTCGAATAAAAACATCAGTGACTAGAAAAAGAGGACCAATTTTAAACGAAATTAATTCATTGAATTCGACAACTGGTTTTTTTCAGCTTTTGAACAACTTTTTTAAATTAGTTGGCTCTCAAAGAGTTTCCTTTATGAAGTAGGTCGAAGAATCCGCTTTAAATTTTTCTTGTATTCATTAAAAGCTTTTGAGAATGTTGTTGACCTTTAATTTGGTCTTTAGTCGTCTTTTAAATAAGTTGTGCACAGTATTTGCTCTGCTGCAGAAAAAAAGGGTTATGATTACTCTACAAAAGACGTCGCCCGTGGCTCTACCTACTTGAATTATGCACTTAAACTTCCCTCAAGTATCACTGAAAACAGTACAAAAATCGTTCAATAGTTTTTAAGTTTATTGTGAGCGTACTGACAGATAGGACGCGGCAAAGACTTCATTTTATTATAGCTAGATGATAGATAGATGTTTATTGAAGTGAACTGCTGGAACAGAATCAGATTTCTATAAAGATATCTGACTTTCTGTTAAATTAGATACCTGAATACTAAAATTTCAATACATTTTGTTCTTCGAAATACACGGGCATCATAATTTTTTAGTAATGCTACAAGCAAAAATCTCCGAGCTCGATAATAGAAATAAAATATCCAAAAAATAAACGATGAAATAAACATCTTAGATTCAGATAAAGATGTTCCACGGCGAATGATTCGATAAGTAATTTCGAAGTGTTGTTTTTCTCGGGCGCATAATAAATTGGCTGTTCAATGCGTTAGACTAACTTAGTGCATTTTTATCCTCACTCTGCTTCGAATTTTACACGGGCTCATAATTGAAAGTCGGGAAGCTGGGTGACGGTGAATGAAACGTTGAGCGGAGCGTCAAATGGAGTGGCTAGCGGAGCGGGTAGCAGAGTAGACCAGCAAATAGAGCAACTAAACAGCGCGTTGTGGCTAGCGGAGCGGTTAGCGGAGTGACTTGCAGAGCGGACCCACTAATGCAGCGGTTAGCGGAGCGACTACCCGAGCAATGGGTAAAGCTTTGAGCTGGCGTTGATGTTTGACGAGCGGAGCAGGTGTAACTTTTATACAGAGTGACCGTCGTCTGACCTCTGTAATCTGTAAAAAGGAGTAGTGAAATTCATGGTTTGACCAGTATCAGTTTATTGGAGGACACTGATTCCCCGTAGTGTTTAACGTGCTCTACAATGCACGGGGCAAGCGATTATTAACTGTTTAATATGAACATAACTTCCAAAAGTCAGTGTGGCGCGCCGAAGATTCAAACCCGATACCCTCTGCATGACAGTCTGTTGGTATCTCCACTAGGCTACCGCTGCCCAACGCTTTTAACGGTCGTATTTACTCAAAATAAATAATTGAGCTTTCTAAAGCCGCTGCCTTATAAACAAACTCGCAGGAACTTAAGTTTGCACTTCAAACAGAAATGTGTGAATTATTTACTTTCGTTAAACAACTTCAAAGTAGTTTTGTTCAAGAGAATCAGTCGATTAGATAACACGATTGTAAATTGTGTTTACAGGCAGTTAAAAAGAGTTGACATAGCTTTAGAATTAAACGATATTTGACATATATGCCAATTATTTTTGTTTAAATTAAACTCTACACAATTAATGCATATACATAATAATCATGTTAGGGATGTTCAATTAATGGGATGTGCAATTTATTTACTTAATTTTAAGGTAGTCCGACGATCTGGTTAGGATTGCGGGAAGCGATTGTGGGCCGCTCAAGATGGGTCTGTGTGGAGAAACTTGGAGGAGGCCTTTGTTCAACGGAGGCCGTCTCTAGGCTAATATGATGACATGATGACTTAATATTGAAGGGTACGAATTACAATATATTTAGTTTTTATAAGGCAAGTAACAAAATCAGTAAAAAATATGGCTGTTTGTATTATTATTAAAAAAAAAGGTTAAACCTCTCACAATTAACTACTAACTAATTATGCTTGTTTATAGCAGTAAATAGTTACCGCAATATAATTAGGATTCTAAGT
Organism: Euclidia mi; assembly: GCA_944739405.2. Lineage (NCBI taxonomy): Eukaryota > Metazoa > Arthropoda > Insecta > Lepidoptera > Erebidae > Euclidia > Euclidia mi. Next base: position 8,896,667 of record OX123181.2, on the reverse strand, counting down.
AAATAACTAGTTTTCTATTATTAGTTCCCTATTCAATGTGCATACATTGCCACAGGCAGGCAATAATCACTACATAGTATATATATGAAATAAAGTCTGTCTTCTGTCTGTCTGTCTTCTGTCTTCTGTCTGTCTGTCCCTGTCCGGATTTTAATGCCGTTTTTTCATAGATAGTTTTTTTATAGTAATAGGCGGCAAACGAGCAGACGGATCGCTTGATGGTAAGCAATTACCGCCGCCCATAGACACAAGCAACACCACAGGAGTCACAAGTGAGTTGCCGTCCCTTGGGGATGGGAAAAGGGATAGGATGAGGAGTGGGAGTGATAAGGGAGAAGGATTAGGGGATAGGGCCTGATTCAAGAGGAAGAATGATTAAAGCGGAAGGTTTATATGTATAATAATTGACGCGGGTGAAGTCGCTGGCGACGTCTAGTTAACAATATAATACACACATATCTACGGAAAGTCAGTGGTGCGCGCGCTGGATTCGAATTCGATACCTTCTGCATGCCAGTCTGTTAGTATCTCCACTACACTATCGCAGCCGTAGGTTTTTATTATCCCTTTAAAACAGCCGTAATCTCTGTATTCACTTAGTAAAACATTCGACTATTTTCGAACGCGTTTCAACCCTACCATTAGAAGGTATTAGAGGCCCTTATGATCAAGTTAAAAGCCGTTTTTATATATTTTTCATAGCATAATAAGCTGCTATTTGCTGTGTACTTATCAACGCACGTAGGCGATGCCAGGGGGCAATATTATAGCAATAAAGGGGAAGTTCGGTCAACTCCTTCTTTCTCTTAGCGTTATGCCAGGGGTCCGCTTACTAGTCTAACCGGATTTGGCTGAATATTAGCTTTTCCGCAGAGCGACTGCCTGTCTGACCTCCGCAACCGAAAGGATAGCGATATTCCATGGTTTAGACTAGTGTCAGTTTATTTAGAAGGTACTGACGCCCTGTAACGACTGTCAAAGATCTTCATGACAACCGGGACCGACGGCTTAACGTGCTCTCCGAGGCACGGGACAATCGATAATTAACAATTCAATACGCACGTAACTCCGAAAAGTCATTGGTGCGCGCCGTGGATTCGAACCCGATACCCTCTGCATGGCAGTCTGTTGGTATATCCACTCGGCTATCGCTGCCTTCAAAGGGGAATTTCGGTCAATGTAGCATATTATTTCTAGTTTTCCGTAGTTAACCCATGAGGTGCAATCAAACTAAAGGCAAAGTGCCACAAGTGCGAAAGGTCACGTTGCTGCAAATTTTCATTGGCATAGGTTACCGGAAAAAAAATATTTGTGACACCTGAATATAATTATATCACATAAATTGCATATCATTGTATTGGTTATTAAATCAGCTATCATAATAATAACATGAATTACTACTAAATACTCACCTTTCCGGCAAAACAAGCTTACAAACTTAGAGGTTTGTTTTTTTTCACTCGTTCCCACAAACGTACTTCGTACTTGTTTGGTTCATAAACACAAAAACATTATCACATATACCTTTAGGTTTTCACACAGTACATTATTTGTTTGTAACAAACGAATCTAACGCCACTAAAAAAATTATAATCCGAACGCGTAACAAAAAGTTCGCCGTGCCAGGCCGCCATGTTACTGTAACGAACACTGTGGCTGTGAATTATTTACCATTTGAAACACGATAACAGTGATAATGTACAACAGTGCTAGTATTTAGTTGCTAAAATATGTTTTCAGATAAATAATCTGGGTACTTTTATGTCTTTCATAACTATTAAAAGAATATTTATTATAAAACACTTACGAAAATAGCGAGTTTCAAGAGTAGAAATAGCCCTTCTAAAAAGTTTTTGCCTTTTATCACTGTATTTCTTGTCTTTGTCACGAATAATATCACTTCACAATTAATATTTATTTATTTCTGAGTAAATCTATATAAGTATCTAGAATATTCACCGATTTCTTCCACAAGACAACTTTTATTATAAAGATCGCGGAACAAAACACAACAATGGCGGACGCTTTCGCAACTGACACACAGGTAATTATATTTCAATATTTTTGGCACGTTTCGTTTCCCTAACCCTTCTTAAATTTAATTGCATAGAATATGAACTATTCTAATAGTTTCTACTTTCTTTTCTTGGTTTAAGTAAAACAAAACGTGAAAAAACCGCGACCAATAGAACGATTTTTAATTGAGCACGACCGTGCGTGCTGTAATCACGTCCATGATATGGGGAGTTTTGAAAGGAACGGGGCTATGAAAATGATCGATACTTCGAAGGTTATTATTAGGTTTGGTGCCAGGCTGCCTACGAAGATTGGTTCCCGTTTGCTGCTTTGCTTGTGAGCCGCTTTTAGCTGTGTTCTAAGTTTAATGTATTGTATTAAAGTCGAATAATTACTTTCAAATGTACTTATGTATAAATAAAATAAGCCTGTTTTTGACCGTTCATCTATTCACCCAGTATTGGGCATTCAGTATTCAATTCATGAAAATAAATAACCATTATAGTTATGTTATGTTTGTCAGGCAATCAGCTATCTTGGATATTCTATACCTATACTAACCTACTACTAACTTATTCTAAACTACTTCGAAGTTAAGTAATAGGTAGGTACACATACCCAAGAAAGTTGCAAGAACATGCTTTCTGCGTGATAGCTATAAAATCTTAGGTCGTTTTTCCATCTATTACGTTGTCTAAAGTATAGTTAATAAAAAAATAAGTACTACATTCACGACATACGTACATAAAACAAATAATCAATAATGACATTTTAAACGTAGACAAGCCCTAACAAACAGTCCTGTAAAATCCAGTCTTTGAACGAACAACCTTCTTTCTAATTCGAATAAAGCTTACGTCCCACAATCCTCACTCCCAGAAGCAAGTTTTCATAACACAAAATCGTAATGTGTAACTTCAAATAGAAGTCGAGCTCATTCGTAAACCTCTCCGCAAACATCCAAACCCTGTCATAAATTCTCAAGCAGAAAACCTTATCGAACAATTTCGAAGATACACGTTAAACATGAACAAGGTAGCTTAGCGGTGGAAATATCCCCTAAGACTACCGCCTTAAAGAGATATGATAAAGTAGTAAAATAAAATAAACATTTAAATTACTTAAGAAAAGGTAGATGAATCTGTTAATGGTATTAATAATATGTTTTTTTTTTTAAATTTGAATGTATTTAGTATTATTCATTTTTTTTATAGATTTTTTTAAAATATCGTAATTTGTACCTTTTCTTTTATTTATAGAATCAAGCCTGTATCCCCGAAGGGGTAAGCAGAGGTGTAATATTACACCCACTTTACGCCATGAATTTTTAGGTCCCACGTAATAGGGGGCGAGCCTATTGCCGTACCGAGCACATTACCAGACTCCGTGCTGCTACTGAGAATTTCCTAATGGAAAAACCCAATAATACTTTGCCCGACTCGGGAATCGAACCCGAGACCCCCCAATCCCACGTGCACATTTATGCCGCGAGACCAACGAGGCAGTCTAGTATTACTCATTAACATTAATATTAGTATATTCTAATACAAAATAATAAAATGCTCTATTCTGAAATACCTACTATAATAATATTGACATAATTATCCTAGAAACACTCTCACATGACTATAATCTGATCCCACACAGAGCAAACGAAGCCTGTACTATGCTTACCAGGAAAATTAACTAACATTTTAATTATATATCCTAAAATATATATTTTTTTAAGAGGAATTACACCCAAACAGATCAAATCATCACGCTCAGCACTAAAAGATTTGACTTAGGTGAGAATCGAACTAAGTAATACTGAGCATTAGACCAACAGACTAGCCAAAAATCTGTGTCGTGCGAAGCACGGTCCATGATTGAAACAAGCATAATCAACACAACACATCAACATATTTTGAAATGAAAAATTGAGAATAATTTTTTCAGCTTCACTCAGCTCAAGTGCTTTATTATTTTTCCTCGCATACAGCTCAGGTCTCACTCATCTCTGGTGGAGCCACAGCTTTACCAAGTATGTTTTCCATTCGCGTAGAACTAGGTTCCGTACAGTGATATATACGGTGTTTATTGCACACAGAACGGATGACATTAAAAAACGCTTAGTGGCGCCCACCACAAAATACCGGCAATTTAGGTGCCCACTTAAAAAAATTGAAAAACGTACATTGTTGAGGTAAATTTGGTTTGTTCCGTATTTTAGTGTTTCTTTTGTTGTTGTGTTTTGGTTCAAATGAAGTGTGAATAATTTACGGGCTCATTTATGCGTTCAAAGTGAAATCTATCTAAGTTGAAGTTCTAAAGGTGATAGTATATATTTTAAGTTAGACTTGGGCATGTATTTCGTGGAAATCTAAGTAATTAAATTAATTTAAGAGGAAATTGCAGAAATAAATATTCGTGTAGTATAGTGCAAAATGTATGGCAATTTTTCTTATCGCGGTAACAAAGCTCTCTCTCTAATAAAGATCAAAGTCATTCACCACTAAAAAAAATTTGTTTGGACCCTGGTAGAGGCAGTAGATAGATATGAACATGCGACTGGAGTAAGTACTACGCATAAAAACCAACGAGGTGTTTTTGAACTTCGTTAGTCATGGAGGATCACACGAATCTACCAATCCCGTCGATAAAGTTACCCCTCTCTTGGGAGATGCACATTTTAACAGTGCGCTGCCTCCATAGCCTGATTGAAATTTTGGCACCTAATTTTCATTCACCTAACTTTATGTTTTCTGATATAGGAAACGGTTGCCTGAATTTGCGATGTCTTTTATATTTCGTGGTTTACTGTGCGGAAATAAAATTAAACTGTGAACAAGTTGGCAAATTGGGAAGAAACGAGACAGTGTAGAAAATAATGAAAGTCTAATGCTTTGTAATCGTTTCTTAGCTTGTGCTGACATTGTGTTTAAACATAACGCTGTTTTAATTAGTCCGTGTTCTACCGTAGGGTATTGTATCGGACACTTCAGTGGGCCTTTGTAAGGTGGACCGACGCTCTTATTGGGATCGCAAGAAGTGGTTGGGTGCGAGCGGTTCAAGATCTGCTTATGAACGACATAATGTCGTTCATAAGCGTCACGTTGTGATCTAGATGAATAAATTATTTTAACGTTGTCTATGTAGAGAGTCTTGGGGGAGACCTACATTCAACAGGACCGCAAGATGATGATGATCAAAGGCGTCGCGTTGGGTATTAGACACGACATATATTTTAGGTATATGATATTGCCGTCTCATGCGCCTACAGATACCTAGATTTGATATGAGGTTCCAACAAAATATACTCTGACGACAAGTACATTGTTTATTTATTTGAGGCATATTTACAGAGGATGACGAAAGACTGACTAAGCAGATATATAAGGCAAATGTGAATGGGACAGCACGAAGGGGAAGACCAAGATGGACGTTCTCTGACCAGATCGGAGACATCCTTAAAACAGGAAAGTACCGTAAACAGAAGAGCATGCATGAGCAATTTGATGGGATTGAGTGAAACAAGAGAGATATGTCCTCGTTGCAAATGGCATTCCGTAGTCTCTGCCGTATGTAGTCTGAATGTATGTATATTTACAGAGTAGGTAAACATAGACATAGGAAAAATAATCAAAAATAATGTTAATGATGATGATGTCAGCAATATTCAAAGTATTAATTATATACAATTTTACCACGAGTTTTCTCTTTTGAACGTAATTATTAGCAAACATGGCTTATTAATAGTTAAGTTAACGCGCTTCATCTAATCTAATACAAATATTATAAAGCTGAAGAGTTTGTTTGTTTGTTTGCTTGAACGCGCTAATCTCAGAAACTACTGGTGCGATTTGAAAAATTATTTCAGTGTTACATAGCCCATTTATCGAAGAAGGCTATATGCTATACAACATCACGCTATGAGCCACGGCAGCGGAGCAGTAGCCTTAAATAACGCGGATGTACTCGAGAGTTCATCTAGTAAATTATAAACCAGAGGATGCCCGCAGCGAGGCCTTCACAATGTATTTGAATTTCACCGAATCTGCCCGATCCCATGGGCATTTCGGAAATCCAATTTCGTGCTGCTAGCTTTAGCTGTGCGTTGTTTGTCAGTCAGTTTTCAATACCTAGAGACTATTAGCAACAAATACTTCAGTAACGAAGACAAAATTTCGTATATTGAAGACGTGACTTCGACTGATGATTAATATCCCTATTCTCCTCAACAGATCACAATCGATATGCAATATATGTTCACACCAACACTATCTAAAAACAATTCGCTCTAACCAGCTGTTCACAATACTAGCATTATTTTTTAATCCCGCCCTACGCAGTGCTACTTTAATATATTTTACGTATAATAAAACAAAGTAATAACCATACATCATTTTCTCCCCTTTTTTTACACGCGCGAAGAAAATGCACGCGATTTTACTTGTTAACTGTTTTAAGGTCGTATCCACGTTACATGGGCAATTTACAAGAGAATTATTTATTTATCAATCCGACGGAGTACAGTTTCAAGTATGTAACGACATGTGAAAAGAAAATTCCACGGGTTTCTAAGTGACGCAACGTGAGGTTGAGCAATGTTGCCACCTTTTGGGTCGTAGATAGTGGGGTTGTCGGGTCGTGGTAGATTTGGGTGATCCCGCCACAAAACGGAAGCGGAGGACACCGCGGTGGTTTTTATTGCGTAGGTCCAATTTGTTTCGGGAGTCAAGAGACCAAACGCTATTTTGGGCGATATAGAGCGACCTTCACAGCACGGATTTTTGCCGCTATAGGAAAAAAATATAAATGTGCATTTATAAAAACTAGTTTAATTCTTTGCGAGGCGTCCCATCTTCATTCCAATTAAAGTACCATCTCTGTATCTAGGTTTAGCAGCAGTGACTCAGCACGGAATCTGGTAATGTGCCCTGCAATGTGCAATAATTTCGCCACCTATTACGTGGGACCTCAAAATCTATAACATGGCGAAATGTGGGTGGAATATTACACCACTGCGTACTCTTACGGGGATATAGGCGAGAGTCTATAAAAAGTCTATAAATATAAAAACTGCCAAACGAATTTCTGTACTGGTTTCATCAATCGATAGGGTAGTTCCTGAGAAAGACTTACGATACACGCAAGCTTTTCTCTAACAACTAGATTTTGCTAAACAAAATCTAGTTATTCTATTTAAGCAAGTAAACAAAACCGAACGCCTTAAATAGCGCACTGTGTTTGGCAAATCTGTGAAGGTTGATAATTATTTTAGTACTTTAGCCGACTTACGGATTATTTAATCTCTTGAAACGGGTACGATTTCGTTGCTTACGTAGGCCTAAACACACAGCTCGGGTATGTGGTTAATCTTAAATGTTACTGTGCATATATGTGTTCGAAATAAGATGGTCGAGATGGCTTAGTTATGTAGGCGTGTGTTACTTGTGATAATCCGACGGAGTACAGTTACGATTTACACCAAGCCACCGACAATGTAGTTGCTGTGACCACACACTGGGCTGGTGTCATTTGATCTCAGTACCATCGACTCGAGAAGAAGAAGAAGACTTGTGATAATCGTGATAATTTCTTATAAGATAAAGATATTTTTGAAGAGAGATTAAATAAAAATGTAATAAAAATCGGGTTAAAAAAAAGAAACAAAAATGTATCATTTTCGCTCGTATATCGCTACATATACGCAGTACTGATAAGTAAATAACCTAGCAGTTCACCAGCCTTAGCAAAAACGTGTTAGAGGTAGTAGCTTTGTGAGACTCTTATTTTGTCGAAACTTAATTATGCAGATACTGTGATTGGTCCATGTATATTGAATAGAACAGAGAAAGTTATTCAGCGAGTACAGAACGCCTGTGCTCGGTTCTGTTATAATATCCCACCTCGTTCACATGTCACTCCATTCCTGAATAGTGGGAGCCTCATGAAGATGACTGCTCGCAGGCATCTTCATCTGGCAACTCTACTGTTTGGTATTGTTCTATACAAACCACCGGCATACCTGTACAGAAAGTTGACATGGTCTCATGATATTAATCAGTACAGTACGCGGGCGGCATCACATCTTTTGGTCGCAGCGCGGCACAGGACCACTGCTTTCAGAGGTAGTTTCAGATACGCCGCCACCCATTGTTGGAATGACCTTCCGTCCCCCATGCGCAACCTGAAAACATTACACGCATTCCACAATAAGTTTAAGTCATTTCTAATGAACAAACAAAAGACAATGTTATGAATGTATATACCTTTTAGAATAAGTAAGTACGGCAACATCACTTACGTGTCTACTGACGAAACGTATTGAAATAACAGTGATATTATAATGTGTATAACTTGTTATTATTTATTTGCGTATGCGCAGTGACTTTATTATTTTAATAACTGCGCGCCAGACTCTGGTAGACGACGCTTGGTTGACATGACAATTGACATTGATGACAGATGGAATCTTTGGCCTACGGTGAAACGTCAGTCTGTCAAGTACAAGAAGCGTTCGGAAACACACTACTCGTTGCTATTTTTATTTTAATGTAACTGTGGCATGCATTGTGTATTGTATAATTATAATAACATATATATAAAACCTATTAATAATTTGAACACTATAATACGTATATATTTGTGTATATAATTGTGTGTATATATATAATAATTTTTCGTTATTTTATTTCATTTATTTATAGGTAAATTTAATGTAGTAAAATTATAATTGCATATAGGCCTGCGAGAATACCAGCGTTGTAGTTATACAACTGCAACAATAGCTGATGCAGTTGCCTAATTTGTTCTCCACATTCCGCCTTCTGTTAATCTTAGTAAGAAAATATAATGATGTATGTAATGTTTTGGAGAAACAAATAAAATATTTTTTGTTTTTTGTTTTGTTTTGTATATAACTTTTTCATAGTAATTGAAAGAAAGTAATACATCGAAAAGATTTAACACGTAACCTTTATGACCAAGTACCTTAGCAAGGCTTTAATAGTTTAAACATATTAGTATCTTAATAGAATACCAAGCAAACCCCACAGCATACAATAAAGAAAAATATGTTACAATCAGAAACCACTGTAATAAGGTGTGTAGGAATGCACAACACCAGCATATTCATAGCTCCGTACAAAACGGTAATCCAGCGAAAGTCTGGAAATTTCTTAGATCACTAGGAGTTGGAAAACAGCGGCAAAATATGTTTCCGAATAACATAGATATTAATCAGCTCAACCTGCACTTTTCTGCTTCGTCTGATTTAGATAAGACAACTAATACAAACACTTTACATTATCTTTCATCACTTCCAACTCCTGATTATACTCCATTTGTTTTTAGTCAATTCACTGCATGTAATGTTAAGAAGAGCATTTCATCCATAACATCCAACGCTGTTGGTAGTGATGGTATCGCCCGTAATATGAGCCTTCCTATCCTTGACGAAATCCTACCTATTATTTCCCACATCCTTAAATTTTCAATTTCCAACAGTGCCTTTCCCACATCATGGAAAAACGCCCAAGTCGTCCCCTTACCCAAGAAACCTAATCCTGTAACCTTTGCTGAATATCAACCCATATCCATATTACCTTTCCTATCTAAAGTCCTTGAACGCCTTATCCATAACCTGCTCAACTCATTCCTATCTAGAAATAATCTCCTTAATCCTTTCCAATCTGGTTTCCGTCCTGGTCACAGTACCACTACCACCTTAATCAATATTACGGACGATATAAGGGCAGGCATGGAGGATGGTAATCTCACAGTTCTCTGTCTACTGGATTTCAGCAACGCGTTCAACACTGTTGACTTTGACATTCTCCTTGCCATGATGTGCTCTCTTCACATATCTCCATCAGTGGTCGACTGGTTTCGCAGTTACCTGTTTGGCCGCCGACAATGAGTCCGCCTGGATGACAATTACTCTTCCTGGTGTGACAACTCTGCCGGCGTACCGCAGGGTGGCGTTTTATCTCCTTTGCTCTTCTCAATTTTTATAAATACTATTTCTAATCATATATCTTCTTCCTACCACCTTTACGCTGATGATATGCAAATTTACATCCATGCTAAGCCAGAAAACTTATCGCAAGGCATTACCATAATTAACAATGACCTGGACCACATCAGTGATTGGACGAAAAGATTTGGACTCAAGGTTAATCCTACGAGGACTCAGATGCTAGTAGTAGGCAGTTTAAGGATGATTTCCAAGGTCGACTAGTCGATGCTTCAATTCGTATTTTTTGACGACATTTTAGTTCCTATCAGTGACAACGTAAAGAACTTGGGAATATATATCGACAAAACGCTCTCGTGGAATTTTCAGCTGCAAAATACCAGTCGCAAACTCTTTGCTGCTGCAGCATCATTAAGAAGATTACGAAATTTCCTTCCAATTGCCATTAAAATTGAGCTTACGCAATCTATTCTTCTTCCTATTCTTGACTATGCCGATGCCAGCTATCTAGATATCAATGAGGACCAGCTAGACAAGCTTGAACGTCACCAAAATTTTTGTATAAGGTTCATATTTGGCTTACGCAAATATTGGTCATATTTGCTTAAGCTTTCTGATTTTTGAAACAAGCTCAAATGGCTGCCCATCCGCCTTCGCCGGAATACCCATATCCTTTGTCTTTTGTATAACATTCTATTTAATCCTTCATCTCCCCCATATCTTAAGAAACGTTTCGCATTTCTGCATGATACACATTTTAGGAACTTGAGATCATCGGCAAATTTAAAGTTATCGGTACCTGTCCATTCTACAGTGTTTTTTGACAAATTTACACTGTCTTAGCTGCATTGTTGTTGAATGCACTACCCGAAACAATAAAACATGCTAAGTCACTGTCAATATTTAAAAATCTTGTCAGGAAACACTACTTGTCACTATAAAGATTTGTTTAGTCCAACTATAATATCCGAATAATAGGTATGTATTATGATATTAGATTATATATGAATATATATGTATATTATATGTATACTATATGTGTATTTATTAGTATAATATTTATAGTATGTATATATGTTATGTACCTATGTATGTATTATTTCTTTATTATAAGATTATCTAATGTATTATTGTTTATGTAGATTTTTTTTATTCCATGAGTTACTATTAAGCTCACCCACATGCTACCTGTTCTTTTTTGTTCAAGTTGTCCATTCACGGTTGTCTGGAAGAAATTACAACTTGTGATAAGACCGCCATTGTTCACTAGTTCTAAGAATGTTTCTATATGCTGTTATTCCATTTCTTTCTGGTGTACAATAAAGTATGTTGATTCATTCATTCACTCATTCATTCAATATCAGAAGTAAAAAGTCAAAATTAGATCCAATTCACTAACGTAACAAAAATAATTGTAACATCAGATTCTGAATCGATTTCCTATTCCAAGGTTAAACTGTTACCAACCTACATTCAGCAAATTTTCTACCTGATTCCGTTTAACCGAGAAAATTTAACAAACCAGTCAGCAAATAATAAATAAGGGGTTTTACTCTAAATTGCCAACAAAGTGTCGATAAATCCTTTCTAAAAATATTGTTACAATAAGACACTGTCAACTTACAGTAGTTGGCAGTCTAACTGCAATTCTGGCACCCTTTACAGCATCACAGACAGACAAATCTCTACTTGGCATTATATATCACTCGGAGACGACAGCCAAACCATATCGATGTCACTATTATGAAGTGTTTTGTAATGGTTACTAATATAAAATTAATTTGACTTGTGATAAAGTTATACAAAATGTTTTCGTCTCTTTTTATACACGAAAGGTAAGTGCATTAAATGATGATAGCAATCACGGCTTAGGTTATCATTAATTTGTCGATATCTCTACAAAGCTAGTCTTTGCATTACTTTACTATATAACTTCAAACTTTAATTTAAATCCGTTTAGTAGTTTTGACTTGAAAGAGTTACAAAAAACCATCCATCGTAAGAAACTTTTAAGAGTAGTAAAATATGATAATATTGGCGGGACGAGTCTTAGCTGCATATAATTATTTGACACTTGGCTTGGGCAAAGTACTCAGATATACCTAGAACCGCAGGCCTTAAGAGTTTCGTGTACCGATTCTAGAAATGTACTTCTATGTTTAAATCTGAGTTCTGTGGCTTAGGTTACACCTGCCGGGATTGCTGCGTAACCGACACCGTTTCATAAATATGACTATGTGAACAAATTACAAAATGCTGATTGTGCAAAAGTAAAATAAAATACAACAAACAAAATAAGCAATTCACAAAAGAAAATGCATGCACGTAACATTAATATTATATATCCCACGGCTGCAGCAATTGGACTACGATTCAGTTTTCACAGGATCACAAAGAGTGGGCGCCGGATTGCAACTGGAAGCTGCCATAATGACGTAAGCCAATAATATAATATACATCGCCATTCATTCGTAGATATATTTTCTTTTTTGGAAACGGAAATAAAAATGCAGAATATGTGTGGTAAAATAAAAACCTGCCTCCCAAAGCTAAGGAACCTATAATTTTTAACACGCTTTTTTATTTTGATCTGTAACTATACTTTAACAACAAAGAAGCTTTCTAGTTACTGTGTTGTCATGAAACTAGACAAAACTACATTTAGATTAGGTGACATTATTATTATATGGTGAGCTGGTCTGATTATAGAGGTCGAAGTTCGGAGCCGTAATCTTGAAATGTAGCGCTCATGGCGAGACTTGGCTTGCCGTTCGTAACAGATCGCCAAAGTTAAGCAACGCTTGCACAGGTCACCACTTGTATGGGTGACCGTGTGTGGCATTTAGAGGGCTTCAGAGGGCACGTAAAGCTGTAGGTCCTGGTTCGTGTCTAAGGATAAGGATCGTTAGGCCATGTCGGAGGCCTTCGGACGGCCTGAAAACTCCGACACCAGAGTTGGCCACGAACAAACAAAAAAGTAATTAAATGGGTACTCGTAAACGTATCGAGGAAGGCTTTATTATCATTTTAGCTAGCTCTGTTCATTTAAAACAATAATCTGTTCAGACAATGCCAAAAATCGTGTTTTTTTATTTTTAATGCAGATAAAAGCACATTTCATCATAAAACTCACGAAAAGTCTTCTAGAACAGTAATAGTAAGCTGCAACTGATATTTTCTTGCTAGAATGTTCTTCATGACCCTCATCTCAAATATCCATCCTGCAAATACATCATATTGAACAATGAATACAAAAACGTTTTTGTTTAACAAAATATTCGTACAAGAATGTGTTACAGCCATTTGTAAACGGCGAACACATTGGCGAATGAAATCCATTGGTTTTAATTGTGGGCAATGAATTATGTACATTGTGTTGTTACAATGAATACAATTTAATAATTACAGAATTGCTCAACTTAAAGCTCGACGTAATGCGTAGGGCTTAGTATCTTTTAGTTTTACCTGTCTTAACAAAAGACAGGGAATGTTTTTCGAGTGTATAATATATGTTATTGTGTAGCCGAGATGGCTATATGTAAAGGTATGAGCGTTTTATTAATGTGTAGGTATATTACGTAGTTATGTGCATGTGAGAGTGTCATTTTAATTGTGTGTGATGGATGGATGTTTGTTACTCATTCACGCAAAAAATACAGCACAGATATTGATGCAACTTTCTAACAACATAGGTTATACATCACAGAATAGCATATAGGCTACTGTTAGTAGCAATAATTGACACTCACGCTAGCGGAACAGCGGTTAAAAACTAGTAATTTTTAAAGCCATGTTTCAAATCTATTATTATGATACGGGATGTTAAAAGTAGTTCGGTCGAGTGAACGGCCTATAAATTAGTTTAATCGAACGTCCTAAAATAACATAGAAAGAGCAATGGAAAACTATTCGTTTCCAATTAAAATGGCTGCCTGACCGGTCAATATGTTAAAGTCTGTTTAACTTACATACTTTAGTTTCTTGGTACTTTTTAGATATTTGAAAACTTGAAAACAAACAAAAAATTTTGAGGAAGTGATTATCATTAGATAATCATTTAGTATCTCAATCACATGTTTTATAGATTTAGGAAATACATTACTTTTTATTTTACGTTTTCGTAACTACTTTTTATCATCACAAGTATAATATGCCCTGTCCTGACTAACATAGCACTGCAGAACCCCAAATACTAAAACTAGACACATGAGCTTTGGACAGCGGATTCCTTTTATAACGTTATGGCATATTAAGGAAGGATTTTCTAAAATGGCAGCCAAAAGAAATATTGCAAGTTTAGGACATGCGACGGCGACTGCTAGTTATTTATATACATATATAAACATAGAATTGGACTGACTACATTAGTACAGAAGGAGAACTTATCTAGCTATCTATCTATCCATGGATATACACAAGGAATGTATTCACGTCCATAAAGGCGATACCCACGTGTAAACTTGCTGGCCTGACCTTTAACCACTGTGGCTTACGATTACACAAGGTTCGACTATGTGATACTAGATAAGCCTTAAAGCCAGCGTTAGACGAACAAAGGTGAGCAAGTCTTTGTATTAAGATACAAGCATACTATATACGCATTAAGACAGATCCCTTTTGTGAAAACGAACTGGCATGAGACAAATGAATGTAGTACTGAGGTATTTGGTTCGATATTGGGTTCTATTTTTGTACGTTACTAGATATTTTTTAAACCTCTCGTCATGTCTCCTTCGAAGTGGAATGTTAAGAAGAAATCATTAGAAGTTTGGCCGCGATAAAAGTAATCCAATGTCCAAATTTTAAGTTTTATCTTTGGTAACGTCGATTATATATGTGCCTTTTTAACCCCTATTACCATAACATAATATAATACAACATGTTACAGGGTTAACCCTGTAACGTGTTATATTATGTTACAGGCTAAATTAAAACAATATTTTAACTAACAGGTAACACACGACACATCATAGAAATGATACCTATTTCAAACAATCCAAGTATCTAGCGAGCGAATAATCTATAGGAAACCTACCCCGCGTGGTTACTCTGGCATGCCATAAGTTTTAAACACTGCGTCCAACAGTGAACCTAAGCCACCTAGGGACTCAATTACATACAAACAATTTCATATTATTGGCTCCAGCCGTTTTAGTGTGAGTATCACGTAAACGTTTCATGCTTTATTTCAGACAATATCGGCTTCATCATAAAGATTCAGTTCTTTTATATTCATACTCTTCCACATTCTTTAAAATCCTTGTTAAACAACATTCAAAAACTTACCCGCGCCGCTCATCGTTTATTTAGCGGCCATACCCTGTGGTCTTCAGTTGTTCCAGCCGATGGTTCCCATAACAGAGGTCTCAGAATTACTACGTACTTAGCGTAAATTACACAAAATTGAGCCCTCTGCTACTATTTCTGTGTAATTAAACTGTTTCAATTTGAACTGAGGTTTTGAACGATGCGAGTGTTTGCTTAAATGTTCTGAATGGTTAAATATTTTCCTCATTTATATGTTGTCGATTTCTTGAAACGTATGAAAGTTAATTCTATCAATTTATAATATTGCTGTTAAAATGCTGTTGTGAGCTTATTATAGTGCTCGCTTTAAAATATTGACTTTACTGTTTTAATTTCCACTGTTTTAATCGCCTTTTTCTCCTGTAGGGAAATTATGCCTTCTGTTTTATTGCTACTCAATAACACATTTGTGTTAAAAACACTGTGGTCTCTGTGTATTACATTTATTAGAATTAATATGACCAAAATCATACTGTGCTTGTTTTAATTTAAAAAAAAAACGTGTATTGTGTTAATTGTACATGACGCTACAGAGCTCAAATATTTCTCGCTATTTTCTTATCCTCCATTTTGCATGTTATTTATTGGCTAATTATTCGGCTTTCACATAGACAATTTAATGTTATTTCATAGACACCGAATCAAAAAGAACAATCGTTATTACGAAATAAAGTAAAAAGCAATAAATAAAGATAGCTTTTACTAATTTGCTATGTAAACCAAATAAAATCTTACTGTAGCAAGTTTTCTGAGCGTAAATATTTGACTTCTTGAACGCCGATAACAACGTAATACCTTACAGTAGGACTTAAACAAAATTGACAAATAGAAGTCGAAAACAATTCGCGACAGTCCTTGAAGTTACTCCAAAATTTTATGACAAATGTTTATTCTTCAGAGAGAAAGCGTAAACAGAAAATATTGCTATAAAGGTCTGTCAGAGAAATTAAAAAGTTTTAATTGAATATTAGCCAGCTGAGCGGTTATGGAAAGTTACCTTTTTCATCGCGTGCTGTGCGCTTACCGTGTTTTAAGTTGACCAGATTGAAGGTACACTTAAAGTAGCTATGTCTGCAAATAAGTAATTAAATTTCAAAATCAAAGTTCATACGAGGCGGCTTTTTAAGTCTCTCTTGTGCAGGCTTGCTACTGAAATTCTTTGAGTTTTTAATTTTCAGCACTGAAATAAAACACACAGTCCGAATACCTACCTGGAAGCAAAGCTTTTTCTGTTTCAATTTGAGTCTGCAAAATCATGTTACGTCGATGTAAAGCAATGTTACCAGATGTTTGAACACAATTTTCATACAGTAGGTACATTTTCTGCATATTTGTTTTTAGAGTTTCGTAGTAAACGAAGGAATCCTTATAATTTCGCTAGTCCGTATGACAATCCTATAAAACAGAAACGGACGCCTGCATTTTATCTCTGAAAATATTTTGTACTAAAGAACTGAAAGGCTAGGTCATGCGTTCTGATCAAACCGTGGTGTTTGAAAATGACATGTTCGGTTATGAAAGCATTAAGTCAGCTAGTACTTGTACCTATAATTGCCTATTTTAGTATACCCAACAGAAGGAAAATTATTCACATGCTAAATAAATATAAAATCCATGGCATACAAACATAATTACATCGAATTTCAATAAATATTATTATGTTGGTAAATTCGATTTATCATTGATCACTATTATTGGCTTCCATATAATTGAATATGAGTATGACTGTTCAAAACATCTATTAGTTTTACTATATCCCCTATTCATAAAACAATTTCATCTGGTATTCAAATATTACACACCATAACAAGGGATGTCTGTATTGTAAGGGCCTCTGTACACTCGGCAATTTTAGTCTCTAAGCGCCTAGCACAAAACAAATTCATGGAATTTGATACATAGCGAGCTGCCCGTCAGTGCAGTTTTCTTTATGGCGGCGAATTTATCACTACATAGTTTAAAACAAAGTCTGTCTTCTGTCTGTCTGCCCCTGTGTACCTATGCTTGAATCTTAAAAACTACGCAACGGATTTTAATGCTGCTTTTTTAATAGATAGAATGATTCAAGAGGAAGGTTTATACTCGTATGTATAATTGACGCGGGCGAAGCCGCTGGCGACGTCTAGTTAACAATACTTTCAAAAGAGTACACCGAATAGATACTCGCGTCTTGTGATTCAATACCATATGTGTATGAGGCGTGCGTTTCTGAATAATCATGACGCTAAAGTAAGTATAAAACACCAGTTTCTGCCCTCGCCTTCTGAGAAAAGGTAGCCCACGTGTTATTTTGATATAATTATGTATGCATATTCGCTAATATGACAGCAAAGTTTCAAAAATTTTGTTTCGTAGATTTTGTGTGAAAGAGTAACAAACATCTCATTATTATATCCATAACACACAGACTTTTGCGTTTACAATCATCATCATTATCAGCCTGTCATAGTCCACTGCTGGAAATAGGGCTCTCCTATCGCACGCCAATAAGCCTGATTTTCCCGGTTTGCTCAGCAAAA
The DNA here is from genome assembly GCA_944739405.2 of Euclidia mi. Taxonomy (NCBI): domain Eukaryota; kingdom Metazoa; phylum Arthropoda; class Insecta; order Lepidoptera; family Erebidae; genus Euclidia; species Euclidia mi. The sequence goes on along the minus strand of OX123181.2, from coordinate 8,878,865 downwards.
GACTATTATGGAAGATTTAAGTAGCCTTGTGTACGTAGCGCCTAAGTGGTTACTATCGAGTCATCTTTTCGTGCAAATAAGCAAACTAAGGGGCAATCTTAACGGTCCCCATACGAAGGGTTAAGCTACCTCATTGATCGCAATATTTAATCTTAATCTTGATTCTGTATTGTTGGTACTAGGCCCTTTATACCCACACTTTCAATAGAAAGACATGATCAATATAATGCTGTATAACTGGATAACAAGATTTTACCTTGGGAGTTATAATATTTCAGTGTACGTAGGTACTATAGATAAAATGGATAATGATGTTTATTATTGAGTATTTTCGGTACAATCATTACAACAATAAGATTCTGTGTTTGTTTAAAAATAGCCTTAGTTGGAAATAATATTATAGGTACAAAATGGCGCAAATTTTTCGCTGCTATGAATAAATGGTTATTGTGAAGTGATATCGGTAACCTGACTAACCTGAATTAATGTATATAACCGTCGCGTCGTCTAACCGTGTCAATATTAGTGCAGTGAGAAAGTGAATTTCGTGAATAATTTATGTGTAATGTGGAAAAATGTTTCACATGGTGTAAGAAAAAACAAAGTGACCTGCATTTATCAATTTTTTTCGACATGAAAAGGTTAACTTTTGAACCGTCGTCGCCGTGACTCCTACGGTGGTGTCATGCAAACCTCTGTGATTGGTCGCAAAAAAATACAAAAAAGTTCCATTACTGAACATCGAATTCAATCAAACGGTTCCACAACTCAGTGTCTCAAGTAGGAATCGAACCTACAACACTCGGTACGATGTGATGGCGATATCACCACAACGACCATGACATTTCCAAGGTAAACCGCGTAATGTTTTACGACTACTGCCACTAAACAAAATTGGTAGTACCAATAAAAAAAATCGGACAAAATACGCCCACCACGGTTGCAGTTGGCAGCTCAGCTGATTCACCAACATAGCAGTGTTAGCAGTCGCTCTTGCTCGCGCTTTGTGGTCGCGCTGGTCCATGATGCCACTTCTGATGACGGCTGATTGCTTGATTCTGGGCCGGTATCAACACTTCACCTCACAGTTCGTTATAAGTTCACACCAAATCAAATCTAACAAAACTGACTTTGTAACTATTTTGTATTACTGAACACGAAACGAGTGACAGTTTCTAGGTACTTGTTGCCCGCCCGGAGTCTCCAAGAGAAGTGATAGTAGGAATCGAACCTACAACACTCGGTACGATGTGATGGCGATATCACCACAACGACCATGACATTTCCAAGGTAAACCGCGTAATGTTTTACGACTACTGCCAGTAAAAAAAATTGGTAGTACCAATAAAAAAATCGGACAAAATACGCCCACCACGGTTGCAGTTGGCAGCTCAGCTGATTCACCAACATAGCAGTGTTAGCAGTCGCTCTTGCTCGCGCCTTGTGGTCGCGCTGGTCCATGATGCCACTTCTGATGACGGCTGATTGCTTGATTCTGGGCCGGTATCAACACTTCACCTCACAGTTCGTTATAAGTTCACACCAAATCAAATCTAACAAAACTGACTTTGTAACTATTTTGTATTACTGAACACAAAACGAGTGACAGTTTCTAGGTACTTGTTGCCCGCCCGGAGTCTCCAAGAGAAGTGATAGTTGTCGTAGCTCCGTTGAACGTCAACCGTCATCTCCCCTCTTCAACTGTAGCGAACGTCACTAGACTCTGTGGAAGCGCGCCATCTTCGTACTTCCGTTTCGTAGTTAATCGACGTCCTGTACTGATGACCATTCCGATTTTACTTTCTCTCTCTCTTCAGCTTCAGCTCTTTTACTTTCAAAGAACACTAATGGCCCGTAACTAATGGACTACTTATAAACTACTTATCTTAAGCCATCCTTTCAATACAGAGGAATATTGACATTAATTATTTTCTATTAGCAGACTGTAAGCACAACACAAAAGCATCTGTCTGTTTTCTTGTAATGTATATAACTATCTAGGTAAAAAAAAAGCAGCGATAGCCTAGTGGAGAGACCGACAGACTGCTACGCAGAAACACACCAGTAAATTCTCGGAGCTATGTGCGTATTAAATTGTTAATTATCGCTTGCTTAACGGTGAAGGAAACATCGTGTGGAATCCTGCATGTCTGAGAGTTCTCCATAATGTTCGCGCAAGACATGTGAAGTCTACCAACCCGCACTTGACCAGCGTGGTGTACTATGGGCTTAACCTTCTCATAGTGAGAAGAGGCCCGTGCCCAGCAGTGGGATAGTTTACATATAAGGCTAGTCAAGCAAAACGTACCTTTCTAAATATAACGATTATTATTATTCTAAAGAGGTTTAGTATCTATAAATAACATTTTCCCATTACCTGTACTAAACAGAATATCTTAGAATTCCATGGTAACATAATCATACTCACGTTTTACTATGTAGTCATGTCAAAAATAACAGCCACGCAACGATGTGCCTGGTTGTTGGCGATACACGTTGAATAAGGCCGGTGTTCACCCACACTTTAACAGATGTTTAAAGAACAATGGTCACTTTGGCCTTTAGCACGTCTGATAATGAGTCCTATACCAAAAAAAAGTACATTTTTTTATTATTTTGATCAAAGCAAATACAGATTTTTAGGACTTGGGAGAAAGAAATAATTTACAGTTTATTTTTTAAACTGTACCCCTAAACAAAAATAAAATGTTATGAACGCAGCCATAACCTTATTGTCAAAATATGCGTTTCATTATACGATATGATAAATAAGAATTTTTGTTACTGTGTAATAAAATAAAATATAACTTTTACAATAAAATATCAATAGGTGTTTTAGTTACATATAAAATAATAAAATATTTTTATTACGTAGTAATTAATAGTTTTTTTAATGAAAAATCGAAGATTTGACGTGAATGGAACAAATACGCCTTTTACGTATCTGTCACTGTACCCGGTACATCAACGTCAATCGATCCTCGATCCTCGCTTGCTGTGAATTGAGTGTTTTAGTTTGTTTGTTAGAAGAACATATTTTTCTACACACATATATTAGGTACCAGAATTGTTTAATGTATAGGTATATTTTTACGAATAAACTAAATAAAAACACAATTTAACTCATAATCTCAAACATACTTTTTATAGAATAAAAAGGTAATCCCAAGTTTTTAAAATTCATATCTATACTAAAGTTAAATAAAGTAACATAAAAATATTGATAAATAACTCCACAGCAATAGACGTGAAAAAAGAAATTCTGGTCCACCTTTGTATGGGAACCGACCATTGTTCTTTGTAACCAACTGTTTAGTTCAATTTTCATGTTCACCATACCTTATATGTCAGTTAAAATGCTAAATCGGGCGGTTATTTTAACCGAGCCTCGCATCCATGTTTAACGCGTTTAAACGTTGGTTATCGCTGTCAATGTGACATTTTGTTTACTAGTTACATTTATTTGTCAACAGAACAGTTTCAGTAAAAAAAATTGGTAGTACCAATAAAAAAATCGGACAAAATACGCCCACCACGGTTGCAGTTGGCAGCTCAGCTGATTCACCAACATAGCAGTGTTAGCAGTCGCTCTTGCTCGCGCCTTGTGGTCGCGCTGGTCCATGATGCCACTTCTGATGACGGCTGATTGCTTGATTCTGGGCCGGTATCAACACTTCACCTCACAGTTCGTTATAAGTTCACACCAAATCAAATCTAACAAAACTGACTTTGTAACTATTTTGTATTACTGAACACAAAACGAGTGACAGTTTCTAGGTACTTGTTGCCCGCCCGGAGTCTCCAAGAGAAGTGATAGTTGTCGTAGCTCCGTTGAACGTCAACCGTCATCTCCCCTCTTCAACTGTAGCGAACGTCACTAGACTCTGTGGAAGCGCGCCATCTTCGTACTTCCGTTTCGTAGTTAATCGACGTCCTGTACTGATGACCATTCCGATTTTACTTTCTCTCTCTCTTCAGCTTCAGCTCTTTTACTTTCAAAGAACACTAATGGCCCGTAACTAATGGACTACTTATAAACTACTTATCTTAAGCCATCCTTTCAATACAGAGGAATATTGACATTAATTATTTTCTATTAGCAGACTGTAAGCACAACACAAAAGCATCTGTCTGTTTTCTTGTAATGTATATAACTATCTAGGTAAAAAAAAAGCAGCGATAGCCTAGTGGAGAGACCGACAGACTGCTACGCAGAAACACACCAGTAAATTCTCGGAGCTATGTGCGTATTAAATTGTTAATTATCGCTTGCTTAACGGTGAAGGAAACATCGTGTGGAATCCTGCATGTCTGAGAGTTCTCCATAATGTTCGCGCAAGACATGTGAAGTCTACCAACCCGCACTTGACCAGCGTGGTGTACTATGGGCTTAACCTTCTCATAGTGAGAAGAGGCCCGTGCCCAGCAGTGGGATAGTTTACATATAAGGCTAGTCAAGCAAAACGTACCTTTCTAAATATAACGATTATTATTATTCTAAAGAGGTTTAGTATCTATAAATAACATTTTCCCATTACCTGTACTAAACAGAATATCTTAGAATTCCATGGTAACATAATCATACTCACGTTTTACTATGTAGTCATGTCAAAAATAACAGCCACGCAACGATGTGCCTGGTTGTTGGCGATACACGTTGAATAAGGCCGGTGTTCACCCACACTTTAACAGATGTTTAAAGAACAATGGTCACTTTGGCCTTTAGCACGTCTGATAATGAGTCCTATACCAAAAAAAAGTACATTTTTTTATTATATAGTTTGTTTCATATAAAGACAAAAGGATGTCCGTATTTAATTTTTTTATGGATGGTGAATATAATCACCCAAAATATTTCTTTCGTTAAGGCTCAAATTGCTGGTACGGTTCCTATCAGCCATTTTTTTCTTTAAGGTTCCTTATGAAATCAGAAAGTAATCGTTTGATGTGATCAACGATAACTTTACACGATTTAAAACCTCTTTTGAAATGGTTATGACATTTCTACACAATAATCAATAACAATGACAAATGTCATAAAATTAATCCTGCCAAAAAATGTCGTGAAACTCCTAAAAAGAAAAGTAACGAAAAATACAACGTCTGAACTTGACTGCATTATAATATTATACGATTGTTTAAAAGAGTTGTACAAGTAAACGTCATTTGATGTTGTAATGGTACATTTTCATTTGGCAATGTTACATTTCTTACTCATTTCAATCAAAAAGGTCCGGTTTTCTAACCGGCACCCAAACGGCACTTATGAACAGTAAAAAAACGATCTATGTTTATCTTGATGTTTAACTTTAAACAGTTGTTTTTGCAATCGACCGTTAAATCATTGTCGGTGAACTTGGGTCTAAAAAAGGAATTTATACCTCATTTTTATTTAAACGATCTTAGCGGTCTTGTTTGCACTTTTTAATGGCGAGGACCTGGTTTCGTATTGGAGGAAGGGTTATTTATGACTAAACTTGTAGTAACTGCGCGGAATCTGTTAATTTGCCCCTTCGAATAAAAATGTAGACTGAAAAACGAAGATAAGTTGCGCACCTCGTAGCAAAAAATATGGATAGCCAAATGTTAATAACCGTATATAGCTTTGCATTCGGAGATTTAAAGTAAATACGTCGGCTGATGGAATTCTCATAACAAGACATTTTGCAAATAATATTGATCAATTTGGACTAAGGTCTACCGGCTACAGCGTAATGTATCGATCTGTCAAAGGGTCTATTTTGAGCATAACCCAATTTTGAGCTTACGCTCTGTACGCCTATGGTATCTGAGGAAATGATCTTTCTTCTGTTAATCACATCTTTCAAATATAGATTACAAGTTAACTTTCAATGACTATAGTATTTCATAATTCGAAAGCAGGCACTTCTCAATTCTGTATTCTACATGGGAATATTCTGGGTCCCAAGGTTTCTTTGCATTAAATAATGTCACCCTCTCAATAAGAAATCACAAGAACCGAACATAAGAAACCAACAATAATGCAATAAAGGAGATGTACCATTTGGCCATACATTAAGGGCCTGGCACGGCCAAACACAACACCATGTGTGTTTTGAAGATAAATGACTACTCTATTAACCTGTATAATTTCTTTTTAAATAACTTTTGGTGGAAATAAGATACGAGATATTTGAAATGGAAATTATTCCGCAACTAAATATACCTCAAAATTGAATTTTAACATAAATATAATACCTAGATGTAAATAAAAGTATGTCTTTGCGTCTTAAAGAACAAAAACTACATAAAGAGTGGCCAATAACAATGAATAATCACCTGTGTACTAGGGAACCTCGTACTATGTATACTCGTCCAAAAAAGCTAACCACAATCACAAACACCGCTGCATATTCTAAGCATGGGTAGAAGGTACTGATCATTATTATTGAATTTATATTCAATTACATTACATTAAAACCGTACGAAAACACCAATAAATCAGAGCAAAATATTTACGATACACAGTAGCAACACGAATGACATAACAGTAACAGATAAAAAAAGTGTTGCAAATGGTTTGAAAAAATATTTCTACTATCGATTAAAAAACAAAACGATTTTTACCGATTAATAATTATGGAATGTATAATAAATTATATCGACGCCCCCAAGGAATAAACCTGTATTATACTAATACTTACTTTTTATTGTTATACCATTTACGGTATCTAGGGGTCGGGATACACCTATGCAATTTTTTTAAAAAAAATCTGCTGTAATGTTCAACGCTTTTCCTTATAACACTTTTGTTCTTTGGAAATTTTTAATTTTTTATTTACTAGAAAAATAACGTAATACATTTTTACAAATTAGGTTTTGCGGCCACATTTCGGTAAAGTAATAGTACTGGAAAATATTTCAGCAAAATTGCTGGTTAACACCATTACAGGTTTACTATCGTAAATTTTGTGGTAAACATTTTCGGTAATTCATTATTACAGTTATCATACGGGACATAAATTTATACCTACTATACATATTGGCGGTAACTTGCTCGCGCTCGGTGGCTCAAGAACACGTTTCTACATGTAATACACATTACGCACACTAATACTAATATGCGGCATCGGTGCTAGTCAGTGCATCTCTTTCTAAACACGGAAATAAACTGCGACAGATTATTGCGCACACAATAATTGTTATAATAAGGAGTTTTTGTGTCTTGTATGAGTTTATGTTTGAGTGCTAGTTGTTGATGTATGATGTTTGCTACCTGGTTGTGTCTATGAGTGTAATCTGTCTGTGTGAATTGTGTGCATGCTCCAGGTATGTGTTGTATGGTTTCTGATTGGTTATGGCATTTACGACATTTGTCATTAGTGATTTTGGGATCTTTAATTATATACTTTCTGTAGTTTTTTGTGTCTATAATCTGATCTTGAATTACAATAATAAAGCCTTCTGTTTCAGGAAATAAATAATAATAATAATAATAATATTCTACCACATACACACATCACCATATAGTCCCAAACTAAGCAGAGCTTGTACTATGGGTACTAGATAATGGATAAACATACTTATATACTTTTTTTTTGTAAATACATACATATTATACATAGAAACACCCAGACCAAGACAAACATCCATGTTCATGCACACAAATGTTTGACTTGAGCGGGAATCGAACCCGCAACCTTCGGCGTAGCAGTCGCTTACACTCCCGCTGCGCCAACCGGTCGTCAAATTGCCTATCCTAAGCCATTTATTTGATGCTATTGTATCTATGTGGGGTTGCTCTAAATCATGAGGGTGCCGGCAATGAAGCACTTTCTTTTTCCAATCTTCTAGTTTTTGCTTTTGTGTATCATGGATGTTAGTGTGTTGTGTCTCTGTTTGATCGTGCAAGTTAAGTGGTGAGTAGTTGATATCATTTGTAACTAAGGTGTTGTGAATTTCACTCGTAGTAGACTTTCCGTGGAAAAAGGTTTTGAAACTTCTTATTTGTTTTTGCCAAAGTTCGTGGATGTCTATCAGGCCTCTCCCTCCGTTTTGGCGTTTGATGGATAGCCTCTCTATAGCAAATTTAGGGTGCAGATTATTATGTTTGGTGAGTGTAGTACGAGTCATTCTCTCTATTTGCTGTATATCAGTTTTCTTCCATTTTATTAAACCAAAAGAATATGTTAAAATAGGAATTGCGTAAGTATTCAATGCCTTTATTAGGGGCTTGCCCATTAGTTGAGTTTTACATGGGGCAGTTACTCTCCTATTATGTTTCTCTCTTATCACGGTTATTCTTCTAACTTTGGTGTCAAAAGAATAACCGGTCCTTTGGGAGGCTTACACGGGGATATGGATCCAACGTGCAGAGGCCCGTAGAGATTTTTAATCTAAAATGAGATGGGACATATGCTGCGGAGCCTACACAACTGCACTACTGAGTACAGCTACGGACTAGCCGTAGAACATGTAGGACTATTGTGATGATGTGGAGCCTAATTTAAATGGGTTATGGGGTTGAATGTTTAATGGACTGAAAATAATGGTACTATGGATAACAAACGGCACCTGCCAGTGATACACCTATAGCATCCGTCCAGTGGCAGGTGGTGACTCGCCAACTCACTGGATGGGCCCTCTCTAAACAGCCGCCCAAAGCAAACAAACACTGCCATAGAGGCAGCCAGAGGGCAACACCGGTGCGAGTGGCTAAGGGTGTCGAGCGGTGCGGCACTGGTTTCGTCATCGCGGGTCTTGTGACAACGGAGACCCAGAGCGGGTTTCCCTGTAGTTACGTCCTTAACTATGACACTTCTACCCCTGAGCTAATAGCTCTTGCGGCTTCCCTCAGGCCAGCCGACCAAGGCAAGCCAGAGTTGAGAGTCCTGCGGGCGCTCTTGGAAATCCACTCCAACCAGCCAACAAAGGCAAGCCGGAGACGAGGCCCTGACCGACCCTCTGAAGCGTTCGGGTCCGCAGTGTCGCTACACACATTCAGCTCGCCTGTGGTTTGTAAGCTTTCTTTTCTTCTTGTATACTTTTTTGTAATTATATATAACTTTTTTGTTTATATCACAAGATGAAGGTGATGTTTGAAAGCTATTACTCTGCTCTCCGAGTTTGCGTTAGTCTCATGGTGAGATAACGACGGTCCCAGAGGGGTACTATTATTATTATTAATAGTAGGCGATCCTATTGCCAAACTGAAATGCGATACTTCTTTGTTGATTGATTGTTAAGCCATTAAACATGTTATGTTACTTCAAAATAGGCGTGTAAATTCAACAGCAGCTACCTGTAGGTTACTAGCAGTCAAATTTGCTGTCGTGGTTCCGTTATATTTAAATTTATAATCTTTAAATTTGTCTATAACCCACAGATTTTTTTAGACTGGACATAGCCAAAACGAGGGCGACTCAATGCATGCCTGTATTAAAAGGAACATGAGAAATAAGTCTATTTACACACCTGATCAAATGTATAATAATTCTAAACTCCTAAGTCTCAGGAGAAAAATATACTTTGTAAGAATTGGAGCAAACAGATATTTTAGTCATTAAACAATTGGTAAATCCTTTGAGTTGGCGTCGCGATATAGATCGAAAAACGATATGCTGGTCTGATGTAATGGAAATTCATGTATCATTATCCCAACAGGACAAAGTTTTCTTTAAATATGATTATGATTATGCATATTCTGAATTAAAAATTTCAAGTTCATTCCAAACCAAACGACGAGGGCGAAAACCTAAGACAGATGCTTCGATAGAAGACACTGTATTGGTACAGGCTTATCATCAACTTCTTCCTATAAGCAAGGCGTTGCATACAGATTTATTGTCCTTGTGCAATAGTGGAGCGATTCCACGGTATTACCACGCATTTTATGAATCTTTAATTTCTGCAGAAATTAGTGATGATCGCGATGATAATGATGATGCAAATGATAATACCGATTAGTTATCAATGTTTTAACTTGGCTATTTTTTATATTTTCACTGATTGTAATTTGTGATCTCTTTGAAAACTTAGTTTCCGATAAAAATTACAATTTTCATAAATGTTGTAAGCTTTCTTTAATTATTCCCTCGAAGATAGCGAAGACAAATTTATTTTACATAATCGATTTTCAATGATTACGATAATATGACTAACAATTTTTTTCTATAATATACGGGTTACACTACGTTACACATTTATGTTTATTTAAAATTAACCATAACAAGTCGGTAACTGAACATTACAATCTCTCGCCTGTAATAAAAAACACGTTTAATAATCCAGTAAAGCAATATTATGCCCATGATTTTCAAGAAATTTACAAGAATAATTCGGTAAGTAAACAAAACTGGAAGAATATTAATAAGTCGGGATCGTAAGATATCAATACACCAAAAATTGTATGAAATCATTTTCGGTAATATGTATTTTGGTGAATAACTAATTATGTGCATTTTTAATAGTTACATTAAATACTGTAAACTTTTCGGGTAAAAATTAGCTTTTCCGTCATATTACAATTTTGTCATAGTTACATTTTGTTGAAGAGATATGCCCCAAAAACACTAAATCATTTTTCCTGTAAAATTTGAGTTTTGCGATTACGGGTTTATTCCCTGGGGACGTCGATATATTTCTTGATTCTTTTTACAAATATACTTATGAAGTAAATAAAATATATTGTTTTCTAATAAAGTAATAAAAATATTATTTCCTTAAAACAATTTCTGCCTAACATACTTCATTTTATTTTTAATGCTGGCAACATAAGACATTCATCCGCTATTACCATGGCTTATTTAAAATAATTAATCTTTAAAAACTAAATTCTTTCACCGATACTCTATCAAGAAACGAAAACGATGTAATTTTTTTTAAAATTATATGTTTAATTTCAACGATTCACAACTTTCTGGCCGCTACAGGCCGTATTTGGTCTTTCTCTTTTAGAACTTGCCATTTATTATAGATTGGCATAATTGAATAGGTATATTAGTAACTTTCATAAAATAACACGTCCATAATTGTACCTAGATCTATTTTATAGATTCTCTATGAGTTAAGGAAATTGGCGAATCAAGACGCTGTATTGAGATACATTTGGCTACGTCATAGCGTCAATACCGCTCATACAACACAAATGCAATCCCTAATCCCACATATAATTTGTTACTTCAATATAAATTAATTCCTAGTGAGGCACTCACATCACTACCGTTAAAAGACTTTAAAATACTCATCATGATCAATATTTTCCTTTCTGAAACCTTATTTTTTAAATGGAACTTCCATGAAACAAAAAGAAATCGTTTCATATTTCTACATGCAAAAATAGTGGCTTTACTAAGCACTAACAGATTCAATGAAGTGAACATAATACTGAACGTTACATTCACGAACGAATAAATATCCATTCATTCAATGGTTCATTAAATCAGAATCATATCACTTTTACTCAGAAATGAAAATGTTCACTATGTATGTTAATTGGTAACATCATTTCGTGAATGTTATGTTTAAATAAAGTTTATTCAAATGATAATATTCAACGATGTTGAATAAAGCGGAAGTGAGTAAAGAGCTACGGATACAAAGAGTAATTTATTATAATCGCATAATATGGTATATTATTGTAGTACCTATTTTTTATATATATGTACATATTTAAAGAATAATCGTAATTTACTGGTACACTGACAACTACCATTTCTTTCCTATCAATAATTTCCATCCAAAGGTTGCCTGGTAGAAATCGCTGTTATTAATAAGGCCGCCCATTGTACTATGTTTGTAAAATGATCCATTTTTAATGTCCAACTTAGTGTACAATAAAGTGTTAAATAAATAAATAATAATATCTAGCAAATTATGTCAGCACTGAAAAATTCCGCAAATTTAGATCATTAATTTATTACACAAGCTTCCAATCGGTCCTAAGGTGATGAGCGATGCTTTTTTCATGTACATAGGATATCTGCTATACATGTATTTGCTTTATTTGTTTTACAACTAAAACTTTTTTTCAAATTCGAGGACAAAATTACTTAAACAATCTTATTACTTAGATCAAAGTAGGTATCTAAGAAATTCGAATGCCATTAGCACCAAAACAAAAGCACCTACCAAAATGGTAACATTTACGATAGATAGATTTGGAGTAAAATAAATTTTAAGCACTTAGCTTTAATCTACGTGCGTTATGTAATATTTTGAATTAAACGGTATACATTTCATATTGTGATTTTATGATCCTTGCACAAGTCTTTGAACCCAGAACTCAAAGATAAAATAGCACTACATTGCTCTGCATTGCAAATTCATGCTAAGCATTGCATTCAACCATCTAACAGAATGGTTTCAGCTGAAGGATTGAATACGGTCATATTTCTATGAATTCATTTATTAAGAATATACTTCAGACAGAATAATGACTACGACGATCTGTCTTGATGAACATTTGCGCGGATTGCCTGCATTGTTAGGTGCATAATGTAAGTGGATGCTCCTGTTTCACCATGTCTATGTTCAGGAGGCTAACTAAATGAACATCAAAATTTAACTTGATTATGCTTGAGTATCATGTAAAGTAAATATATACAAGTAACATAGAAGGTATAACAGTTGCAGCACCTTACAAAAGTTTAATTGTTATGTATTATTAAAAACCTGGCGATGAAAAAGAGTGACCGTGAGTTTTATTGCCCGTTCTTTCTCATGGTTCTACGCCCTTGCTTTGCGAACTTGGCAGTAAATGTAAATGTAGAAGGATACAGTAATAATGTTTAAATTTGACGTTCATAAGTGTCACTTTGTGATCTAAATGAATAAAGGATTTTGAGTTTGAGTTTGATACAGACATTGTCAACCGCAAGTGGTATGAATTTATACAAATATGTAAGGAAATAATAAATGTTCCTTTACTGATGCCATCCAAAAGGATTCGTGAGAAGGCATGACTATATCTGAAATAGCTTACCAAGGCATGCTATTCAATACCGCTAAAATCCTGATCATTTTATCAAATAATTTCGCAACATGGACCTGTCAAATAAATATTTCTATGTGTACAAGTCACGAAAGTTTAAAAGTATTCGAAGCTAATATTCGACTTTATTCTATACAGAAATATCTTCATGGTGCAAATTATAACCGACATGTTATGATCTGTAAATTATCACTCTATTATTGGGCCAATTCTATGTCTGGGTGTTTCTATGTATAATATATGTATGTATTTACAAAAAAAGTATATATGTAAGTTTATCAATTATCTAGTACCCATAGTACAAGCTTCTGCTTAGTTTGGGACTAGATGGCGTTGTGTGAATGTGGTAGAATTCAGTAGATAGAGAAATAAAATGTACAACAAGAAACAGTAAAATATAAGCCTTAACAAGCTTCGAGCTGTTAGTATATTAAAACTGACAGTTTCAATATTTACAAAAATTTAGTATGTACCGTTATTAAAAGTAAAGGAAATTAAATCAGAGCGTTCGAGGGCGTCACGAAAGAAGAATTTCAATATTGAAGTGATAAAAACTATAAATAACTTTCTTTGCACAGCTATCGTACCCGTGTCTTCTTAATTAATAGATTTGTTTCTTCGATGCTGCGGACTCTCTGAAGTAGGTATTTTCTTGTGCGGGATATTATCAGTTTGTTTTTGATGAAGTTTTGTTTCAGAGGTACGATAATGATCTGTTGTGTAAGAAATCTGCTAAAGATTACTGAAAAGACTTATTGGGTAATTATATAATTTCTCCAAGGATTTTACAAAATATTTAAAGACCGAACAATATACATGATTTACAATTATAATTATGTATAATCATTTAAATTCCAGATTCGACATATTCTGGAATAGAGGTTACAATAGGCTATCACATACGCGTGACTATAGAAATACTATTAATTAAAAAATATATGAATGCAAAACAGAACAAACTTAAATCCGAAACAGGCCATTTATTTACAATGTGTGTTATACTATTACACACATGTTACTACGTTAATAGATTTGGTACTCATTTCAGGAAGTAATAATAGACTCCGTAATGCTATTAAGGCACCATAATCCTCCCATTCTGCAAACATAATTACAAACTTACACTACTGCACAATTTAGGCAATGGCCACAAAACGCTTCCCAAAGTCACACATACAACCGTTTTCAGAACACCCTCATTACTAGCAACCCAACACGGATTTCCTTCAAAACATAGCGAAGGTAACGCGACCAAATTGAAAAGCATCCCCACCCCAACTAATCATTTCTGAGCTCTCAAACATTATTTACTTCCAACTAATAAACTCTATGAGTTCTCGTATAGTACTCGTATTTCAAACAGAGTTTCGAGTCCTCATATGAAAGGATCCCAAGATATCTGCATGAACCTACCAAGACTGCATCTCCATACTATGTAAATTTATACCGTGCCTACTCAGCAAGAATTCTGTGGCACCGCATTAATAATGTTACACTTAATATGTACCCTAACGATTTTGTAATGAGTCTTGGACTGTTTTAAGTAAGTACCCTTCTTTCATAAAGTTACAAGTGAGTTTATATTGTATATATTTATAATAACAATACTAATTTAAGGATCTACCAAATAGCCATCTCAAAGAATAAGTGACATTAGAACATAAATTGCACATCATCTGTGCCTTAAATACCCGATTTAAAGACAATTTTATTACGTTTGACTACTTAGACTAAATTCACTTTAACCTAGTTAAAAAGCAAGTTGGTCTCTAAAATTGAAATGTTGTATTTTGCATGTGAACAGCCAATACTAGATAGAATTACCAGTAGCCAATTTAAATAAAATCATTTGTATTACTTGCAAGATATAATGAGAGTAAGTGATCAATAGGTATGTGGGAAAAACCTTCGTCTGAGAATAAGACAGTAATGATAAAAAATACTGCTCTGCTTCAATTGTCACTGACAATTTCATATAAAATTAAATTCATTTCGAGAACAACGAATAACAGAATATCGTCTTGACACAATCTAAGTGGTCAACGTCAATCAGAATGAAGCAAGGACGAAATTGAATTTAGACTATTTTAAATCAAATTCTACTTAGCCGATAGGCTACGATGCCTACCTAAGTTCTGAGAAACATAAGATTGTCCTGAAGTAGATTTACAAGGCTTAAGAGTGGTCTCAGATATCAGAAATTTTTAATGTGACAAGATGAATTCAGTTAAAGTGATTTAGATTGCTTAAGAAAATGGCTTCTGAAAACAGTAAATCTAAATTCGTTGGCTAATTGGTGGCTACTCATAACAAGGAGCTAAAAAAATTCAATAAGTTTTGATTTGGTCGCGTGATTCTTGAAAATGATTTAAATTCATTTCGTTGCAGTAGCTCATTTGAGGGTATTTTGTGACAAAGTTTCAAATTATTTTTGTCACCTTTAAGTTATTGAGTAAGTAATTACTTTGTTATAAATACCATACATCTTGCCAACCATGTCCGTGTGGTGACGGATTAAGAATACGGAATGTCACCACCCCATATCATCCCATGGGTGTCGAAAGAGCCGACAGAGGGAGCATAGAGAGAAGAAAAACTTGATACAAACCCTATACCAACACGTTTGACGTGGTATAGTAGGCCAATTCCTCCTTTCAAAGGAGAGGCTTAGTCCAGCAGTGGACTGTTTAAGGCTGATGATGATGATCTTGCCAAGCTATACACATATAATTATTATATATCAAGTTAAAGAGCAAGATTGTTTATCTAAAGTCATCAATATCGTCAACTTAATCATCCTAGCCTTATTCCGGTTACGTCGGAGACCCCTTGGATTAATTCACCCTGGAGCCCAGACCAGCCCAGATTTTTCATAATTTTTGCTTTGCCACAAAGTGACTGTCGTTTGACTTCCATATATATTATTTTTATAGACTCACGCCTGTATCCCCGAAGGGGTAGGCAGAGACGTAATATTACACCCACATTTCGCCAGGAATTTTTAGGTCCCACGCAATAGGGGGCGAGCCAGACTCCTTGCTGCTACTGAGAATTTCCTAACGGAAAAACCCAATAACACTTTGCCTGACCCGAGATTCGAACCCGAGACCTCCCAATCCCACGCGCACATTTATGCCGCGAGACCAACGAGGCAGTGCTACATGTATATATATTTAAAAGCTTCAATGCCTAAGGGTTATTCAATTAAACGAATGGAAATGTATTTTAAATGATATAATATAAAACGAATTCACCATCAATGGGACCACATCATATCAAATATGCGCTTTAACGCGGTTATTTCCATGAAGTGAATTATGATAACGACCACAACTAATTTCAGGTATGAATTGGATAATTGGAAAATCTATGAAAAAGTTTCATTAAAAATTTATTTGTAAAGTTTCAGTAAAATCACCAACAGTTTGAATGACCAATATTATCGACTTTCAATGTTTGTTATCAATTATTGCTGTTTTATTCTCTGAAACACATAATTCGTCGCTGTTTACAATCATTGAAACAGTTATGTGCTGATTCAGCACGCACATAGAATCCTTGAAAGCGTTGCATGCAAGGCTGATGTGTGGCATACAGACACGACCTTCTTGAAACCAGTTGGAAATTCTCGTTCAGAAGGAATAATGTCCTTACTGTACAACTAACAGACAATTAGAACAGCCAAGCTTAAAGGAACGAGTTGTAGATAACATAAAGTATTGTCCTGTATGAGATTGAATCCACAACACTCGGCGCTGTGTTGTCCGGTAAAGTGACCAAGTCACCACGGCCACAGCCGTGCAGCCAACTCTTTACGAGAAGCTCTTATATAATATGATTAGATGAGCTCGCGGTTACACCCGTGTTATTTAAGGCTACTGATCTGCTCCCGTCGCTAATAGCGCAATGTTATATAGCCTATAGCCTTCCTCGATAAATGGACTAACACTCAAAGAATTTTTCAAATCCGACCAGTAGTTCCTGAGATTAGCGCGTTCAACCAAACAAACAAACAAACTCTTCAGCTTTATATATTAGTATAAGATAAGATATAAGATGAATATAATTTTACTCATCTATTTATATCATAATTTTATTTGGCCGATGACGAAAAACTCCAAACTTGTGCAAAGAGCTTAAATTAATTCATCCCAGCTGTCCTCCCTGCAAATATTGTTGGTAACAGTTACAAACTAATAGCATAAATGAATAAATTCGTGGCCAGCATTCTGATTTAGCGTACAAGGATTATTTTTTTATGGTGAATTTATTTGTAGAATTTCGTACCTTACCGAGTTAATTTTTTTAAATGTACATGGAATGGTAAAACGGAACGCTAATAGGATCACTAAAGTATCTAATTAATAAGAAACTCTTATATAACTATGTTTCCCTATCCTCGTTAAATAGCATGCTTTTACATCGTCATCATCGTCGCCTCGTTGGTTTCGCGGCATAAATGTGCGCGTGGGATTGGGAGGTCTCGGGTTCGATTCCCGGGTCGGGCAAAGTGTTATTGGGTTTTTCCGTTAGGAAATTCTCAGTACCTAGTAGCACGGAGTCTGGTAATGTGCCCGGTACAGCAATAGGCTCGCCCCCTATTACGTGGGATCTAAAAATTCATGGCGAAATGTGGGTGTAATATTACACCTCTGCCTACCCCTTTGGGGATACGGGCGTGAATCTATAAAAAAATAAAATAAAAAAAATAAAAAATCATCGTCATAGCTTTAACCTAGTTGCAGTCAAGACTTATGAGTAGGTACCTTGGAGTCCCAGATTCGCATTCGAGTGACCGTTATTTGATGACCTCTGCAACAAAAATGGATAGATCATGCTTCTACGACAACCAAATAAAATGTATTATCAATTTTTTGTCAATCATATAAATTATCAAGAAGGGTCCCGAATTGCGTTACCTACAAAAATAAAATCCCGTCACAAAGCCGAATTACAAAATCACTCCAGTTCCAACCTCTACAATAATAATTTCCTTCGTCTCAAAAAAATAAGCTACTCCACCAATCAAATGAAAATAAAATTGCTCATAAATCTCGAAATAATTCCGTACCACATACAGGTGGAACAAAATTTTTCAATAGCAGCAAAAAAAATAAGCACCAACCTTCGGCAAAGGTACCTTTTGAGAATTAAAGTGCTCGGTGTTCCTTTATTTTATTTAGGGTTTAGGTGCTCGAAATGCGTTACGTTAGGGGAATAATAACGAGTCATAAAATATAATCCTGTTCTACTTTCTTCTTGTATAGTTACAGTATATCGTTACGTTAGAGGTCAGAGGGAAAATTGCTTTCGTGATAAAGAATAGATGTTGTTGCCACCTCGAGTTGGGTGTGGTGTCTTTGTTGCTTCTGGTCACAGATGTGGCTACTAGAAGCTAGTGCGCGTATGAAGAATCAATCGGGCTGATGTTCTTCTTTCTTTTTTAGATACAGCCCCCGCACTAGGACTAAATCCTATGTCGCGGGGGACTTTACAAACATACAATTAATGGACACAATGAACACCCAATTCATTGTGTCCGTTACCCTCTGATTACGTAATTAGCTGATTTCATGAGTAAATCCAGTAGGTGCCTAGCGTGATAACAGTGCACTCTATTGAAGAAGTACATGTCGAAGTTTCGAGAAACACCGCAGTAGATAGTTTGGTCGGCAACCAGCTATGATCTATATTATTTACAAGCCATGATCTATTAACGTATACCATGTTAGACAAAAATCTTGTCGGGTGATTTAGATAAACCTTCTTGCGATATCATGCGACGTGTACGATGATCGTAAGTGGTTTATGGGACTAGTCTTTTAGATACCCTCAGTTAACAGCGTTGGCCTCAAATCGCTTGCATAAGATCTGAAAAGCTATGCGTTGAAACAGGTTCGCCACCCCACAATCCCCGTTTTGCCGCAAGTTAGACAGATTCAGTAAACTATAATAGTAATATCACCATTATAAGCATGTGATCCAAAACCGTGCAAAAATAAATATTCAGCATTATAAGCAGCTTATAGATAACTTTTCTCCCATTCGACAAACATAAACGTCGGATATTTTATTGCTAGAACATTCAAACGATCCCTCAAGTGGTAACAAGCAAGACCTTTGCGTGTCAGTCTGTTGGAGGCGCATAACATTCAATAATTTACTACTACATAGAACACCGTGACCTTTCGGACGATTCTTTAAATATACTGTTTTCAATACGGTTGCTCCTTATTCTGGTCAGGTTACGTGAAGGCCAATCACGTGTTTCGGCCGTATTAATAAAAAGAATATACAAGTATAATGTAAAAGTCTATGAGGATAGGTGGATGTTTTACTCTTTGGTGCAAATTTCAATGACCGAATTTTAATAAAACTTTACAGTAATATATAACTTATTCAACAGAATAGCACATAAGTAACCTACTTTTTCTTAGCAACTGTGATTAGAGGATAGAGGCTAGTAATTTCATAAATCCGGTAGAAAATTAAATTTCAACGGACTGGGCTAATGCTAGAGAGTTGCAGTGGTTATACTAATTAAGCTCACTATGAACTATAACTACGACTGCTATTAATTCGAACTATATCATTTATCTTACAAAAAACTACTGTACCTAATGCATACTCTTCAAATACGTTATACTCCCAAAATACTCCTCAAAATCTAAAAAAGTGCTGCGTAATTGCCTAAAACAGCCACTCTCAAGATTGACAGCTTGGAAGCAACATATCCATACCTTACTACACAGCAAAACATTATTCTCCTAGCATCCTTTATTCGCTCCATACAATACAAAAATCTTACCAACAAATACACGATAACAATAACTGTCACGTCTCCAAAAAGGGGCCCCAAAACCATACACAATGTAGGGGATTAAATGCTGCTTTATAACAAGACTGGTGCACTTAGCTGAATGAACGTTGCGCCACTTCGTTAGGATTGTACCATCTGGCGCGACTTACAGCGCATTGGACTAAACAAATATCTAAACTAATTGAACAAACAAATGGGGCGATGTGAAAATTCGTTAAAACTACAAAGTTTATTGGGTAAACATAGTCACGCGTTTCACGAAACAAATAAAAAAGTTCGATAACTAAATTTCGCCGCGCTGATTCGCTGAAAATCGACCGTGTTTCGACGACGAATAAT
Organism: Euclidia mi; assembly: GCA_944739405.2. Taxonomy (NCBI): domain Eukaryota; kingdom Metazoa; phylum Arthropoda; class Insecta; order Lepidoptera; family Erebidae; genus Euclidia; species Euclidia mi. Next base: position 8,858,754 of record OX123181.2, on the reverse strand, counting down.
AGAATTTTGTATTCGTACCGACTGCATGCATAGACTGCCACCAGCCTGGCCTATATTAATTTGGTCGGCGGCGGTTTCGAATAAAGAATGGCAATTTCCAACATGTTCTGAGGATTTTTTGACTGTTCATAAAGTTTATGAACTCTGTGTGATCGCAATTTCGTTTTACTATTGCTCAGGAAAATGTTTATTCTTTGCTTGCGATATGAAAATGCCTCTGCTTATCACAGTTTTTGTGCTATGCCCCTTTGATTTCAAGTAGGTAGGCCTTCAAAGGTAGCAACATTCAATTTGATGATATACCTACTTGGACATGGTCAAAAACGGGCGTTATGTTTTTTTATACCAGCTTACAACAAAATACTCTTTTACAGCACGCCTGAATAGAAATAAGTTTTGTAGCTTAACAACTGATCATTCTTTATCAGGTTTTTTAGGTATATAAGCAACCTCTTCTTCCACCGACGTATAGGTTTACCCGGCTAGCATACCTTATTGTAGAGATATTTAATCACGTAACGTAACCATCAATCTAAACAGAACCTTACTACATCTGCAACAGAAAGTGTTAATAAATCTATATAAACATTCCTCTACACTATATTAACTCACAAATCTACCACACAAATACACGAAAACCAGTATCCAAGTAAAAAATCTCATTCATCCCCATTTGCGTGAAACATCGCAAACGAGACTAATAAATAAAACGCGAATCAAAACAGACAGACATAGGATCAGTGTGTCTCCATAACACTGATTGATTGAAGATAAATTCGTATAAAAACACACAAGGATAGTATAAAAGCGAACCGACCAGCGACCAAGCGACCAGTGGAAAATACAGTAAGATTCAGTTGCCTTCCTTCTAAAAACTATCCGCCTTTCTGTCTTTTTTTTTTGTATACTATATTCTGCACGCGACTTCACTCACTTTCAGGTCGGTTATTGGGACCAAAGGTAGCCCATGTGATATTCTGATATATAAGCTATATTACTGCAAATTTTCATTAAACTGCCCCCGTGGTCCAGTGGATAGCGTATGCGACCGCTGATCGGAGGTCCCGGGTTCGATTCCTGGATCGGGCAAAAGTGTTACTGGGTTTTTCCGAATTCTTAGTAGCAGCTCGGAGTCTGGTGATGTGCCCGGTAACGGCAATAGGCTCGCCCCCTATTACGTGGGACCTAAAAATTCATGGTGAAATGAGGGTGAAATAGTACACCTCTGCCTACCCCTTCGGGGATACAGGCGTGAGACTATAAATAAATAAAAGTTTCAATAAAATCCGTTCTGTGTTTTTTGGGTGAAAGAGATCTTATAACTAATGAGAACTGTAAGAGTCTTATTATAAAAGAAGGAGTTAATAAATATCTGATTTTAATACGCGTTTTAAGTTCATAGATAATAACTTGAAAATGGTATCCTAAAATATTACTAACTCTTTCTTGGAATCCAACTGCGGTGCATAAGTCTGACATTGCTAATGACCAGATGAAAATGTTCAACTTAAATGCACGTTGTTGTGAATTTAGTCCAGGACTTTTAGACATATAAAATACTGGAAAATGACATAAGACAACTGTGTTTGCTTTTTCAGTTTTTTTTTCTGTTTGCCTCAAGATATATATGTGGTACGCTTGTTTATTAATAGGATGATTGACGACAATTTCTTGATTAGCAAGTATATGATGAGTGTTTTTTTTAAACACGCTTTGAATCTTAAAACATTAACTAGAACCACAATTCTATTTTCACCACAGCAGCTCAAACACGCCGCTTTTGCTGTGAGACAACAGTGAACAAAACGCGATTTTGATTCGAGCGTGAGGCAAAGTAGCTTTTTAATTTTTCAATCTTCAGTGCCACGGATTGACATCGTTCAGCCACAAATTTGATACATTCGAATTTTACTGTGCTCTGTCTCTTTCACATGCATATAAAAAGTTAGTGAAAAAACAAACCCCTTCGAATTCGAAATTCGATTTTGGAATTCGACCTCAAAGAAAACACCTACGGCAACGCAAAAAAAAGATATTTGTAATAAAGAAATTACTTTTTCACCACAGCAGCTCAAACATGCCGCTTTTGCTGCGAGACAACAGTGAACAAAACGCGATTTTGATTCGAGCGTGAGGCAAAGTAGCTTTTTAATTTTTCAATCTTCAGTTCCACGAATTGACATTGTTCAGCCACAAATTTGAAACATTCGAATTTTACTGTGCTCTGTCTCTTTCACATGCATATAAAAAGTGAGTGATAAAACAAACCCCTTCGAATTCGAAATTCGATTTTGGAATTCGATCTCAAAGAAAACACCTACGGCATCGCAAAAAAAAAAGATATTTGTTTTTTTTTATATGTTATTGTTTACATGTTTAATTTATTATTGGATTTTAATAAAAATAAGTCTAATTAATAGTATAAAGTTAGTATTTAGGTAACCAATACATTTTTATTTAGAATTACAACAATGATACATTTGAAAAATAAACATCAGGGACGCGGTATTAAAACGCGATTTAAAAAGTAGCGGGAATAAAAATTTCGCTGATGCTGATACAGTAGGTACCTATGGCGTAACGTGTTAAATTATAATAATATATAAAATAATCTAAAAAGATGAGTGAAACTAGCGATGATGACTGTACTTTAACACCAGAAGAGTTAAATCAACAAGTGATTATGCAGAATTCAATCTATTCCTGTTCATTTCTATGTCTCCTAAGTAATATGTGTTCTCACTGCTGTGGTGAAAAGCTATGTGTGCTACACGAGAGCAAAGTTTTTTGTGTCTCGTGCTGTTGAGTCCCTCACCACGCTCAGGATTCTAACTTTGATTCACTTGCTACGCTCGTGAATCAATCATAGAATCCTTCGCTTGCTCGGGACTCAAAATAAGCACTCGAAACAAAAAACAACTTTGCTCTCTTGTTGCACAAATAACTATTGCTTACTGTATTTGACAGATTGCTATTTTATGGATGACAGGCACCACGACACTTAAACCAAACCTGTCTTTCTATGCATATTGTGCAAAAAGAAAACAACAGGCAAAACGAATAATGATGCAAGAAGTAGTCTTGCATGCAATGCAATCTACATATCATATTTATACGATATTAGTGCTGAAGCTGTTTCAAAATAACTCGACCAAACATTTTTGTACTGTCCTCCTAACCCAAAAAATGGGGTCACATCAAACGAAGGGAGTCCTATACTAACCTTCTGTTCCATAAGATCCGATATCGACGAAGCCAATCGGCTGTTCAGAGACATATCAGTAGCAAAGCTAGTCGGTTCATTACACTCTACTTAGGCGAAGCTTATCTTCCAGTAATCACGTTCGTACGATACGTTTACGCCACATTTGTCTTATTTTACGTATTTTTCATCCCTTGGCACTGTTTGTCAATCCTGGGGTCGGGATTACACGGGGGATTATAGTCGAGTGACAAATTGGTGTATTGAGAAGCGAGTAGTTTTAAGTAGCTGATAGATTTTTGAGATCTGGTATTACTTCATTAAGAATATAATTATTACGAACTTAGTATTCGCGCTCCTAAAAATGTTTGAAGCCTTAAAGATCATCTTCGAGATATATTATGAAAGCAAGAAATAAAATTATGTACTATTATATATTTAAATTAATACCTCTTAAAATAACTGACGTGATTTTTGTGAGACTGATAGTTGAAATTGTTTGGTGATAATGTAAGTTTCTTATGTTTGTTTAATGTAATAGTTTGATGATAAAGCTTACATTTGCGAAATGTTTACAATTTATTGAAATATTGTATCATCATATCATGTATATTTCTCATAATAAAATGAATTAGGACTTAAGTGTAAATTTATTAAAATTTTAAATTTTATCTGTATTTGCCAATAGTATTAGCTGAAAAATATAAAATATTCGTGATACGTGTTGTCATTACCCTAGTTTTACATCACGCCTTGATTTTTCTTTTGTCTCATCTGCTATAGTATATATACAGGGTTATTTGTAAAACACCGTTAACCTCTCAGGACTACGTTAATAACATAATAATCAAGAACTTTTGTTCTATGACTTTTTACAAAACATAATACATTTACCAAAAACAAACCTTCAAGATTGCGTTGTCCTATTTAACACATTTCAAGCCGTGTATTTTGCTGTACCTACCTACGCCTGCGCGCCCCCGCCGCCAGCCGCCTGCATCCCTTGCTATTGTTCTATCGCATAGACTTCGCAACATTTAGAGCGTTCAATTTAAATATTTTTATTTTTGTATGAAAATCTGATGAACTAAAATATGATGATTTTTTTGGCTGAAAAAGCAAACACCGTTGTTTTAATTTTCCATTATTTTTATATGACTAAAAGTTCCGGACTACATTCACAACAACGTGCATTTTAGTTGAACATTTTTGGATTCCAAGAAAGAGTTAGTTATATTTTTAGGAGACCATTTGCAAGTTATTGTCTAAGAGCGAAGCGTTTTTTAGATAGTCTTAGTGTAAGCATACATACATTGCGTATCGAATGTGCTCTGTTGAGGAGGATGGGGATGTTAATCATCAATTACGTCTTCAAAAAAGGAAATGTTGTCTCCGTTACTGAAGTATTTGTTTAAGTATACTGTAGGAATTGAAGCTGACTGACAAACAACGCACACCTACGCTGGAAGCTGAAATTTCGCATGAATTTGGATTTTCCGAAATTCCCACGGGATCACGAAGAATCGGTTAAATTTAAATACATTGTGAGGGCGCTGCGGGCATCCTCTGGTTTATAATTTATGAAGCGCGTTTACTTAACTATTAAGCAGCCATGTATGCTAATAATTATGTTCAAAAGAGAAAACTCGTGGTAAAATTGTATATCATTAATACTATGAACATTACTAACATCATCATCTTTAACATTTTTATTGATTTCTTTTACCTATGGCATATGTTTACCTACTCTGTAAATACTACGGAACGCCATTTGCAACGATCCTGAGATATCCCTCTTGCTTCATTCACTCCCATCAAATTCCTCATGCATGCTCTTCTGTTTACGGTACTTCAAATCTTTCCTGTTTTATGGATGTCTCCGATCTGGTCAGCGAACGTCCGTCTTGGTCTTCCCCTTCGTGCTGTCCCATTCACACTTGCCTTATATATCTGCTTGGTCAGTCTTTCGTCACCCTCTGTAAATATGCCTCAAGTAAATAAACTATGTACTTGTCGTCAGAGTATATTTTGTTGGAACCTCAGATCAAATCTAGGTATCTGTAGGCGCATGAGACGGCAATATTATAAAAAATATATCATATCCAGCACTCAACGCAACATCTTTGATGATCATCATATTGCCGTCCTGCTGAATGTAGGTGGGTCTCCCCCAAGACTCTCTACATAGGCAACGTCAAAATAATTTATACATCTAGGCTACAAGGTGACGCTTATGAACGTCATAATGCAGATCTTCAACCGCTCGTACCCAACCACTTGTTGCGATCCCAATAAGAGCGTCGGTCTACTTTGCAAATGCCCACTTAAGTGTCCGATACAACATCTTCGACGGTTGAGCATTAATGGCTAAATGTTCTTGGTTTAATTTTTAACTTTGTACTGCAACTTGTACTGGACATAAAACCCTACGGTAGACCACAAACTTATTGAAAACTTATTAATGATCAAGCAAAATGTCAGCACGATAACAAAGCATTAGACTTTCATTAATTTTAAACCGTCTCGTTCCTTGCCAATTTGGCAACGTGTATAGACAGTTTATTTTATTTCTACTCAATAAACCACCAAAAGCAACATAAAAGAAATTGCAAATACAGGAAAGCGTTTTCTAGATCAGAAAACATAAAGTTTTTAACAGAACTTAGACAAAATTAGGTATAAAAAGGTAAGATTAATGTTATTTTTAGGATTCTAAAACTAAAAATAATGTATTAATTCTTGTGACAGTGAACACCAATCAGAGAGCATTACGTCAAACAGGTAGTAGAGCCTTGCTGGTTTCAGCATGAATGGGCTGGCTCGACCGGGGAAGTACCACCCTCTCACAGAAAATTGACGTAAAGTAACAGTACCTTAACTGTTGCGTTTCGTTCGGTGAGTGAGAGTGCCGGAGGCCCTAGCCCCTATTCCTTCTCCCTCATCCCACTCCTTATCCTATCCCTTTTCCCAACCCTAAGGGGCGGCCACGCACTTGTGACTCCTGTGGTGTTGCTTGTTTCCATGGGCGGCGGTAATTGCTATGCATCAGGCAATCCATAAAAAAAAATTACCATAAAAATAAAAGTACGTCCGCCATTCATGTTGTTGACGTTTTAGTAGTATATACAACTAAAACGTCAAACTTTCTAATTGTCAAATCGAATATAACAAAATAAAAGTGGGTACATCAGACAGTTTGTTTTGGACTTCGTGATATCACTCCACCACCATGATGGTTTACAGCGTTCTCGTGTCAAATTCAAAAAGGTTTTTAAAAAGCCGTAATTAGTAATGTTGCTGATTGATCTTTGAAGAAAAAATCAGGTATTTCAGTTAAACATCTAATAAAGGAACGAATCAATCGCTAATTACATTTTAGGACACAAGCCTATTATGTTGAAAACCGACTTTTTATATATTAATCCTTTCTTTTATAAATTGCATTATATTACTGACATGGATTAATGCAGGAAGTCGTAATTCCTAAATCCCGTGTATCACATTACGTTGTAAGGGTAATGACCTCGTTTTCGCCCGTGCTGCTGCCTAAAGGTGGACGCACACTTATCCGAGCCGAACGCGTCGAACGAATCAAAGTCAAGGAGGCCTCGCACATTAGCAAGGTTCGACCGCGCCGAAAGAATCGAGCGCATCGAACAAATGGTTTCCATTTCCTTTACGCCTGTCGCACTGTTATTACGTGTGAATTTGATGAATCTTGACGAGGTTTTTATTGTCAGTGCTTTATTAATGGCAGATGAAGAAACACAATGCGGAAATAGTACTCGCGCGTTGCTCTGTCATACCCAACTGATAGAATGCGAGCGCATAGGTCAAGTCGACCGCACAAACTGCGCCGCTTCTGAGGACGTTATTCGAATTCGTCTAAAGTATTTGAGAAAACTATGCATAAATGAATTAGCGATTTTTTGGAAAATTCAACTTAATTAAAGAAGAACAAAACGGGTTTTTAAAGAAAAAGTCCACTACCTTGGCGGCTTTTAAACTTGTTCAAAACGTGTTAGATTTTATTGATAAACGGGTGCTTGTAACTGTGGTATTTTTCGATATGACCAAAGCCTTTGATTTTGTGGACCATAAGTTGCTTTTTAAAAAATGTGAAACTTACGGAATCAGAGGTCCAGCCTTAAATTGGTTAGAAAGTTATTTAGAAAATCGAAAGCAGTATGTTGAAATCAAAAGCTTAAATGATGCACTTGAATGTACCACTTATAAATCCAATTGTCGATTTAATAAGTTCGGCGTTCCTCAAGGTAGCATATTGGGACCATTAGTTTTTTTACTATATATTAACGATTTGCCATCCATTACTACGCATCAATGCGTCTTGTTTGCTGATGATATCTCACTCATAATAGCACACAAAGATAAAAAGGGTAATTACGAGGATATACTTAATAATGAAATTGAATCAGTACTACAATGGCTAGAAAATAATAATCTATATGCAAATATATCAAAGACAAAGTATATTACATTTGCTAATTACAATAATAAAAATAATATTAGTTATAAACTGACATGCCGAAATGCAATTATAGAATCTGTAAGTGATACAATATTTTTAGGCATTCTGACTATTGATAACCATTGTAGTTGGAAAGCACATATCGATAAAATATGTAAAAAATTAAATTAGTTTGTTTTTGCTATAAAAAGGTTAAGATATACATCAGGACAAAAGACAGCTATGACAGCATATCATGGTTATGTGGCCTCTGTTTTGAGGTATGGGCTACTTCTATGGGGTAACTCTACCGATGTAAATAGAGCATTTATTGTTAAAAAAAAATGCTTACGAGCAATCTGTGGAGTAGGTCCGCTCACATCATGTAAACCTCTGTTTCAAAGATATGTTAACCCTGACGTCTATGTACATTTTTCAAGCTGGTTGTTTTGTTAAGGAACATGGTCCATTATTTAAAACATTTAATGACAAATTTAACTCTAAAATAAAAAACAGAGATCCAACAAGATTAATAATACCTAGCCGAAAAACTGCTCTCTGTCATAAAAATAGTTACATTATGACAGTAAAAATTTATAATAATCTGCACAGAAGTGTAAGAGAGTTACCGTTAAGACAGTTTAAGACAAAACTTTATAAGTGGCTGGTAGATAAGTGTTTTTATAATATGAATTAATTCTTTATGACATTAATGTATTCTTTATGACATGAATGTATAATTATTGGTAATGTTTGATAAAATTAATAATGAAAATTCAATAAATTAAGCATGAATTGTCTTCAATATTACATGTAATAAATATTTTGCATGTCGGACACCTTTTCCGACGCAGTATGTGATGTGCTAACCGTAATACATAACAACTGTAATCTACTATACAGCAAGCGAAATAAACATTTCATTTCATTTCAATTCATTACATTTCATTTCATAGGATTTCTGGGGTTCTTCCAGATTCGGACGATTCGGCGTGTACAAGTGTGCGAGGTTTCATGAGACTTCATATCAAGAATTATAAAATTCGTTTCGTTCGACTCGTTCGACGCGTTCGGCTCGAATAAGTGTGCGTTCACCATAATGGTGGATGCACACTTATCCGAGCGAACGAATCGACGTCAAGGAGGCCTCGCACATTAGCAAGAATCGACCGCGCCGAAAGAAACGACCGCGCCGAAAGAATCGAGCGCATCGAACAAATGGTTTCCATTTCCTTTACGCCTGTCGCACTGTTATTACATGTGAATAGTGATGGATCTTGACGAGGTTATTATTGTCAGTGCCTTATTAATGGAAGATGAAGAAACACAATGCGCAAATAGTACAAGCGCGTTGCTCTGGGGTATGCGAGCGCATCGGTCGAGTCGACCGCACAAACCGCGCCGAATCTGATGACATCATTCGAATTCGTCTAGGATTTCTGGGGTTCTTCCAGATTCGGTCGATTCGACGCGGGCAAGTGTGCGAGGTTTCATGAGATATCATATAATTAATTCTAAAATTCGTTTCGTTCGACTTGTCCACCTTAAAGGTGAACGCACACTTATCCGGCCACTATAGGCCTCGCACATTAGCAAGAATCGACCGTACCGAAAGAATCGACCGCGCCGAAAGAATCGAACGCATCGATAAAATGGTTTCCATTTCCTTTACGCCTGTCGCACTGTTATTACATGTGAATTGTGATGAATCTTGACGAGATTTTTATTGTCAGTGCTTTATTAATGGAAGATGAAGAAACACAAAGCGGAAATAGTACTCACGCGTTGCTCTGTCATACCCAACTGATAGAATGCGAGCGCATCGGTCGAATCGACCGCACAAACCACGCCGAATCTGATGACGTCATTCGAATTCGTCTAGGATTTCTGGGGTTCTTCCAGATTCGGACGATTCGACGCGGGCAAGTGTGCGAGGTTTCATGAGATAGCATATAAAGAATTCTAAAATTCGTTTCGTTCAACTCGTTCGACGCGTTCGGCTCGGATAAGTGAGCGTTCACTATAAGTAATCAGCGCTTAAACCATACGAAAGCAAAAATAATGAGTCTCGATGAATAATAATTTCGTTGCTAAATGATACCTAGCCTCTGGTGTATTAAAAATCGTCGCAAGAAATTTATCTTAAATTTATATAAAATTTTGCTTGATCAAACTTGAAACCAGTTATTATATATTAACAGCCGTTTATTTATTATTTAACGTTACTGAATTAACATCGAAAATTTCCGCCGATGAAAAACATCAGTGACAAGAAAAAGAGAACCAATTTTTAACGAAATTAATTCATTGAGTTCGACAACTCACTTTTTCCAGCTTTTAATAATCTTTTTTTAATTAGTTGGCTCTCAAAGAGTTTCCTTTATCAAATAGGAAGAAGAGTCCGCTTTAAATTGTTCTTGTATTCATTAAACGCCTTTGAGTGAGTTGTTGACCTTTAATTTGGTCTTTAGTCGTCTTTTAAATAAGTTGGGCACAGTATTTGCTCTGCTGCAGAAAAAAAAGGGTTATGATTACTCTACAAAAGACGCCGCCCGCGGCTCTACCTACTTGAATTATGCACTTAAACTTTCCTCAAGTATCACATTGTCTATCAATGAAAACAGTACAAAAATCGTTCAATAGTTTTTAAGTTTATTGTGAGCGTACTGACAAATAGGACGCGGCGAAGACTTCATTTTATTATAGCTATATAGATAGATGTTTATTGAAGTGAACTATTGGAACAGAATCAGATTTCTATAAAGACATCTGACTTTCTGTTAAATTAGATACCTGAATACTAAAATTTCAATACATTTTGTTCTTCGAAATACACGGGCATCATAAATTTTTGGTAATGCTACAAGCGAAAATCTCCGAGCTCAATAATAGAAATAAAATACCTATAACATAAACGATGAAATACACATCTTAGATTCAGATAAAGATGTTCCACGGCGAATGATTCGATAAGGAATTTCACAGTGTTGTTTTTCTCGGGCGCATAATATTGGCTGTTCAATGCGTTAGACTAAGTTAGTGCATTTTTATCCTCACTCTGCTTCGAACTTTACACGGGCTCATAATTGAAAGTCGGGAAGCCGGGTGACGGTGAATGAAACGTTGAGCGGAGCGTCGAATGGAGTGGCTAGCGGAGCGGATAGCAGAGCAGACCAGCAAATAGAGCAACTTACAGCGCGTTGTGACTAGCGGAGCGGTTAGCGGAGTGACTTGCAGAGCGGTACGACTAACGCAGCGGTTAGCGGAACGACTAGCCGAGCGATGGGTAGAGCTTTGACCTGGCGTAATATTTGACGAGCGGAGCAGGTGCAACTTTTATACAGAGTGACCGTCGTCTGACCTCTGTAATCTGTAATAAGAAATAGTAAAATTCATGGTTTGACCAGTATCAGTTTATTTGAGGACACTGACTCCCCGTAGCGTTTAACGTGCTCTCCAATGCATGGGGCAAGCGATAATTAACTTTTTAATACGAACATAACTTCCAAAAGACAGTGTGGCGCGCCGAAGATTCAAACCTGATATCCTCTGCATGGCAGTCTGTTGGTATCTCTACTAGGCTACCGTTGCCCAACGCTTTTAACGGTCGTATTTACTCAAAGTAAATAATTGAGCTTTCTAAAGCCGCTGCCTTATAAACAAACTCGCAGGAACTTAACTTTGCACTTCAAAGAGAAATGAGTGAATTATTAAGTTTCGTTAAACAACTTTGTGTTATTCAAAGTAGTTTTGTTCAAGAGAACTTGTCGATTAGATAAAACGATTGTAAATTGTGTTTACAGGCAGCTAAAAAGAGTTAACAGCTTTAGAATTAAAAGATATTTGACATATACCTTAATTATTTTTGTTTAAATTAAATTCTACACAATCTGTACATATAAAATCCTTGCGTTACTGACTGACTGACAGACAAGCTACAGCCAAAACTATTTGGCGCATGAAGCTGAAATTTGTCATGTATGTTCCTTGGGGACCGTAGGGGTGCACTAAGAAGGGATTTTCTGAAATTCCCACGGGATCGGTCGGAATCAGTTAAATAAAAAAATGTGCGGGTGTAGTTGCAAGCGTCCTCTAGTTAATAAATATTCATAAAAACCATGTTAGGGATGTATTAACAAATCAATTGAGTTTCAATTACAATTCAATTTATTTCCTTAATCTTAAGGTAGACCGACGATCTGGTTAAGATTGTGGGAAGCGATTGGATGCGGGCCGCTCAAGATGGGTCTGTGTGGAGAAACTTTTGGGCTATGTTCAACGATGGACCCTAGGCTGATATGATGACATGATGACTTAATATTGAAGGGTATTAATTACAATATATTTAGTTTTTATGAGGCAAGTAACAAAATCAGTTAAAAGTATGGGTGTTTGTATTAGGTCCAACTTGTGCTTCAAAAGGTTAAAGCTCTCACAAATAACTACTAACTAATTATGCGTGTTTATAGCAGTAAATAATTAACTCAATATCATTAAAATTATAAGTAAATTACTAGTTTTCTATTACAAGTCCTCTATTACTTAGTTCCCTATTCAATGTATGCAGGCAGGCAATAATTAAAAATATAATCCACAGATATCTACGGAAAGTGAGAGCGCGCGCTGGATTCGAATTCGATACCTTCTGCATGCCAGTCTGTTGGTACATCCACTACACTATCGCAGCCGTAGGTTTATATTATCCCTTTAAAACAGCCGTAATCTCTGTATTCACTTAGTAAAACATTCGACTATTTTCGAACGCGTTTCAACCCTACCATTAGAAGGTATAAGGGGCCCTAATGATCAAGTTAAAAGCCGTTTTTATATATTTTTCATAGCATAATAAGCTGTTATTTGCTGTGTACTTATCAACCCACGCAGACGATGTCAGGGGGCTATATTATGGCAATAAAGGGGAAGCTCGGTCAACGTAGCATATTATTTCTTGTTTTCCGTAGTTAATAATATATATATGATATGGGGAGTTGTGAAAGGAACGGGGCTATGAAAATGATCGATACTTCGAACGTTATTATTAGGTTTGGTGCTTGGCTGCCTATGAAGATTGGTTCCTGATTGCCCTTTTGCTCGAGAACCGCGTATAGATATATCCTAGTTTAATGCACTGTATTAAATTCGTTTCAATACTTTACAAACAGATGTATGTATTTACTTAGCTTAATTCTGGCCTCTCCACCCAGGATTTGACATTCAAAATTCAATTCAAAATGTAAAGAACCAGTACAATTTTGCAATTTTTGTTAAAATATCAGCGGCCCAACTCGGATATTCAGAACTTAACTAAATAAATTATAGGTTGATGACAATTAACAACAAAGCTGCAAGTAGATGCATTCTGACTGATAGCTGGAAAATGTAAGAGCCTTTTGCCGGCCAATACCTTGTCTTAAGTTTAGTTGGATTGGTCGCATAAAGTAATACTTAAGAAAAAAAATTTATCCTGAAATACATTTACAAAATACAAAAAATAAACTGTCGACCATTACCTACGTTTTAAACACAGACAAACCTTAACAAACAGTTCTGTAAATCTAGTCTATGAATGATACAACTTCTTTCAAATGCATATAAAGCTTAAGTCCCACAATACTCCACTTCTAGTAGCAAATCTTCATAACACAATAATGTAATGTGTAAGTTCAAATAACAGTCGAGCTCATTCGCAAACCTCTCAGCAAACATCCAAACCCTGCCATAAATTCTCAAGCCGAAAACCTTATCGAACAATTTCCAAGATTAACAATATCATCGTTCAAAGAATAAACACCCTTTAGGCTGCATACACATTACACATGAACGAGGCAGCTTCGTGGTAGAAATATCCCATAAGAGTGCCATGAAAGAGATATGAAAGAATTGTGCAATAAATTCAACATTTGGTATCTTTTTTTTCATTTCGCTATGAATTTATTTTTTTAGGTCCCACGTAATAGGGGGCGAGCCTATTGCCGTACCGGGCACATTACCAGACTCCGTGCTGCTACTGAGAATTTCCTAACGGGAAAACCCAATAACACTTTGCCTGACCCGGGAATCGAACCCGAGACCTCCCAATCCCACGCGCACATTTATGCCGCGAGACCATCGAGGCCGTCATTTGTTATCTTAAATTATTAAATAAAATGCTAACAATTCTGTTATAGGTAAGTTAAAGACATATGATTTCTTTTTTCTTTAAAATATGAAAATAATAACATTAAGATATTAGTCTTCCGTTTTCCTAAATACCTACTATAATGACGACTCACTCACGGTCATCTAATCCCACACAGGGCAAAATCTCTAGTATGATAGCCAGGTTAAATAACAACATAGAAAAGTATTTTCTACATTTTCATTCATTGTCATTTCTTAAAGATTTGACACACACAACCACACACACACTTGACATATCAACGAAAGTGGGGGTTGAGCTTAGGCGTACTGAGCATAAGACCAACAGGGCAGACTAAAATCTGTGCCGTGCGAGGCACGGTCTATGATTGATTTAAACGTTATTTTTTGAATTGCTATAATTATACGTCAGATACATTTTGAAATGCAATACGGCATTGAGAATTATTATCCCAACTTCGCTCAGCGCACTAGATAGATGTTTTCCTCAAACGCAACTCAGCTCTTACTCATCTTTAACGTAGATACAGCCTTACCAAGTATATTTTCCATTCGCGTAAAACCAGGTTCGGTACACTGATATATACGGTGTTTATTGCACACAGAACGGATGACATTAAAAAGCGCTTAGTGGCGCCCACCACAAAATACCGGCAATTTAGGTGCCCACTTAAAAATATAGAAAAACAAGTTGAGGTAAGTTTGGTTTGTTCCGTATTTTTGTGTTTCTTTTGTTGTTGTGTTTTGGGTCAAATGAAGTGTAAATAATTTAGGGGATCGTTTATGCGTTCAAAGTGAAATATAAGTCGAGTTTCTAAAGGTGATACATATTTTAAGTCTGCCTTTGGCATGTATTTCGTGGGAAGTCTTTAAAATCAATTAACTAATTTTAGAAGAATTTATTTATTTATTTATAGACTCACGCCGCTCTGGGATAGAAGGGGTAGGCAGAGGTGTTATATTTCACATTTTGCCACGATTTTTTAGGTCCCACGTAATAGGGGGCAGCCTTTTGCCGTACCGGGCATTTTACCAGACTCCGTGCTGCTACTGAGAATTTCCTAACGGAAAAACCCAATAACACTATGCACGACCCGGGAATTGATCCCGAGACCTCCCAATCCCACGCGCACATTTATGCCGCGAGACCAACGAGGCAGTATAACGGGTCTCCTACCCCTCCGAGAAACAGGCGTGAGTCTATGCATGTATGTATGTATGTATATTTGCAGAGGAGGTAAACGTAGACATAAGAAAAAAATCAAAAATAATGTTAATGATGATGATGTTAGCAATGTTCAAAGTATTAATGATAAACAATTTTACCACGAGTTTTCTCTTTTGAACGTAATTATTAGCATACATGGCTTATTAATAGTTAAGTTAACGCGCTTCATCTAATCTAACACTAATATTATAAACCTGAAGAGTTTGTTTGTTTGTTTGCTTGAACGCGCTAATCTCAGAAACTACTGGTGCGATTTGAAAAATTCTTTCAGTGTTACATAGCCCATTTATCGAAGAAGGCTATAGGCTATACAACATCACGCTATGAGCCACGGCAGCGGAGCAGTAGCCTTAAATAACGCGGGTGTAATCGCGAGTTCATCTAGTAAATTATAAACCAGAGAATGCCCGCAGCGAGGCCTTCACAATGTATTTGAATTTCACCGAATCTGCCCGATCCCATGGGTATTTCGGCAAATCCAAATTCATGCCAAATTTCAGCTCCTAGCGCGGAATAATTTCGTGCTGCTAGCTTTAGCTGTGCGTTGTTTGTCAGTCAGTTTTCAATACCTAGAGAATATTAGCAACAAATACTTCAGTAACGAAGACAAAATTTCGTATATTGAAGACGTGACTTCGACTGATGATTAATATCCCTATTCTCCTCAACAGATCACAATCGATATGCAATATATTTTCACACCAACACTATCTAAAAACAATTCGCTCTAACCAGCTGTTCACAATACTAGCATTATTTTTTAATCACGCCCTACGCAGTGCTACTTTAATATATTTTACGTATAATAAAACAAAGTAATAACCATACATCATTTTCTCCCCTTTTTTTACACGCGCGAAGAAAATGCACGCGATTTTACTTGTTTCCTGTTTAAGGTCGTATCCACGTTACATGGGCAATTTACAAGATAATAATTTATTTATCAATCCGACGGAGTACAGTTTCAAGTATGTAACGACATGTGGAAAGAAAATTCCACGGGTTTCTAAGTGATGCAACGTGAGGTTGAGCAATGTTGCCACCTTTTAGGTTGTAGATAGTGGGGTTGTAGGGTCGTGGTAGATTTGGGTGATCCCGTCACTAAAACGAAGCGGAGGACACCGCGGTGGTTTTTATTGCGTAGGCCCAGTTTGTTTCGGGGTCAAGAGACCAAACTATTTTGAGCGATATAGAGCGACCTTCAAAGCAAGGGTTTTTGCCGCTATAGGAAATAAATATAAATGTGCATTTATAAAAACTAGTTTAATTCTTTGCGAGACGTCCCATCCTTATTCCAATTTTAAAGTACCATCTGTGTATCCAGGTTTAGTAGCAGTGACCCAGCACGGAATCTGGTAATGTGCCCTGTAACAGCAATAAGCGCGCTCCCTATTACGTGGGACCTCAAAATGTATAACATGGCGAAATGTGGGTGTAATATTACACCTCTGCCTACACCTACGGGAATATAGGCGTGAGTCAATTACGTCGACTGCAGACGGAGGTTGGAAAAAAAACCGATTTCCAAATAAGATTTTATTAAAATAATGAATTACAGAGAAATTTTCTAAGTCTAATTATTACTACTAAAAGAGATGTCTATTGGTCAATGTTAGAACCAAAAGTGCCATAGGTATTCCTATAATTAATTTACATTAACAACGGAAATTATTGCGAAATCTAACTAGAATGATCGACAATGACGTCTATGCTGAATCGGCGCCTCGTGTCTTCGTGCTGTTGCAATACGCAGTTAACGATGTCGCGTAGTCAGCAATCTGCCTATTACACCGTAGTGGTATAGTCAGCGATCCGCCTGCTACACCGTAGCGTAACACCTCCCCCCGTAGATCAGCAACTATTTGTCAGCAGCCGTTGAAAATGTTGCTGTGATGCTGCTGGGAATAATCTTCATTTCAAAGGGATGAATGCGACCTTCCGATTCCATTTCATGGGTTTGATGTTCTTCATTAGCTCTTGTAGGATTGGATGTCATCCCTGTCCTTTTCAGTTGACGCCGTTTCCATACGAGTACAATACTTAGTGCAGTTGCACCGAATAGTATTAGGTAGATAGGTATCGTAGTGTGATAGATACTCCAACTTTCAACCTGTGTAAGCTGCCATGAAGGTTTTCAAGGTTGACGGAGTTTAGCCTGATTGATGTTTCTTCTAAGTCAGATTGAGGTGAAGATGGTTGTAGAATTTTCAGAGCATTGCCTTTGATGCGGTTATCAGTATTAGTGACTGTAAACTTTGGAGTTCTTATGAAGCAATTGTGCGGTATTACAGCGAGATAACTACCATGGAGAATCCGGTATTGATCTTGGCCACAAGAGATTTGAACTTTTGTAGGCTTTGGGAAGCTGAGTGTGTAATGTAAATAGTAAAAATAGTAAATAGTAAAATATTTATTGACTCAATTTAAATACATTCACAAGTTACACATTGTATTTAGTTACAGCAATTTGATGTAATGCATTACACTATACGTGCTGGCACTGTTTTCCAAACTAGGCTGAAGCCTGTATTTTGTCTGTTTGTGTAATGTTTTTCGTCCAATTGTTCCAGCGCTTCCGAGGTTAAGACGATTGGTGTTAGTTTGCAGGAATCTACTTGCTGTTCTGTAATGAGCTGTTGGATGCAGTGCGGTGTAGTTCGTAGCCCATTGTTGCGTTTCTCCTCGCAGAGATACCATGAATCAAACTTCGGGCATTCAGCCTCCATGTACAAAGAAT
Source organism: Euclidia mi (assembly GCA_944739405.2). Classification (NCBI taxonomy): domain Eukaryota; kingdom Metazoa; phylum Arthropoda; class Insecta; order Lepidoptera; family Erebidae; genus Euclidia; species Euclidia mi. Next base: position 8,840,981 of record OX123181.2, on the reverse strand, counting down.
ATGTTCCATGAATTGCTATAAAGGGTAGACTGGGTATAAGGGCCAGGTTATCTTTGTTAGGTACACCGGATAATTTGTATAAGGTGAAAGTTTCGGGAGTGGCAATAGGAATTTTTATAACTATTACTATTTTCCTGTTGTTATAGTAAGAACCTAACTTTAAAATATTATAGTATTCTCTAAGCTCAACTTTTATAATCTGGTTGGCAGAATACAACGTTTTGATTTTATTTAACATTTCCTTAAGATTACCTAAACTTATCATAGAATGCATTGAGCTCGATGCTCGAATAAAGGCTAACATATATTCTATTTTATGGAACTCCTCAAAGAGAGTATCTATGTTATCATTTAAAATTAATAAGTACTGTGCCAACCGACAAAATCCCTTGTATAATTTGTTATAGTGTAAGTTAATGTGTTACTTAAACTTTTCTGATTTTCAACTATTTTATTTAATATTTCAGTATATTTAAACATCCATTGCTTACTTAAACATATGTGATCGTTAAATTCTGTCTCTAATTTATTATCGTTTTCCTCTAACATTCGTAGAGCTTTATCATATTTAATAGCGTCGGTATAATCTAGGTTGCCTGAAATGCTTTTGATTACAGAACCTAAACCATCAATGAGTCCACGCCTACTACGGCTTGGTTTAAAACTATCCAACAATGAAGACGTTTCATCTAGCTTATTTCTAAGATAACTCATGTGCGGTTCAAATACAGCTAAGGTTCTATTATTAACTTGAGGTTTAAATTCATCTAATTGAGATTTTACTAAGTCAATTTTAGTCTGAATATCGTCTAAATCAATGTCAAGCAGAAATGAATGGTAATGGGATATTAATTTTGTCCGTCCTAGCTTAAAAGGGAGAAGTCCTGGTCCGTCTTCCAATGAGTCAAGTAATACGTCCTCCGCGTAGGTTAGATGGATCAGTAGCATCAGAGGTATCCTGTAACAATGTTTGGTTGTTAGGTTTATTCTTAAGTCGTGATTTGGCAACGGGACCACGTTTCTTTTTAGTGTAAATGTGGATCGGTAGGTCTGCAAGAACAGTGTCCTGAGTATATCAAGTTGCGAGCTTTTGCCTGTTTGCCAAAGGATTTTTTAGGTTCATACTCCTTTTCAGGGTCGCAATCTTTATTCCGGTTCTCAATTAATGCTGTTCGATTATGTAAAGACGGTTCGTTAATAACTTCATATAATTTTATCATTTTCTGGCGATGGTCTTGTACGTATTGTTGAAGCAAATGGGATGATAAATCTATGTCTAAGGGGTCTCGTGGATCTGTGTGTCCAGTTATTACTTCGATAGGCCTACATTTAGTAAAACTATGTATTGTATTGTTATATGCCAATATAGCGTAACTCATCAAATTAACTACGGGTTCACTTGATTTTTCCAATTTTAAAATGCGTAGATGTTCTAATAAGGTTGACTGTAATCGTTCAACCATACCGTTATCGTTCGGTGTATGGGCTAGGGTCTTATGGTGATGGATCTTATGAACTCTAGTAAACTCTAAGAATAACTGATTTGAGAATTCAGGCCCATTGTCGGTGACTATTGATAAGGGGACACCGTGATGACTGCAAAATGTTAGAAAGGCTTGCACTACACTAACTGCAGTACCATCTCTAAGATGATACGCTTGGGCATACTTCGAGAATGCATCTATGATGGTAAGATATTTCTCGTTTTGAGCGGTGAATAAATCTAGATTTACTACACTAAATGGCTTGCTAGGTGGAGGAACAACACAGAATCTCTGTTTAACTGGGTTTCGGTCGTATTTAGCCTGTCCACAAATTGTACACTCATTTATGTATTTTACCGCGATGGTTCGTCTTTCCCTCGTGATACTTTTGAATGATTTCTTGCTGGCGTAGATATTCTTTAACGTTCTCTAATTCGGTTTTAGCTAAAATTAAATTCATTGCGGAACTTTTAAATGTACTCTGTATGATAGGTATGATTCTGTACATGGCTAAGGGTGGATGTATAATAAGGCCAGTTTTAACCTTGGGGTTCGCGTATTCCTTAATCGCGTTTATAACGTCTTCTTCTAGGTTAGAGTCTGATACTTGTATTGATGTACGAGTGTGAGTTTCGAAGGGTTTAGAGACTGTAGGACGCTTCTTTATGTCATTAACAACTGTGAGACATATCTGACGGCTAAATTTATTGAGAGGTTCATCTGTGATTGGTATTTCTAAAATAGGATTCTTTGCACTAGTGTGAGCTGTGAGTGTAGTGGAGTCAGTGACGGATGGGGCTTTTTGGGACGTGTTAACTACAACGGAACTTATCTCCTCGTTGTTAATTTCAACGCGAGATAGTGCGTCGGCATTTGTATTACTTTTACTTTGCTTGTATACGACTGTAAAATTATAGTCACTTAATTTTAATCGCCAACGTGTCAATCTTGAGTTAGGCTCCTTTAGATTCATAACCCATTGAAGAGGTTTATGATCTGTTACTATTTTAAATTTGCGTCCAAATAGGTAAGGCCGAAAATATTTGGTCGCCCATACTATAGCCAATAATTCTTTCTCTATTGTACTATAGTTCATTTCACTAGTATTAAGAGTTCTAGAGGCATATGCTATTAGCTTGTCCAATCCTATTGTCCCTTGAGATAATATAGCGCCTATTGCTACGTTCGATGCGTCAGTGGTGAGTATGAAATCTTTTGTGAAATCTGGATATTGCAGTATTGGGTCGTTGGTGAGTAATGTTTTACACTTAGAAAAACAATTAACGTAATTTGGATCATTCAATGAAATCTTTGAACCTTTTTTCAAGCATTGTGTCATGGGTTTTGTGATTTTAGCAAAGTCTGGTATGAATTTCCTATAATAACCTAAAAGAACTAAGAAGCGTTTTATTTCTGTTGCAGTTTCAGGAATCGGGAATTTTTGTATTGCAGCAATCTTATCAGGGTTTGGTTTTATTCCATCTTTACTTATTATATGTCCTAGGTATGGGGTCTCGAGTTTTAAAAATTCTGATTTATCCATCTGGATTTTAAAGTTGTGATGTGTTCTTGTAATGATGTGCTAAATACGATGATATCATCCAGGTAGACCAGTCATATGGTGTTCTGGAGGTCTTTAAGGACACTATCCATCACCCTTTGAAAGGTAGATGGAGAATTTTTAAGTCCCATTGGCATGCGCATAAATTCAAAATGTCCATGCTCTACGTTAAATGCCGTTTTGGAAATATCGCTGGGATTCATCTCGACTTGATAAAACCCGCTTGCAAGGTCAAGGGTGGTGAAATAATTACAGTTTCCAAGTTTATCTAACACGTCATTGATGTTCGGGATTGGATATTTATCATCTAAAGTTTTTTCGTTTAGTTTCCTAAAGTCTACGACAATGCGCCACTTAACCTTTCCTGATGCATCAGCTTTCTTGGGAACAACCCAGATGGGGCTGCTCCAAGCAGATTCTGAAGGGCGAATTATTCCTTGTTCTAGCATTTTGGCTATCTGGTCCCTAACTTCTTGCCTATGTACAAATGGATATCTATAAGTTTTGGTGTAAACTGGTATCTCATCTGTCGTGCGGATGCTGTGTTTTATTCTATTCGTAAAGGTAAGTGGTTCTCCTTCAATGTAAAATACGTCAGCATACTGGGATACTAATTTTTCTAAGTTAATACGCTCTTCGGGATTTAAATGATCCGTGCGCAGGCGAGATAGAACTTGTTTTACGCGAGACGGAGATATGGATTGCGTACGCGTGCACTCGATATTAAAGATTTCTGCACTAACAGGTTTGTCCATGGAGAAAATTATATCATTCGGCGTCGGGTTATAAATTTCTATATAAGCTCGGTTATTATGAACACTAGTTATACACTCATTAATACGGCAGTTTGATATAAATTGCTGGGGAACGAACGCATCACCGTCATGAAAGTTAACAGGAATTCTAACAATTTTAGATGAATTTGCAGGAATAATGTCTTCATAAAGATTACAGTTACGGGAGTTATACATAGCTATGGGATTCACTGCATTTTTCGTTACTAATTTATTGTTCTTTAAATCAATATTGGACTCCCATTTATTTAATAAATCAAGACCGATCAAACCATCAAAATATTCGTGAAATTTATAAATGTAAAAGGTTACGTCATTACGATCATTGATTTCCTGAAAACAAGGTAAGTTAATAGAGTAATCATTTCGTGTAGTAGCATGCACATTGGTAACCTCAAAGGGATCGTAATTTCAAGGTAAATGCGGATAATATGTTGCTACAGCTTCAGGGCTAATGAAAGATTGGTTTGCACCAGTATCTATAAGAAGTTTCAGTGGGGGATCTGATATTTGCACATAAGGTAAGTACCGCTGAGTTTGTAAATTAATTTCTATTTTAATTCGCTTAATTTCGGGCCTATCTGAAAATTTTTATCGTCACATTTCTGGGTAAGTAGTAGTCATGTGCTGTGTCATGTCATCGTTTTCACCCGTGTATCCAGTCTGGTCGTAATAGTCATAAGCATAGTTGTCAGGGTAGGCTTCATAGTAAGGTTCGTAATAGTAACTACTGTCATAGCACTCATTGAAGTTCATCTCCCTAGGTTTGAGATAATTGGTTGGTGGTGGGTTTCCAAATTTAGACCAATCGTGCCCGCGTATTGGCATTGGTTTAGGAACGAAATGAGACACGCCGCTCATTGGCTTGGGTGTATCATTCGTATTATTAATTCTAGGTGGGGGCATTCTAAATGTATTATTCTGAGGGTTGGCATTAAAATCACTTTGAGGGTTGTAATTTGGTGGTCGCGCACTGAACATTTGGTGAGTGCGAGATGGACCTCGGTACTGTAAAGGTTGAGGTGACGAGTTAAAATTTGGTCTCCAAATTTGTGGAGGGCGAACTGGCATCATCATCATGTTATGGTTAGAACGTGAAGGCCCTGGCATGTTAAACGCGTATGATTTTTGGGGCGTTGAATTATTGAATGAAGCTGAGGGCGTATTAACTAATGGTTTAAAAGAATGAGCTGAATGTTTCTTTTCAGATACGTTAAAGGTTTCATTCCGTTGTTGGAGATATAAAGTATTAACCTCTTCCTGTACATATTCTAGCGCCTTTTCTATAGTATCTGGGCGCATGCACCTAATGCGTGAACCTAACGGGTCCTTAAGTCCGCGTACGTATGCTTGTAGGGTCAGTTTTTTATAAAGGTCACGTTTAAAGTCGATAGTCGTTTGTACTGTCTCATGTAAGGTCACATAGGTCATAATAGTGCTAAACAAATTCTGGCACTTCTCATAATATTCCCGAGGCGAATTTAAACCCTGTGTTAACAATGCCAAATCATTATAAAGTGAGGTTTCATCGCGCTGATCTGCAAAATTATTGACCAGAGCACTACGTATACCGCTCCAATTTTCCGGGATTCCATTTGAGTTAATTAATCGCGCCGCGGGACCAGTGATTTTATTTAAGATTCCGTTAATCAAAGTTAAATTTATAAGTTCGTAACCAGGCAATGTATTAACATACTGTATGACCAATTGATCGCAAAGCTTAATAAATCTTGTTAAGACATTCGGGTTCCCGTCAAATTCCGGGACAATGCGTAAAGCCTTGTAGATTTCATCTATTGAAGGCGTTGTAGGTACTGCCATTTCCTCAGAAAAAGATAAATCCGAATCACTAATATCTCTATGTAAATCTAATTGACCTAATCTAGGATTTCTTAACCTAGGATTCCGCGATTGCCTGGGATGGAAAATCTTGGAAAATTTAGGATACACGTAAAAATAAGGAAAGCAACTCAAGAACTATTCTAGAGTACTTACATATGCATCTTAGAATGGTCTCTCTGCGGTATCGATGTCTGGATACACCTCGTCTGTAGCTCGTTCGTAGATTCAGGATACTCGGGTCGCTGCTTGAAAGCCGCTCGGGCGACACGCGAACACGGATATCGATGTGAGATGTCCCTAAGATTCGCGAACCGGCCCGCGAGTATCCTACCGACTGCGCCAATTACGTCGACTGCAGACGGAGGTTGGAAAAAAAACCGATTTCCAAATAAGATTTTATTAAAATAATGAATTACAGAGAAATTTTCTAAGTCTAATTATTACTACTAAAAGAGATGTCTATTGGTCAATGTTAGAACCAAAAGTGCCATAGGTATTCCTATAATTAATTTACATTATCAACGGAAATGATTGCGAAATCTAACTAGAATGATCGACAATGACGTCTATGCTGAATCGGCGCCTCGTGTCTTCGTGCTGTTGCAATACGCAGTTAACGATGTCGCGTAGTCAGCAATCTGCCTATTACACCGTAGTGGTATAGTCAGCGATCCGCCTGCTACACCGTAGCGTAACAAGTCTATAAAAAGTCTATAATTATAAACACGTTAAACTCAAAAACTGCCAAACGGATTTCTGTACTGTTTTCACCAATCGATAGGGTAGTTCCTGAGAAAGGCTTACGTGTATCTTTTGTTAAGCAAAATCTAGTTGTTCTATATAAGCGAGTAAACAAAACCGAACGCTTTAAATTGCGCTCTGTGTTTGGCAAATCTGTGAAGATTGTTAATTATTTTACTACTTTAGCCGACTTACGGATGATTTAATCCTTTGAAATGGGTACGATTTCGTTGCTTACGTAGGCCTAAACACACAGCTCGGGAATGTGGTTGATCTTAAATGTTACTGTATATATATGTGTTCGAAATAAGATGGTCGAGATGGCTTAGTTATGTAGGCGTATGTTACTTGTGATAAATCCGACGGAGTACAGTTACGATTTACACCAAGCCACCGACAATGTAGTTGCTGTGACCACAGACTGAGCTGGTGTCATTTGATCTCAGTACCATCGACTCGAGAAGAAGAAGAAGACTTGTGATAATCGTGATAATTTTTTATAAGATAAAGATATTTTTGAAGAGAGATTAAATAAAAATGTTATAAAAATCGGATTAAAAAAAGAAACAAAAATGTATCATTTTCGCTCGTATCTCGCTGCATATACGCAGTACTGATTAGTAAATAACCTAGCAGTTCACCAGCCTTAGCAAAAACGTGTTAGAGGTAGTAAACTTAATTATGCAGATACTGTGATTGGTCCATGTATATTGAATAGAACAGAGAAAGTTATTCAGCGAGTACAGAACGCCTGTGCTCGGTTCTGTTATAATATCCCACCTCGTACACATGTCACTCCATTCCTGAATAGTGGGAACCTCATGAAGATGACTGCTCGCAGGCATCTTCATCTGGCAACTCTACTGTTTGGTATTGTTCTATACAAAACACCGGCATACCTGTACAGAAAGTTGACATGGTCTCGTGATATTAATCAGTACAGTACGCGAGCGGCATCACATCTTTTGGTCGCAGTGCGGCACAGAACCACTGCTTTCAGAGGTAGTTTCAGATACGCCACCACCCATTGTTGGAATGACCTTCCGCCCCCCATGCGCAACCTGAAAACATTACACGCATTCCGCAATAAGTTTAAGTCATTTCTAATGAACAAACAAAAGACAATGTTATGAATGTACATACCTTTTAGAATAAGTAAGTACGGCAACATCACTTACGTGTCTACTGACGAAACGTATTGTAATAACAGTGATATTATAATGTGTATAAACTGTTATTATTTATTTGCGTATGCGCAGTGACTTTATTATATTAATAACTGCGCGCCAGACTCTGGTAGACGACGCTTGGTTGACATGACAATTGACATATACTATATAATACTTACAATAAAATCAAACAACCAAATACTGGTAAATTACTATAAAAAATATGAAAAAGTATTAAAAAAGACAGTTACTACATCAAAAAAACTACATTACAAAAACAAAATCATGAAATCAAACAACAAAATAAAAACTATGCTGAGTGTTATAAACGAACGGACGAACAAAAAACAAAAAAAAGAGAAAAATAATATAAAACTAGAAATCAACAGTAGCGTCGTAACCAATCCCACACAAATTGCCAACTACTTCAATAATTTCTTTGCTTCAATTGGTGAAAGCTCGACTATCACATCAAACAAAGAACCAAAAAGCGCTCCCCTAAGCCAATTTATAGAAAATACTATGTTTCTCACTCCAATTGAAGGGTACGAAGTCCTTGAAATATTAAAAAACCTAAAAAACAAGCGCAGTTATGGCATAGATGAACTACCACCTGCCTTATTCAAATTTTGTGCTGACGAGCTTACTTTACCCCTTTATCTTCTAATCAATCAATCTTTTGAAGAAGGAACCTTCCCCAACAAATTAAAACAGGCAATCATTAAACCAATACACAAAAAGAATACAAAAACAGACCCAAACAATTATCGTCCAATAGCACTCTTACCTACCGCATCAAAGATCTTTGAAAAAGCTATGAGCAACAAAATCTATTCGTTTTGTGAAAAATATAATATATTTAATGCATCTCAAAACGGTTTTCGCAGAAACAAATCCACAACACTCGCTATTTACAAATTCATACAAGAAGCCCTTAACATTCTCAATAATAAACAGTATGCAGTTGGTATATTACTTGATATGACCAAAGCGTATGACAAAGTGCAATTTAAAATATTATTAAATAAACTATACAAAATAGGGATACGCGGGAACGCTCATAAATGGCTCACTTCATACTTAACTGACAGGCAACAATTAGTCGAAATAGAGTATTTTAATGAAATATCAAACGAAATAGAAACAATTCACTCCTTCAACAGAGAAATTCATGCATCAATCCCCTAGGGCAGTGTGATAGGATGCTTACTATTCCTCATTTACATCAATGACCTACCAAAATTTATAGAAGGGCCTTGTGTTATGTTTGCAGATGATATCTCTTTGCTTATGTCATGCAAAAACGATTTAAATTTAAATAAAAAAATACACTCAATTCTCACTAAAACAACAGACTGGATGACAGACCATAACTTAGAAATTAATTACCAAAAAACGAAAATATTATTACCTTTTTATCCACATCAAAAGACACCACTAAACATCAATTTCAGTTTCTAGGGCCTCCAATTAGAAACTGTCAATGAATTTGATTTGCTTGGAGTAACAATAGATACCCATATCAATTGGAAGCAACATATAAGAAAAGTGAGAGCAAAGCTTTCAAAATTTTCATATGCCTTGCGCGAGGTAAAAAAGACCACAGACTTACCTACTGCACTTGCTACATATTACGCATATGCTCATTCTTTTCTGAGCTATGGCATAATCCTTTGGGGAAACAGTACAGAAGCACCCACTATATTTACTTTACAAAAAAAACTAATAAGGATAATCTATAACTTAAATGAAACAGATTCTTGCAAACCCTACTTCCAAGACCACAACATTTTAACTTTGCCAAGTATTTATATTTTAGAAATTTGTAAATTCGTTAAGAGATATCCGGAACACTATAGTACAAGAGAAAATATTCAAACAAATTTTATACTCAGACATAGAAATAGATTGAACCTACCAACTTACGACGTTATGTCCATAAAAATATACAACAAACTACCGCAATCTATCAAAAACGAAGAAAAATTTCATTTATTTACTAGAAAATTAAAATAATTTCTGGTACAAAAAAGTTATTATAGTTTAAAAGAGTACATAGATGAAAAAAATTAAAGTTAAAACATAAAGCTATCTTATATACCATAAAAACGCATAATAATAAAATAATTTACATATTGACACCACAATATACATAAAATACATTTATAATTAAATAATTTACCTACCTATTTATAAAATTTAATTTGAAAAATAAAAATTTTTTTTTTGCTGCAATAATATTTTACTACAAAAATAATACTCTATTATCAAATAATAATGGATTTATAGATACTTCATACAAGACATACACTAAATTCATTTTATAATTTCATTAATAAGTAATGTAATGTTGTAATAAAGAATAATATGAGAATTGGTTACTACATATATAAGCACCTAATTTATAGTAATATTAAATATAATAAATAATAAATATGTTACAATATTCAGAACTTTTATATTCTATTAAAATTGTAATATGTTGATAATGTTCTGTATGTAATAGATATTGTAATGTAAAGTAAGTATAATTTGCATACATTATATTTACTAAAATAATCTAGCTTCCTCTCTCCTAGTAAAACCTACTATGCTGTGCCCGACAGGGTCCATAATTGTAACAAATATATTTTAAGTACCTACCACCTAAGCAAACATTGTGGAAAGCATTAAATATATTGAGTATTGAGTATTGACATTGATGACAGATGGAATCTTTGGCCTACGGTGAAACGTCAGTCTGTCAAGAACAAGAAGCGTTCGGAAACACACTACTCGTTGCTATTTTTATTTTAATGTAACTGAGGCATGCATTGTGTATTGTATAATTATAATAACATATATATAAAACCTATTAATAATTTGAACACTATAATACGTATATATTTGTGTATATAATTGTGTGTATATATATAATATTTTTTCGTTATTTTATTTTTATTTCTTTTATTTATAGGTAAATTTAATGTAGTAAAATTATAATTGCATATAGGCCTGCGAGAATACCAGCGTTGTAGTTATACAACTGCAACAATAGCTGACGCAGTTGCCTAATTTGTTCTTCACATACCGCCTTCTGTTAATCTTAGTAAGAAAATATAATTATGTATGTAATGTTTTGGAGAAACAAATAAAATATTTTTTGTTTTTTGTTTTGTTTTGTATATAACTTTTTCATAGTAATTGAAAGAAAGTAATACATCGAAAAGATTTAACACGTAACCTTTATGACCATGTACCTTAGCAAGGCTTTAAAAGTGTAAACATATGAGTATCTTAACAGAATACCAAGCAAACCCTACAGCATACAATAAAGAAAAATGTGTTACAATCAGAAACCACAGTAATAAGGTGTGTAGGAATGCACACCAGCATATTCATAACTCCGTACAAAACGGTAATCCAGCGAAAGTCTTGAAATTTCTTAGATCACTAGGAGTTGGAAAACAGCGGCAAAATATGTTTTTACGAATAACATAGATATTAATCAGCTCAACCTGCACTTTTCTGCTTCGTCTGATTTAGATTAGACAACTAATACAAACACTTTACATTATCTTTCATCACTTCCAACTACTGATTATACTCCATTTGTTTTTAGTCAATTCACTGCATGTAATGTTAAGAAGAGCATTTCATCCATAACATCCAACGCTGTTGGTAGTGATGGTATCGCTCTTAATATGATCCTTCCTATCCTTGACGAAATCCTACCTACTATTTCCCACATCCTAAATTTTTTAATTTCCAACAGTGCCTTTTCCACAACATGGAAAAACGCCCAAGTCGTCCCCTTACCCAAGAAACCTAATCCTGTAACCTTTGCTGAATATCGACCCATATCCATATTACCTTTCCTATCTAAAGTCCTTGAACGCCTTATCCATAACCTGCTCAACTCATTCCTATCTAGAAATAATCTCTTTAATCCTTTCCAATCCGGTTTCTTTCCAATCCGGGATGCAAGGGGGTACAGATACCACCTAAGTACCCCAAGCCAACCTCTACTGCTCGTGGCGCATCCTGCTGACTAACGGAAGAGGCTCTGGCGACCGACAAATGGCGGTATAACCATTCATAATGGCGTAGAAAAAAGAAATTAAGACCAGTGACGGGCAGCAGCGTCACCGGTGGCGAGGATCTACGTCCTGCGATCGCCAACACGCATGCCCAGCGTGGCGATTATGGGCACAACCTACTATGGCAAGCTACAATAAACCACGGCCCCTAGTTCCCGGTCGCCCCGCTATTCCTGACCACGGCGGCGGTCATGGTTACGGCGGGGTTGGGGGTGCGAAGAATCCCCGGGTTACGATAGGCCGCCACCCTGAGAAACTAAAGCTGACCCTGGCTACGTACAACGGACGGACGCTGCGACTTGATGAGCATCTTCTTCAGCTGGAGCAAGAACTGAAGTACATAAGATGGCACGTTTTAGGTCTGTGTGAAGTCCGAAGAGCGGGGCAGGACACCATAACCTTGGAGTCGGGCCATCTTCTGTACTTCAGAGAAGGAGACCAACTTTCCCAAGGTGGCGTCGGGTTTCTGGTCCATCGATCCTTAGCTGACAGCATTGTTGAAATGTCTAGTGTGTCAACAAGGGTTGCATACCTCGTATTGAAATTAACCAAGAGATACACCCTCAAGGTTATTCAGGTTTATGCACCGACTTCGGCACACTCGGACGAAGATGTAGAATTATTCTACGAGGATATCTCCAAGGCTCTTCACAACACCCCCAGAGCCCACTACAATGTTGTAATGGGGGACTTTAACGCCAAAGTGGGAGTACAGACCAGTGGCGAATCTTCAATAGGTCAATATGGTTACGGCAGCAGAAACGATAGAGGGCAAATTCTTGTCAACTTTCTCGAAAGAGAGGGGCTGTTTATGATGAACTCGTTTTTCAAAAAGCAGCCCCAAAGAAAGTGGACCTGGCGGAGCCCCGATAACAAAACCAAGAATGAGATTGATCTCATCCTGTCGGATAAGAGGCGCATGTTCAGGGATGTCACTGGTCGCAAGATTCAACACTGGAAGCGACCACCGACTTGTTCGGGGCACCCTGAACATTGACTACAAGCGCGAAAGAGTCCGCATGATGAAGTCCAGGCTCCAACCAAACCAGCTGCAAATTGCCACAGGCTCCAAAAAATTCCAATTAAACCTGGAAAACAGATTCGCCATCTTAGAAACCACCGACTGCGTTGACCAGAAGCTCGACCAAGTGGTGAGCACGCTAAGAGAAGAGGGCGAAAAATTCTGTAAAATGAAGCGTTCTGGTAAGGGGTCAAAGCTTTCGAGAGAGACTCTGGAGCTTATGAGGAAGCGCCGTCAAAATCCCCCGTCAGCCTTATCAGAACAACGGGCTCTTAATAAAAATATAAATAAGCTGGTACGACGCGACCTTCGAGCTTTTAACACGCTTTTAATTGAAAAAGCAATTGAGCAGAACCGGGGATCGAAAGTGTTCGTCCAGCAGCTCGGGAGGAGCCACCTGACAAGACTGACTGCACAAACGGGAACAGTGATTACATCTAAGCCAGAGATTCTCTCGGAAGTTAGACATTTTTACAGTAAGCTGTACGCTTCTCAAGAAGCACGACCCGAAACTCTGAGAGATGAGCCCAGAGCCACCCTTACACGGTACTTTACAGATGACTTGCCCGAAATTAGCATGGATGAGATCGTGATGGCCCTAAAACAGCTTAAAAATGGAAAAGCCCCGGGTGAGGACGGAATCACCACTGAACTCCTGAAGGCTGGAGGAACCCCTGTGTTAAAAAAGCTTCAGGAACTTTTTAATATCGTCCTCTTCACTGGGAGAACTCCAAATGCATGGCACAGAAGCGTGGTCGTTTTGTTTTTCAAGAAAGGTGACAAAACCTTGTTGAAAAACTACCGGCCCATATCGCTTCTGAGTCATGTATATAAGCTTTTTTCAAGGGTCATCACGAACCGTCTTGCGCGAAGACTCGACGATTTCCAACCACCTGAGCAGGCCGGGTTTCGAAGTGGATACGGGACCATAGACCACTTGTACACAGTGCGGCAGATAATTGAGAAGACGGAGGAGTACAATAGGCCCCTGTGTCTAGCATTTGTGGATTATGAGAAGGCCTTTGACACTATTGAAACCTGGTCTGTTCTGGATTCCTTGCAACGATGCCAAGTCGACTGGCGATACATCGAAGTGATGAGATGCCTGTATGAATCCGCAACAATGACCGTCGTAGTACAGAATCAGCATACTGAACATATCCACCTGCGTCGCGGGGTAAGACAGGGTGATGTTATATCACCAAAACTGTTTACAAACGCACTGGAGGATATGTTCAGGCGGCTGGACTGGAAAGATCACGGCATCAATATAAACGGCAAACGCATCTCTCACCTACGATTCGCAGACGACATTGTTATCATGGCTGAAACGTTGCAAGAATTAAAACAGATGCTGAACAGTTTGGCTGCCTCGTCTCAGCGGATTGGTCTCCGGATGAACTCTGACAAGACAAAAATTATGATCAACAAGCATGTCGATCCGGAACCAGTCGACGTAAATGGAGTCTCCATCGAGGTTGTTTCCGAATACACATACCTAGGACAGATCATACAATTAGGTAGAAACAACTTCGATAAGGAAGTCAAGAGGCGGATACAGCTGGGCTGGGCAGCATTTGGGAAACTTCGTCGGGTCTTCTCGTCGCCCATACCACAAAGTTTGAAAACAAAAGTCTTCAATCAGTGCGTTCTACCCGTAATGACCTACGGGGCTGAGACGTGGCCACTCACGGTACGGCTTGTCCACCAATTCAAGGTTGCTCAGCGAGCTATGGAAAGAGCTATGCTCGGAGTTTCTCTTAGGGATCGAATCCGGAACGAAATCATTCGGCAGAGAACTAAAGTAACCGACATAGCTCAGCGAATAAGTAAGCTGAAGTGGCAGTGGGCAGGTCATATATGCCGCAGAACCGATGAACGCTGGAGCGGTCAGGTTCTTGAGTGGCGACCGCGTCTCGGCAAACGTAGTGTAGGGCGTCCTGTAGCTAGATGGGGCGATGATATTCGAAAGGCAGCGGGCAGGGATTGGAAGAGGAAAGCTGAAGACCGAGCTCATTGGCGCGCCGTAGGAGAGGCCTACGTCCAGCAGTGGACTGATATAGGCTGATGATGATGATGAATCCGGTTTCCGTCCTGGTCACAGTACCACTACCACCTTAATCAATATTACGGACGATATCAGGGCAGGCATGGAGGATGGTAATCTCACAGTTCTCTGTCTACTGGATTTCAGCAACGCTTTCAACACTGTTGACTTTGACATTCTCCTTGCCATGATGTGCTCTCTTTACATATCTCCATCAGTGGTCGACTGGTTTCGCAGTTACCTGTTTGGCCGCCGACAACGAGTCCGCCTGGATGATAATTACTCTTCCTGGTGTGACAACTCTGCCGGCGTACCGCAGGGTGGCGATTTATCTCCTTTGCTCTTCTCAATTTTTATAAATACTATTTCTAATCATATATCTTCTTCCTACCACCTTTACGCTGATGATATGCAAATTTACATCCATGCTAATCCAGAAAACTTATCGCAAGGCATTACCATAATTAACAATGACCTGGACCACATCAGTGATTGGACGAAAAGATTTGGACTCAAGGTTAATCCTACGAAGACTCAGATGCTAGTAGTAGGCAGTTTAAGGATGATTTCCAAGGTCGACTAGTCGATGCTTCCCTTCGTATTTTTTGACGGCATTTTAGTTCCTATCAGTGACAACGTAAAGAACTTGGGGATATATATCGACAAAACGCTCTCTTGGAATTTTCAGCTGCAAAATACCAGTCGCAAACTCTTTGGTGCTGCAGCATCATTAAGATGATTATGAAATTTCCTTCCAATTGCCATTAAAATTGAGCTTACGCAATCTATTCTTCTGCCTATTCTTGACTATGCCGATGCCAGCTATCTAGATAACAATGAGGACCAGCTAGACAAGCTTGAACGTCACCAAAATTTTTGTATAAGGTTCATATTTGGCTTACGCAAATATTGGTCATATTTGCTTAAGCTTTCTGATTTTCGAAACAAGCTCAAATGGCTGCCCATCTGCCTTCGCCGGAATACACATATCCTTTGTCTTTTGTATAACATTCTATTTAATCCTTCATCTCCCCCATATCTTAAGAAACGTTTCGCATTTCTGCATGATACACATTTTAGGAACTTGAGATCATCAGCAAATTTAAAGTTATCGGTACCTGTCCATTCTACAGTGTTTTTTGACAAATTTTTCACTGTCTTAGCTGCATGTTTGTTAAATGCACTACTCGAAACAATAAAACATGCTAAGTCACTGTCAATATTTAAAAATCTTGTCAGGAAGCACTACTTGTCACTATAAAGATTTGTTTAGTCCAGCTATAATATCCGAATAATAGGTATGTATTATGATATTAGATTATATATGAATATATATGTATACTATATGTGTATTTATTAGTATAATATTTATAGTATGTATATACGTTATGTACCTATGTATGTATTATTTCTTTATTATAAGATTATCTAATGTATTATTGTCTATGTAGAATTTTTTTATTCCATGAGTTACTATTAAGTTCACCCGCATGCTACCTGTTCTTTTTTGTTCAACTATTTTTCCATTCACGGTTGTCTGGAAGAAATCACAACTTGTGATAAGACCGCCATTGTTCACTAGTTCTAAGAATGTTTCTGTATACTGTTATTCCATTTCTTTCTGGTGTACAATAAAGTATGTTGATTCATTCATTCACTCATTTATTCAGTATCAGAAGTAAAAAGTCAAAATTAGAACCAAATCACTAACGTAGCAAAAATAATTGTAACATCAGATTCTGAATCGATTTCTTATTCCTAGCTTAAACTGTTACCAACCTACATTCTGCAAATTTTCTACCTGATTCCGTTTAACCGACAAAATTCAACAAACCGGTCAGCAAATAATAAATAAGGGGTTTTACTCTAAATTGCCAACGAAGTGTCGATAAATCCTTTCTAAAAATATTGTTACAATAAGACACTGTCAACTTACAGTAGTTGGCAGTCTAACTGCAATTCTGGCACTCTTTGCAGCATCACAGACAGATAAATCTCTACTTGGCATTATATATCACTCGGAGACGATAGCCAAACCATATTGATATCACTATTATGAAGTGTTTTGTAATGGTTACTAATATAAAATTAATTTGACTTGTGATAAAGTTTTACGAAATGTTTTCGTCTCTTTTTATACACTAAAGGTAAGTGCATTAAATGATGATAGCAATCACGGCTTAGGTTATCATTAATTTGTCGATATCTCTACAAAGCTAGTCTTTGCATTACTTTTCTATATAACTTCAAACTTTAATTTAAATCCGTTTAGTAGTTTTGACTTGAAAGAGTTACAAACAACCATCCATCGTAAGAAACTTTTAAGAGTAGTAAAATATGATTATATTGGCGGGACGAGTCTTAACCGCATATAATTATTTGACACTTGGCTTGGGCATAGAACTCAGATTCACCTAGAACCGCAGACCTTAAGAAATTCGTGTACCGACTCCTGAAATATGCTTCTATGTATAAATCTGAGTTGTTTGGCTTGGGTTACACCTGCCGTGATTGCTGCGTAACCGACACTGTTACATAAATATGACTTTGTGTACAAATTACAAAATGCTGATTATGCAAAAGTAAAATAAAATACATCAAACGAAATAAGCAAATCACAAAAGAAAATGCAGGCACGTAACATTAATATTATATGTCCCACGGCTGCAGCAATTGGACTACAATTCAGCTTTCACAAGATCACAAAGAGCGGGCGCTGGATTGCAACTGGAAGCTGTCATAATGACGTAAGCCAATAATACAATATACATCGCCATTCATTCGTAGGTATATTTTCTTTTTTTGGAAACGGAAATAAAAATGCAGAATATGTGTGGTAAAATAAAAATCTGCCTCCCAAAGCAGGAACCTATAATTTTTGACACGCTTTTTTATGTCGATCTGTAACTATACTATAACAACTAACAAGCTTTCGAGTTACTGTGTTGTCATGAAACTTGACAAAATTACATTTAGATTAGGTGATAATATTATAATATGGTGAGCTGGTCTGATTATAGAGATCGAAGTTCAGAGCCGTAATCTTGAAATGTAGCGCGCATGGCGAGACTTGGCTTGCCTTTCGTAACAGATCGGCAAAGTTAAGCAACGCTTGCACAGGTCACCACTTGGATGGGTGACCGTGTGTGGCATTTACATCTGAGCGCTACCGTGCTAAGAGGGCACGTAAAGCTGTCGGTCCCGGTTCTTGTCTAAGGATAAGGATCGTTAGGCCATGTCGGAGGCCTTCGGGCGGCCTGAAAACTCCGACACCAGAGTTGGCCACAAGCTTACACGAACAAACAAAAAATCTTTAAATGGGTACTCGTAAACCTACCGAGTAAGGCTTTATTATCATTTTAGCTAGCTCTGTTTATTTAAAACAATAATCTGTTCATAAAATGCCGAAAACCGTGTTTTTTTATTGTTTTAATTTATTACCCAATTTTTTTATGCAGATAAAAACTCACGAAAAGTCTTCTAGAACAGTAATAATGTTCTTCATGACCCTCATCTCAAATATCCATCCTGCAAATACATCATATTGAACAATGAATACAAAAACGTTTTTGTTTAACAAAATATTCGTACAAGAATGTGTTACAGCCATTTGTAAACGGCGAACACATAGGCGAATGAAATCCATTGGTTTTAATTGTGGGCAATGAATTATGTACATTGTGTTTTACTTACAATGAATACAATTTAATAATTACAGAATTGCTCAACTTAAAGCTCGGCGTAATGCGTAGGGCTTAGTATCTTTTAGTTTTACCTGTCTTAACAAAAGACAGGGAATGTTTTTCGAGTGTATAATATATGTTATTGTGTAGCCGAGATGGCTATATGTAAAGGTATAAGCGTTTTATTAATGTGTAGGTATATTACATAGTTATGTGCATGTGAGAGTGTCATTTGAATTGTGTGTGATGGATGGAGGTTTGTTACTCATTCACGCAAAAAATACAGCACAGATATTGATGCAACTTTCTAACAACATAGGTTATACATCACAGAATAGCATATAGGCTACTGTTAGTAGCAATAATTGACACTCACGCTAGCGGAACAGCGGTTAAAAACTAGTAATTTCTAAAGCCATATTTCAAATCTATTATTATGATACGGGATGTTAAAAGTAGTTCGGTCGAGTAAACGGTAGTGGCCTATAAATTAGTTTAATCGAACGTCCTAAAATAACATAGAAAGAGCAATGGAAAACTATTCGCTTCCAATTAAAATGGCTGCCTGACCGGTCAATATGTCTGTTCAACTTACTTACTGTCGTTCCTTGCTACTTTTTAGATATTTGAAAATAAACAAACATTTTTGAGGAAGTAATTATCATTAGAGAATAATTTAGTATCTCAATCACATGTTTTATAGATTTAGGAAAGACATAACTTTTTCATCACAAGTATAATATGACTTGTCCTGACTAACATACCAACCGCAGAGCTCCAAATACTGAAGGCAAGTGAGCTTTGGACAGCGGATTCCTTTTATAACGTAGGCACAATAAGGAAGGATTTTCTAAAATGGCAGCCAAAACAAAGGTTGCAAGTTGAGGACATGCGACGGCAACTGCTAGTTACTTATAGGTATGTATATAAACATAGAAATGGACTGACTACATCAGTACAGAAGAAAAACTTATCTAGCTATCTACAGATATATATCTATCCATGGAAATACAGAAGGAATGTATTCACCTCGACCATAAAGGTGATACCCACGTGTAAACTTGCTGGCCTGACCTTTGACCATTGTGGCTTAGGATAACACAAGGTTCGACTATGTGATACCAGATAAGTCTTAAAGCCAGCGTTAAGCGGACAAGGTGAGCAAGTCTTTGTATTAAGATACAAGCATACTATCTACGTATCAAGGCAGATCCCCTTTGGGAAAACGAACTGGCATGACCAAAATGAATGAAGTTTTGAGGTATGTATTTGGTTCGATATTGGATTCTATTTTTGTACGTAACTAGGTATTTTTTATATTATTTTTATGACGAAGAAACCTGGGGGGTGCATAGGGTTCCAACCAAGAACTTAGGATCCCAAGCCAACCTCACCTGCTAGTGGTGCACATGCCGATCAACGGACGAGGCTCTGGCAAAAAAATATCCCGATAAGCGGCAATAGGCTCGCCACCTATTACGTGGGATCAAAACACTGGCGAAAAGAGGGCGTTTATTATGACTCTGCCTACCCCTTCGGGGAAACAGGCGTGAGTCTATGTATGTATGTACGAAGAAACCTCCAAGCCCTCTCGTCGTGTCTCCTTCGAAGTGGAATGTTAAGAAGACATCATTACTAGATGGCCGCGATAAAAGTAATCCTATGTCCAAATTTTAAGTTTTTATCTTCTGTAACGTCCATTAATATGCTTTCTTTTTTTACTTCTATTCTTTAACATGACATAATATTAACCCTGTAACATGTTACATTATGTTACAGGCTAAATTAAAACAATATTTTAACTAACAGCTAACACACGACAAATTATAGGAATGATGCCTATTTCAAACAAGTCATTTACCGAATGGAATTAAGTATGTTGAGCGAAAAATCTGCAGGAAAGCTGTCCCACGTGGTTACTCTTGCATGTCATAAGTCTTAAACACTGCGTCCAACAGTGAACCTAAGCCATCTAGGGACTCAATTACATAAAAAAAATCATATAATTGGCCCCAGCTGTTTTAGTGTGAGCATCACGTAAACTTTTCATACTTTATTTTATTTCAGACAATATCGTTTCATCATAAAGATTTAGTTCTTTTATATTCATACTCTTCAACATTCTTTAAAATCCTTGTTAAGCAACATTCAAAAACTTATTCGCGCTGTTCACCGCTTATTTAGCGGCCATATCCTGTGGTCTTCAGTCGTTCCAGCCGATGGCTCCCATGACAGAGGTCTCAGAATTACTACGTACTTATCGTAACTAACACAAAATTGAGTTTAGGGTCTGACTTAGGGTCTGGCCAGCTTCGGTTATGGAACATCGCCAACTTGATAAAATGTTTTATCAAGCCCTCTGTTACTATCCCTGTGTAATTAAACTGTTTCAATTTGAACTGAGCTTTTAAATGATGGGAGTGTTTGCTTAAACGTTCTGAATGATTAAATATTTTACTCATTTGTATGTTGTCGGTTACTTTAATTGCTGCTGTTTTAATCGGCTTTTTCTCATGTAGGGAACTTATACCTTCTGTTTTATTGTTAGGTACTCAGAAACACATTTGCGTTAAAAAATCATAAATGGTCCCTTTGTATTATATGTATAAGAATAAATATGACATGAATCATACTGTGCTTGTTTTAATTAAAAAAAACGTGTATTTTGTCTTGGTCTGGGTGTTTCTATATATAACATGTATGTATTTACAAAAAAGAAATATTATGTAAATGTATCCTTATCTACTTTAACTGCATCCGTGGTCCAGTGGATAGCGTATGCGACTGCTGATGAGAGGTTCCGGGTTTGATTCCCGGGTCAGGCAAAAGTGTTACTGGGTTATCCCGAATTCTCAGTAGCAGATTAGCACGGAGTCTGGTGATGTATTCGGTAACGGCAATGGGCTCGCCTCCTATTACGTGGGACCTAAACATTCATGGTGAAATGTGGGTGTAATATTACACCTCTGCCTACCCCTTCGGGGATACAGGCGTGAGTCTATAAAAAAATATGTCCATTATCTAGTACCCATAGTACAAGTTTTGCTTAGTTTGGGACTAGATGGTGATGTGTGTGTGGTAGAATATTAAAATATTGTTATTATTTTGTTAATTGAACATGACGCTTCAGAGCTCAAATTTTTATCGGTATTTTCTTATCCTCTCTTTTTCACACGTTAGGTTAGGTTACTGGCAATTAGCGGCTTTCTTATGAAAATTTTATTGTTATTTCATAAACACTGAATCAAAGAGAACAATCGTTGTTACTTATTAAAGTAAAAACAATAAATAAAGATCTTACCGTAGCAAGTTTGCTCAGCGTAAATATTTGACTTCTTGAATTGTAAGGCATTACGCTGGTATCAGACCAGCGTAATGCCTTACAATTAGACTTTAACAAAATTGACAAACAGAAGTCGAAAACAATTCGCGACAAATAAGTCCTTGAAGTTACTCCAATATTTTATTACAAATGTTAATTCTTCGGAGGGAAAGCGTAAACAGAAAATATTGCTATAAAGGTCTGTCAGAGAAATTAAAAAGTTTTAATTGAATATTAGCCAGCTGAGCGGTTATGGATCGTTGCCTTTTTCATCGGGTGCTGTGTGCTTACCGTTTTTATGTTAACCAGACTGGAGTTACATCAAAAGTAGTTATGTCTGCAAAAAAAGTTATTCAATTTCAAAGATCAAAGGTCATACTAAGCGGCTTTTGAAGTCTCTTTTGTTAGGTTTGCTACTGTAATTCTTTAAGTTTTTAATTCTCAACACTGCAATAAAACACAGTTCGTACACTTACATGGAAGCAGAGCTTTTTCCATTTATGAGTCTGCAAAATCATATTATGTCGATGTAAAGCATTATTTATTTATTTATTTATTTTATACTTTATTGTACACTTAAGTATATAAAACATTTTAAGGAATTATAAATGGAATACAGTACAATGGGCGGCCTTATCGCTAAAAGCGATTTCTACCAGGCAACCTTTTAGGCATTATTGCCAGATGTTTGAATACAATTTCCCTACAGTAGGTACATTTTCTGTATATTTGTTTTTAGAGTTTCGTAGTAAACAAAGGAATCCTTATAATTTCGCTAGTTTGTATGACACACCCTATAAAACAGAAATGGACGCCTGCGTTTTATCTCGGAGACTATTTTGTACTAAAGAACTGAAAGGCTAGGTCATGCGTTCTGATCAAACCGTGGTATTTGAAAATGACATGTTCGGTTATGAAAGCATTTAGTCAGCTAGTACTTGTACCTATAATTGCCTATTTTAGTATACTTACCCAACAGAAGGAAAATTATTCACATGCTAAATAAACATAAAATCCATAGCATACAAACATAATTAGATCGAATTTCAATAAATATTATTATGTAGGTAAATTCGATTTAACATTGAACACTATTATTGGCTTCCATATAATTGAACATTAGTATGACTATTCAAAACATCTATTAGTTTTACTATATCCCCTATTTATAAGACAATGGCATCTGGTATTCAAATATTACACACCATAACAAGGGATGTCTGTATTGTATGGGCCTCTGTACACGCGGCAATTTTAGTCTCTAAGCGCCTAGCACAAAACAAATTCATGGAATTTCATACATAGCGCGCTGCCCGTCAGTGCAGTTTTCTTTATGGCGGCGAATTTATCACTACATAGTTTAAAACGAAGTCTGTCTTCTGTCTGTCTGTCCCAGTGTACCTATGCTTGAATCTTAAAAACTACGCAACGGATTTTAATGCTGCATTTTTAATAGATAGAATGATTAAAGAGGAAGGTTTATACTCGTATGTATATTTGACGCGGGCGAAGCCGCTGGCGACGTCTAGTTAACAAAAATTTTAAAAGAGTACACCGAATAGAAACTCGCGTCTTGTGATTCAATACCATATATATGAGGCGTGCGTTTCTGAATAATCATAACGCTAAAGTAAGTATAAAACACCAGTTTCTGCCCTTGCCTTCTGAGAAAAGGTAGCCCACGTGTTATTTTGATATAATTATGTATGCATATACGCTAATATGACAGCAAAGTTTCAACAAATTTTGTTTCGTAGATTTTGTGTGAAAGAGTAACAAACATCTCATTATTATATCCATCCACACAAACTTTTGCGTTTACAATCATCATCATTATCAGCCTGTCATAGTCCACTGCTGGAAATAGGGCTCTCCTATCGCACGCCAATAAGCCTGAGTTTCCCGGTTTACACTGTTTACAATAGCAAAAGACTATTATGGAAGATTTAAGTAGCCTTGTGTACGTAGCGCCTAAGTGGTTACTATCTAGTCATCTTTTCGTGCAACTTAGCAAAATAAGGGGAAATCTTAACGGTCTCCATACGAAGGGTTAAGCTACCTCATTGATCGCAATATTTAATCTTAATCTTGATTCTGTATTGTTGGTACTAGGCCCTTTATACCCACACTTTCAATAGAAAGACATGATCAATATAATGCTGTATAACTGGATAACAAGATTTTACCTTGGGAGTTATAATATTTCAGTGTACGTAGGTACTATTGATAAAATGGATAATGATGTTTATTATTGAGTATTTTCGGTACAATCATTACAACGATAAGATTCTGTATTTGTTTAAAAATAGCCTTAGTTGGAAATAATATTATAGGTACAAAATGGCGCAAATTTTTCGCAGCTATGAATAAATGGTTATTGTGAAGTGAAATCGGTAACCTGACTAACCTGAATTAATGTATATAACCGTCGCGTCGTCTAACCGTGTCAATATTAGTGCAGTGAGAAAGTGAATTTCGTGAATAATTTATGTGTAATGTGGAAAAATGTTTCAAATGTTGTAAGAAAAAACAAAGTGACCTGCATTTATCAATTTTTTTCGACATGAAAAGGTTAACTTTTGAACCGTCCGTGACTCCTACGGTGGTGTCATGCAAACCTCTGTGATTGATCGCAAAAAAATGCAAAAAAGTTCCATTACTGAACATTGAATTCAATCAAACGGTTCCACAACACAGTGTCTCAAGTAGAAATCGAACCTACAACACTCGGTACGATGTGATGGCGATATCACCACAACGACCATGACTTTTCCAAGGTAAAACGCGAAATGTTTTACGACTACCGCCACTAAACAAAATTGGTAGTACCAATAAAAAAAATCAGACAAAATAGGCCCACCACGGTTGCAGTTGGCAGCTCAGCTGATTCACCAACATAGCAGTGTTAGCAGTCACCCTCGCCCGCGCTTTGTGGTCGCGCTGATACATGATGCCACTTCTGATGACGGCTGATTGCTTGATTCTGGGCCGGTATCAACACTTCACATCACAGTTTGTTATAAGTTCACACAAATCAAATCTAACAAAACTGACTTTATAACTATTTTGTATTCCTGAACACGAAACGAGTGACAGTTTCTAGGTACTTGTTGCCCGCCCGGAGTCTCCAAGAGAAGTGATAGTTGTCGTAGCTCCGTTGAACGTCAACCGTCATCCCCCCTCTTCAACTGTAGCGAACGTCACTAGACTCTGTCGAAGCGCGCCATCTTCGCACTTCCGTTTCGTAGTCAATCGACGTCCTGTACTGATGACCATTCAGATATATAATATGTTGTATAGCTTTTTTACTTTCAAAGAACACTAATGGCCCGTTACTAATGGACTACTTATAAACTACTTATCTTAAGCCATCCTTTCAATACAGATGAATATTGACATTAATTATTTTCTATTAGCAGACTGTAAGCACAACACAAAAGCATCTGTCTGTTTTCTTGTAATGTATATAACTATCTAGGTAAAAAAAAAACAGCGATAGCCTAGTGGAGAGACCGACAGACTGCTACGCAGAGACACACCAATAACTTTTCGGAGCTATGTGCGTATTAAATTTTTAATTATCGCTTGCTTAACGGTGAAGGAAAACATCGTGAGGAAATCTGCATGTCTGAGAGTTCTCCATAATGTTCTCGCAAGACATGTGAAGTCTACCAACCCGCACTTGGCCAGTGTGGTGTACTATGGCCTTAACCTTCTCCTAGTGAGAAGAAGCCCGTGCCCAGCAGTGGGACAGTTTACATATAGGGCTAGTCAAGCAAAACGTACCTTTCTAAAAATAACGTTTATTGTTATTCTAAGGAGGTTTAGTATCTATAAATAATTTCAACATTTTCCCATTACCAGTACTAAACAGAATATCTTAGAATTCCATGGTAACATAATCACTCACGTTTTACTATGTGGTCGCGTCAAAAATTACACCCACGCAACGATGTGCCTGGTTGTTGGCGATACACGTTGAATAAGGCCGGTGTTCACCCAATTTAAATTTGTAACCAACTGTTTAGTTCAATTTTCATGTTCACCATACCTTATACGTCAGTTAAAATGCTAAATCGGGCGGTAATTTTAACCGAGCCTCGCATCCATGTTTAACGCGTTTAAACGTTGGTTATCGCTGTCAATGTGACATTTTGTTTACTAGTTACATTTATTTGTCAACAGAACAATTTCATATCATAGAGGTATCATTACAGTACTACTGTAATGATACTTCTTTGTTTCATATAAAGACAAACGGATGTCCGTATTTAATTTTTTTTATGGATGGTGAATATAATCACCCAAAATATTTCTTTCGTTAAGGCTCAAATTGCTGGTACGGTTCCTATCAGCCATTTTTTTCTTTAAGGTTCCTTATGAAATCAGAAAGTAATCGTTTGATGTGCTCAACGATAACTTTTCACGTTTTAAAACCTCTTTTGAAATGGTTATGGCATTTCTACACAATAAACAATAACAATGACAAATGTCATAAAATTAATCCTGCCAAAAAATGTCGTGATACTCCTAAAAAGAAAAATAACGAAGAATACAACGTCTGAACTTGACTGCATTATAATATTATACGATTGTTTAAAAGAGTTGTACAAGTAAACGTCATTTGATGTTGTAATGGTACATTTTCATTTGGCAATGTTACATTTCTCACTCATTTCATTAAAAAACGTCCGGTTTTCTAATCGGCACCCAAACGGCACTGATGAACAGTAAAAAAACGATCTCTGTTTACCTTGATGTTTAACTTTAAACAGTTGTTTTTGCAATCGACCGTTATATCATTTATACCTCATTTTTATTTAAACGATCTTAGCGGTCTTGTTTGCACTTTTCAATGGCGAGGACCTGGTTTCGTATTGGAGGAAGGATTATTTATGACTAAACTTGTAGTAACCGCGCGGAATCTGTTAATTTGCCCCTTCGAATAAAAATGTAGACTGAAAAACGAAAATGAGTTGCGCACCTCGTAGCGAAAAATATGGATAGCCAAATGTTAATAACCGTATATAGCTTTGCATTCGGAGATTTAAAGTAAATACGTCGGTTGATGGAATTCTCATAACAAGACATTTTGCAAATAATATTGATCAATTTGGACTAAGGTCTACCGGCTACAGCGTAATGTATCGATCTGTCAAAGGGTCTATTTTGAGCATAACTCAATTATGAGCTTACGCTCTGTACGCCTAAGGTATCATAGGAAATGATCTTTCTTCTGTTAATCACATCTTTCAAATATAGATTACGAGTAAACTGTCAATGACTATAGTATTTCGTAATTCGAAAGCAGACACTTCTCAATTCTGTATTCTGCAAGGGAATATTCTGGATCCCAAGGTTTCTTCGCATTAAATAATGTCACCCCCTCAATAAGAAATCACATCCTAAAATAAGAAACCAACGATAATACAATAAATTTAGAACTTACCATTTATTATAGATTGGCATAATTGAATAGATATATGAGAAACTTTCATGAAATCAAACACGTACATAGTTGGACCTAGATTTATTTGAAACTTTTAAACACTCGCGTTGCATGTTTAAGAATATATATCTATACGGGAATTACAACGATTAACAAAACGATTCACATCTTGGCCAAAGGTTTAAACAAGCGAATACCGTACGAAAATATAATCAGCAGTGTTGAGGAGACGATTATCCGTAATAAAGTACCGCCCAGTGATGCCGATACCCTACGACAGGACGTCGCGGTGAAATTACGGAAGTCGAAGATACCTGCCAGTAATGTCACTATGGAAGAGCGTCAAGCACTGAAAAGGATTCGGGACAACCAGGATATTTTAGTGCTTAAGGCCGACAAGGGAAACGCCACTGTAGTGATGAATACGGCTGATTCTACGGACAAGGTATGAGAGTTGTTATGTGATAACAAGGTGATAACCGGTCTCATATAACCCCACGGCCAGAGTAACGCGCAGAATACGAGCACTGATACAAGACCACCAGGACCTGTTTACGGAAAATGAGTACAGCAAGTTATATGGTCCCAAGCCATACCAACCACCTAGGCTATATGGTCTGCCTAAGGTACATAAGCCCAACGTGCCACTGCGGCCTATCGTAAGCCAGATTTCCTCGCCTACTTACGACCTGGCGAAGCACGTTGCATCGGTATTGCAGCCATTAGTCGGTATGACACCGTCTTTCGTGAAGAACTCGCGTCATATCGTCCAGATCGTACAAAGTATCCGATTGGAACCGGAAGATGTAATGGTAAGCTTTGACGTTGAGTCGCTCTTTACCAATGTTCCAATAAGGGAATGTCTGGACGTAGTGAGGGACAGACTGAGTGACAACGATATGCCTCACAACTATATTGATCTACTAAACACTGCTTAGATGGCAACTACTTCCTCTTCCAAGGCCAATATTACCTCCAGATCGATGGTGTCGCAATGGGGAGTCCAGTAGCCCCAGTACTGGCTAATATCTGGATGGAACATTTTGAGGAAAAGGCGCTTAGCATCGGACCTAAGACCATCAGGCTTTGGAAAAGATACGTGGACGATATCTTTAGTATCGTAAAAGGAGGTAAGCAGGAAGTAGATCAATACGTGCAACACCTTAACTCCATTCATCCGAAGATGAGATTCACCTACGAAATGGAAACTGACAAATCATTGTCATTCTTGGATGTCAAAGTGACTGTGAGACCAGATGGGTCCTTAACACGCTGCGTATACCGGAGAGCTACACACACAGATAGATACCTGCAATCCGTTGTGACGTCACTAAAAAACAGAACACACGACCTCTGTGACCCTGAGCATTTGAAGTTAGAGCTAGACCATGTTCAGGAGGTACTTAGGAATAACGGATACCAGATACAACGTCGAATGACGCGGCCTATCAAGCGAGATAAACATCCGGCGGTAAATAGACAACCTACCTACATGCCCTAAATTAGAGGTGTTACGGATAAAATAGGAGCAAAGTTAAAAAACAACTCCATTCCGACCGTATTTACACCAGGGGCCAAAGTATACAACATGGTGGGCACACCAAAGGATGTTCTACCGCTACAAACTCCAGGTGTCTATAAAATCAACTGCAGCTGCGGAAACTCTTACATAGGGCAAACGAAGCGGACCATCGCTGAACGTATAAAGGAGCACATCGCAGCTGTAAAGAACCGTCAAACGAACAAATCGGCGATTGCGGAACATTTACTTCAATCGGGCACCAATCACTGGACTGAATTTCATCGACCCCAAGTCCTCTCCACGGAACGCCACTTTTACACAAGAGTTGTGCGTGAAGCGATCGAAATCAGAAAACATAAAAATTTCAATCGGGAGGCTTCAAATTGTCATCGGCGTGGAATCCAGTGATCCGGTTAACAACACCCTACTTTAATGCGCAGTCGGCAAATGTTCAATATACAGATACGGTTAGTGTGTTTTGCGCCGGCACTTCGAAAATCAACAACGCGGGGGTAGAAATAGAATCTTCTACCTCGCACTCGGAGACATGACATCACTACACCAGTCAGCTTGCGACCACGGGACGTGCAACCGTCTCGAAACGTCAAGCAAAAATAAGGTATGTAAATACCTAATCCTAGATCTATTTTATAGATTCTCTATGAGTTTAGGAAATTGGCAAATCAAGACGCTGTATTGAGATACATTTGGCTACGTCAGTACCGCTCATACAATACAAATGCAATCCCTAATCCCACATATAATTCGTTTCTTCAATATAAATTAATTCCTAGTGATCAATATTTTCCTTCCTGAAACCTTATTTTTTAAATGGAACTTCCATGAAACAAAAAGAAATCGTTTCATATTTCTACATGAAAAAATAGTTGCTATACCAAGCACCAATAGACTCAATGAAGTGAACGTAATACTGAACGTTACATTCACGAACGGATGAATATCCATTCATTCAATGGTTCAGTAAATCAGTTTCATATCAAGCGAAGTTACGGATAGGGAAGAGCACTGTTTGTATTAACTTTTACTCAGAAATGAAAATGTTTACTATGTATGTTATTTGATAACATCATTTCTTGAATGTTATGTTAAAATCAAGTTTATTCAAACCATAATATTCATACATACATACATAGAATCACGCCTGTTTCCCGGAGGGGTAGGTAGAGACGACGACGACGGAACGCCATTTGCAACGATCTTGACATACCTCTCTTGCTTCATTCACTCCCATCAAGTTTCTCATGCATGCTCTTCTGTTAAGGGTACTTCTGACCTGTCCTTTTTTTTAGGATGTCTCCAATCCGGTCAGAGAACGTCCGCCTAGGTCTTCCCCTTTGTCCTGTCCCATTCACACTTGCCTTATATATCTTCTTTATCAGTCTATCGTGATCCATCCTCCCCATGTGCCCAAACCATCTTAGCATGCCTTTCTCAATGCTTGTCACTACATCTTCTTTTACCCCACAAAACTCTCTTATCACACAATTCTTTACTCTGTCGGTCAAAGATACACCACACATACTTCTCAGTGCTCTCATTTCTACAGCATTTATTCTACTTTCAAATTTCTTCTGCCATACCCAACTTTCACTACCGTACATAAGGGGAGGCACTAAAACCCCTCTATGCACAGCCAAACGTGCCTTTTTGGACACGTTTTGGCTATTCATAAACGCCTTCAGAGCTCCATTCACTCTATTACCTGCACTAACTCTTCTTTCAATATCTTCTTCATTCTTACCATCTCTTGTAAACAACGTACCTAAGTACTCATTCACTTGCTCTTCTCGTTGTCCATCGATCAAAACATTACAAGCCGTAACGCATTCCTCCTTTTCAAAAACCATAACTTTCATTTTACTTACATTCACTTTCATTCCTTTCCTCTCTAACGCACCATACATGATTGTTACCATCTCCTGCAGTTCCTCTGCTGAAGACGCTAGTATTACCTGATCATCAGCATAAAGGAGGCATTTGACAAGTAACCCATTCCTCCTTAATCCGCAGTCACTATGTTTTAGACCTTGCAAACAACTGTCCATGAAGAGGTGAAATAGCCACGGTGACGCTACACATCCCTGTCTAACACTTGTCTCGATGGTAAACCAGTCAGTGTATGCCCCATTCTATTATTTATGAACATGGCAAAATGAAATCTACAATAAGAAACAGTTAAATATCCAGACATTTAACAAGCTTCGTGCTAGTCAGAATATTAAAACTGACAGTTTCAATATTCATAAAAGAGCGTTCGAGGGCGTCACGAACGAAAAATTTCAATATTGAAGTGATAAAAACTATAAAGAAAGTTGCACAGCTATCGTACCCGTGTCTTCTTAATTAATAGATTTATTTATTCGATGCTGCGAACTCTCTGAAGTAGGTATTTTCTTGTGCTGGATATTCTCAGTTTGTTTTTTATGAAGTTTTGTTTCAAAGGTACGGTAATGATCTGTTATGTAGTAAATCTGCTAAAGTTAAGATTTATTGGATAATAATACAGTTTCTCAAAGGACCTTTACAAAATATAGAAAAACCGTACAATATACCTGCATGCTACGCAATTGTAATTATGTATAATCATATAAATGCTAGATTCGACTTTACCTGGATTGGATATAGGCTAGCATATACTCGTGACTACAGCAATTATACTATACATAAACAAAAGCTGCACAAGTGTTAATTCCGAACAGGCTATTTATTTACAAAATGTGTTAGACTATTACACACATAATACTATGTTTATAGATTTGGTACCCATTTCAGGTAGCAATTATAGACTCCATAATGCTATTAAGGTAATTTAATCCTCCTATTCTGCAAACATAATTACAAACTTACACTACTGCACAATTTAGGCAGTCGCCGCAAAACGCTTCCCAAAGTCTATAACACGGCCATTTGCAGAACACCCTCATTAGTAGCAACCCGACACACACGGATTTCAAAACATAGCCAAGGTAACGCGACCAAATTGAAAAGCAATCCAACCCCAACTAATCATTCCTGAGCTTTCAAACATTATTTACTTCCAACTAATAAAATACCTATATGAATCCTCGTTTATTACTCCTATTTCAACCAGAGTCTCGAAACCTCATATGAAAGGATCCCAAGATATCTGCATGTACCAAGACTGCATCTCCATACTATGTAAATTTAGACCGTACTCAGCATGAATTCTGTGGCACCGCAAATAATGTTACACTTATTATGGACCCTAACGATTTTGTAATGAGACTTGAACTGCTTTGTGAAAGTCTAAGACTACCTTTCTTTCATAAAGTTACGAATGAGCGTATACAAATAATTATTGAGAGAGAAAATAACAACACTAATTTTAGCATCCAGTGATCAAGCACTTCATAGATATAGCGACTTTCGACCATTCATTGCATGTCATCTGTACCTTAAATAGCTGTTTTAGCGTACATTTTATTATGTTCCTAATAAATTGTATTTTGGGATATAGTTTCTCTCGTCGTATCTACCTTTGTTTTGTGTATCACGTGTTTTATTATTTTGACTGGTCTATTGAAATCGGTTTAACTTAGTCAAAACGCTAGTTTATGATTAATTATCTTGACTAGTTGGCCTTCGTCATTTTCGCGTCCAGCTGTCGAAAATATAAAAAACTCTTTTAGTCAATGATAGAAATATATTTTTCGCATCACCAAAAATAATTTTAGTTCATTATATAACTGGCTAAAATGAATGAGAAAAAGTGATCAAGAGGTATGGTATGTGGGAAAGACCTTTGTCTGAGATAGTGTTGCCCAAATGCAAGAACAAGACGAGACTTAGCCAGTCTTGGTCTTGGTCTTGCGCCAATACACCTGGTCTTGGTCTTGGTCTTGGTATTGCGCTCCCAGTCTTGGTCTTGGTCTTGGTCTTGCAGCAAGAGTCTTGCAAGTCTTGCAATTACCTATCAGTCTATTACTATTTATTAAAGTTTTTAAATCTTAGAAAAACGTATTAGAATTGGAACATTGTGAGCTTGAATTAACACAGCCATAGTAAAGATCAAGCAGATTAATAAATAACTGAAGATTTGATAAGAAATTCGAAAAATCAACTGACCTTTATGTCGTTTTCCATGGAAGTAACTGTTTCTTAATAAACATTTATGATTTATAAGCTTACATTTGCTAAAACATGTAAAAAAAACAAATTAATTACAATAACTTGACTGTATTTTAAAGAACAATATCTGTCTAGAAAGAGATTGAACCCTCAACTTATATGAAATTTAATAAAAGAGTTTTACGATTTATCATTTATTTCAATAAAAAATAAAATACAACACAAATCAAACATAACAGTACACAACAGCTTTATCATTAGGTTATGTTACTTTATATCAATTCTTTTGACCAAGAATTAATACAAAGTAACCATCTGGCTGACTCATCACTTAACCTATTTCTATGTTTTCTAATTACTAATGATGCTTTAGAAAATAATCTCTCAGCAGGTACTGAAGTTGCAGGTATTGAGAGAAAATCACGGGCCATCTTCGATAAAGTCGGATACTCTGTCTCATGCGTCCTCCACCAATCTAAAATGTCTTCCGAGCTGGCAGTTCTTGGTTTTCTCAGGTACTCATCCAACTCGTCTATCACTAAGCCTTGAAGACAAGATCCAGATGACGTCGAGGGACATTCATAGAGTTTATCAAAGTCTATTACGTCTTCATCTTCATCACATACTTTATTTTCTTTTTTTGGTAATTCCAGAGATTTGTTCAGTGAGTGTAGACTTTTATATTCTTCATAAAGTTCATTGAACTTGCGCAGACTTTCTGTTTTAAGTTGCTTCCCCCACATTGTCAGGTCAAAAGTCTGAGCCTTATGCCTTGGGTCTAAAATTAAAGAAGTACAATAAATCCAGTTGCTCTTCTTATAATGTTTAAGCATTTTGTCTCGAGCTGCTTGGAAAGCTATAATGAGCCTTTCATCCACTTCAGATCGATTAGGTTTCTCATCTAACTGTTTTACCATGGATTCAATTTTATCTAGCAAGAGATTGAATGATACAATGACTAGCGGTAAAGTAACATATTTGTCTCCACCAAGTTTTGTACTTAAAAGTTTAAAGTTTATTAGGAATTTATGTAATTTTTCGAGTACCTGCCATTCACTAGCTGTGATTTGAAAATCATTCAATTCGGTGACAGAACTGCACAATATGTTAATGCCCGCTCTCACTTTTAAACCAAATCCAATCATATCATGTGTGGAATTCCATCTCGTTGGACAGTCAAGAATGGCATTTAGATTTGATGGCACGCCAGCTGCTTCACAAGCAGACTGAAACTTCTTCTTCACTATCTCACTTCTTTTTATTTTACTGGAAATACTGCGTAACTTTGTTACAGATGTACGCGAATCAGCAATATTTGGTGCATATTCTTTATCTTCCTCATCCTCAGTTTCGTCTGCATAGTCTTCATACTGCTGATCTTGCGCGTTAGTGTCAGACTCACAGTGTAATGCTAAGGTCTTTAATAAATCTTGTACACCAAGGTTTAAAATGTGAGCAAAGCACCGGAAATGTTGATTGTCTGAATCAAAGTGTGGCGGCAGCTGTTTGCCCAGTTCATACATAAATTTGGTATTTGCAGTTGCGTTGTCGACCGTGATACCTTGTATTTTATCAATTATGTCATATTCCAATAAACATTCATGGAAAATCGTTGCAATATCTTCCCCAGTATGTCGACCGCGTGATGGTATAAAATCAAGAACTACAGATCGATACTTCCATTCGTTGTCTATATAATGCATAGTAACCCCGTAGTAACTCCTACCAGCAATTGACGTCCACCCATCAATGGTAAACGACATTTTAGATGATAATTGTTGAAGTTGTTCCTTGAGATTCAATTGGAGCTCTTCAAATCTCTCTTTGACTTTCCTTCTAAGTGTAGACCTTTTAGGAAACACCATATTAGGGCAAATACGTCGAAAATATACTTGTGTAGCTTCGTCATCGAAAAATGAGAAGGGAAGATATTTTTTCACCACCCAATCAACTGTAGCTGTCGTGATGTTGTCACTGCTGTTTTCCGACTGAAATAAAACAATAAATCTTCTGTTATTATTTAAAACATACTAGGTTTGAGCGTTTAGGAGGAGGAGGTTTGTTGTTGTTAAATCGAGAAAATCGTTAAATTGACATTTGTTATATTAAGGTTGCACTGTACTGTAATTTACCAAAATAAAGTACTTAGTTGTTACTGGCCGATTATGAAAACAAATGAAAATATGGGTGTTTATAAAAAATATTTAAGACGATAATTACATACTTAATATGTCGCACCCCTAGATGAAAACACCACTAACTCAAAAATACTTACGTAAGTTAATGGCGTTTTTGAAAGTATCGCATGAATAGCTACGCGGAGTTAAAATTCCCGTAGCGACAACTTCGACCGTTGTTAAAAAAATATTCTTACCTGTCCACTTCTTCCAGCGGTTACTAAAAAGCTTGTGATATCTCCTTCTCCACTTAATTTTGGTTTAACAGGAAGAAATATTTGTGATTCCTTTTTGTGGAAAGATATTAGATGTTTCCTTAAGCCTGAAGTGTTTCTGTTTTTCATTTTTATTTCAATCTTTTTATGTTGGCACAATTTACACAAGGCAGTTTGGGATGCATGAATTATTTCGAAAAACTCCTCAAATTTGCTTTTGGGTCTTTTAGATCTGTGACTCAAACTCTCGTTACTCGGACTAGAATAATTTGAATCTTCGTCACTCATATTAAATTGTACACGTGATACGTTTTTAGAAAACAACAAGAATTAGTAAAAACAATTATTAAGTTAGACTCGAAGCACAGCTCAATTGGAAATGACTGGAATTAAAATAATTCCTTTATTTATAGTACCTACGTTTCCTTGCTTTCTACCGCGCCGCCTCGCCACGTGCCGGCTCTATTAAAAGGATGCGGCCGCAAATCAAACGATGCCGCGTACGGCGTACAAACACAGATTATTACCTACTTGTACAGACGCGACGCGTGAATAAAATATATGTAAAGAATTAGTGCCAATCACTATTCTTTACATATAAGTGAATGTTTTGGCGTACATCTATACTAATCTATACTAATATTATAAAGCTGAAGAGTTTGTTTGTATGTTTGATGACAGAAGTTTAAAAATAAATAAATAAATCCTGAACGTCACTATACCTCCAAAGTTACTATTCCTCGTGGACGAAGTCGCGGGCACTGCTAGTAAATACTTACTCTCATCATCTCTCTCAGAGATATTCGGGCTGGTAAGCAATACAAAACTCTTATCGCAGGCTTTTTATTTTATTAGTAGGTAAGTACCTACGCTTTTTATATTATTTTATTAGTTTTGTAGAATTTTTTTACACTTTTCAAGTATATTTAAAAGTGGCTACAATATTTATCAAGGATATGTTTCTACTCAGTATGCCTACTACTACTCCCTGAAGTTGGTTTTTATTTATGTACATCAACAGCGACATTGGTCCAATGTTTCGAACCCTATTATTTCATTTTCTCTCTAAACTACTACGACAATTATACGACCAATTTCGGGAAATTTATGATCATGGGAACACTGCGATTGAATCGTATATTTATCTAGGCAAACGCGTTTAATGACAAGATGGCGAATAAAGTCAGCTCAGCTCAACTCAAAAACAATAGATCTTGTTATTTTAACTGATCGAGGTAGTACATAAATTAAAAAGATGCAATACCTGTATTGTAAATTAGGTAGGTAAATTTCGTATAACTTTCAATAAACCCAAAAGGTTGACAATGATTGACACATCTGATTATTTATTCTTTGATTACGGAGTAGCCGACCGCGGCTGCGGCTGGTGCCGCCAAAGAAAACCGACTAAGCCGACAGAGAAATAAAAGACTAGCCGACCACCAATCGTAGCTTAGCCGCCGGCTTAAAATAAAAGCCGCCTGCCAATAGCGGGCAATCGCAGACCTTTCGGCAATTAAGCCACACCCACAAAATACATTTATTTTTCACCCTGCGGGTTCCGTCATAATTATTTTTGATAATTGTGTTTTCCTTTTTTTTAACGCAAGATAGATGTAGATCTATCTTGCATAAAAAAAGTAAAGTAGTTGGTGGTTACTCGTAGGATTGACCAATAACTTGCCTGATGTGTTAAGCGAAAGCGTGGCCGAGGATGAAGCTCGTCAATCTAGAAGATATCTATTCACTCTTGCCTTGAAAATCAAAGTTTGAATGAATACTGATATAATAAAAAACAGGTCTGGTTGGTTAAATAAAAAAAATTGCTAGATTGAAATTGATAAAATTTTAATGAAGCTCATTGTGAGAAGTGCGTGTTGGCTGACTTTACACATCTTCAAATCATTGAGAACTCTCCGACATGTAGGTTTCCTCACGATGTTTTCCTTCACCGCTTAAAGTTGGCGGCAATCAACAATACGCAAATAACTTCGAAAACACAGAGGTGCGTGCCGCGGGATTCGAACGCATGACCTGCAGATCGCAAGTCATGCGGTCTCCCGACTAGACTGCCGGAAACTCAGAGTGTGCAAAGCTTATCTTCGAATAAACCAAATGACTAAACTGAAATTGAAACTTTTTAATGGAATCTATTAAAGCGTGCTCCATCGTAAACCGCAACAGTCGCTTGACATCAGACGAGTTGACGGTCAAGTGCAAAGTATCTTCGAATAAAAATTTGAGTAAAAATGTTGAAATTATTTTAAAAATAAAAAACGGAACCCTAAATCAATTCGCTTAGAAAATCACACCCACAAAATACACTTATTTATCGCCCTGCGGGTTCCGTCATAATTATTTTTGAAAATTGTGTTTTTTTACGCAAGATAGATCCGATTGACCACCAATTTGCCTAACGTATTAAGCGACGGTGTGGCCGAGGTTGGAGCTCATCAAAAGCCGCTTGACATCAGGCGAGTTAACGGTCAAGTGCAAAAATGAGTATTACTTACAGCATTGCATTAAAGAATTACATTAAAGCGTGCTCCATCATAGCAACAGCCGCTTGGCATCAGGCGAGTTGACGGTCAAGAGCAAAGTTTATCTTCGAATAAAACAAATGACTATTACATTACAGTATTGCATTAAAGAATTACATTAAAGCGTGCTCCATCGTAGACAGCAACATCCGCTTGACATCAGGCGAGTTGACGGTCAAGTATAACGCTTATCTTCGAATATTAAAAAATAAAAACGGAACCCTAAACGGAGCCGCTTTGAAAATGCCGCTTTTATTTTAAAAATCTTCACTCGGCTTTCGTCATTAGAGGTTTGAGGTTGTATTTTTTCACGTTTGTTTTATTTTATTTTTTTATTATACAGACGATGTCTTATTCAAACGCAGAGTATTACGATATGATACTTTGCGTCGGAGCTGGGAACGGGTCCTGGAGCGGGGGTCGCGAGCTGTACCGTCAACGATTCGTCGACGGCAGGCCGCTAGCGTCACAAAGGCGTCTCCCTTCATATTCAAGCTTCCGCGGACTTTGTTTACGTCTGCACAGCACCGGAAGTTTTTATGATGCACCAACTAACAGGGCCGGCTGAACCATCAGCGGTAATGTGGAAACTCAGATCCTGGAGCATTTTGCCGACGATCCGCGTACTAGCACTCGTCGAGCGGGTACGCGGCTTCGCGTCGATCACAGGGTAGTGTGGAGGACTCTTCATGAAGACGGCCAGCACCCTTATCATTTCCGCAGAACACAGGAACTACTTCGGGCAGACTACAGTGCTAGAGTTGATTTTTGTGAGTGGTTAATTGAACAAATTGCTGTGGATTCTTCGTTCGTGGAAAAAGTGTTATGGACTGACGAAGCAACATTTACACGAAGTGGACTTGCCAACCTGCACAATGACCACGTATGGGCACACGTCAACCCGCACGCGTCTACCGAAAGCAGTTTTCAGCATCAGTGGCGGATTAATGTCTGGGCGGGCATAATCGGAGACTGCTTAATCGGCTCTATCTTCTTGCCTGCCAGCTTGACTGCTGCAGGCTACTAGGAGCATCTGCAGGGTGAGCTGGAAGATGAAATTGACAACTTGCCGTTGGCCGTGGGGCATAACATGTGGTTTCAACACGACGGAGCGCCAGCGCATTTCGCACGTCGCGTCCGCCAATACCTACATACTCGTTTTCCCGGCCGTTGGATCGGTCGCGGCGAAGATGCGCCGAGGTGGTGACCTCCACGCTCCCCGGACCTGACGCCCTTGGATTTCTTTTTGTGGGGTTACATAAAGAATATTGTGTATTCGGAGCCGTGCAACACGAGAGAAGATATGATACCGCGCATTACAGCGGCATTCAACAACATAACCCCACAAATGTTGAAAAAAGTCATGAGTTCGATTTCTCGGCGCGCCCGGCTGTGTATTGAGAAGGGAGGCCAGCACTTCGAACCTTTTCTTTAATGCGTCGTGAGTAAAGAAAAGTAGGTAAACTAACGACCCGTCCGTTGTACGTAAAGTACATTGAAAGTAAAATGTTAATCGTAATTTTGTTACGAAAAATGTGAATAATAAACCAAAGTGTATGTAACAATAAACAAGCATTGATTAATTAATTAGTAATGGTATTTTTAATCACTCTCACTCCCTCGGTTTAGGTACCCTAAGGTAAGCAATGCACCTTGACATTATTTGGTGATATGATAGGTAAATAAATTTAGTATTGTATTTTAATTCAGATAATTAAATTTTTAGATTAGAATTAAGATAAGCGAATTACTTGTAATGTGTCAGGTTCTATCTAGGCACCTGTTACATTTCGATTTAAAATAATCGCAATTTATTTTCCTATTCATCAATAATTGTACCTAATCATAGGCAGGTAGGTTATCCAGTTAGGTTTAGTTAGATACTAATTAGACCACAGATAAGGTTAGGATGATGATAATAATTAAACTAGTTAAAATGTGTACCTATGCAAGTTATTACATCATGCGATTAATTGCATAACTTACAGAAAGTTTTTTTTAAATAGGTGCACGTGCGCTGAACGTGGCGCGGGTGGCGTGGAGGAGCGGGGATGACGGGTGATAGTATACGTTTGTGCGTGCCACAACCACGACTATAGAGTTGTTAGGGTTGTCGAAAAAAACACAAAAAAATATTTTTTTTAGTTTTGTATGGAAAAAAAAGTTTCGCTTTCATTATTAACATTTACGCATACGATTCCAAACTTGATATAGATAAACACCTTTAAATATTGTTGGGCCTAACTCGGACACCCTGTATACTTACTAGAATAAATTATTATGACATCTACTACCTATCCTTACCATTTTATCCTAATCATAATACTGCTTGCGTGATCAGTATAATGTATTCATTTTCATTCTAAGCACTCTGAAACTTATTTATTCTTTGGAACACCTGTAGGTACTCTTAAAATTCGAAATTATTTTGCATGAGTCTACCTACGCCCTGTGGCGGCAATCAAATAGTGTCAAATGTTGTGATTTCGGCGCGGCGGCAACGATTGTTGTATATGATTTCAAAAGAAGCCGCCGGCGCGTGTATCATAACCATGTACTTCCGAAAAGCGGCAAATTTCTTTGAGAAGTAAGTACAAAACCTTTGATGCCGCATTATCAAAGTGCCGATGGTTAAAACATAACTATGCATGCACTCAGTTTGATTTTAATGGATATTTTTTTATTCTCTATGTAGGTATGTTTATGGTACCTATTAGTCGTAATGCGCATAGGTCCAGTTTTTCATATTCTTTGATACAGTGCGTCTCATAGAATTCCTAAGCGTACCTATACACCGAACTGTTACACCTAACTACTCCGTGAAATAGCGCTAAGTCCTAGCTGCAAGACGCAAGAGTCTTGCAGGCTTAGTCTTGTTCTTGCTCAAGTCTTGCACGATCAGTCTTGATCATGGTCTTGCTAAAAATACGCGGTCTTGTTCTTGGTCTTGGTCTTGCAAAAACGCAAGAACAAGACCAAGACTGCAAGACCAAGACTGAATTTGGGCAACACTAGTCTGAGAATAAGACAATAATAACAAAAAAATAATAAAAAAAAAACAGGGAGCTAAAATATTTCAATAAGTTTTGATTTGCTGCCGTGAGTCTTGAAAATGATATAAATTAATTTCGTTCCAGTGGTTCGTTTACGTGCATTTTGTGCCAAAGTTTCAAATTCTTTTTATCATATTTAAGTAATTGTTTTGTTATAAATACCTATCATAATGTTGCAACACATATCGAGTTAAAGGTTAAAATTGTTTTTTTTAAGAGATATAGATGTATAACACTGACATCGTCATCTTCCTAGAGCATTCCGGTTTCTTCCAAGACCCCTTGCATTAATTCACCTTGGAGGCCGCGGTCCGCTTTTTAGTCTAACCAGACTTTTTATAATTTTTGCTTTTCTGCAAAGTGAAAAGTACCTTGAGTGTAAGTATAATGTTGCATAGTTCAAGTATAATACTGATGCCTCATAAATATTGGCAAGATCTCCAAAACAGCCGGATTAATCAGATTGACTTGCGCTCCAATGCACGGGGCAAGCGATCATTAACCATTTAATTCGCACATGACTTCTAAAAGTTAGTTTTGCGATCAGTGGCCCGATACCTACTGCATGCCAGTTTTTTGGTACTTTCACTAGGCTATTGGTACTTTCTATCACACATACGTGTCACTTAACATGTTTAGAAGTACATATTAGTCACAATGAGTAGAAAAATAGGATGGGGATCATACCAAACGGTAATACGAAGTTTCAACTCATCTTGGAACGAGAAAGATTTGCATAATATCTATATACCAACTCACAGTGTGATCCTTAAAGTAAACTACAGTGATCATTATTTCTTAGCTTCATAAATCACATTACAAGACTTAAGACCCATAAAACCAGTGCGTGCTATAATTTATTACCAGTACCAAGGTTTCTACGTGATTCTAGAGTATTCAAACTTTATCAAACCTTGATACCACTACGTAACTTCTCGGTATTAATAATTTAAAATAATAAATTGTTTATTACAGAAATAACAGTCTCCGTAACAAAGTATTGAAAGTAATAAACGTGTTATAATGAATAAATATAGCTTCGTACCGCTCATATAAGTTTTATGAGTTCGGTGAAACAAGTGACCACTACGGTCGCTGCTTCGTTTAATGCATGCTTTCACTCGGGTTACTTTAATCCCATAGTACGTGATTGGTCACAAGCCTTAGCAGCAAGTGATGACTGGTCTTCCATACCGAAGCATCGCGATGAAGCTGTATTTCTAGTAATACCAATTTTACCATGAGTCGGACTAACATAAATCAAGTCGCCAATAATGATGATTTTGTCTAAAGATTGTTTCCTTCCAGACATTTTGCCTTGAAAGGAACGAATGTATTTAACCTACAAGACTTTAGAGAACCGGAGCCACACATTTTTGGATTTTATAAAGATTTTCACCTTGTAGCTTTTCTAATTTGAGCATTTATCTGACCAAATATTTGCTGATATAATTCAAAACCACCGAGCCGTCTGGCTTCTACTGGTTCAACATCTTATTAGACAAGGGACTTACTTCTCATAATGATTTCTTTCATAGATCACTGCACGTATGACGTAGTGTTTATTGCTTTGCTCTTTGGCACTGCGTCCAGTGTTGTGGGTTCGTTTCCCATACGACACACTTAACGTTACCCTCAAATTGTTGGTTAGAGTCTGGGTATTCATTCAATTTAAAATTAGACATCTTTACAGCAACACTATGCCAATAGATTTTATGCTACATGTACCTATATTTAAAAGCTTCAATACCAAAGAAAACAACTACTAACTACTACAAAATAAACTAATGGAAATGTATAGTTTTAACTGTATCAAATGGGAATATTTTAATGATATTATATACCTAAAACGAATTCACCATCAATGGGACCACATCATATCAAATATGCGCTTTAACGCGGTTATTTCCATGAAGTGACTTATAATAACGACAACAACTAATTTGAGGTATGAATTGGATAATTCGAAAATCTATGAATAAGTCTCATTGCAAAATTATTTGTAACACTACATTAAAATCACCAACAGTGTGAATGACCAATATTATCGACTTTTAATTTTTGTTATCAATTATTGCTGTTTAGTCTACGAAACACATAATACGTCGCTGTTTACAATTATTGAAACAGTTATGTGCTGATTCAGTACGCAGATAGAATCCTTGAAAGCGCTGCATGCATTTTGAAGGTAGTAGAGCCTTGCTGAATTCAGCATGAATGGGCCGGCTCGACCGGGGCAGTACGGGTAGTACTGCCCCGGACAGAAAATTGACGTAAAGTAACAGTACCTAAACTGTTGCGTTTCGTTCGGTGAGTGAGAGTGCCGGAGGCCCTATCCCCTATTCCTTCTCTCTCATCCCACTCCTCATCCTATCCCTTTACCCAATCCCAAGGGGCGGCAACGCACTTGTGACTCCTGTGGTGTTGCTTGTATCCATGGGCGGCGGTAATTGCTTACCATCAGGCAATCCGTCTGCTTTTTTGCCGCCTATTAACATAAAAAAAGGAGGAGCAAGTGCAAGTGCGGTGCAAAGTTGGTGTGTGGCGTGCAGACAAGATTTTTCTCGAAACCAGTTGGAAATTCTCGTGCAGAAGGAATAATGTCCTTACTGTACAACTAACAGACACTAAGAACAGCCAAGCTTAAAGGAACGAGTTTTAGATAACATAATAAACTAAGTTTTGAATGTCCACGACTAAGTGCAAGAAAGAAGTCTGTCTTTCAGATTCCCATAGCCTTAGCTATGGGAATGTGAAAGACAGACTCTTTCTAAGCATAATAATTGGTCTTAACCAATTATTATGCTATGAATACTTTTACCCGAAGATCTTGTCGCACTTACAACAACCAAATTGAAATTAGAGGAAGCTATAATGACATGGATATATTTCATATATCTTTGGCTAAATTTTAATATCGCTTACCATTTATAACAATCTTAATAGTTGATAAAGTATATCATATTGAATTTTTTCCAAATTTTCAAAGAATGCAGTGTGATTACATTATCAACTATTATGTTTATCATATTGTATTTTTTTTGCCGTGTGGTTGACGGCTTAGAATACAAGTGTCACCACCCCCTGTCTTCCCGTGAGTGTCGTAAGAGGCGACTAAGGCATAACACGGTGCAAATACAATCTTTGCGTAGAGATGGAAAACTTGACATCAAACCCTATACGACTGCCTCGTTGGTCTCGCGGCATAAATGTGCGCGTGGGATCGGAAGGTCCCGGGTTCGATCCCTGGGTCGGGCAGTGTTATTGGGTTT
Source organism: Euclidia mi (assembly GCA_944739405.2). Taxonomy (NCBI): domain Eukaryota; kingdom Metazoa; phylum Arthropoda; class Insecta; order Lepidoptera; family Erebidae; genus Euclidia; species Euclidia mi. The sequence goes on along the minus strand of OX123181.2, from coordinate 8,796,900 downwards.
TTCTGTCACGAAATTCTCAGTAGCAGCACGGAGTCTGGCAATGTACCCGTTACGGCAATAGGCTCGCCCCTTATTACGTGGGACTAAAGTATATCTGGTGAAAAGTGGGTGTAGAAATACACCTCTGCCTACCCCTTCGGGGATAAAAGGCGTGATATTATGTATGTATGTATTTATGTTTTGTATTTTTTTTCAATTCTTCTAAATTTTCTTGCTGTAATTTTATTCTTTAGTCATTTAATACTATTTATATGGCCGTCACAAAGTGTAAAGCAATGTTGTGGAAACTCCTCTGGATGATGTTTTATTTCTATCTTATAGTCTATATGTTATGTAATATCTGTTTGTTGCCCAAAGAACAATAAATAAATAAAGTTTTGTCCTGTATAAGATCGAACCCACAACACTCGGCGCTGTGTTGCCCGGTAAAGTGACCAAGTCACCACGGCCACGGCCGTACAGTCAACTCTCTACAAGTATTTCTTATATAACATGACGAATATAATTTAAACCATCTATTTATATTATAATTTTATTTGGCCGATGTCGAACAACTCCAAACTTGTGCAAAGAGTTTAAGTTAATTCATCCCAGCTGTCCTTCCTGCAAATATTGTTGGTAACAGTTACAAACTAATAGCGTAAATGAATAAATACGTTGGCAGCATTCTGATTTAGCGTAGATTATATCCTTCTGGTGGATTTCTTACAAGGTAAGCATTGTGGTTTAAGTGGCCGCCTCGCCATTTGACACTGCGCCGAGTGTTGTGGATTTGTTTCCCACAGGAGACAACACTTTGTGTGTTCCATAAATTGATGTTTCGAGTCTGGCTGTTCATTGTATCCGTTGGTATGTTTGTAAAGTCCCTCACGATACAGGATTTATTCCTAGTAAGCGACTTGCCTCTAAAAATAAAATTTTGATATGCTTTCGTACTTTTAAGGTTGAACTGGAACCCTAATAGGATCACTACATATTTTTATAATTGAACGCGTAAAAGTGTCTCATTCCGATAAATAAAATTCTAAGTTCTGTATTCGTATTGTATATTTGTAGTGTTTATCTGTATTGTATATTTTGTAAATAATATGAAATTACCAAGAAGAATACAGTGCCGAATTGTGTTAGCTACAAAAATAAATTCCATCACAAAGCCGTATTACGAAATCACTCCAGTTCCAACCTCCACAATAATAATTTCCTTAGTCTCAAAAAACAATCTACTTCACCAATCAAATGAAAATAAAATTGCTCATAAATCTCGAAATAATTCCGTACCACAAACAGGTGGAACAACATTTTTCAATAGCAGCAATAAAAATAAGCACCAACCTTCGGCAAAGGTACCTTTTGAGAATTAAAGTGCTCGGTGTTCCTATATTTTATTTAGGGTTTAGGTGCTCGAAATGTGTTACGTTAGGGGAATAATAAAGAGTCATAAAATATAATCCTGTTCTACTTTCTACTTGTATAGTTACAGTATATCGTTAGGTTAGAGGTCAGAGAGTAAATTGCTTTAGTGATAAAGAATATAGATGTTGTTGCCACCTCGAGTTAGTTGTGGTGTTTTTGTGGTCACAGATGTGTCAATGGCGGGCCATTGGCTTGATCAAAAGCTAGTGGTCGTATGAAGATTCAAGTGGCTTGATGCTAAGTCACGCTGCTCAAGTAATTAGCTAATTCAGGAGTAAACGCAGTCAGTCCTTACCATGATAACAGTGCTCTCTATTGAAGAAAGACACGCCGTAGTTTCAGAAAACACCGCAACAGAAATTTTTCAGCTAGGTACCTGAAATTACAAGGCTCATACTATAGGATCTAATGAAAGTGTACCATGTTGGACAAGAATCTTGTCGGGTGACTTGGAACCTTATTGCGATATCATATTGTATGCGTAAGCGGGCCAGTCTTTTGTTTGGACCCATATCAACGGTTCGACAACCCACAATCTTCACTTTGCCACAGGTTAGACAGATTCAGTAAAACTATAGTAGTAATATCACCATTCAAAGCCTGTGCTCCAAAACTGTACTTACAAAAAAAAAATCAGCATTATAAACAGCTTGTAGATAACTTTTCACCCTTCCGACAAACACAAACGTCGTATATTTTATTGCTAGAACATTCGAACGATCCCTCAAGTGGTAACAAGCAAGACCTTTGCGTGTTGGAGGCGCAAAGCATTCAATAATTAACTACCACATAGAACAACGTGACCTTTTGGACAATTCTTTACTTATACAGTTTTCAATAAGGTTACTACTTATTCCAGTTAGGTTACGTGAAAGGCCAATCACGTGTTTTGGCCGTATTAATAAAATGATTATACAAGTATTTTAAACTAAATAAGCCCGCGGTTACACTCGCGTTATTTAAGGCTACTGCTCTGCCCTCGTGGCTCATATCGTGATGTTATAAAGCCTTCCTCGATAAATGAGCTATCTAGCACTGAAAGAATTTTTCAAATCAGACCAGTCATTGCTGAGATTAGCGCGTTCAACCAAACAAACAAACTCTTCAGCTTTATATATTAGTATAAGATGTGAAAGTCTATGACGATGGGTGGATACTTTACTTTTACACGCAAATTTCAATAACCGGATTTTTATAAAATTTTACAGTAATATATAACTTATACAACAGAATAGCACATAAGTAACCTACTTTTTCTTATCAACTGGCCTAAACGCGGGCAGAGGCTAGTAACATAGATAATATAATATGGCTAGTAATTTCATAAATCTGGTAGAAAATCAAATTTTAACGGACTGGGAAAATGCTAGCATCCTTTATTCACTCCATACAATACAAAAATCTTACCAACAAATACACGATAACAATAATTGTCACGTCTCCAAAAAGGGGCCCCAAAACCATACACAATGTAGGGGATTAAATGCTTCTTTATAACAAGACTGGTGTACTTAGCTGAATGAACGTTGCGCCACTTCGTTAGGATTGTACCATCTGGCGCGACTTAGGGTGCTTGTACACGGTGCATGTAGCTTGAGCATGTTGAGGCATATGCGCGGGTTATATGCACCGTAATCATATCATTTAAAAGATTGACTGCGACTTGAGCATGTACAAAGCGAGCCACCCGCGCAACTAATTCGCGTGGTCTGCGGCGCGTGCCGGTAACTCGCGCATGTTACTTGTTAAAATAATTTTTTTTACATATGATTTTAAAAGAATTTTCGTACGTCGAGATATTTTGACGCGATTCAAGTCATAAAGCTACTGAGCGAATAGCATGCACATGTAGCTCTTGACGACGAACAAATAACTTGTACATACAGCTTGCGCAAGTAGCCCGTATCTTTACTTACTCCAGTTATTTGCACCATGTACCAGTACAAGCGAGTTACTTGAACAAGTAGCTTGCGCATATTACTCACGCGTGTAACCCGAACCTTTACTTGCTCCAGCTACATGCACCGTGTACAAGCACGCTTACAGCGCATTCGACTAGACAAATATCTAAACTAATTGAACAAACAAACGGCGCGATGTGAAAAATTTCGTTAGAACTACAAAGTTTATTGGGTAAACATAGTCACGCGTTTCGCGAAACAAACAAAAAAGTTCGATAACTAAATTTCGCCGCGCTGATTCGCTGAAAATCGACCGTGTTTCGACGACGAATAATAGAATTTTGTATTCGTACCGACTGCATGCATAGACTGCCACCAGCCTGGCCTATATTAATTTGGACGGCGGCGGATTCGAATAAAGAATGGAAATTTCCAACATGTTCTGAGGAATTTTTGACTGTTCATAAAGTTTATGAACTCTGTGTGATCACAATTTCGTTTCACTATTGCTCAGAAAAATGTTTATTCTCTGCTTGCGATATGAAAATGCCTCTACTCATCACAGTTATGTAGCTGTGCCGCGTTAATTTCAAGCAGGCCCTTCAAGGCTCATTAGGTATGTTTTTTTTCATACCAGCGAAGTACACTAAACTTTTAGTTTTACGTTTTACGTAAACAATAGTCTCTTCTTTCACCGAGGTGTAAGTTACCGGCTAGCATAGCGTATTGCAGAGATATTCAATCACGTAACGTAGCTACCAATCTAAGCAGAAGTTATGTAATGTATCTGCAACAAAAAGTGTAAATAAATCTACATAAGCATTCCTCCACACTATATTAAGTCACAAAACTAACACACAAACACACGAAAAGCAGTATCCAAGTAAAAAAATCTCATTCATCCCCATTTACGTGAAACATCGCAAACGAGACTAATAAATAAAACGCGAATCAAAACAAACAGACATAGGATCAGTTTGTCTCCGTAACACTCATTGATTGAAGATAAATTCGTATAAAAAACACACAAGGATCGTATCAAAGCGAATGTTCAGCGAGACGTATGCGGAGGCTAGCGGCCTATCGGCAACGTTATACAGACGACAGATAGTTAACAGTAGATTAATTAAGGATTTCTAATCCATGTATTCGACGACCAGTGGAAAAATAAAGCAAGCCTGAGTTGCCGTCCCATAAAAACTGGCCCCCTTCTGTCTTAGTTTATTACATATGTTCTGCACCTGAAATCACCCGCTGGTCGGTCGGTATTCGGGACTAAGGGTAGCCCATGTGCTATTCTATTACTGCAAAGTTTCATTAAAATCCGTTGTGTGGTTATAGGGTGAAAGACATCTTATCATGTAACTTAGGAGAACTACAAGGCCTTAAATTGCGTAAAGTGAACGCCTGCGCAGTCCCATACAAAAGTGCTCCGTTGCTGAAACACGCACGGGCACCCGTCGCGGGGAGACGGGCCCCGCACCCGCGCACTGGAGCCCGCCTCCCGCGCGGAGGCACTCGCGGTGCCCGCCAACGGTAGCTCCGTTGCCAACTCTACGTCTTTTTACGTAGATCTACGTATTTCGGACTCTTCCCGCCAACCTATTTACTTCAGGCCCACAATCTACGTATTTTCAAACAAGTAAACAAATTAGCAAATATACTAAAACTGACTAAGGATGGAGCAATATTCAACAGAAACCACATGTAAAAATGCACGTAAATAATCTTTTGCTCCATTTGTAGTCTTTACAAATTAAGTTTTACGAGTAGTTACAAAAAATAATTATTTTGATTAATTTAAGTCCTTAATATTTTTTTTTTTTCTTTTTCTCCTAATTTACTGGACTTCATGACAAATACTCCGCATAGCAGCCTAGATTCGACAAACGCGCTTACGGGCTGTCGTTTCTTGTTCGCTAGTCGTCGTCGTTTTGCAACGTTATAATGTAGTGTTTTACCGATACGACTGAACATGCTACCCGTTAGTTGTTGCAAATTGAACTAGCAACACTGCGTAATAATCCGGTCTCCGCGACGGGCACCGTTCCGGTCCCACGCAAACCGTCCACGTGCACATACGCGTGTGCACGTACGTGTTCACGCAACGGGTGCCCGTCGCGGGCGCCCGTTTAACGCAGCTTCAGGCCAAAGAAGGACTTAATAAATATCTGGTTTTAATTTATACCATACGCCGTTTAAGTTTATTAGATAAAAAAAAAATTGGCCTCCTATAAATTAAACCAATTCTTTCTTGGTATCCAATTGCGATTCAGAAGTCTGGCATTGCTAATTATAAAGATATAAAGGTTCAACTTAAAGGCACACTAATGTAAATTTTGGTCTTAAACCTGACGGGACCTTCTATCATGTAAAAATACTGGAAAATGAAGACAACTTTTTTTTTTTAATAGAGATCAAAGCTTTGTTAAATAGGTACTTTCTGTTTGCCACATAAAACGGTACCCACGCGTTAATGTAAAAAAATCTAGAACCACTATTTTATGGATGACAGGCACCTCACATCTAATCATATTGTAAAAAAAATAAGAGAAAATACAATACAAACAACAGAGATTATTTTATTGTTTGAAGGCTTTTCTGTAATTTTTTTTGGACAAATATATTATTGTTCTGATGGTTTTGGTGATTGATAGCTCTGACGCATTTAAAATTATTAACCAAAGCTGTCTTTCTATGCATATTGTGCAAAAAGGAAACAACAGACAAAACGAATAACGATGCAAGAAGTAGTATTGCATGCAATGCCATCCACATCTCATATTTATACGATACTAGTACTGAATCCGTCTCAAAATAACTCGACTAAACATTTTTGTACTGTCCTCCTAACCCAAAAAATGGGGTCACATCAACAACGGGAGGCCTATATTAACCTTCTGTGCCATAAGATTCGATATCGACGAAGCCTATCGGCTGTTCAGAGACACATCAGTAGCACAGCTAGTCGGTTCATTACACTTTACTTAGGCGAAGCTAATCTTCCAGTAATCGCGTTCGTACGATACATTTACGCCACATTTGTCTTGTTTTACGTATTTTCATCCCTTGGCACTGTTTCTCAATCGGGATTACCCGGGGGATTATAGTCGAGTGACAAATTGGTGCATTGAGAAGCGAGTAGTTTTAAGTAGCTGATAGATTTTTGAGATCTGGTATTACTTAATTAAGAATATATCACCCCAAGGTAGACTGGCAGAGAATGCCTCAGGCATTAAGTCCGCCTATACATGCTCTGTGTATGAAGTTATAAATAAATAAATAAATATAATTATTGCGAACTTAGTAATCGTGCTCCTAAAAATGTTTGAAGCCTTCTTAAAAATCATCTTCGAGATATAAATGAAAGCAAGAAATAAATATGTACTATTATTTATTTAAATTAATACCTCTTAAAATAACTGACGTGATATTTGAGAGACTGTTAGTTGAAATTGTTTGATGATAATGTAAGTTTTTTATGTTTGTTTAATGTAATAGTTTGATGATGAAGCTTACATTTGCGACATGTTTACAATTTATTGAAATATTGTATCATCATATCATGTATATTTCTCATAATAAAATGAATTAGGACTTAAGTGTAAATTTATGAAAATTTTAAATTTTATCTGTATTTGCCAATAGTATTAGCCGAAAAATATAAAATATTCGTGATACGTGTTGTCATTACCCTAGTTTTACATCACGCCTTGATTTTTCTTTTGTCTCATCTGCTATAGTATATATACAGGGTTATTTGTAAAACACCGTTAACCTCTCAGGACTACGTTAATAACATAATAATCAAGAACTTTTGTTCTATGACTTTTTACAAAACATAATACATTTACCAAAAACAAACCTTCAAGATTGCGTTGTCCTATTTAACACATTTCAAGCCGTGTATTTTGCTGTACCTACCTACGCCTGCGCGCCCCCGCCGCCAGCCGCCTGCATCCCTTGCTATTGTTCTATCGCATAGACTTCGCAACATTTAGAGCGTTCAATTTAAATATTTTAATTTTTGTATGCAAATCTGATGAACTAAAATAGGATGATTTTTTGGCAGAAAAAACAAACACAGTTGTTTTAATTTTCCATTATTTTTATATGACTAAAAGTCCCGGACTACATTCACAACAACGTGCATTTAAGTTGAACATTTTCATCTGGTCATTAGCAATGTCAGACTTATGAATCGCAATTGAATTCCAAGAAAGAGTTAGTTATATTTTTAGGAGACCATTTTCAAGTTAATATCTAAGAGTGAAGCGTTTTTTAGATAGTGTTAGTGTAAGCATTGCGTATCGAATGTGATCTGTTGAGGAGGATGGGGATATTAATTATCAGTTACGTCTTCAAAGACAGGAAATGTTGTCTCCGTTACTGTAGTATTTGTTTAAGTAGTATGTAGGAATTGAAGCTGACTGACAAACAACGCACAGCTACGCTGGAAGCTGAAATTTTGCATGAATTTGGATTTTACGAAATTCCTACGGGATCGCGAAGAATCGGTTAAATTCAAATACATTGTGAGGGCGCTGCAGGCATCCTCTGGTTTATAATTTATGAAGCGCGTTTACTTAGCTATTAAGCAGCGATGTATGCTAATAATTATGTTCAAAAGAGAAAACTCGTGGTAAAATTGTTTATCATTAATACTATGAACATTGCTAACATCATCATCATTAACATTATTATTGATTTCTTTTACCTATGGCCTATGTTTACCTACTCTGTAAATATACATACATACATACATAGACTCACGCCTGTTTCCCGGAGGGATAGGCAGAGGCTACGGAACGCCATTTGCAACGATCCTGAGATATCTCTCTTGCTTCATTCACTCCCATCAAATTCCTCATGCATGCTCTTCTGTTTACGGTACTTCTAACCTTTCCTGTTTTATGGATGTCTCCGATCTGGTCAGTGAACGTCCGTCTTGGTCTTCCTCTTCGTGCTGTCCCATTCACACTTGCCTTATATATCTGCTTGGTCAGTCTTTCGTCACCCTCTGTAAATATGCCTCAAATAAATAAATTATGTACTTGTCGTCAGAGTATATTTTGTTGGAGCCTCAGATCAAATCTAGGTATCTGTAGGCGCATGAGACGGCAATATTATAAAAAATATATCATATCTAACACTCAACGCAACATCTTTGATGATCATCATCTTGCCGTTCTGCTGAATATAGGTAGGTCTCCCCCAAGGCTCTCTACATAGGCAACGTCAAAATAATTTATTCATCTAGGTTACAAGATGACGCTTATGAACGTCATAATGCAGATCTTCAACCGCTCGTACCCTACCACTTCTTGCGATCCCAATAAGAGCGTCGGTCTACTTTGCAAATGCCCACTGAAGTGTCCGATATAACATCTTCGACGGTTGAGCATTAATGACTAAACATTTTTGGGTTAATTTTTCACTTTGTACTGCAACTTGTACTTGACATCAAAACCCTACGGTAGACCACAATCTTATTGAAAAACTTATTAATGTACAAGCACAATTTCAGCACGATTACAAAGCATTAGACTTTCATTATGTTTTAAACCGTCTCGTTCCTTGCCAATTTGACAACGTGTATAGACAGTTTATTTTATTTCTGCACACTAAACCACCAAAAGCAGCATAAAAGAAATTGAAAATACAGGTAAGCGTCTACTAGATCAGAAAACATAAAGTTTTTAACAAAATTAGGTGCCAAAAATTCAATCAAACTATTGAAGCAGCGCACTGTTTAAGAGAAGAGAGGTGAAATTTTATTGACGCGATTGGTACATTCGTGTAACCTGCCATTCCAAGACTCCTCGGTTGTTTATTACGTGTAGGTCTTTCGTGAGTCGTACATAAACGAAATCTTGAAAGTTTGTTTTTGGTAAATGTATTATGTTTTGTAAAAAGTCATAGAAAAAAAGTTGTTGATAACGATGTTAGTAACGTAGTCCTGAGGTGTTAGTAACGTATTACAAATAAAATAAAAGTTTTAAAACTAAAACCCGACTACGTCAAAATGGAGACTAAAAAGAACGAAACAAGAAAATAGCTCATTCATATACAAATCCAGAAAAGTATAAGTACAGAAATGCTCAAGCTAGAGCCGTGGTCGCACCTATTTTATTTATACTAGTGTACATGTAGTTACCTGCCATGTTTGTTTAATGCAGTTGAGTGTTCCTGGCACCCCACAATAGTTATACAAGGTGCGACCACGGCTCTAGCTTGAGCATTTCTGTACTTATACTTTTCTGGATTTGTATATGAATGAGCTATTTTCTTGTTTCGTTCTTTTTAGTCTCCATTTTGACGTAGTCGGGTTTTAGTTTTAAAACTTTTATTTTATTTAATCCTTTTTTGTATCCCAATGGGGCATGTAAACAAACTCACCGTGCAATTATACAAGGTTATATAGCGGGTCTTACTCGCGATAGCTAATTTATTTAAGGCATAAATACCTCGGTTTTTGCCAACGTTTCGGCTGATTTGCTTCAGTCGTGGTCGCGGCGGGACTGGTGAGCTCAGCGCCGTCCTTGTGTTGTGTGGGTTTTGGCACCTACCCTCACTTGATTTTTATTTTTGTTTTTAACCGCACTGTTGGTACCTCAACAAACTACACTAATGACGTCTACACACTGTTGAGCTGTATCATTGCGGCGGTGTTTACACTTATTGATGACTGGATTCCAAGTTGTTGATAATCTAAATCCATCCTCCCGGTTGAAATTCTTGTTTTTTTATTTCAACCGCTTCACGCACTACCCTGGAGTAATAGTGACGTTCGGTGGACAAGACCTGTGGTTGATGTAGTTCAATCCAGTGGTTTGGTCCAGACTCCAATAGATGTTCAGCTGTAGCGGACTTATTTACTTGTCGATTTTCCACAGCTGCGATGTGTTCCCTACCCTTTCCGCAATTGTTCGCTTGGTCTGTCCGATATAGGAACTACCACAACTGCAATCGACCTTGTAGACACCAGGTGTCTGAAAAGGAATGACATGCTTTGGACTGCGCGGATTGTGTGCTATCTTGGAAAGTGGACTATTTACAGTCTAAATGAAGTATTTCTTGAGTACTGATCCAACTTTGACCGTTACTCCTTTTAGGTAGGGCATGTAAGCCGGTACCCTGCTCACCTCAGGTTTACGGTCCCTCCTCTTCAGACGGTGTAACTCATTTTTGTATCCGTTACGTCTAAGTACCTCCTGAACATGTGAGAGCTCACTGCTTAAGTGTTCAGTGTCACAGAGGTCATACGCCCTGTTCACTAGGGACGACACAACGGATGCCAAGTGTCGCGGGTGATGACGCGAAAACGCGTTGAGATACCTGTCAGTGTGGGTCGGTTTTCTGTTCACAGTGTGTCCCAGGGTACCATTGTCTTTAACTGTCACTTTTACGTCAAGAAAGAACAACGATCCCTCCATCTCCATTTCAAATGTAAATCTGATGTTCGGATGTATGAAGTTTAATCTGTGTGCGAATTGTTATCGTCTTGCTTATTGCCCTTCATTATACAGAATACATCATCGACGTACCTTTTCCATAGCTTCACATTAGATGCCTGCATGTCTATGGATTCTTCGAGGTACTTCATCTAGATATTGGCCATTACCGGTGCTACTGGGCTACCCACGGCCACTTCGTCAATCTGGAGATAATGTTGTCCACAATATAAGAAGTAGTTTCCTTCTAAGCAATTCTTTAGCAGAATAACGTATGCTTTAGATATACCGTTTTCCTCTAACTTCCTGTCAACGACCTCAAGGCAATCTTGAACTGGAACATTGGCAAATAGTGACTCCGCATCAAAACTCACCATCACCTCGTCTGGTTCACTTGTCACGCTCTTGATGATGTCAATAAAGTGGCGAGAGTCCTTGACGAAAGATGCCGCCTTACCTACTAACGGTTGCAGTACCTTACTTATGTGTTTCGCCAAGCCGTATGTGGGTGAATTTATTTGGGTCACTATTGGTCGCAGAGGTACATGCATCTTATGAACTTTGGGTAAACCGTATATTTTGGGTGGTTGCACTATTTGAGGTTTGTAACACCGTGCAATATTTTCATTGTCATATTTTTAAGAAGAAAGAAAGAAAAATAGGTAACACAAAGGGTCTGAACCGCGTGAATTGTAAGTATAACAGCGTTTTAAAGTTATATTTTGACTGAACCAGTATAATATTATATGTACATATTTGTAATGTGCTTACCAATACCTTTCTTTTGATACCAAAAACGTAATGATTATGGCAGTTTTTTTTTTTTTGAGGTTGGAATCTGAGCTATTAATTCCATAATAGAAAATTTTGATAAAATCTATATAGCCTATGACACCTGGGCCATTATTACAAATCTATTGACACCCTATTTATTAAAATCGGTTCAGTAATTTAGGCGCTACGGTGGAACATACAAACATAAATACATAGACTGCCAAAAACATAACCCTTCCTTTTGGCTTCGCCGTAGTCGGGTAATAACCCTTTATAGGCATGAAGTAGGTATACGAAAACAAAGGCAATTACATCGTTTTCATGAAGATTTACACCTCAGAAATCACCAAAAATATTCAGAACCTAGTTAATATAATAATTATGTAGTATACATACTAAAGTTTGAGAAACTTTGACCATTCCAGTTTGTTTATATGAAGCCCAATGAAAATCTCGTTACAGTGAAGGCGTTTGTTAAAGAAGATGTATTTCAACTTATTTTCTTGTGTAATACGTAAATTCTTGGGAAATACGATAAGAAAGACAAATGTGTCTATTATGTTATGAATAGAAGATTACGGCACAGTGGGAATTGTCCTTATTCCCACCTCGACAAATCAAAAAGTACATACGTACACTGTTTTTATTTATTTTATTATCCTAAAGTAGAATAGCAATTATGTTCTATTCTATAATTAAAACGTATCTTACACTTATGCGCTTGCTTCTATGAGCAAAGGAAAAACAATCATAATAAGCTTAGTAGTATCTATAGATTCATTATGATTTTAAAATGTCAATAAAGTTTATTAGTTATTATAAAAAAGGTAACATTAATGTTATTTTTAGGATTCTAAAACTAAAAATAATGTATTTATTCTTGTGACAGTGAACACCAATCAAAGAGCATTACGTCAAACAGTACGTCAGCCATTCATGTTGTTGACGTTTTAGTAGTAAATACAACTAAAACGTAGAACTTTCTACCTGTCAAATCGAATATAACAAAATAAAAGTGGGTACATCAGACCAGACTTCATTCACGGTTTGTTTTGTTTTGGACTTTGTGATATCACCAGATATCACTCAACCGCTATGATGGTTTATAGCGTTTTCGTATCAAATTCAAAAAGGTTTTTAAAAAGCCGTAATAAGCTATGTTGCTGATCGATTTTTGAAGAAAAAATCAGGTATTTCAGTTTAACATCTAATAAAGGAACGAATCAATCGCTTATTACATTTTAGGACACAAGCCTATTATGTTGAAAACCCACTTTATATATATTACTCCTTTCTTTTTTAAATCGCATTATATTACTGACATGGATTAACGCAGGAATTCATAATTCCCGAATACCGTGTACATCAACATGTAAGGGTAATGACCTCGTTTTCGTCCGCGCTGTTGCCTAAGTAATCAGCGCTTAAACTTTACAAACGCAAAAATAATGAGTCTCGATGAATAATAATTTTGTTGCTAAACGATACCTGCCTCTGGTGTATTAAAAAATCGTCGCAAGAAAATGATCTTAATTTTATATAAAATTTTGCTTGATCAAACTTCAAACCAGTTATTAAATATTAACAGCCATTTATATATTAATTAAACGTTACTGAATTAACATCGAAAATTTTCCCCGAAGAAAAACATCAGTGACAAGAAAAAGAGTACCAATTTTTAACGAAATTAATTCATTGAGTTCGACAACTCACTTTTTTTCAGCTTTTTAATAACTTTTTTTAATTAGTTGGCTCTAAAGGCCTGCCTTTATGAAGTAGGTCGAAGAGTCCGCTTTAAATTGTTCTTGTATTCATTAAACGCCTTTGAGAGAGTTGTTGACCTTTAATTTGGTCTTAAGTCGTCTTTTAAATAAGTTGTGCACAGTATTTGCTCTGCTGCAGAAATAAAAGGGTCATGATTACTCTACAAAAGACGTCGCCCGTGGCTCTACCTACTTGAATTATGCACTTAAATTTACCTCAGGTATCACATTGTCTATCAGTGAGAACAGTACAAAAATCGTTCAATAGTTTTTGAGTTTATTGTGATCATACTGATAGACAGGACGCGGCGAAGACTTAATTTTATTATAGCTATATAGATAGATGTATATTGAAGTGAACTACTGGAACAGAATCTGATTTCTATAATAAAGATATCTGACTTTCTGTTAAATAAGATATCTGAATACTAAAATAACAATGCCCTTTTTTCTTCGAGACGCCGGCCCAGGTATGGACCGTCAAAAATTGTATTAGTTGATATTGCATTCGATAAAAGAGTGTTAAACTAGAACTTTGAGATTGATTAGAGGTCCGCCACATTCATAGTTTTATTACAAGAAGTACTTTTAATGCTCAAAATATATTAGGTGTGTACGTATTTTTATTATGATAGTTACAGTATTTCGAAGTTTTGAGTAGAAAGGAATGAGTTAATCGTTTGGTAAGGGTAGACATCCGAAAGAAAAAGCCTAAAGTCGTAAAATAACCAAAAACATTCACAATACGCACGAGCAAAACAATTATCAAACAAAATAAATTGAATATGACATTTTGACATTTACCAAGAGTCAAAAAACTGTTGTCATTTTACAGCTTTTAAATGATATTTATTAATCGATATTGATTTCGGTCATAAGTTGTCCATCTATATATTTGATTCAAAATCGAACTTATTTGTAGTTAATCGTATATATACCTTAAAAATACACATGTTAAAAATATTTACTGCCAGGTAAAGATTTGCTAGTCTCTAAAATCATTTTGAGTTGAGAAAATGTGAAATCGATTAAGATAATCGATTTAATATTATGATTTGTTTACTGGCAATTTCTGATCTATTACGTGTTGGCTATTTAGATGTTAACACATCTTTTTAAACCCATTTATTGAATAAGTTTCTCGGCACACCTTTAGTAACGCCTATAAGTTATAAATAAAAAGGATTATTCAACAACAAATTGAAACTCAATTGTGCTGTTCATGAGGTTCAAACTGCGCCAGAAATGGGCATTGTTTTTTCAAGACATTTTGTTCTTCGAAATACACGGGCATCATAATTTTTTGGTAATGCTACAAGCGAAAATCTCCGAGCTCGATAATAGAAATAAAATACCCAAAACATAAACGATAAAATAAACATCTCAGATTCAGATAAAGATGTTCCACGGCGAATGATTCGATGAGGAATTTCACAGTGTTGTTTTTCTCGGGCGCATAATAAATTGGCTGTTCAATGCGTTAGACTAACTTAGTGCATTTTTATCCTCACTCTGCTTCGAACTTTACACGGGCTCATAATTGATAGTCGGGAAGCTGGATGACGGTGAATGAAACGTTGGGCGGAGCGTCTAGTGGAGTGGCTAGCGGAGCGGGTAGCAAAGCAGACCAGCAAATAGAGCAACTTACAGCGCGTTGTGGCTAGCGGAGCGGTTAGCGGAGTGAATTTGCAGAGCGGAACGACTAATGCAGCGGTTAGCGGAGCGACTAGCCGAGCGATGATTGCAACTTTTATACAGAGTGACCGTCGTCTGACCTCTGTAATCTATAATAAGAAATAGTGAAATTCATGGTTTGACCAGTATCAGTTTATTTGAGGACACTGACTCCCCGTAGCGTTAAACGTGCTCTCCAATGCACGGGGCAAGCGATAATAAACTTTTTAATACGAATATAACTTCCAAAAGACAGTGTGGCGCGCCGAAGATTCAAACCTGATACCCTCTGCATGGCAGCCTGTTGGTATCTCTACTAGGCTACCGCTGCCCAACGCTTTGATCGGTCGTATTTACTCAAAATAAATAATTGAACTTTCTAAAGCCGCTGCCTTATAACAAACTCGCAGGAACTACAGTTTGCACTTCAAACAGAAATGTGTGAATTATTTACTTTCGTTAAACAACTTTGTGTTATTCAAAGTAGTTTTGTTCAAGAGAACTTGTCGATTAGATAACACGATTGTAAATTGTGTTTACAGGCAGTCAAAAAGAGTTAACGTAGCTTTAGAATTAAAAGATATTTGACATATACCTCAATTTTTTTTGTTTTAATTAAATTCTACACAATCTTAATATATAAAATCCTTGCGTTACTGACTGACTGACAGACACGCTACAGCCGAAACTATTGGGCGCAGGAAGCTGAAATTTGTCATGTATGTTCCTTGGGGACCGTAGGGGTGCACTAAGAAGGGATTTCCTGAAATTCCCACGAGATCGGTCGGAATCAGTTAAATAAAAAAAATGTGCGGGTGTAGTTGCAAGCCTCCTCTAATTAATAAATATTCATAAAAATCATGTTAGGGATGTATTAACAAATCAATTGAGTTTCAATTACAATTCAATTTATTTCCTTAATCTTAAGGTAGACCGACGATCTGGTTAAGATTGTGGGAAGCGATTGGATGCCGGCCGCTCAAGATGTGTCTGTGTGTAGAAACTTGGGCGAGGAGGGGAGGGGTGCTTTGTTCAACGATGGACGTCTGTAGGCTGATATGATGACATGATGACTTAATTTTGAAGGGTATTAATTACAATATATTTAGTTTTTATGAGGCAAGTAACAAAATCAGTTAAGAGTATGGGTGTTTGTATTAGGTCCAAGTTATGCTTCAGAAGGTTATATCCGGGTCTTCACTAGGCAAGATTTGGCGCGCGACACGTGACGCTCAACATGTACGGCAACGCTGCACAACAACGCGCGACGCGCTGCACAACTGGCCGCGCGTCATGTTGCGCGCCAGAAGGCAACGTCGCGTGCCAAATTTTGCCTAGTGGAGACCCGGCTTAAAGCTCTCACAAATAACTACTAACTAATCATGCTTGTTTATAGCAGTAAATATGTAGTTACCTTAATATAATTAAGATTACAAGTAAATTACTAGTTTTCTATTACTAGTTCCCTATTCAATGTATGCAGGCAGACAATAAAACAAAGTCTGTCTTCTGTCTGTCTGTCCCTATGTATGCTTAAATGTATAAATGCTTAAAAACTACGCAACGGATTTTAATGCGGTTTTTATATAGATAGAATGATTCAAGAGGAAGGTTCATAATTATGTATAATTGACGCGGGCGAAGCCGCTGACGACGTCTAGTTAACAATATAATACACACATATCTACGGAAAGTCAGTGGTGCGCGCGCTGGATTCGAATTCGATACCTTTTGCATGCCAGTCTGTTCTATAGTATCTCCACTACACTATCGCAGCCGTAGGTTTATATTATCCCTTTAAAACGGCCCTAATCACTGTAGTCACTTAGTAAAACATTCGACTATTTTCGAACGCGTTTCAACCGTACCATTAGAAGGTATTAGGGGCCCTAATGATCAAGTTAAAAGCCGTTTTTATATATTTTTCATAGCATAATAAGCTGTTATTTGCTGTATACTTATCAACCCACGCAGACGATGTCAGAGGGCTATATTATGGCAATAAAGGGGAAGCTCGGTCAACGTAGCATATTATTTCTTGTTTTCCGTAGGTAATAATACGTCTATGATATGGGGAGTTGTGAAAGGAACGGGGCTCGATACTTCGAACGTTATTATTAGGTTTGGTGCATGGCTGCCTACGAAGATTGGTTCCTGTTTGCTGCTTTGGTTGTGAGTCGCGTTTAGTTGTGTCCTAAGTTAAATGTATTGTATTAAAGTCGAATAGTTACTTTCAAATGGACTTATGTATGTTGGAGATTGGAAAATGGAACGTAAAATCTTAATAGATTTGGGCGTATTCGGATACGAGGTTGGCAACACTGAGGTTGGCAGTTGACAGCTGTCAATGTCATTTGAAGTTTTTATAAGCGGACGCACAGAGGAATAACTGAAGCATGGAAGGAACGATATTTTTAAGAACAAATTGAATATAGCTACACTCTTCACTCATCTGATAAATTAGAGTTGCCAGAAGAAGATGGCACTATGTTTGTCAGTTAAGGCTAAAGACAATTTGAACACAAATATCGTAACTTTTTAATTTAATAGTGACTGAGCAAATCCGCTATCGATATCGATTAAAGTTTCAATATAGGTTCAAAATCAAACGGACTTGTATAGTATATTATTTATATGTTATACATTTTAAATTCCGTTACTTTGTGTCCACAGCAGTCAGAACGCTAGTTGATGGACAGTCTTTAAATAATTATTACACAAACTTGCATTTTTAAACTGAACTTATCTATTTTTGTTTCAAATGGGTACTCAGTAGCACATAATCTTTACAGGCATAATTTTCTAATTTTCATGGTATTTTTCTTTACGCATAACCAGCCTTTTCCAGTCCACTGCTGGTCTTAAACCTTCCGTGGTGGAGGTTTGGCCTACTATTATACCACACTAGCCAGACGTATTCGTATAGGGTTTTATTTCGAGATTTCCTTCTCTTGTGTTTCTCTTAGTCGCCTCATATGACACCCTTGGCATTAATGTTTATTTATACTTATTTATAGTTCGTTTTTCAGCTGTAGTGATAGCTGTAAGTGGGATTAATAAATATTAAATAAATAAATCATCACCCCCAAATAACATATTTTTATTAGAGAAAGCAAATAATTAAGAAAAAAGCAAAACTTATAGCTTAAGCATTATGATAACTGAGAATGGCATATCCAAATTAATTCTATACAAGGATAGGACATAGTCGACATGGATTTTATCAAGCAAAAAACATAAAACGTAACAGAAATTCAGACAAAACCTTGAATAGTGCCCAAAGGTTTGTTATTAACAATAATCACTTTATTGAAATTTTCTCATTATATAGTGTAGGTACTACAAATCTATGTGTAAAAAATATATGTGCGGGATCGGACAATTTTCGATCATACATGTGACACACAGAATATTTAGAAAATGTGTAATTTGGCCAAATTACACATTTTTGCTAGAGAAAGTAAACAATTAAGAATAAGGCAAAACGCATGCTCAGGCAATATGATAACTGTAAATGTCATATATTATCCAACTCGACACATTATAAGAAAAGGCATGGTCGACATGAATTATTGTATCAAAACACATAAAATTAAAGTTCAAATAAATAATTTAGTGAAAATCTTCAATAGTCCCCAAAAGTTTGTTATTAACAATAATCACTTTTTATTGACATTTTCTCATTACATAGTGTAGGTAACACAAATCTATGTGTAAAAAATGTATGTGCGGGATCGGACACTTTTCGATCATACATGTGACACACAGAATATTTAGAGAAAAAAATTGTGCTAGACTAGCCCTTCGATTTTATCTTGGGATCAGCACATTATTAGTCCACTAGTCGAACAAGAAGTTTTGGTCTCTGGGTAGATGACATTTAACAAAATTTCTTTCAAATGAAGATTCCCTTATTTTGAAGCATAACCACTCAGTAGTCGTGACTATAAAAGCAGACAGTTCTTATCAAACTTTCAAATTACTGTCCTTTAAATATTACTGTCTTTGTAAAGAAAGATCAGATCTTTTCTATAGGTGCATTAATTTTTTTTGTAATATGATGGATTCTAACAAGCTTCGGAAATCACTACTGTTGCTGATAGTTTAATTATTAGCAAGTAATTATTTAAACACTCACACTGATATGTTTAGAAGGGAGGAGCCATCTGTCATTACTATAAAAACATTCCGCAGTAAAATGCTTGGAACAAATTCTATGGTGCTTTCTGGGCACCCAATTTTCACCACGACATACTGCAGCAATCCACTTATTTTATAAATCTTTTTCACGTGCACATAGAATCTGAAAACTAACGAGGTAAAAATATACGGAGGATAGACATATCGATAAGATTTTTTACAACACTTGAAAAGTCGATATAAATATTATACGGCTAAATTCAAAATCATGATAGAACTGTTATAAAAGAAAAATCACAAGGGTTATATAATTTGATGGCATAAATTGTCTAAATTTTATCTTACACGTCAGTTGACTGTGTTCAATTTGGGAGTACTAGGACTACCTCTATGTATATTATCCAATCTCTTTGAGCGGACGTCAAATTATTTAACTCGACATTGGCAGAAATTGCCGAAAATATCGGCAGATTGCCGCAAGAAATAAAAAAAATGGAGCTGTCAACGGACACTTTGGTGACAGACACAGCGGAGGAAACAAGTGTGGCCCACCTACGTCCGACTTCGCCGCGTTTCCAAAAGTTATCCATCCGAGCCACGTTTGCATATTAAGATCGTGAAGATACTGCATTTTGTGTTCGCGAATAATCAGAGTGTTGTACTCAGTGCGTATTCATTGCAAAGAGACCCAACTGTGTCCACGTAGGACTGTGAAGCGTTGATACGGCCAAAAATCAAGATACCCATCATTATGTATAAATAAACTAAGCCTGTTTCTGACCGCTCATCTATTAACCCAGAATTGGGCATTCAGTATTCAATTCAGGAAAATAAATAACCGTTATAGTTATGCTATGTTTGTCAGGCAATCAGCTACCTTGGATATTCTATACCTATACTAACTTATGCTAAACTCCTACGAAGTTAAGTAATAGGTAGGTACACATACCCAAGAAAGCTGCAAGAACATGCATTCTGCGTGATAGCTATAAAATCTTAGGTCGTTTTTTCGTCTATTACGTTGTCTAAAGTATAGTTAATAAAAAATAAGTACTACATTTACGACATACGCACATAAAACAAATAATCAATAATGACATTTTAAACGTAGACAAAGCCTAACAAACAGTCCTGTAAAATCCAATCTTTGAACAAACACTTCTTTCTAATTCGAATAAAGCTAACGTCCCACAATACTCACACTTCCAGTAACAAGTCTTTATAACACAAAAATGTAATAAGTAACTTCAAATAACTCGTCGAGCTCATTCGCTAACCTCTCAGCAAACATCCAAACCCTGCCATAAATTTTCAAGCAGAAAACCTTATCGAACAATTTCCAAGATTAACAATATCATCGCTCAAAGAATAAACACCCTTTAGGGTGCATACACGTTATACATGAACGAGGTATCTTAGCGGTGGAAATATCCCCTAAGAGTACCGCCTTAAAGAGATATGACAGAGTAGTAAAATAAATTAAACATAAGATGCTTTTAAATTACTTAAGAAAAGGTAGATGAATCTGTTATTGACTCACGCCTGTATCCCCGAAGGGGTAGGCAGAGATGTAATATTACACCCACAAGAGAATATGTTTTCTTTTAAAATTTGAATGTATTTAGTATTACTCATTAACATTAATATTCGTATAATCTAATACAAAATAATAAAATGCTCTATTCTGAAGTACCTACTATAATAATATTTATATAATTATCCTAGAAACACTCTTACATGGCTTTTATCTGATTCCACAGAGAGCAAACGAAGCCTGTACTATACTAACCAGAAAAACTTACTAAAATTATAATTATACTAGAGGACGCCAGCAGCTACGCCTGCATTTTTTTTTAATTTACCCGTTTTGGCTGATCCCGTGGGAATTTCGGGAAATCCCTTCTTAGTGCACCCCTACGGTCCCCAAGGAATATACATGTTAAATTTCAGCTTCCTGCGCTCAATAGTTTCGGCTGTAGCGTGTCTGTCAGTCAGTCAGTAACGCAAGGATTTTATATATTAAGATATCCTAAAATACATAAATTTTAAAGAGGAATTACGCCTAAACAGATCAAATCATCACGCTCATCACTCAAAGATTTGATTTAGGTGAGAATCGAACTAAGTAATACTTAGCATTAGACCAACAGTCTTGGCTAAAACCATGCCTCCCTTCAACATTGTATACTCTTCCTGGGTTCAATTTAATAAGGAATGATCGCTCGTTGGGCAGTGGTGGCGGTGTTGCCATATACTTACGTCACCAATTTCCTTACAACATAGTCAATATGTCTCCACAGCCACCACTGGCTAATACCGGCGAGCACCTCTTTTTAGAAATAGAACTTCACCACATTAAGCTGCTATTAGGTGTATACTATTCGCCTTCAATTCGGGTAAATTATTTTTCATCTTTTGAGAAGATCCTGGAAGATCTAACTCCTTTGTATAGTCATACTATTGTTATGGGTGACTTTAATACCTGCCTTCTCAAACAAGATTCACGTGCCACCCATTTTCGTCGAGTTACAGAGTCTTGTAACTTGTCTATCTTAGAGCTAAACGCTACTCATCACTTTCCGAACTGTACTCCTTCTCTTCTTGACCTTATTTTAGTGTCTTCTCCTAGTTTTGTCCATAAGCATGGTCAATATACGGCAGATGCGTTTTCCTACCACGATCTTATCTTTCTATCGTACAAAATACGCCCACCCAAAATGAAGCCGAAGGTGGTCTTGCAACGCAATTTTGGTGGTATGGATCACGACAGATTGCGTGAGGATGCCAGCAATATTGACTGGGAGCCCTTGTTCACTTCAGATTGTGTTAATACTAAAGTTCGTATCTTAACTAATAATCTCACTCAGCTATACGACGTGCATGCTCCGATTCGCCCTATTAAATTAAAGCATTTACCAGCACCTTGGCTAACGGAGGACATCAAGAAGATCATGGCAAAGAAAGCCGCCGCCAAGGCAAAACTGAAGCAAAATCCTACTCCCGTTAAACAAGAAAAATACGTGGCTATTCGAAATCTCTGTAACAAGGTGTGTAGGAAAGCACAACGCCAACACATACAATCATCCGTTGAAAACGGTGATCCAGCAAAGGTCTGGCAATTTCTTAAAACTTTGGGAGTTGGCAAGACACGTCAACCATCAATTTCAAACAACATCAACCTTGACTCTCTTAATACACATTTCTCTTCTTCGTCAAAATTTGATGACAATACAAAAAGAACTACTTTAGCTTATCTTTCTTCCTTGCCAACACCAGATTATTCTCCCTTTTTTTTCACACAATTTACCGCTTGTGACGTTAAGAAGAGTATACTAACAGTTACGTCTAATGCAGTCGGCAGCGATTGTATCAGTCGGAAAATGATCCTTCCCATCCTGGAGGAAATTCTTCCAATCCTATGTCACATCCTTAATCATTCCATTGCCAGGGGTAGCTTTCCATCCGATTGGAAAGATGCACTAATACTCCCCTTACCCAAGAAACCCAAACCCAGTTCCTTCTCAGATTATCGTCCCATATCCATTTTACCCTTCCTGTCTAAAGTCCTTGAACGTCTAGTTCACTCACAACTCAGTACCTTCCTACATAGAAATGCACTCCTAAATCCCTTCCAATCCGGTTTCCGTCCAGGCCACAGTACTGTCACTGCCTTGGTTCGCGTAACTGATGATATTAGGCTAGGCATGGATAATGGAAATCTTACGGTCTTGTCCTTACTTGATTTTAGCAATGCTTTTAACACCGTAGATTTTCACATCATACTTGGCATTCTACGCTCTCTTAACGTATCTCCATCGGCAATTGATTGGTTTCATAGTTACCTGTTTGGTCGCCGGCAACGTATACGCATCGAAGACAAACATTCCACTTGGTCAAATACAAATGCCGGTGTGCCACAGGGTGGCGTGCTATCTCCTTTACTCTTCGCGATATTTATTAACTCCATTTCAAACCACTTACTTTCTTCCTACCACCTTTATGCAGATGATTTGCAGATTTATACGCAGGCTCCCCTAAATAAGTTAGCAGAAGCCTGCACTACCATAAATACGGACTTAGCGCAGATTTGTGAGTGGACTAAGAATTATGGACTGATAGTGAATGCCGAAAAAACCCAACTTATCATTATCGGCAGCCCCAAACTAGTTTCGAAAATCAGTTGGCCCCTTCTACCAAAAATCAAATTCTATCAAAATCACGCTGGAGATGCCGAAGCATTCTACTAACTATTTCGACAAATCTTTCACTGCTCAGGCTGTGCGCCTGTGGAATGCTTTACCATTAGAAAAGCACAGAGCAGATTCCTTAAATATATTCAAAGGAATGATAAAAAATCAGTATTTAAATCAGGTAACTTGATGTGTAGGTACATTGATGTAGTGATCGTCTATCTTTGACACTTATATTCGCTGTATCTGTATTATTTAGTATATCGATATTCATTGTATATGTGCATATAGTAGGTATGTATTTATCTGTACTGTCTCAGGTTGGTATAACCATTATGGATGCTGGTATATATTTATGTATATATTTTTATATACATATGTATATATATATATATATGTATAATTAATAATTGTATATGTGTATTTTAGTATATTATTGAAATCTTTGGTTATTATTGAACAGACCAGCCAAAAATCTGTGTCGTGCGAGACACGGTGCATGATTGAAACAAGCATAATCAACACAACAAC
Organism: Euclidia mi; assembly: GCA_944739405.2. Lineage (NCBI taxonomy): Eukaryota > Metazoa > Arthropoda > Insecta > Lepidoptera > Erebidae > Euclidia > Euclidia mi. The sequence goes on along the minus strand of OX123181.2, from coordinate 8,773,060 downwards.
AATGTATTTGAATTTCACCGAATCTGCCCGATCCCATGAGCATTTCGGAAAATCCAAAGTCATGCCAAATTTCAGCTCCTAGCGCGAAATAATTTTATGCTGCTAGCTTTAGCTGTGCGTTGTTTGTCATTCAGTTTTCAATACCTAGAGAATATTAGCTACAAATACTTCAGTAACGAAGACAAAATTTCGTATATTGAAGACGTGACTTCGAATGATGATTAATATCCCTATTCTCCTCAACAGATCACAATCGATATGCAATATATTTTCACACCAACACTATCTATAAACAATTCGCTCTAACCAGCTGTTCACAATACTAGCATGTACTGTAATAAAACAAAGTAATAACCGTACATCATAGTCTCCCCTTTTTTACACGCGCGAAGAAAATGCACGCGATTTTACTTGTTTACTGTTTTAAGGTCGTATCCACGTTACATGGACAATTTACAAGAGAATAATTTATTTATCAATCCGACGGAGTACAGTTTCAAGTATGTAACGACATGTGAAAAGAAAATTCCACGGGTTTCTAAGTCACGCAACGTGAGGTTGAGCAATGTTGCCACCTTTTAGGTTGTAGATAGTGGGGTTGTAGGGTCGTGGTAGAATTGGGTGATTCCGCCACTAAAACGAAGCGGAGGACACCGCGGTGGTTTTTATTGCGCAGGCCCAGTTTGTTTCGGGAGTCAAGAGACCAAACTATTTTGAGCGATATAGAGCGACCTTCACAGCAAGGGTTTTTGCCGCTATAGGAAATAAATATAAATGTGCATTTATAAAAACTAGTTTAATTCTTTGCGAGACGTCCCATCCTCATTCCAATTAAAGTACCATCTGTGTATCCAGGTTTAGTAGCAGTGACCCAGCACGGAATCTGGTAATGTGCCCTGTAACAGCAATAAGCGCACCCCCTATTACGTGGGACCTCAAAATGTATAACATGGCGAAATGTGGGTGTAATATTACACCTCTGCCTACTCCTACGGGAATATAGGCGTGAGTCTAAAAAGTCTATAATTATAAAGCACGTTAAACTCAAAAACTGCCAAACGGATTTCTGTACTGTTTTCACCAATAGATAGGGTAGTTCCTGAGAAAGGCTTACGATACACGTAAGCCTTTCTCAGGAACTACCCTATCTATTGGTGAAAACAGTTAAAGTACCATACGCGCTCTTGGAATTTTCAGCTGCAAAATACCAGTCGCAAACTCTTTGCTGCTGCAGCATCATTAAGAAGATTACGAAATTTCCTTCCAATTGCCATTAAAATTGAGCTTACGCAATCTATTCTTCTTCCTATTCTTGACTATGCCGATGCCAGCTATCTAGATATCAATGAGGATCAGCTAGACAAGCTTGAACGTCACCAAAATTTTTGTATAAGGTTCATATTTAGCTTACGCAAATATTGGTCATATTTGCTTAAGCTTTCTGATTTTCGAAACAAGCTCAAATGGCTGCCCATCCGCCTTCGCCGGAATACCCATATCCTTTGTCTTTTGTATAACATTCTATTTAATCCTTCATCTCCCCCATATCTTAAGAAACGGTTCGCATTTCTGCATGATACACATTTTAGGAACTTGAGATCATCGGCAAATTTAAAGTTATCGGTACCTGTCCATTCTACAGTGTTTTTTGACAAATTTTTCACTGTCTTAGCTGCATGTTTGTTGAATGCACTACCCGAAACAATAAAACATGCTAAGTCACTGTCAATATTTAAAAATCTTGTCAGGAAGCACTACTTGTCACTATAAAGATTTGTTTAGTCCAGCTATAATATCCGAATAATAGGTATGTATTATGATATTAGATTATATATGAATATATATGCCGTAATTAGCCGTGTGGTTGACGGCATAGAATACAAGTGTCACCACCCCCTATCTTCCCGTGGGTGTCGTAAGAGGCGACTAGGGGATAACACGATGCAAATACCATCTTTGCGTAGAAACGGAAAACTCAACATCAAACCCTATACGACTGCCTCGTTGGTCTCGCGGCATAAATGTGCGCGTGGGGTCGGGAGGTCCCGGGTTCGATTCCTGGGTCGGGTAGTGTTATTGGGTTTTTCTGTCACGAAATTCTCAGTAGCCGCACGGAGTCTGGAAATGTGCCCGGTACGGCAATAGGCTCGCCCCTTATTACGTGGGACTAAAGTATATCTGGCGAAAAGTGGGTGTAGAAATACACCTCTGCCTACCCCTTCGGGGATAAAACGCGTGACAATATGTATGTATGTATGTATGTATGTATGTATATATGTATATTATATGTATACTATATGTGTATTTATTAGTAAAATATTTATAGTATGTATATATGTTATGTACCTATGTATGTATTATTTCTTTATTATAAGATTATCTAATGTATTATTGTTTATGTAGAATTTTTTTATTCCATGAGTTACTATTAAGTTCACCCGCATGCTACCTGTTCTTTTTTGTTCAACTATTTTTCCATTCACTTTGGTTGTCTGGAAGAAATCACAACTTGTGATAAGACCGCCATTGTTCACTAGTTCTAAGAATGTTTCTGTATATTGTTATTCCATTTCTTTCTGGTGTACAATAAAGTATGTTGATTCATTCATTCACTCATTCATTCAGTATCAGAAGTAAAAAGTCAAAATTAGAACCAAATCACTAACGTAGCAAAAAGAATTGTAACATCAGATTCTGAATCGATTTCCTATTCCTAGCTTAAACTGTTACCAACCTACATTCTGCAAATATTCTACCTGATTCCGTTTAACCGAGAAAATACAACAAACCAGTCAGCAAATAATAAATAAGGGGTTTTACTCTAAATTGCCAACAAAGTGTCGATAAATCCTTTCTAAAAATATTGTTACAATAAGACACTGTCAACTTACAGTAGTTGGCAGTCTAACTGCAATTCTGGCACCCTTTACAGCATCACAGACAGATAAATCTCTACTTGGCATTATATATCACTCGGAGACGACAGCCAAACCATATCGATATCACTATTATGAAGTGTTTTGTAATGGTTACTAATATAAAATTAATTTGACTTGTGATAAAGTCTTACGAAATGTTTTCGTCTCTTTTTATACATTAAAGGTTATTATTAGACATTAAATGATGATGGCAATCACGGCTTAGGTTATAATTATAGGATATCTCTACAAAGCTGGCCTTTGCATTACTTTACTATATAACTTCAAACTAATTAAAATCCGTTCAATAGTTTTGACTTGAAAGAGTTACAAACAACCATCCATCGTAAGAAACTTTTAAGAGTAGTAAGATATGATAATATTGGCGGGACGAGTCTTAACCGCATATAATTATTTGACACTTGGCTTGGGCAAAGAACTCAGATACCTAGAACCGCAGACCTTAAGAATTTCGTGTACCAATGCCTGAAATGTTCTTCTATTTATAAATCTGTAATAAATCGCAGCGGAAGTGTAAGCGACTGCTACGCCGAAGGTCGTGGGTTCGATTCCCGCTCAAGTCAAGCATTTGTGTGCATGAACATGGATGTTTGTCTTGGTCTGGGTGTTTCTATATATAATATGTATGTATTTACAAAAAAATTTATATATGTATGTTTATCCATTATCTAGTACCCATAGTACAAGCTCTGCTTAGTTTGGGACTAGATGGTGATGTGTGTACTCGTATGTGGTAGAATATTATTATTCCGTTTATTAAATATTGCTCTCATTATCACATTTTACATACTTAAATATTATAATAAAAAATAAATTAAATATATAAAATGGGACCATGGAGACCCACCGGCATCGGGCACAGGGACCAAGCTACCGGTGGTTAGGGCTCCAGAGAAAGGAACCTCCGTACGATGCGTGTCGTGTCCAGCAATACTGCCCTCTGTATAGAGGACTTGATCCAGCCGTCTAACGAGTGCCTCTTGAGGTGGTGGTTGAGGTTCTTGGCAATAAGACCATTTACGGTCACGACTATCGGTACAATGATCGCCGAGTCAACATCCCACATGTCGACAATCTCGTGAGCCAGGTCCAAATACTTCATTTGTTTATCTTTTTCGGCTTTCACGAGATTCTCGTCATGGGGTATGGTGACGTCGATGATCATTGCAAGGCGCTCTAATCGGTCTATCACCACTATGTCCGGCTTGTTAGCCACAATAGTTCTGTCAGTAATGATAGACCGATCCCAATACAGAGTAGCACGACCATTTTCAAGAACTGGGTCGGGCACATACCTGTAGTACGGTATTTCAGAGTCGACAAGTTGGTACTTTAAGGCAAGTTGCTGGTGGACAATCCTGGCTACTTGGTTGTGTCCATGCAAATACTCGCCGTTGGCAAGACGAGAACAATCGGATACTATATGTCTGAGCGACTCACCAGGCTGGTGACATGCCCGACATATGTCGACCGTCCCATCCCTCAGAATATACTTCCGGTAGGTGTTCGTCATGATAACTTCGTCCATAATTGCAAACACAAAACCTTCTGTTTCGGCGAAAAGATCGCCAAAACGAAGCCAGGACACCGATGCTGAAAAATCTACGTCGGGCCCATGCAAGGCCCGGTAAAATCGTCCATGCAGCTCTTTACCTCTCCATACCTCCCTCCAGTTCTCTTTCGCCAGACCCAGCGGGGTAAGCCCACTGTCTACAGCGACCACATTTCGGTGCATCCCCGCGTCAGTGTTTAGAAAGTATTCTCTGAGATTGCACACCTCGCGATTGTGGAGAGTCTTGGCACTTAGAAAGCCACGACCCCCACACTTACGCGGGATGTACAATCTCATCACCGACGAACGCGGGTGATGCATCCGGTATGTCGTGAGTAGACAGCGAACTTTCCGATCCAAGGCGTCCAATTCTGTTTGAGTCCATCTGAGTATGCCGAAGGAGTACATTAAGACCGCCATGGCCCAACCGTTACAGGCACGCACCTTATTTCCGCCTGATAAAAAGCTTTTTAAGATTTTCTTCAGGCGGCCAAAGAAACGTACCTGTAACGCCTGTTTCATGCCCGCGTCATCAATGTCTAATGCCTGCGACATACCCAGATATTTGTAGGTTTCGGTTGCAGAGAGAGATCTAAGTTGTGTGAAATTTGAAAGCATTATACCATCAGATTCCACACTCCGGCCTCGCTTTTCATGCATGACCGCACATTTATCCACACCGAACTCCATCTTAATTGAATTACTAAAATTTTCTGTTGTCTTTAGTAACTCAGTTAACTGGAGGTCAGTGGGGGCAAATAGTTTTAGGTCATCCATGAAAAGGAGATGAGAAATAATCTGACCTCTACTCTGCAATCGATAGCCTAGCCCTGAACTTTCGAGCAAAGTGCTCAGCGGGTTCAGTGCTAGACAAAACCATAGTGGACTCAAACTGTCGCCCTGGAAAATACCTCGCTTGATCTTTATAGGTACGCCATACCCGCAAGGCTGTCGACATCCTGGATAGCGAAGCACCGTACTCCACTGCCCCATACATGCCCTCAAGAGGGCGCATAGAGTTGCATCTACTTTGTACAACTCCAGCACCCTCAAGAGCCACGTATGTGGCACAGAGTCATAGGCCTTCTTATAGTCTATCCAGCATGTCGCCAGATTCTTTCGACTACGGCGCACCTGTTGGCTAATGGCCATGTCGATAAGGAGTAGCTCCTTAGTACCACGTGCCCGGTTTCTACATCCATTTTGAGACTCAGATAAGATTTTATTATTGAATATGTGTAATGTCAATTTTGTTCTCAAAATGGATGTAAAAACTTTATAAACTGTAGGCAGGCAAGTTATAGGCCTATAGTTCGTAGGTTCCGTGGTACTGCCAGGCTTAAAGAGCAGGTGAGTTACGCCAGTTGTCATAAAACTTGGCAGCGATCCTGAGTCCAGAGATGACTGGAATTGGGATGCCAAGCGAACATGTGCACTGCGTAGCCATTTTAACCAGAAATTGTGCAACCCGTCCGGTCCCGCAGATTTCCAATTTGCTAACGGACGGACTGCACAATTTACATCGCTGGCGTCTATGGCTACAGGCTCCATTTGAGGTATTACCTCACATGATCGCTCAATATCCCTAATCCAGTCACCCTCTGTATGGCTGACGGGAGTCGACCATAAACTGCGCCAGAACGCAATTGTGTTCGCATCATCTGGTCGACGCCCATCATCCACACCTGGTTCAGGTCGCTCCCAATTCCTATAAACCAGCTTCTCATCTCTTTGGAATGCGCGATTTTGGGTATATCGGTCAATCCTTTTTTTGTACCGCCTGATGCGATTCGCCCACGCATAGATTTTCTGCTTCAGGAAGTCGATGCGTTCTGTGACCCGTGACGGATATTCTTGAGGACAAAGTCCTGTCCCCTTAAACGCCCGACTCACAAAACGCATCACTCTCGGGCGGGTATTGCCCGACCTGAAGCAGATTAGCTTGCCTATGAATGCCCATGGTCTCAGCAATACGACGCTCAATTCTACGCTGCCAAGCCGGAACGGCATCCCGAGGAGCAATAGTAATACTGCTTTGTATTTTAATATTAGCTACTCGACACGCCGCTACGGCCACTCAGTATAGAATTGAGTGTGTATCACTAAGATTTTCACTAGTGTCTAGGTAAGTAGGCAATAGTGAATCCAGGGCACACACAAGCGCTATATTTTTTCTATGCGTGGGTAAACGCGGCAGCCGGGGTCTGCTTTCTAATGTAGCATACCGATATTCCCCAATGGCGCACTCCAAAGTACTCCTTATCTTATCAATGCATTGGATACTTACTTGTATATCCCTGTCCATCAGTTCCTCACCTTCTTCTTGGGCCCTGAGTGAAGCGTGCACTATTGGAGCCTCATTGCGTGTGGAGGGTGTGATTTCAGGGATACCTCGCAAGTCTGAGCGTAGCCTCTCAAGTGCGTCGTCATCCAACAGGCGGCAGCGTTGAATGGCTCGCACTTGATCCGACAGTCGCTGTGCCGAAACGTTAACAGCCGGTTCCAAGGCCTGAAACAGAGGCAGTAAGCGGTCACGGTACGCCGTAAGGTTGGTTCCTCCCTCTGTAGCCACAAAATATGCCCGCATGACGTTCTCATTCATCGTTTGAGTCCATCTCATGCGGCGCACATCACCACCGGCAGCGGGGGCCCTGTTCGAAACCGGTGGGTCTCGGGGTCCCAAGCGTGACGGTGGCCGGCCTCTTCCCCGGCGGCGCGCTGGTGTTGGTGTCGTCGGCGGGGAAAAATACTCATCACTCGATGAGCTCGACGCCTCAGCAATGGCCGACACTGCTGGCACCGGCGGCTGCGAGGCGGAGCTGAGTGACGAGTCCGGGGGTCTTATTTGTGCCGCTGCTCTGGCTCTAGTCAACATTTTCTCTTAGTTGTATTTGTATTTACTCTTGTATTTACTTTATTTGCATTGTTTACATTTGTGACATCTGATGTCATTTGGTTTCTTGATTTTTACTTTGTAGTTATTTTCTTTTTGGTTTTAAAGAAGTTTGTGATAATAATTATTTACACAATTGTGTTTATCACGTATATAATATAGTATACGCCTCAGAAACAATAAAATAAATCAATACAAAATTTATCTAAGAAAATTGTGTCTGTTGACATTTAGTGTTGCCAGTTATATATATTATTATGTGTCTCTTTTTCACGGCTATTCTTCTAACATGGTGTTAGAAGAATAACCGGTCCTTTGGGAGGCTTACACGGGGATATGGATCCAACGTGCAGAGGCCCGTAGAGAACTTTAATCTAAAATGGGATGGGACACATGCCGCGGAGCCTCCACAACTGCACTACTGAGTACAGCTATGGACTAGCCGCAGCAAATGTAGGACTATTGCAATGATGTGGAGTCTAATTTACTGGTTTATGGGGAGGGGTGTTAAATGGACTGGTAATAATGATACTATGGATAAAAAACGGCACCTGCCAGTGATACTCCTGTAGCATCCGTCCGCGTGGCAGGTGGTGACTCGCCAACTCACTAGATGGGCCCTCTCTAAACAGCCGCCCAAAGCAAACAAACTCTGCCATAAAGGCAGCCAGAGGGCAACACCGGTGCGAGTGGCTAGGGATGTCGAGCGGTGCGGCACCGGTTTCGCCATCGCGAGCCTCGTGACAACGGAGGCCCGGAGCGGGTTTCCCCGTAGTTACGCCCTTGAGAATGACACTTCCACCCCCGAGCTAATAGTTCTTGCGGCTTCCCTCTGGCCGGCCGACCAAGGCAAGCCAGAGTTGAGAGTCCTGCGGGCACTCTTGGAAATCCAATCCAGCTAGCAAATAAAGGCAAGCCGGAGACGAGGCCCTGACCGACTCTCTGAAGCATTCGGGACCGCAGTGTCGCCACACACATTCAGCTCGCCACAAAGCTGCCCTGCGGTTGTAAGCTTTCTTTTCATCTTGTAATATATTTTTTGTTTATATTACACGATGAAGGTGATGTTTGAAAGCTGTTACTCTACCCTCTAAGATTGCGTTAGTCTCATGATGAGATAACGGCTGCCCCAGAGGGGCAATATTATTATTATTATTATTAGGTAGAATATTATTATATTAATCTGAGTCCTTTGGCTTGGGTTGCACCTGCCATGATTGCTGCATGATCAACGCCGTTACATAAATATGACTATATGTACAAATTACAAAATGCTGATTGTGCAAAAGTAAAACATAATACAACAAACAAAATAAGCAATTCACAAAAGAAAATGCAGGCACGTAACATTAATATTATATATCCCACGGCGGCAGCAATTGGACTACAATTCAGCTTTCACAAGATCACAAAGAGCGGGCGCCGGATTGCAACTGGAAGCTGTCATAATGACGTAAGCCAATAATACAATAAACATCGTCATTCATGCATAATATATGTTTCTTTTTCGGAAACGGAAATAATAATGTAGATTATGTGTGGCAAAATAAAACCTGCATCCCAAAGCAGGTACCTATAATTTTTAACACGCTTTTTTATGTCTGTAACTACTTTATAAGAACTACGATACTTTCTAGTTATTGTGTTGTCACATTCACATTAGTGAATGTGACAGCTCATCATATACACCATATACACCAGCTCATCATATTGTAATATTGTCACCTAATGGTGTACAATATGATGAGCTGGTCTTTATACCAGGTAACCTACTGAGTTAGGGTTCATTACATTCAATTTAGCTAGCTCTGTTCATTTCACGCAATGCTGAAAAGCCTGTTCTTTCAAGTCTTGCACAATCTGTAAATTTAGATAAACGTGTATTTTATGAGAAAACCCATGAAAGCCCTTCTAGAGTAGTAATACCGTAACTGCAACTGATATTTTCTTGCTAGGCTGTCGTTCATGACCCTCATCTCAAATATCCATCCTGCAAATATATCATATCGAACAATGAATACATAAACGTTTTTGTTTAACAAATATTCGTACAAGAATGTGTTACAGCCATTTGTAAACGGCGAACACATTGGCGAATGAAATCCATTGCTTTTAATTGTGGGCAATGAATTATTTACATTGTGTTGTTACAATGAATACAATTTATTAATTACAGAATTGCCCAACTTAAAGCTTGGCGTAATGTGAAGGGCGTAGTATCTTTTATATTTACCCGTCTTCACACAAGATAGGGTAATATGTCATGTGTATACACCATGTATTTTAAGTCATTGTTTTCCCAAAAAGTATGTACTCAGCCCATGATATAGAAACTACCTATGATATTTAATACACAACATTAAAAAAATATATAATTCCGATTTTTTTCTTCGCCAAAATTAATTTTTCATAGCATAACAACGTGTCGGTCGATGCGTAAGGTCAATATACTTTATTTATAACCTAAAATGTAGCTTATCCTTCGTTCAAGACACATTTTAGTCCTATTAAATGCTGATTTTAAAGTTTAATATGTATTTTTATTTTATTTTGTAAAATAAATATTATAGGTACCTAGCTTCTATAACTATATCATGGGCTGAGTACGTACTTGACGGGAAATCACCGACTATATGCAGAGCATGGGGAGCTCTGGTTGCTCTTTAGGATTAGGTCGATCCGGGAAGCTGCCAGTAGGGGCCGGTGAGGGCTTGTAGCCTTCCCTGGGAATGGTTTAAATTGAACATGGTGCCATGGGAGGAAGACTGGACAGCACCTGTACCCTGTCTTCTTCCGTAGAGCGTCTTTGGTTGGCAGTCGAAGTGGTTTTTAGTGGTAACACCACATACATCGGCTCGCATTTTCCCAAGACCCGGAGACGCTAAGGGATTTTCCACCTCGTAAAAAAATAGCTATATCAAAGGTCTGTCTAGGCATTTGAGAGTATCATTTGGATTGTGTGTGATGGATAGATGTTTGTTACTCATTCACGCATAAAATAGGACTGATTTTAATAAAACTTTTCGAAAACATAGGTTATATGTACATCAGAATAGCATATAGGCTACTGTTAATAGCAATAATTGACACTAACGCTGGCGGAACAGCGGGTAAAAACTAGTTATTTCTAAAGCCATATTTCTGTATTACCATGATACGGCATGTAAAAAGTAGTTCGGTCGAGTGAACGGTAGTGGTCTATTAATTAGTTTAATCGAACGTACTAAAATAACATAGAAAGAGCAATGGAAAACTATTCGCTTCAAATTAAAATGGCTGACTGACCGGTCAATATGTTAACGTCTGTTTGACTTACATACTTTTTTTCCTTGCTACTTTTTTGATATTTGAAAATAAACAAATTTTTTGAGGAAGTCATTATCATTAGAGAATCTATCTCAATCACATGTTTAATAGATTTAGGAAAGACATTACTTTTTATTACCCGACTACGGCGAAGCCAAAAGGAAGGGTAATGTTTTTGGCAGTCTATGTATATATGTTTGTATGTTCCACCGTAGCGCTTAAACCACTGAACCGATTTCAATGAATGGGGTGTCAATAGATTCGTAATAATGGCCCGGATGACATAGGCTATATACATTTAATCTTAATTCTCTATTACGCAATAAATACCTCAGATTCGAACCTCGAAAAATATTTTTGTGAGATAATCATTACATGTTTGGTATCAAAAGAAAGGTATTAGTGAGCACATTACAAATATGTACATATATTATACTGCTCGAGTCAATTTATAAGTTTTAAGCGTGTACGACGTACGTTGTACTATCAATTCGCGTGGTTCAGATGGTTTGAGTTATTCAGACCTATTTACCTACTCGTTTAGGTACCTAAATGACGAACTAACGTTACCTTATAACACTGGATTATAATAATACATTTATTATTTAAAAAAAAATATTCAAATAAATCGATAATTGTTTAATAATAATAATGTTTTCTTTAAATAGGTAGTTACCCTACCTAATCGTAACTGCCTAAATTCTCATTTAAATTTCATTACATTAAATGCAAAAAAACAGTGTAAGAACACATTCTATAAAAAACTTCGTTTTACTATAACAATTTTAATGTTGAAGCTGCAAACCTATTATTGTGCGTCATCTATTGACACTATTTATGGAGTACGTAATTGAAAATGTTTTTCTAATTAGTCACTAGATCGCACCACTAGAAATATTAAAAGTCGGTGTTAAGATTTTCCACATAGGTTTGACGTTTTGATGTGAGCATGCATGCAGCTTTCGATGTACGGTTCTCCAAGGAGTGCCACCAAGTGCGTCTATTATTAGTTATAATCGCTCACTCCCAATCTCCAATCTCCTTAGCTACCGCAATTTATTGAATACGGCAGCACAATTAAATCTTATGAATAAAATTTAACTACTTCAGTCAATTTGACATTTGTAAATTGGTGTATAAATAGATTGAATTAGATTAAAATAATCACAATATTATAGCGTACCTACCGATTTGACAAAGTAATTAGAATTTACTTATATAGTAATTAGAATGCCGCTTTCAAATAAAACTAAGAAAGCGACGAGGGTAGCTGCGTTGCGTAAAAGAGAATCCTCTAAGGCACGAGCTTCTAGACTGAAAAAAAAGAAGGAGTATTCTTCAAACGCACGTGAACGTGAAAATTCTCTCTCCAATGAAAAAAGACTGAGCTCGCAGCGTAAATATGCCAGGGAATCGAGATCAGCAGAGTCACCGCAATCACGTGTAATAAGACTCAGCATGATGCGACATTATGCCTCTCAGGTCAGGGACTTAGAATCGTCCCAATCACGTGAAATACGACTCAGCTTGATGAGAGAACATGCCTTTCAGGTCAGGAACTTAGAATCTCCGCAATCGCGTGAGATCCGACTTGAAACGATGAGAGAACATGCCTCTCAGGTAAAGGACTTAGAATCGCCGGAATCACGCGAAATGCGACTTACAATGATGAGGAATCCTGCATCTCAGATCAGGGATGATGAACCTCTACTATCGCGGGAGGTAAGATTGCATAATATGAGATGTGTATCGCGTCATTCTTATATTGGTCAGAGAGATTTATTGATTGGAAATGACTGAATCTCGTCATTTCCTTGATGCAATTTCTCAGGTGGCCGATCAAGTGTGCCATATTTGTAAACAAATGAAATTCTAAAATCAAACTAAACAAATGCGTAAGGCTCAATGCTGCATATTACCTGAGGATTGTCCAGAAAGTTTTGTGTCTTGCAGTAGATGTTATTCCAGTCTCATCAAAAACAAGATTCCAACTACCGCGTACTGGAATAATATGAATGTGGCTACAATTGCCGAGAACTCAAAATTCTTAGTGAAATGGAGCTCCGATTAATATCAAGGATCAGACCATTTTTTTAAATCGTCAAACTGGGCGGCCGCTTCGGCCAGAAAGGGTTTAGGGGTCAAGCTGTTTTATTTGCGCAACAAGTTGAAGAGTTGACTGAGCAGTTACCGTTGTCATTCCAGCATAGTGGTTTAACCGCTTTAGTAGAAACACTTGATTACGTGGACACAACAAAACAGTATGAAGTAATTGGTTACAAACAAACAATCACTTATATGCTAATGTCAGAATTAACTTCAGTCATTTGACAAACGAAATAAATCGTAATGTAGTGGAAATCTCTGCAATAATTCAGAACGAGAATACTATCGAGAATCATGACCAAGAAATACCTAACTCATCTTGAATCCTGTTTATACTCAGAGGCTCTTTCCATCAAGGCGGTGACATATATATATTGAACGGTTAGTTTACATGTCCCATCGCGATACGGAAAAATATTAAATAAAAAAAATAAGTTTGAAAACTAAAACCCGACTACGTCAAAATGGGGTCTTAAAAGAACGAAACACGAAAATAGCTCATTCAGATACAAATCTAGAAAAGTATAAGTACAGAAATGGTCAAGCTGGAGCCGTAGTCGCACCTATTGTATACCCATTGTGTATACCTATTGTGGATGCTAGAAACAGTCATCTGCATTAAACAAACATGGCAGGTAACTTCATATACACTAGTATAAAATAAAATAGGTGCGACCACGGCTCCAGCTTGACCATTTCTGTACTTATACTTTTCTAGATTTGTATCTGAATGAGCTATTTTCGTGTTTCGTTCTTTTAAGACCCCATTTTGACGAAGTCGGGTTTTAGTTTTCAAACTTATTTTTTTTATTTTACGTGTTCTTAACTACTTCCACCCTCCACTATTTAGATATCTGGCTGTCAGACCACAACCTTTCCGTCTCCGTCTCCAAATGCAGCGCAGTTGTGTTCTCTCGAAAACGCAACATCCCAGACATCCATCTTTCTGTGGGTGATGAAACTATGGCCACCGTTGATCACGTCAAATTCTTGTTATCCTTGATTCCAATCTTACCTCTTTTCTTACACTATATACCACTTGAATTACATTGAGCGGAAGGGTGAAAAGGGTGTGTTCTCTTTATCATAACAAGTATTACATGACTTGTCCTGCTAAAGTAGCACTGCAGAACCCCAAATACTGAAACTAGACACATGAGCTTTGAACAGCGGATTCCTTTTATAACGTAGGCACATTAAGGAAGGATTTTCTAAAATGCCAGCCAAAACAAAGTTTGCAAGTTTAGGACATGCGACGGCGACTGCTAGTTACATAGATGTATATAAACATGGAATCGGACTGACTACATCAGAACAGAAGGAGAACTTATCTAGCTATCTACAGATATCTATCTATCCATGGATATATATACATACAAGGAATGTATTCACCTCCATAAAGGCGATAACCACGTGTAAACTTGCTGGCCTGACCTTTGACCATTGTGGCTTAGGATAACACAAGGTTCGACTATGTGATACCAGATAAGCCTTAAAGCCAGCGTTGAGCGAACAAGGTGAGCAAATCTTTGTATTAAGATTCAAACATACTATCTACGTATTAAGGCAGATCCCCTTTGGGAAAACGAACTGGCATGAGACAAATGAATATAGTATTGAGGAATTTGGTTCGATATTGGATTCTATTTTTGTATGTAACGAGGTATTTTTAATTTTTCTTATTGAAACAAACCTCCAACCTCTAAGTAAGAGATTTAGCCATAAAAGTAACGTAATGATCCATATTTATGGTTTTAGCTTCAGCGATTTGTTAGTCAATAGATTAATCAGACAACATAAATAAAATACACAGTTAGGAATGCTTCCTTTTTAACCACCGTCATTCACCGAATTAAATTATGAGAATTATGTAGAGCAGAAAATCATACAGCATGTTTTGGATGTCAATCTCAATGCCATTTACTACGTACAACGATGTTGGTCCATCAGACTAAATCATCCAGGGATTCTACTACTTACAAACACAAAATTTCATTTAATTGAATTCAGCCGTTTTTTTAATCGAGTCTCACGTTGTTTCATTTTATTTTTCAGACAATGTCGGCTGTAGCATACACATTTTTGTCATGTTCTTCACAGCCATTGTGAAACAATATAAAAGTTTTCCGCGCTCCTCATCGCTTATTTAGCGGCCGCATCCTGTGGTTTCAGTCGTTCCAGCCGATGGCTCCCATGACAGAGGTCTCAGAATTACTACGTACTTAGCGTAACTTACAGTAAATTGAGTTTAGGGTCTGACTTAGGGTCTGGCCAGGTTCGGTTATGGAACATTGCCAACTTGATAAGATGTTTTATGAAGCCCTCCGTTACTATTCCTGTGTAATTAAACTGTTTCAATTTGAACTGAGCTTTTAAATGATGGGAGTGTTTGCTTAAATGTTCTGAATGATGAAATATTTTACTCATTTGTATGTTGTCGATTACTTTAAATGTATGAAAGTTATTTCTACCAATTAATAATATTGCTGTTAAAATGCTGTCGTGAGCTTGTTATAGTGCTCGCTTTAAAATATTGACTTTACGGTTTTAATTTCCACTGTTTTAATCAGCTTTTCTCCTGTCGGGAACTTATGCCTTCTGTATTATTGGCACTCATAAACTCATTTGCGTTAAAAAAAACCGTGGTCCTATTGTATTATATTTGTAAGAATAAATATGACCAAAATCATATTGTGCTTGTTTTAATAAAAGAACATGACGCGACAGAGCTCAAATTCTTATCGCTATTTTCTTATCCTCTCTTTTTCACACGTTAGGTTCTGGCAATTAGCGGCTTTCTAATGAATTTCTTAGTAAAGTTAAACCAATAAATAAAGATAGCTTTTATAAATTTGCTATATTAATTTAAACTAAATAAAATCATACTGTAGTAAGTTAGCTGAGTGTAAAATTTTACTTCTTGAATGTTGATACCAGCGTAATGCCTTTTAGTTATCTAGACTTTAGCAAAATTGACAAACAGAAGTCGAAAATAATTCGTGACAAATAAGTCCTTGAAGTTACTCCAATTTGTTTATTATAAATGTTTATTCTTCAGAGGGAAAGCGTATACGGAAAATATTGCTATAAAGGTCTGTCAGAGAAATTAAAAAGTTTTAATTTAATATTAGCCAGCTGAACGGTTATGGAAAGTTACCTTTTTCATCGAATACTGTGCGCTTACCATGTTTAAAGTTAACCAGATTGAATTTACACAAAAAGTAGCCATGTCTGCAAAAAAAGTAATTAAATTTCAAAGATCAAAGGTCATACTAGGCGGCTTTTTAAGTCTCTTTTGTTCGGCTTGCTACTGTAATTCTTTGAGTTTTTTAATTCTCAGCAATGAAATAAAAACACAGTCCGTACACTTGGAAGCAGAGCTTTTTCCATTTATGAGTCTGCAAAATCATATTATGTCGATGTAAAGCATTGTTGCTAGATGTTTGAATACAATTTCCCCACAGTAGGTACATTTTCTGCATATTTGTTTTAAGTTTCGCTGGAAATAAAGGAATCCTTATAATTTCGCTAGTCCATATAACACATCCTATAAAACAGAAATGGACGCCTGCGTTTTATCTCGGAGACTATTTTGTACTAAAGTATTGAAAGGCTAGGTTGCGTTCTGAATCTAACCGTCGTAACCGAAAAATGTTCGGTTATGAAAGCATTTAGTCAGCTAGTACCTATAATTGCCCCATTTTAATATACCCGACACTAGGAAAATTATTCAGACGCTGAATAAACATAACATCCATAGCGTATACCATAATTACATCGAATTACATTTAATTACATAATATGTAAATTCGATTTAGTTAACTAGAAACATGAACACAATTATTGGCTTCCATATCATTGAATATTCGTATGACTATGCAAAACATCTATTAGTTTTACTATACCCCCATTTATTAAACAATGGCATATGGTATTAAAATTTTACACACCATGGCAAGGGATTCCTGTATTGTAAGGGACTTTGCATACCCGACAATTTTAGTCTCTAAACGACAAGGATAAAACAAATTCCTGGAATTCATACACAGAACCGCGTCACGGAAGCGCGCTTCTTATCAGTGCAATATTCTTGATGGCGGCGAATTTATAAACAATAAATTAAAAAATTACACTGCATAAAAAACTAGTACCTTATGATTCATACCTTGTGTATGGAGGTGTGCGTTTCTAAATACATACACACATACATAGACTCACGCCTGTTTCCCGGAGGGGTAGACAGAGACTACGGAACGCCATTGGCAACGATCCTGACATATCTCTCTTGCTTCAATCACTCCCATCAGATTCCTCATACATGCTCTTCTGTTCAGGGTACTTCTAACCTGTCCTGTTTTTAGGATGTCTCCTATCTGGTCAGAGAACGTCCTCCTAAGTCTTCCACTTCGTCCTGTACCATTCACACTTGCCTTGTATATCTACTTGGTCAATCTTTCGTCATCCATCCTCTCCACGTGCCCAAACCACCTTAGCATACCTTTCTCAATGCTTGTCACTACATCTTCTTTTACCCCACAACACTATCTTATCATACAATTCTTTACTCTGTCAGTCTGAGACACACAACACATTCTTCTCAGTGCTCTCATTTCTACAGCATTTATTCTACTTTCATGAATCTTCTGCCATACCCAACTTTCACTACCATACATAAGCGTAGGTACTAACACCCCTCTATGCACAGCCAAACGTGTCTTTTCAAAGTGCCTAAATAATTGCAACTACATACTTTATTATTTATAACTCCAGCTTCTGCCCTTGTCTTCTGACAAAAGGTAACCCACGTGCTATTTTGATATATGTAGGTATGTATACACGCTAATATACGACTGCAAAGTTTCAACAAAATCCGTTCAAAAGCATTTGCGTGAAAGACAAAAATCTAATTATTATAGCCCTCCACACAAACTATTTATTTAATAGCAAAAGATTATTATGATAGATTTAAGTTGCCTTGTGTACATGGCGCCTAAGTGATTGCTATCTAGTCATCTTTTCGCACAACTTAAAGCAAACTAAGGGGCAATCTTAACGGTCCCCATACGAAGGGTTAAGCTACCTCTTTGATGGCAATATTTAATCCTAATCTTGATTCTGTATTGTTGGTACTAGGCCCTTTATACCCACATTTTCAATAGAAAGACATGATCAATATAATTTTGTATAACTGGATAACAAGATTTTACTTTGGGAGTTATAATATTTCAGAGTAGGTAGATAATATTGATAAAATGGATAATGATGTTTATTATTGAGTATTTTCGCTACAATCACTACAAATAAAGATTGAATCCGTATCGGTTTAAAAATTGCCTTAGTTGGAAATAATAGGTACTAGACCAGAGTTTCTTACGCAAATTTCGGATAATAATGTATTCTGATAGGCAATGTAGCTTTATTTTATAGACTAGAATGTAATTTGGTACATTTAATAAGGTGTTTTAGTCCAGTGATCCAGTAGTTAAGGTCACTAGCTTAACTACTAAGCTGGATGGTTGGATTAAAAATAAAAATATTTGTGTGATGACCACGATGTAACAAGTTATCTACCTGTATTATTTAACTCAATGATCTATTTTAAACAATAGAGGCAACGATAGCCTAGTCGAGATACCAACAGACTACCATGGAGAGGGTATCGGGTTCGAATCCACGGCGCGCACCAATGACTTTTCGAAGTTATGTGCGTATTAAATTGTTAAATATCGCTTGCCCCGCGCCTCGGAGAGCACGTTAAGCCGTCGGTCCCGGCAGTCATGAATCTTTGACACTTGTTACAGGGAATCAGTACCCCCAAATACACCCTGATACTAGTCTAAACCATGGAATATCGCTATAGCTTTGGGTTGCGGAGGTCAAACGGCAGTCGCTCTGCGGAAAAGTTGATATTCTGCCATATCTGCAATTATAATTATATTATTATTTCTACACTGCTACAAGGAAAAGTACATTTTAAACTTAAAATTCACGCTTAGTGTCCCAAACATGCAAGTAATTTTAACTTGATGAGCGATAATTACAAAACTTACCGGACCTTAATCAAGTGAATTAATTAATTTGAGATAAGAAAATATCTATATTAAGTATATAAACGTCACGAAAGTGCCAAAGACCTGACAATGTGGAGACGTTTTAACAGGAAAGTGGATCCTGGGATCCAAGACGAAGGTTCTGGGTCGTAACCTAAAATGATGATGATGACAAATCACGGAAGTTTTGATTATGATCAACGACATTTTATTCGAATTAAAATTAAAAAACATGTTTAAGAATTGAATGATTTAGATTAATTAAAGTCAAATATGGGTACTAGAATTAGTAGTATGGTTCTTGTTTGATTAGTCATACAACGTTTAAATTATAACGCAAGTACATAACAGCGTTTCCATCTCGTAAAATTTTACTTCTACTGCTCTTCCTAGATTTTAAAACTAAGCCATCAATAAGTTGTCGAGGGGCGTAACTTATTTTGATTTGTCTTTTTGTTTGGCTGACAGTTCTAGATACAAATTCTAAGAATCCGGTTATTATTGACGTCATTATAGTACATGTTATTTCATAAACCTTCATAAACGAATGTCGTATTAAGTTAGTATTACGTCGCAACCCAACATTATGTAGATTGTAATATTTTGCCGAAATAAATATACTGAATTGATGTCAACGCTGTAATGTTCCTAGTCACGTGCAACGAGCGTGTTCAAGGGGTCAATCCTAGGCCTTTTGTGTACATAATCTTAATTACTGGTCTGTAGTTTGTTCTCATAAATATTTCACCAGTACGCCAGTTTATTTTTGGAAGTCTTTTTTTGTAATAAATCTAACATTCTTAATATATTTCTAACCTTTTGAAATTCAAATTAAGAACCAAAATAAAGATTTCAAGAAAGCGTTCGATTTCTTCGACATCAAATTAATAAGGTGTGTCAATGCTTATTGGTACTAAGCGTTCGATACAGACTATCTGATTTACGTATGTGACGAGTAGGGGACGCTGGGGTCATAATGATAACACGATGTCAATGTCTCGACGCCAGGTAATATAATTAGGTACTATGTAATTAATAGTACGCAATAAAAACATCTTGTTTCGCTGTATATCTGTATAAGCTGTGTCTGTATTTGCAGACTAAATATTGATATCAAAATAAATCTGTGAGTGCTGTCCAGTCGACGTTTTGAGTGTTGATTCAAAGCTAATATAGATCTTGTCAACATTGTCAATTAGATTATGATTACATCATGTTCATTAATTAGCTGGTTTAATATTTGCTTAGAATTGAAACGGTTTGATATGCTTTCGTCAAAGGTATATCGTACATATTTGTACGCTTCGAATAAAATTTGAGTTATGTTTAAAAGCTACAGAGAATCCTTGCTCGTTGGCAATTAATTTCAATAACCAGACGTGTAAATAGTTGTTCATAGTAGTTTTCATAGGTACTATTAACTAAATGTAACTACATTTTCCTATTCCATATTGACTGTTATTTTAATTAAAACTCCCTATTAATAAAAGTAATGGCTGATATTAATTTTATTACTGTGGTTGCCGTAATTTTGCAGTTAATTGATCCAGTAATTGGTTACATGCCTATAATTGCTCAAATTATAGTCGTACTATTATTTGAATAGGTAGAAGCACGTTCTAGCCTAATGGATGCGATATTGGAATTCGAAATAAATGTGCGTGACAGAAAAATGAATGTAAATAATATGAAGACAGGTAATTTTCACTTTGGGTCGTATCAAATAATGGGTCAGTTTGATATTTGGTTTAACTATCAAACTGTCTGTTTATTTACTTCTAAGCATTGATCTATTCCTTCTAAGACTATATTAGTGATCTTATCTACGTCGACATTGTGTTAGTATGTACTTAGTTTTACGATAAACTCACTCGAAGTATTCTCAAGAGTCCATCATTTATTATCATTTTACGTAATTTTGAAATAGCATCAAAATGTATATCTTCACGCCTTTATGTTCCGAAGGGGTAGTAGGCAGACGTGAATTACACATAGAAACAAAATGCATTCCGAAGTATTTGCGTGAAAAACAAACATATCCGTCCTCACAAGTTTAGCAGAAGATTATTATGGTACATTTAAGTAGCCTTATGTACGTAGCGCCTAAGTTGTTGCTATCGGGTCATCTTTTCGCGCAACTTAAAGCAAACTAAGGGGAAATCTTAACGGTCCCCATACGAAGGGTTAAGCTACCTCTTTGATGGCAATATTTAATCTTAATCTTAATTCTGTATTGTTGGTACTAGGCCCTTTATACCCACATTTTCAATAGAAAGACATGATGAATATAATTTTGTATAACTGGATAACAAGATTTTACTTTGGGATAATATTTCAGTGTAGGTAGATACTATTGATAAAATGGATAATGATGTTTATTATTGAGTATTTTCGCTACAATCACTACAAATATAAGATTGAATCCGTATCGGGCTACAATCACTACAAAGATACGATTGACTTTGTATCTGTTTAAGACTAGCCTTGGTTGGTAATAATAGGTACTGGAACGTAATTAGACCGGAATTTCTGACGCAAATTTCGAATAATAATGTATTCTGATTGGTAATATAGCTTTATTTTATAGATTAGAATGTAATTTGGTATATTTGATAAGGTGTTTTAGTCCAGTGATCCAGTAGTTAGGGTCACTAGCATAACTAATAAGCTGGATAGTTGGATTCAAAATAAAAATATATTAGTATGATGCTCACGGTGTACCGTGTAACAAGTTATCTACCTATATTTTTTAACTTTAATGATATATTTTCAATTAGAGGCAACGATAGCCTAGTCGAGATACCAACGGACTACCATGCAGAGGGTATCGGGTTCGAATCCACGGTACGCCCCAATGACTTTTCGAAGTACAGTGCGTATTAAATTGTTAAATATCGCTTGCCCCGCGCCTCGGAGAGCACATTAAGCCGTTGGTCCCGGCTGTCATGAATCTTTGACAGTTCTAAGAGGGAGTCAGTACCCTCAAATACACCCTGATACTAGTCTAAACCATTTAATATCGCTATCCCTTTGGAGGTAAAACGGCAGTCTGTGGAAAAGTTGATATTCTGTCATATCTGCAATTATAATTATATTATTATTTCTACACTGCTACAAGGAAAAGTACGTTTTAAACCTAAAATTCACGCTTAGTGTCCCAAACATGCAAGTAATTTTAACTTGATGAGTGATAATTACAAAACTTACCGTACCTTAATAAAGTGATTTAATTAATTTGACGATTTCCATGTAGTAAATATTTTTCTACTGCTCTTCCTAGATTTCATATTTTCATTATACTTACCATCTGTAATACCATATTCAAGCAAATAAATAATTTTATTTCGTTTCAAAATCAAGCCATCAATAAGTTGCCGATGGGCGTGACTTATTTTGTATTTTTGTTTGTCTGTCAGTTCGAGATAAAAATTTTAAGAATCCGGCAATTATTGACGTCATTACAGTACATGTTATTTCATAAATCCTTATAAACGAATGTCTTATTAAGTTAGTATTACGTCAAACCAACTTTACATAGATTGCAAATATTTTGCGGAAATAAATATACTGAATTGACGTCAACGCTGTAATGTTCCTGGTCACGTGCAACGAGCGTGTTACGCGGGCGTCCACCAGGGGTCAATCCTAGGCCTTTTGTGTACATAATCTTTATTAATGGTCCGTAGTTCGTTCTCATAAATGTTTCGTCAGTTCGCCAGTTTATTTTTGGAAGTCTTTTTTTATAATAAATCTGACATTTTTAATATATTTTTAAACTTTTGAAATCCAAGTAAAGAACGAAAATAAAGATTTCAAGAAAGCGTTCGATTTCTTGGACATCAAAGTAATAAGGTATGTCAATGCTTATCGGTAGTAGGCGTTCGATACAGACTATCTGATTCACGTATGTGACGAGTAGGGGTGTGTAATGTGTATATGACGCTGGGGTCATAATGATAACACGATGTCAATGTCTCGACGCCAGATAATATAATTAGGTACCTACTATGTAATTAATAGAACGCAATTAAAACATCTTGTTTTGCTGGATATCTGTTTATGCTGTGTCTGTATTTGCAGACTAAATATTGATATCAAAATAACTCTGTGAGCGCTTTTCAGTCGACGTTTTGAGTGTTGATTCTAAGCTAATATAGATCTTGTCAACATTGTCAATTAGATTATGATTACATCATGTTCATTAATTAGCTGGTTTAATATTTGCTTAGAATTGAAACGGTTTGATATGCTATCGTCAAAGGTATATCGTACATATTTGTACGCTTTGAATAAAATTTGAGTAATGTTTAAAAGCTACAGAGAATCCTTGCTCGTTGGCAATTAATTTCAATAACCAGACGTGTAAATAGTTGTTCATAGTGGTTTTCATAGGTACTATTAACTAAATGTAACTACATTTTCCTATTCCATATGACTATTATTTTAATTAAAACTCCCTATTAATAAAAGTAATGGCTGATATTAATTTTATTACTGTTGTTGCCGTAATTTTGCAGTTAATTGATCTAGTAATTGGTTACATGCCTATAATTGCTCAAATTATAGTCGTACTATTATTTGAATAGGTAGAGGCACGTTCTAGCCTAATGGATGCGATAGTGGAATTCGAAATGAATGTGCGTGACAGAAAAATGAATGTAAATAATATGAAGACAGGTAATTTTCACTTTGGGTCGTATCAAATAATGGGTCAGTTTGATATTTGGTTTAACTATCAAACTGTCTGTTTATTTACTTCTAAGCATTGATCTATTCCTTCTAAGACTATATTAGTGATCTTATCTACGTCGACATTGTGTTAGTATGTACTTAGTTTTACGATAAACTCACTCGAAGTATTCTCAAGAGTCAATCATTTATTATCATTTTACGTAATTTTGAAATAGAAAATTTGTAGTAAAAAGCCCTGATAGTACAGGAGATCGTGCAAAAACTTTAAAAGTTTTATCATATCATTACCATTGTCTCACTGCTTACACTTACTTATGTTGAAAGTTACTTACAAAATACCTTTAATTCTTTACTGGGACTGGTTACTATCTTGGGTTCGAATCTACCGAGCACATCAAAACTGTTCGAAGTTATGTGCGTATTAAATTTTTAATTCTCATTCTCAATTTCATTTTAATAGAAATGTTGCGATAAGTGGGCTTATGCGTTTGTTGCCTTACGTTATCTCTATGCTCTCGGCTACAAGACGAACGAGATTCACGTGATTATCTGCTGTTTTATCAAGGAAGTGTTTTAATTTATAATAATTTTGTATCAGTTTTATGTAGAATCGTTCGATTTTAGCTATTTCCTTGTCATTAAATGAGAATTTGCAGTCTTCAAAATTAGTGTCACCGCAATTATGAAGAAGAAATATCAATTTTGTCTTCCCTTGATATTAAGTTTGTTTTAGTAAGTATTGTAAAACAGAGACAGTTTTAGCAAGTATTGACAATCAATCAGATCCCCTAAGACGATTGGAATTGAAAACTATGCTAGTATAAGTTAGTAGATAATATAGAAAAGCAGCGATAGCTTATTGGAGAGACCGACGGACTGCTACTCAGAGTGTATTGGGTTCAAATCCACGGTGCGCACCAATGACTTTCCGAATTTATGTGCGTATTAAATTGTTAATTATCGCTTGCTAAATGGTGACGGAAAACATCGTTAGGAAACCTGCATGTCTGTTCTACACAATGCTCTCAAAAGGCATAATTATGAAGTCAGCTAGCCCGCACTTGGACGGCGTTGTGGACATGGCTTTACCCTTCTCATAGTGGGAAGGGGCCCCTGCCCAGCAATGGGACAGTTTATATTATACAGGCGCTATGATGATGATGGTGTTAAGTAGCTAAAATTCTAAATTACAAAAAGCACAATGCTACTTCAGTTTAGCTCAGCGCCATTGAACTTAACAAGGGCCCTATGAATTAACCTTTCTTTGTAGTTGAATAGTAGTAGTAATTTGATTATGAATCGTGGTCAAGTTATAAGCGCAATTTGGCTGACCACATCCGATGTCATAATAACGTGAAAACTACGTTATTGCAGGCATCATCATGATTGGGTGGTCACCTCACCACAAACTATGTGAACTGAATTGTTTTGGACGGGTACCTTTCTTTGTATGTATTCGTTCGTATAGCCCTTATAAGCCTATATGGGCTGTACGATCGACTACGTCATACAGACAGTTATCAGTAGGTCAAGGGTACTGACTTGCCGTAGAATTATCAATGAGTACAGATTTACATAGAAGCGCAGTTCTGAAGGATTTTGTGTGCCGATGCCAAGTGGGGATTGTCTCCAGTTTAGTTCGTAGCTGGCGCCGTTGGCGCCGTTGGCGCTGTTGGCGGCGCTGGCGTCGTTCACCGTCTCTCATGCTCTCGTAGATAACAGCTGTCACAGAGCAACTGCCACGCCGCCAAGCGGCAATTTAGGTCACATAAAGTTTGTCTTCAGAGCGCCCATAGGTAATGCGCCTCTATGTAAATATCTGAGCTCTTTGGTATTACTTAACTCTATGGTACTAACCCTCTTAAGTCTGGACCACAGAGTACTGGCCTGGACCGACGGCTTAACGTGCTCCCAGAGGCATATAACTCCGAAAGTCACAGTTGCGAGCCGTGGATTCGAAACCGAAACCATCTGCTTGACAGTCTACTAGGCTATCACTGCCTTGTAAGTAGCCTCTGCCTTCTTCGTAGGTTCGAATCATATACGATACACTATGTTATATGAATCGTAGTACTACGTAGTAGTGTAGTAGTAGTTGTATGTACGATCAACATATTGACCGCACTTGAATCGATCGTACTCATATCGTAATTTGTTATCTCAGTGGCACTAGCCAACTTATCAATCGAGATGCACAAGGCTAATGATATGACATAACTGAAATAACAGTGTATTATAATGCTTCTTGATCATTGCGTTCAGTTTAGAACTACCTATTACATAAGCTATTATACAAAGTCCTATTATTATCATCCCGAAAGATGTTCACTGCTGAACATAGGTTTCACACTTACAGATCGATTTTGAGCCGATGGATGCGGGAGAGTAGACTACAGCGGTATGGTCACGTGAATAGGAGGCCGGACTACGTTGAAATTTGGCACTACAGCTTGACCTCCCTCGTCAGAGACCAAGAAGAAGTCCCAAGACATGGTGGAGAGATGTAGTGCTAAAGGACAAGAGGGAATGCAAGGTCACTGACGATGATGTCACGGATAGAGCGAAGGAGGAAAAGGAAGAGAGAGAGGATGCGGGATCATCCAACCTCTTCCTGCGATCCTTATAAAATCGTCGGTCCATCTTGCGCAATTCGTACCTCTGCTGCGAAGCCCTGCAAGTTTGGGGCACTCCAAAATCTGCCTGCCCAAACGGCCTTTGGTTTCATTTATCATACAAACTCAATGACTGCATGGATCGCGTAGTGACTTTAACAACCGACACTGTGCTGAGTGTTGTGGGTTCGATCCTCACAGGGACTGTCTGTTATTTAATTCCTGTTATCATGTAAATGTAATAATAATATTTCACATTCACACAACACCATCTAGTCCCAAACTAAGCAGAAGCTTGTACTGTGGGTACTAGATAATGCATAATTATCTATAAAATATATACTTTTTTTTGTAAATAGATACATATTATTATACATAGAAACACCCAGACCAAGACAAACATCCATGTTCATGCACACAAATGTTTGACTCGAGCGGGAATCGAACCCACGACCTTCGGCGTAGCAGTCGCTTACACTCCGGCGGCGCCAACCGGTCGTCAAATGTCAATTTTATAATCAAAACTAGACGTCGCCAGCGGCTTCGCCCGCGTCAATTATACATATAAACCTTCCTCTTGAATCATTCTATCTATTAAAATAAACAGCATTAAAATCCATTGCGTAGTTTTTAAGATTTAAGGATAGGGACAGACAGACAGAAGACAGACATTGTTTTATACTATGTAGTGAACTAGTGATTCACACAAAAATAATTACACACCCTATCCCTTATTCCTTCTCCCTCATCCTATCCCTTTTCCCAACCTCAAGGGGCGGCAACGCACTTGTGACTCCTGTGGTGTTGCTTGTGTCCATGGGTGGCGGTAATTGCTTACCATCAGGCGATCCGTCTGCTCGTCTGCCGCCTATTACCATAAAAAAAAACACACACACACTATAAACCCCAACGCAAAGGGTGGTACCGCACTTGTGACTCTTTTGGTATTGCTTGAGTCTATGGGCGTCGGTAATGGCTTGACATCAGGCGACCTGTCTGCTCGTTTGGTACTAATTACATATAAACACTATAAAACAAAAAAGGAACAGAAATTTCTGTTACCATTTAAGCCCTAAATTGCATCGCACTCAACTTAATACTATACCTAAGATTATTAGCACAATACTCCTTTAAAACGTCCATAGATTAGACAACAGCTGCAGACCTGCCACGTCTTACTGGCGTACCTGTTTATTATAAGTACGTGACCAACGGACCAACAGACTGGCTGCAGGTGGAATGGCTCGAGGCTTTCGGTGTCAAGCTTATCTAAATTGCGATTCTAAATTACTTGGATGCGCTTTCAGTGTGGTATTTCGTTTGTTATTTTCTAGTTGGAGAGGACTTGAGGTCGAATGTCTGGCGCTGATACACCTGAGCATTCACTTGTAACAGAGGCCCAATTCCGCTAAATAAATATAGTCGCGATATCATGTCAGTGTCATACTTACGTCATAAAAAGAGTATTCTTCTAAATTATATGATATTTGAATGAAATTGTAACAAGATCGTATGTGTCAACGACGAACTGTTTATTTTGAATTATACGATAATGACATTAGGTTATCAGAATACTGCTTTTAAATCCATTCAAAATATTATATCAATGTCATATAAAAATAGCAGAATTGGCCCCCAGAACAGCGAGCATTCGCCGTTTTCTGTTTTGTCGAACCGAACATTTTCACGCGATCATTCTAGCGATCACTCTAAATTCAAATAGTCCGTAGAATAAATATAGAAATCGCACTACAACAGCAGTTTTACCCACCTACGTCTACTTCAGTTTCACTTATGAATTATTTAGTAAGAGACATTTATTAACAAATGACGTTTCTAAATAATAAAATGCAGATTTTATTCTGAACAGGTTTAAAAAATCACACAAGTGTCTGTTCCTACGTTCAAATTTATTTATTGACTAGCTGTGCCAGCGACTTCATCCGCATGGCTCTCCTCTAAGAACAATGTTTTACTTTGAACTATAGACTATTAAACAACAATTTAATAGTTATATATGATGCTGCCTTTTAAAAATCTATTTCAGACCGTAATTTTTGTTTTGCATCGTTTCTAACATAAAATGTTATTTAATATAAAAAATACATAATTTCAGCGTAAAGCTTCCGAATAAACTATATTCAAAGTGGATCCTTCCGGAACGTATGCATAAAGATTTCTGAAACTACTGACCCGGGAAAGAGCGACGTACAACTGCCCATGTGAAAAACAACTGAGACTTAGATCTACTCCAGCAACGCGGATATTCTGACCCTGAGCTTTATTAATTGTCATTGCATAACTTACCGATACTGGGAATTGCGTTTTTTTAAACTGGAATGGAAAATTATTTGGTATAATGGGAATTCTGGGATTAAAAACAATTTCGCCGGCACCGCAATTTGTTAGAATTTCAGTCTCTATTATGTTTTGTTGTAATTGTATGACTTTTAGTCGGGTTCCATTGCATAGTTGTGGTGGTCTTAAATTTCGGTGTAGAATAACCGGAATACCTATTTTTAAATGGATTTCATGACATGGAAGACTGCAAAATAGAACTGTGACACCGCCCATTGGCCGATCATTTTGCCTTATATCCCTTAAAGTTCCATCAACTGCTTCTTTTCGATGGGCCATTGTGCATTCATCCATCCCATGTTATTAAATTACACTCAACTAAAACCTTTGTTTTGTTGCTATTTCTAGAAATACGACAGGTTGGACTTTCCGTGCAATTTAAGTCGATCGGTATTTTGAACATCGTGTGAGCAGTTTTACCTCCTGGTAGCAATGTTGCTGCTATCCCCGATTAAGCCACGATAAGAGCTATTTTACACTGATGTTGAACATAAGCTAAAGGAGATGTACCATTTGGCCATACATTATGGGCTTGGCAAGAACAAACACGAAACCATGTGTGTTTTGAAGATAAATGACTACTCTATTACCCTGTATAATTTTATTTAAACTAACACTTGGTGGAAATTAGATATTTGAAATGGAAATAATTCCACAACTAAAAATACCTTATGTAAATAAAGGAATGTCTCTGTGTCGTCTAATAATAATAAATAATCACCTGTATACTAGAGAACCTTGTACTATACTCGTCCAAAAAACTAACCACAAACACCGCTGCATATTCTTAGCATGGGTAGAAGGTAGTGATCATTATTATTGAATTTATATTCAATTATATTACAATTAAAACCGCACGAAAACACCAATAAATCAGAGTAAAACCAAAAAATTCACAATAATAGTAGTAGTAGCAACACGAATGACATAACAGATAAAAAATGTATTGCAAATGGTTTGAAAAAATATTTATACTATCGATTAAAAAACAAAACGATTTTTACCAAATAATTATGGATTATATAATAAATAATATATTTCTTGATCCTTTTTACAAATATATTTATAAAGTAAATAAAATATATTGTTTTGTAATATAATAATAACTATATTATTTCCTCAAAAACAATTTCTGCCTACCATACTTCATTTTATTTTTAATACTGGCAATATAAGACATTCATCCGCTAGTACCACAGAACAATAACTAAAGCATAGAAGTAGTCCTAGTACTTACAAATTGAACACAGTCAACTGACGTGTAAGATAAAATTTAGACAATATTATGCCATCAAATTATATAACCTTAGTAATTTTTCTTTTATGATAGTTCTGTCATGATTTTGAATTTAGCCGTATAATATTTATATCGACATTGTCAAGTATTGTAAGAAATCTTATCGATATGTCAATCCACCGTATATTTTTACCTCATAATTTTTTAGATTTCCACGTAATAAAGATTTACAAAATAGCAATCCACTTGCTGCAGTATGTCGTGGAGGAAATTGGGTGCCTAGAAAGCACCATAGAATTTGTTCCAAGCATTTTACTGCGGAATGTTTCTATAGTAATGACAGAGGGCGCAGTCTAAAAGAAAATTCTGTGCCAACATTACCCCGCCCTTCTAAACGTATCAGTGTGAGTGTTTAAATAATTACTTGATTTTACTTTTATTAGGGTAGCAGCGCCAAACGGGAGTCGGATCTTGGGCTCCATTCGATGTCTCAACCAAAGGAATAATTAAATTTTATTATTTTGTTCAATTTTATTAACAGTGCATAGGGCTCCCACCAAGAAAGTAGGGTCCCAAGCCAACCTCACCTGCAAGTGGTGCACCTGCTTATCAACGGACGAGCTCGCCACCTAAGAAGTTCCCTTGTAAAGAATTAATTTGGATATGCCATTCGCAGTTATCATAATGCTTAAGCTATGAGTTTTGCTTTTTTCTTAATTATTTTCTTTCTCTAATAAAAATATAATGTTATTTGGGGGTGATGATTTATTTATTTTATATTTATTGATCTCACTTACAGCTATCATTACAGGTGAAAAATAACTATAAATAAGTATAAATAAACATTTATGCCGAGGGTGTCGTATGAGGCGACTAAGAGAAACACAAGAGAAGGAAATCTCGAAATAAAACCCTATACGAATACGTCTGGCTAGTGTGGTATTATAGTAGGCCAAAACCTCCACCACGGAAAGTTTAAAACCAGCAGTGGACTGGAAAAGGCTGTTGATGCGTAAAGAAAAATACCATGAAAAATAACGCCTCGAAAGATTATGTGCTACTGAGTACCAATTGAAATAAAAATATATACCTAAGTTCAGTTTAAAAATGCAAGTTTGTGTAATAATTATTTAAAGACTGTCCATCAACCAGCGTTCTGGCTGCTGTGGACACAAACTATTCAAATTGTTCTTAAAATATCGTTCCTTCCATGCTTAAGTTATTCTTCTGTGGCTAGTATCATAGCATATAATTCAAAATAATAATCTTTAAAAACTAAAATCTTTCACTGAAGTTCGATCAAGAAATGAAAACTATGTATAAATTTTAAAAATTACATGTCATGTTAAATTTTAACGATTCACAACTTTCTGGCCGCTACAGACCGTCTTTGGTTTTTCTCCTTTAAACCGTGCTCAGCATGATTTCTGTGGCAACGCAAATAATGTTACACTTAATGTGCACCCTAACGATTTTGTAATGAGACTTGAACTGCTTTGTGAAAGTCTAAGACTACATTTCTTTCATAAAGTTACGAATGAGCTTATAGGTAAAAAAAATATTGAGAGAGAAAATAGCAACACTAATTTTCGCATCCAGTGATCAAGCACTTCATAGATATTATAGCGACTTTCGACCATTAATTGCATGTCATCTGTACCTTAAATAGACTTTTAAGCGTAAATTTTATTATGTTCCTTTATATATTGTATTTCGAGATTTATACCTTTGTTTCGTGTATCACGTGTTTTATTATTTTTGACTGATCTATTGAAATCGATTTAACTTAGTCAAAAAGCCAGTTTATGATTGATTATCTTGACTAGTTGGTCTTTGTCTTTTTCGCGTCCAGAATGAGCTGTCGAAAATATAAAAAACTCTTTAAGTAAATGATAGAAATATATTTTTCGCATCTCCAAAAACAATTTTAGTTCATTATACGACTGGCTAGAATGATCGATTCTAAACTAGCTGGCTAAAATTAATGAGAAGAAGTGATCAAGAGGTATGGTATGTGAGAAAGACCTTTGTCTGAGAATAAGACAATAATAACCAAAAAATATACCGCTCTTTCTTAACTGTCACTGACGAGTACACAATTAAATTCATTTCGGAAACAACAAACTTAAAACCAAATTGTACACCAGAATTTCGTCTTGACACAATCTAAGTGGTCAACGTCAATCAGAATGAAGCAAGGACGAAATTAAATTTAGACTATTTTAAATCAAATTCTACTTAGCCGATAACATCAATCTAATATATAAAATTCTCGTGTCACAGTTTTCGTTCCCATACTCCTCCGAAACGGCTTGACCGATTTTGTTGAAATTTTTTGTGCTTATCCGTATCTATGAGAATAGGCCAACATCTATTTTTCAAAAAAAAAAATAATTGCAAAACAACGTTTGCCGGGTCAGCTAGTATAATATATATGTACTAAAGTACAGTCAACAGCAAAAGTAGATGATCAAAATCAGAAATTCAATACTAATGAACGGAGTTCGCGTCAGAACTATGTGGCGTCGAAGTGATTCAAAAGTATGTGATTGTAAATTATACCAATCATTTACTACTAGTACAGCTGCCATATATTCGTGATCACTAAAATTCATCAATATTGTATTCTAAATTCAAATTAATATATTGTACGTGACAGCCGAATTACAGATTGACATTAAAGAGTTTCGATACTTGGATTTTTGCACTATTCCAACAGAACTCTTGCTTACAGTGTGATAAAAGCGCGAAGTCAATATAAATAATGCCCTAAAGATAAAATTATCAATCTATATTTCGGTTTTTATACATATAGAAAAACTATTTATTTGTCACAGACACAGAAAAAGTACAACATAAAAAAAAGAAACGAAACGCAAGGCATAGCATTAGTCTGTGACAGATAGGTACACTGTGTACTGTGACAGATATATTGTAGCCGACTAGGCAAAAGCAATCATTGAGTTATAATTTTGTATCGCATCAGCTACTTTTGAACATTGACATAAATGCAAAGATAATAATATTTATTGAATTATAGTTTTGTATCACATCAGTTACTTTTAAACATTTGACAGAAGTTACAAAAACAAAATACATGAGAGATGAAATTTGGCATAATTATATTAAATATACAAAGACTGCCTCTGTGGTCCAGTGACTGCCTCCGTGGTCCAGTGGATAGCGTATGCGTCTGCTGATCGGAAGTCTCGGGTTCGATTCCCGGGTCGGGCAAAAGTGTTACTGCGTTTTTCAAAATTCTCAGTAGCAGCACGGAGTCTGGTGATGTGCCCGATAGCGGTTATAGGCTCGCCCTCTATTACGTAGGACCTAAAAATTCATGTCGAAATGTGAGTGTAATATTACACCTGTGCCTACCCCTTCGAGGATGAAGGCGTGAGTCTATAAAAAATATATTAAATATGCATTTTTTATCCAATTCAGCTGTTTTTCCGTAAAACATAACAAATTAAATTACTGGGGTAATTAAAAAATAAGTATGGTCAAATTATTTGCCTCATGATGACGTGGCCTCAGTTTTATCATTTATGTTTTATTTTAACTGTTGACAAGTTTTGAACATTTTTTTCCTTTCTTAGTTCTGATGTGAATTGAGTTTATAACTTTTGGAGTCAAAACTGATCACGAATACATGACAGCTGTACGAGTAGTAAATTATTGGTATAATTTACAATCACTTACTTTTGAATCACTTCGACGCCACACAGTTCTGACGTGAACTCCGTTCATTAGTATTGAATTTCTGATTTTGATCATCTACTTTTGCTATTGACTGTACTAGATGTAGCATTCAGAACATTTACTTTGTTCAAATGCTTTGCATGTGTCAGAATCAGGGAAGCTTCCTATAGTGTAGAGACAGTTTTGATAAAATGAAATAAAAGAGACAACTATCAAATCATACTTTCACTTATTCAGTTTGGCACAAGGATATATCTTTAGATTACGTCGTGATTCTACATTTACAGCCCAGTTCGCAAAGCAAAGACATAGAACCAAGAGAAAGAACGGGCAATAAAACTCTTGATCATTCTTTTCAATAACTATATATATAACAATAATTAACAAACAGTGGTACAGCCAATTTATATCAAATATCAATGTTGTGGGTAGTTTTATATTACTAGAAAGGTCTGTCTTACAACAGAACATAATAAGCATTATTTAGCATCAATACAATTTACTAAATGTTTACCACAGGTATATAACTAATGAATCTCATTGATACGACTTGATCCACAGTATATTATTCTATCCTATATTACAATCTATAATATCTCACAAACGATCAAACTACCCACAACACAATATCAATAAGATAATGATTACACTATCTTACATTGTTTCCTAGATGATGAAACAAAAGAACAAGCAACACAGAATATTGGAACACAGTGGCAATTAAATAGTCAGAAACATATCGTACCTGAGCCGTGGTCGAAGGAGAATCGGACGAGCTAGCCGAGCCTGTCGACTTATATAGGTACACCTTATTTACACGTTTGACAGTTTAACTGTCAAACGTCATGTCAGTGTCATTTAGTTGCCACTATCCTCTTACATATTATGTATAAATACTTGGATATCAGTAATTTCAGCCCAAAGCCTAGATATTATTACATATCTCTCACATGCATATCCCGGCAAAGCAATCTAGTGTCACTTTGACTTTCCTGCGGTGTGGGTCCGCTTCGTTTATTGAATGTGTGGCGACGATATATCGATTAATTTGAATCAGAACTTGTATCTGTAGTAGCGTTAATCAATATTTTTTTTATTATTTATGTAAATAAAATAGTTAAATGTATTATAATACCACATTAAAATGTATTTCTTTATTTTTATACGACGTCATTTACGATCATAGACTAACTACTATGCAGAAATACATTGCAAGTGATTGTAGGTAAAAATATATGACTAAGAGCAGACTTCGTGAAGGTATTGGTTTTAAGAGCTTTTTAGTTTGATTAATGTTATAAAACCAATTTGATATTGTAAAATACAAATTCTGTGTTCTTTTTTTTTTTGGTATGTTGATTGTAATAACTATATTAACGAATAGTTCAACACTTCATCATAGTACACATTTGCAGTTATAGAAAAATACGCAAAAATAATATTGAACCATGAGGCCAAAACAGATCATGATTTCCATTATCCGACCAATAGACAAAAAACCACAAAATTAATTGTGTTTGGTGGCAATTGAATAGTTATTAAAATATATTTTTGAGCATTTCTTGCTAGAGTAAATTTAATTGCAATTTATATAAAGCTATAAAAATATTTTTTTGAGGCAAGACTTCAACCCGCCACCACGACGAACCGTGTCGATACTGTACCGACTAAGCTACTCAGGCCACTTCTTCTTAGACATTTCTTAATAGTTGGTTTCCTTATGGTAGCACATAGTGCCACCTGCAACATGTGTAGGCTTAAAACTCTGTGGTCAGCAAGGGCATTTTTACAGAATGACAAACAATCCTGCCTTATTCGTGAGGCAACTAAGGCATGTCTTGAACTTATGCCCACGAATACATTTTTCTATGTTGTAATAAAAACATCTGAATATGTTCATAGATTCTATTATCTTATTTAAATAAACCCCCAGCAATTAATTCCTTTTATTTTAATAAAAAAACTATTCCTATTATGTTGATAAAATATTGTAGGCAGAAAACATCGCTCCTGTGACGTAAATAGTCTTTGCAAATGGCAATAAGCAGCCAGTAGCATTAGAGAACTATTGGTTACTCATTGGTAAGATGCTAGGACTGGTTGTTGTTGATTGGCTATAATAATAACCAGACACTGTAAGTCATTGGCGCTGCTTGCGCCTGCGTGTTGCGCTAGTACGATTAGAAGTCATACGTTAGACAATTTGAACAAAATATTTATGGGGAATGCTCCGTCTATCGTTAGAGTATATGTCAATGTATTGAATCGATTTCATATTCCTAGCTAAACTGTTACCAACTTACATCCTGCAAATTTTCAACCTAACTCCACTAACCGAGAAAATTTACACCAACCAGTCAGCAATAATAAATAAGGGGTTTTACTCTAAAATGCCGACTTCGTGCATAACTTAGAAACCGCAGTCCTTTAGCCACCGCATAAAGTGTCGATAAATTCTTTCTAAAAATATTGTTACAAAAAGACACTGTCAACTTACAGTAGTTGGCAGTCTAACTGCAATTCTGGCACCCTTTACCTACAGTGTCACAGACGGATAAATCTCTACTTGGCATTATATATCACTCCGAGACGACAGCCAAACGATATCGATATCACTATTATGAAGTGTTTTGGAATAGTTACTAATGTAAAATTAATTTGACTAGTGATAAAGTTTTATGAAATGTTTTCGTCTCTTTTTATACATTAAGGGTAAGTGCATTAAATGATGATGACAATCACGACTTAGGTTATCATTAATTAATGGATATCTCTACAAAGCTAGCCTTTTCATTAGTTTTACTATATAACTTCAAACTTTAATTTAAATCAGTTCAGCAGTTTTGACTTGAAAGAGTTACAAACAACCATCCATCGTTAGAAACTTTTAATAGTAAGATATGATAATATTGGCGGGACGAGTCTTACGACCGCATACAATTATTTGACACTTGGCTTGGGCAAAGAACTCAGATTCACCTAGAACTGCAGACCTTAAGAATTTCATGTACCGATTCCTGAAATGTGCTTCTATGTATAAATGTGAGTTCTCTGGCTTGGGTTACACTTGTCGTGATAGCTGCCTAACCGGCGCCGTTACACAAATATGACTATGTGTACAAATTACAAAATGCTGATTGTGCAAAAGTAAAACAAAATACAACAAACAACATATGCAATGCACAAAAGAAAATACAGGTACGTAACATTAATATTATATGTCCCACGGCTGCAGCCATTGGACTACAATTCAGCTTTTGCAAGATCACAAAGAGCGAGCGCCGGATTGCAACTGCAAGCTGTTATAATGACGTAAGCCAATAATACAATATACATACATCGTCATTCATGCGTATGTTTTGTTTTTCGGAAACGGAAATAATAATGCAGAATATGTGTGGCAAAATAAAAATCCTTCCTAAAGCAGGAACCTATAATTTTAACACGCTTTTTTATGTCGATGTGTAGCCATTTAATTAAACTATGATGCTTTCTAGTTATTGGGTGATAATATTATAATATGGTGCGCTAATCTGAGTTTGGAGCTCGAAGTTAGGAGACGTAATCTTGAAAATCCTACTAGTAAACCTATCGAGTTATAAATACCAATCTATTTATGCCTTAAATATCTTAGTTATCGCGAGAGCTTAATAAATTTGTAAAATATCGATTTAAGGTTCATAAAAATCAATTAAGCTAGCTCTGTTCGTTTCATGCAATGCTGAAAAGCGTGTTTTTTAAGTGTTGCACAATCTTAATGCAGATAAAAGTATCTTTCATCATAAAATTGAGGAAAAGTCTTCTAGAACAGAAATAGTAAGCTGCAACTGATATTTTCTTGCTAGAATGCCTTTGATGACCCTCATCTCAAATATCCATCCTGCAAATACATCATATCGAACAATGAATACAAAAATGTTTTTGTTTAACAAATATTCATACAAGAATGCGTTACAGCCATTTGTAAACGGCGAACACATTGGCGAATGAAATCCATTGCTTTTAATTGTGGGCAATGAATTATTTACATTGTGTTGTTACATTGAATACAATTTATTAATTACAGATGCGTAGGGTGCAGTATCTTTTATTAATTTTAGCCATCTTCACAAAAACAGGGTATAATATCTTTCGAGTGTATATACATATGTAGCCCATGTAGGTATATAAGAGTAAAGGTGAGTGAGATTAGGCGTGTGAGAGTGTCATTTAAATTGTGTGTGATGTATAGATGTTTGTTACTCATTCACGCAAAAAATACAGGACCGATTTTAATAAAACTTTCAAATAACATATGTAGGTTATACATTAGAATAGCATATACATAAGCTACCGTTAGTAGCAATAATTGATACTCACGCTGGCGGAACAGCGGGTAAAAACTAGTTACTTCTAAAGCCATATTTCAAATCTATTATTATGATACGGGACGTTAAAAGTAGTTCGGTCGAGTGAACGGTAGTGGCCAATAATTTTGTTTAATCGAACGTCCTAAAATAACATAGAAAGAGCAATGGAAAACTATTGGCTTCCAATTAAAATGGCTGCTCGACCGATCAATAAGGTACGTCTGTTTGACTTACATACTCTAGTTCCTCCATACTTTTTACATATTTGAAATTAAACTTAAGCCCTTGAGTCACTCGCGTTAGAGAATAATTTAGTAAGGTATTGGGACTGTGTCACCTATGGATTATGAAGAGACTATTCGTTTTATTTTTATAAATTCACTAGAGGACGCCAGCAGCTACGCCTGCATTTTTTTTTAATTTACCCGTTTTGGCCGATCCCGTGGGAATTTCGGGAAATCCCTTCTTAGTGCACCCCTCCGGTCCCCAAGGAACATACGTGCCAAATTTCAGCTTCCTGCGCCCAATAGTTTCGGCTGTAGCGTGTCTGTCAGTCAGTCAGTAACGCAAGGATTTTATATATTAAGATAGGTAACCATAATTATCTTATAATCATATTATCGTTACATACAATTACTCATGACTGACATATCATCACAGAGCCTAAACTACTAAGACTACAAACATGAAATTTGTACGGCGAGTTCCTTTTATGAC
Source organism: Euclidia mi (assembly GCA_944739405.2). Lineage (NCBI taxonomy): Eukaryota > Metazoa > Arthropoda > Insecta > Lepidoptera > Erebidae > Euclidia > Euclidia mi. Next base: position 8,734,547 of record OX123181.2, on the reverse strand, counting down.
GTATCATCATCATCATATCTGCCGAAAAACGTCCACTGCTGGACATAGGACATAGACCGATCCTGAGCCACCCGCATCCATCCGCTGCCAGCGATCCCAATAAGATCGTCAGTCCACCTCGCGGGAAGCCTAGCTCTGCTACTGCGTCCGTTGCGTGGCCGCCATTCCAGAACCTTTCTACTCCAATCTGCCTAAGGAGATAAAATGAGGGATGAAAATTAAGGACAGCTGAAGTCGCGCATTCTTGCTAATTACTTATTTATAGACTCACGCCTGTATCCCCGAAGGGGTAGGCAGAAATGTGATATAACACCCACATTTCGCCATGAATTTTTAGGTTCCACGTAATAGGGGGCGAGCCTATTGCAGTACCGGGCACATTGCCAGACTCCGAGCTGCTACTGAGAATTTCCTAACGGAAAAACCCAATAACACTTTGCCCGACCCGGGAATCGAACCCGAGACCTCCCAAACCCACGCGCACAGCTACGATTTATAGATTAATAACGTTTAGATATTCTTTGATGACATAGTAGCTTTTTCTTTGATATGACAAAAGCCTTTGACTTTGTGTCATATAAATTATTATTAGAAAAAATACAGAGATACGGAATTAGAGGACCCGCTCTGAACTGGATTAAAACATATCTGGTCGACAGAAAACAGGCAGGAGAGGTTTCAGAAATTAATAAAAATAAGGAACTACAAAATCATCGATCAAGTTTTAAGGTTAATAGCTTCGGGGTGCCTGAAGGCAGTGTACTGGGACCATTGTTATTTTTATTGTACATTAATAATCTTGCTGACGTAACTAATCATAATTGTATTTTATTTGCTGATGACATTTCGCTAATTATAAATTGTAAAAATAAAACTGACATTAATAAACATAATATTGACATTAATAATTCCATAGAAAGTATAATAAAATGGTTAGATAATAATAATCTGCAGGTGAATCTTTCAAAAACAAATTACATAAAATTTGGCACATATGGGCGAGTGCATAAGACATTGAATGTGCGCTATAAAGAACAAAAATAGAAGAGACTACACAAACAACATTCTTGGGTATTACGTTGGATAGATACTTTAATTGGAAAGAACATATAAAAAAAGTTTGCGATAAATTAAATAAATTTGTTTATGCCCTTTATAAATTGCGTAAAATTTCTAATATCGACACCGTACTAACGGCATATTACGGGTACGTTTCGTCTACATTACGTTACGGACTTATACTGTGGGGTAATTCTACCGACAGTCAGAGAGCTTTTCTTGCACTAAAAAAAAAAAATGCGTCAGAGCAATTGCCGGTATTCCACCATGGGAATCATGTAAGCCACTGTACAAAAAGTTCAAGATACTTACGCTGCCTTGTATGTACATTCTTGAGGCAGCGAAATTTGTTAAATCCCATCCTAGTTTTTTAAAACAGCCAAAGATACATTTCGAAGAAATACGAGAGATCCAGACAGAATTGTGTTATCAAGGGTGCCAAAAACATCATTGTTTCAGAAAAAAGTAAGTTTGGTACAAAGGTTAAGTTTTGGTTACCCGAAAGATGTTTCTACTCAGTGTCTGAATTCTTTAATTATAATAATAATGTATAATTCACTAACAATACTATAATAGGCAGGTAAGTACTGAAAAGTAATGTATAGTATAACTATAAGTGTGTCTACCTTGTAATAAATGAATATGTATTAATTGTAAGATAATCTGCATGCCTGCTCAAATTTTATTTATTTAATTGATTTAAATTTATTTTTGACATTATTTCATTTTACTTACATAATTACAATTTGATTCCAATTAATTATCTTATGAAGTGTATAATGTGCATGCTGATTTAAAGTTATTAATTTTATTTGTTTGATTTTTTTTTTAATGAAATTATACCTAATTAATGATTTTCTTTAATCAAAAATATTGTAATATTGAATACCTACCTTTTGGATTTGCACGTCGCGGTGCGACAAAATGTATCTGGCACTATATGATAACAATGTAACATCTTTATGTAACCTACATTTTAAGCAAATAAATGATTATAATTATATTACAGATAACATTTTTTTGTTTTCTTACTAAAGTATTTAAGTTAAATTTTAAAATACATATACAAAGAAAATAAAAGGGCGGTCTTACTATAGGTTAGAGGTTTTGATAACCATTCACAGCATTACATATAAACTTCTTCTAAACAAGGATCGATAATGTAGGTAGCAGTGATGATATAAAGGTATCTGTAAATATCTATAATAATGTGATAACATCGATTTATTCATTGATGATTAAATAGTTGACGATGATTGAATTATTATTGATGATTAACTTACCGATGGTTAAGAAGTTGATGATAATGCTGGCAATGATGACCATGTTGATGTGATTTTGATAATGATTTTGATAATGATTTTGATAATGATTTTGAAAATAATTTTGATAATGATTTTGATAATGATGATATTGATAATCATTTTGATGTTGATGATATTGATCATATTGCCTACGAACTGCTGAAGTCTTTCGCCTTGTTCTAGCCTGGACTCATGTGCAGCAGGTGTGGGGCTAGATAGTATCAAGGAGTTTGACCGTTGTTACTTGTCTATTTAATGTGAAAGGAAAGGCAATGGTAATGAGTGTATTAGAAAGAAAGTATTGTCCTAGTATTACACTACTGTTATCATACAAGTTGGTACCTGTATACTTGTAAATTATGCCGCGAGACCAACGAGGCAGTCATGCTAATTACTTATATAATGATAGTATTGGAATTACTACAATAGTATAGAAGGATAACATATCTAGCTGTCTACAGATATCTATCTATCCATGGAAATACACAAGGAATGTATTCACGTCCATAAAGACGATACCTACGTGTAAACTTGCTGGCCTGACCTTTGACCATTATGGCTTACGATAACACAAGGTTCGGCTATGTGATACCAGATAAGCCTTAAAGCCAGCGTTGGACGAACAAAGGTGAGCAAGTCTTTGTATTAAGACACAAGCATACTATCTACGTATTAAGGCAGATCCCCTTTGGGAAAACGAACTGGCATGAGAAAAATGAATGTAGTTTTGAGGTATTTGGTTCGATATTGGATTCTATTTTTGTACGTTACTAGGTATTTTTTATATTAATTTTATGATTACGAAACCTCCAACCTCTCGTCGTGTCTCCTTTGAAGTGGAATGTTAAGAAGACATCATTAGTAGGTAGGATAAAAGTAATCCAATGTCCAAATTTTAAGTTTTTATCTTCGGTAACGTCGATTATATGCCTACTTTTTTACCTCTATTCATTAACATAACATAATATTAACCCTGTAACATGTTATATTATGCTACAGGCTAAATTAAAACAATATTTTAACTAACAGGTAACACACGACACATCATAGGAATGATGCCTATTTCAAACAAGCCCTTCACCGAATGGAATTAAGTATCTAGCGAGCAAAAAATCTATAGGAAAGCTGTCCCGCGTCATTACTCTAGCATGTCATGCATCCAACAGTGACCCTAAGCCATCTAGGAACTCAATTACTTACACACAATGTCATAAAATTGTCCCCAACCGTTTTGATGTGAGTATCACGTAAACTTTTCATGCTTTATTTCAGACAATATTGGCTTCATCATAAAGATTCAGTTCTTTTATATTCATACTCTTTCATATTCTTTAAAATCTTTGTTAAACAACATTCAAAAACTTACCCGCGCCGCTCTTCGCTTATTTAGCGGCCATATCCTGTGGTCTTCAGTCGTTCCAGCCGATGGCTCCCATGACAGAGGTCTCAGAATTACTACGTACTTAGCGTAACTTACACAAAATTGAGTTTAGGGTCTGACTTAGGGTCAGACCAGCTTCGGTTATGGAAAATTGCCAACTTGATAAAATGTTTTATGAAGCCCTCTGCTACTATTTCTGTGTAATTAAACTGTTTCAATTTGAACTGAGTTTTTGAACGATGGGAGTATTTGCTTAAATATTCTGAATGATTAAATATTTTCTTCATTTATATGTTGTCGATTACTTTAAATGTATGAAAGTTAATTCTACCAATTTATAATATTGCTGTTAAAATGCTTTAAAATAATGACTTTGCTGTTTTAATTGCCGCTTTTTTAATTGGCTTTTTTCCGTAGGGTAAAATAGATGTCATAGCTTATGACATCTATTTTATTTGTTATTATAAGCACTGTGGCGTTTCAGAACAGTGTTCATTTTGGATCATATTTTTAAAAATAAATACATCTAAAAAATATATTTTGCTTGTTGTAGTAAAAGACTTATATGTATAGGTACAGATAATGGAATGTGACACTACAGAACTCCCGTTTTGATCACCATTTACCGGCGGGCGTTTAGATAAATTATTTGATATTATTTCATAAACAGCAAATCAAGAAGAACAATCATTATAACACAATTCAGTAAAAAGCAATAAATAAAGGTAGCTTTTACTAATTTGCTATTTAAGCCAAATAAAATCTTACGGTAGCCAGTTTGCAGAGCGAAAATATTTGCCTTCTTGAATGCTGATACCAACGTAATGCCTTACAGTAGGACTTTAACAAAATTGACAAACAGAAGTTGAAAACAATTCGCATTAAATAAGTCCTTGAGGTTACTCCAATATTTGATTATAAATGTTCATTCTTCAGAGGGTGAAGCGTAAATAGAAAATATTGCTAAAGATCTGTCAGAGAAATTAAAAAGTTTTAATTGAATAATAGCCAGCTGAGCGGTAATGGAAAGTTACCTTTTTCATCGGGTGCTGTGCGCTTTTCATGTTTAAAGTTAACCAGATTGAAGTTACACCAAAAGTAGCCATGTCTGCAAAAAAAGTAATTAAATTTCAAAGATCAAAGGTCATAACTAGGCGGCTTTTACGTCTCTTTTGCTACTCAAATTCTTGGAGTTTTTAATTCTCAGCAATTAAATAAAAACACAGTCCGTACACTTATATGGAAGCAGAGCTTTTTCAATTTTTTCGTCTGCAAACTATGTAAAGCATTGTTGCCAGATGTTTGAATACAATTTCCCTACAGTAGGTACATTTTCTGCATATTTGTTTTTAGAGTTTTGTAGGAAACAAAGAAGTCCTCATAATGTCACTATTCCGTATAATACATTGTAGTGTATGACCGGTACCTACCGAGTGTACGTCATAATACCGTCCATACGCTCGGCCAATCAGGGAAGGCCATCGTCCGCGCTCGTAAGTTTTGCCCTTATTTGGTAATGCGCCGACACCAACGCTGATGGAGGGCCGGTATATAAAGGGGCCGACAGAGAGGCCGTCACCGCTACTCTACACTAACCTACTACCGCTACTCTATTCTATATCGCAATACCCATATACATTCTACGTGTATCCTGGTCCCAGCTGTGGGTGAGTTACTACATTTACTGCGTTAGCGTACTGCCCATCTCTCTACCTGCTAGCTGAGGCCGGCTGACGCCGCCTGCCTGACTCTATTGGTTGTGGCTTTCCTAATGCTGTTTCCCTTCAGGTTCCAGGTTTACCTTAAGCTCCGGGCTACACTACCTAGACCGCTACACCTGCTGCATCGCCTTCGGCGTCACCTCTGCCGAAGAGTCTGGCCTGTCCCGCTCATTGCACACACACCGCCGGCACCTGCCAGCTGAGCCAATGGCCTGCGAGGATCTGCCGCTACCGGAGGGAACAGCGTGGGAGACTGCAGCCCTTAGTGTTCAGGCCAGTGTCGTGTTGTTGGTCGGTCATACTCGTGGCAAGGGAAGTGAGACAATACTCGGCAAATAAACGCATAGAACCTTTTCTGCGTTTTAATACCAGAACCCGTTACAGTGGCGCCTACGTGGGTTATTGTCTCGCTTTCCGTCCTCGAGTTCTCTTCTAGCAGGTCTCCATCATTGTAAGCGAGGAGGTGCGGCTACAGCGAACCGGTACGTATTGTTGTACTAATTGTCTACCTTTTAGTGTAACTACCTACTACGTACTAGTTCGCAAATTTGAATTCTAACGTTTTTTCTAATTAGTCCTAACGGTCGAACTTTTACGCCTAATCGTAAAGTAGGCCATTTGTCAGGGCGGAACGCTTGCGCACTAAGTGTAGTGTGTAGTGTTATACTTACGCGTTACTCCGTCATACTCAATGGGCTCACACCCCATAAAATACTTTCTTTTAAATAAGAACGAGTTAGCTTATGAGGTCGCGATTAGAGGTGAGAAGCCGGCTACCTCTGCCCTAGGTCTGCGGAAGCAGCTCCCTAAATTACTGGAAGCCATTCCAAATTATGACATCTTGGAGTCGGGTCTAGCCATAGCGGTGGACTTCGAGGGCGCTAGCGAGGCCGTCTTTGAGCTGGCCAAGCGACTAAATTCGTTATCTCTTTCTTACGACGCGAACCTAGCGGGGAGGTCTACCGCACTGCACAACCACATTTTCCGTAGACTCCGCAGGATGGAACGTCCTACGGCGTATTCAAAACGGATTACCGAATGGTGCAGCCGGTTCGACAAGCTCTCGGCGGAGCTGTCCGCCATTGAGCAATCAGCTGTTCGCTCAGCTGATGCTGTGGCAGAGGCCCAACCTGCGCCGTCTACCTCGACGCAGGCAGGGTTAGCCCAAGTATTGCATTGCGAGCATTTGAGAGTTAGCGAACTGTCTAAGCTAAAATACGACGGTACGGGATGCGTCCGAGCGTTCCTACAACGCGTAACCGAATTCCAAACCGCGCGTAATCTACCTTCCACTAAAATTTTATCATATGCCTCCGAAATTTTCACCGGTAACGCACTTCACTGGTACCGCGGCCTAAAAGAATATTTCAATACATGGGAAGAACTCACCACTAAATTAATAGACGATTTCACACCGTACGATTATGACTACCGGTTATTAAATGAAATCCGCCGACGTACTCAAGGTGCTACCGAAACTATAATTATTTATCTCTCGATAATGAATCAGCTGTTCGCTAGGCTGTCACCGTCAAAGCGATTGTCCGAACGCGAAATGTTAGACATCCTATTGCATAACATACGTCCATGCTACTCACTAGTGCTAGCTCCGTCAATATCTTCAATAGACAGTATAGCAACACTGCAGACGTTATGTTTAAACTACGAACGGATGAAATGTTTGAACTCTCAATTCCGCGAACCGTATTACAGTAACGACACGTTGGCACCAGACCTAGCTTACAGTCACAAACCTAATAACCGAGCGCGTAATAATTCCTACAATAATTATCCCGTTGCTACTATAGAGGGTACGTCCGAATACACTGAGAACAACGAACCTAGCAAACCTAAGTCTAAACCTAGCTCTGTCGCTCTAGTCACGTCCAAGTACTGCCCGCGCTGCCGTATCAATGATCACAGTTTGAATGAATGCAAACGCGATCGGTTCGCAATTTGCTTCAAGTGCGGCCGTAGGCATGTGACATTCCCTGACTGCCCGAACTGTAAATCGACGAAACCAAAAAACTAGTTGGTCAGGGTCGGGGCGTGTCAAAATCTAAATTAGGTTCTACAACCTATTCAACCAATTTTGACAAAGATGATTGGAGAAATTGGCTAAACACTCTAAAAGTGTATTTCTCTAGTTATTCCGTCGCCTCGATCCTGGATAATAAACCTAAAAATGACCTACGGCCCTATGTTAACGTAACGATTAACAGTTTACCTATTTGTGGATTGCTCGATTCCGGTTCAGCCATTACAATTCTAGGTAACAACTCCCATCTGGAGGTAATTACTAAAACCGGGTTAGAAATACAGCAGTGTCACAACACTAATTCCATTCGGACCGCGAATGGAAATATCTTGTTGCCGCGCGGTCTTATCAACTTACCCACTACTTTTAATAATCAAACCCACTTATTGAAAGCTTATATTATTCCAGAAGTTACAAGTAATTTAATTTTAGGCATCGATTTCTGGAAACTATTTAAATTACTGCCTAACCATATCGCATCCATATGCATGTCTAAAACATTGCCGTGTAGTGTGTTAAGTGAAAATAAGCCGAGTATGCCGATAGCCGATGCGTTATCACGATCCCTACCTGTAAATATAATTAACGCGAATAATAATAACGTGAATGACCCTAATGTTGACACTGATCAATGGTATTCAGCCACCTACAATGGTTGTTTATCTTCGCCTAATGACTATCCAGACTATTCTATTAAAAATAATAAATTGTATCGTTTGATTAAATCTAGGTGTATGCTACGTAAGGAGTTCGAATTTAAAGAAGTACTACCTTCTTCTGATCGAAATAATGCCATATTAGAGAACCATGCCGAACCCACTTCGGGGCATTTCGGTATATTTAAAACTTACAAGCGCTTAGCACTGCGTTACTATTGGCCCAAAATGCGCGATGACGTAGTTAAGTTCATAAATTCTTGCGACACTTGTATCGCGCACAAACATCAGAACCATGCACCATTGGGAACCATGGGATGACCCAAAGTGTGTTCACGACCCTTCCAAACCATTAGTGTAGATTTGGTGCGGCCACTACCCGTCACAAGAAAACAAAACGCCTACATCTTTGTAGTAACTTGCTGTTTTAGTAAATACTGTCTACTTTTTCCTATCAGGCGCGCAACTGCTGAAATAATAACTAATATTTTGGAAGAAAAAATATTTTTAGTTCATGGTATACCATCTACAATTATATTGGACAATGGTAAACAGTTTGTCAGTGCTACTTTAAAAGCTATGTTGCGCAAGTACAAAATCCCTAATCTTCATTATACTCCTAAATATTCATTATATAGACATATTTGACAAAGTTCAGGCACTCCTCATTCAAGCTCACGCTAGGAATTCCCAAACGTATAATTTACGCCATAAACCAGCTGAGTTTAATGTGGGAGACACTGTGTGGAAAAGGACTTTTTATCAGAGCGACTTCTGTAAGCAACTAGCCCCTAAATTCGTGAAGTGCACAGTGATTAATAAAATGTCGCCTCTCGTTTACGAGTTGTCGGACGCGTCTGGCAATTCTATTGGGTTTTGGCACATAAAGGACCTAAAACTTATACACTATGGTGCCTAACTATTTGTTACAAACCGTAGAAGACTTTCCCTTCCTTCTCTCTATATGCCGTCTTAGCTTGGACAGTAGCGGACTCATAGACCTAACGCAGCTAGTCGGATTTTCCTTGTTAGCCACGTAAAATCCTCTCTTAAGGCGGTATTGTAACGTATGACCGGTACCTACCGAGTGTACGTCATAATACCGTCCATACGCTCGGCCAATCAGGGAAGGCCATCGTCCGCGCTCGTAAGTTTTGCCCTTATTTGGTAATGCGCCGACACCAACGCTGATGGAGGGCCGGTATATAAAGGGGCCGACAGAGAGGCCGTCACCGCTACTCTACACTAACCTACTACCGCTACTCTATTCTATATTGCTATACCCATATACATTCTACGTGTATCCTGGTCCCAGCTGTGGGTGAGTTACTACATTTACTGCGTTAGCGTACTGCCCATCTCTCTACCTGCTAGCTGAGGCCGGCTGACGCCGCCTGCCTGACTCTATTGGTTGTGGCTTTCCTAATGCTGTTTCCCTTCAAGTTCCAGGTTTACCTTAAGCTCCGGGCTACACTACCTAGACCGCTACACCTGCTGCATCGCCTTCGGCGTCACCTCTGCCGAAGAGTCTGGCCTGCCCCGCTCATCGCACACACACCGCCGGCACCTGCCAGCTGAGCCAACGGCCTGCGAGGATCTGCCGCTACGCGCAGCCCTTCGAGCAGCCTGCCTACACACTACCGGAGGGAACAGCGTGGGAGACTGCAGCCCTTAGTGTTCAAGGCCAGTGTCGTGTTGTTGGTCGGTCATACTCGTGGCAAGGGAAGTGAGACAATACTCGGCCAATAAACGCATAGAACCTTTTCTGCGTTTTAATACCAGAACCCGTTACAACATCCTATAAAACAGAAATGGACGCTTGCTTTTTATCTCGGAGACTATTTTTTGTACTAAAGGACTGAAAGGCTAGGTTATGCGTTCTGATCAAACCGTCATAACCGAAAATGACATGTTCGGCTATGAAAGCATTTAGTCAGCTAGTACTAGTACCTATAATTGCCTTTTTAGTATAGGTACCCAACAGAAGGCAAATTATTCAAATGTTAAATTAGCATAAAATCCATGGCATACAAACATAATTACATCGAATTTCAATAAATATTATTATGTAGGTAAATTCGATTTAATATTGAACACTATTATTGGCTTCAATAAAATTGAATATTAGTATCACTATTCAAAACATCTATTAGTTTTACTATATCCTCTATTTATAAAACAATGGCATCTGGTATTCAAATTTTACACACCATAACAAGGGATGTCTGTATTGTAAGGGCCTCTGTACACACGGCAATTTTAGTCTCTAAGCGCCTAGTACAAAACAAATTCATGGAATTTCATACATAGCGCGCTGCCCGTCAGTGCAGTTTTCTCGATGGCGGCGAATTTATCACTACATAGTTTAAAACAAAGTCTGTCTTCTGTCTGTCTGTCCCTGAGTATGCTTAAATCTTAAAAACTACGCAACGGATTTCGATGCTGTTTTTAATAGATACAATGATTCAAGAGGAAGGTTTATATATCTGTGGTCATAGATCAGACAATGATAACTGCGTTTTTGGTCAATATGACTTATCAAAACAATGCTTTTTCATTTGGTCATATTAGGATAACTGCATGCATTATCATAATCTGATTAGTATTCAATACAACAGTAATATTTTGTACGCAGTTATCCTAATATGACCGAATGAAAAAGCATTTTTGGCGATTATACCTATATTGATAAGTCATATTGACCAAAAACGCACTTATCATTCTCTGATCTATGACCACAGATATATAATTGACGCGGGCGAAGCCGCTAGCGACGTGTAGTTAACAATAAATTCAAAAGAGTACCTACACGTGCAACTTAACCCTTGAGGTGCGATCAAACTAAAGGCAAAGTGCCACAAGAGCGAAAGGTCACGTTGCTGCAAAGTTTCATTGGCATAGGTTACCGGAAAAAAAATATTTATGACACCTTAATGTAAAAACATGGTATTTTATTATTAATAATTTTTGTTGTTTTCGTTAAAATCGTTAAATTCAGTCATTATAACGATTTTAACGATGGTAACGTACAATTGGGTTTTTTAATTATACCTCCCGATAATTTTATGGCATTTGTTGAATTGCTCGAGCAAAAGTTTCGCGAATATTTCGATTTTGAAATAAATATTATCAATGTTGGCAACGAAATACTTAACATATTTGCATGTTGTCCACCAGGATCTCCTAGCCTGATCCCCCAGGGGATCCTTATGATCTCATTAGTTGTGAAATTGTGTAAAAGCAATTAACGTTTACAAAATCAATGACTATCAGAAATTGATCAGCCATCGATAGGGCTTACAAAAATAGGTGCATGCGATTTTCGACCTTATTGACGTAACTCAGAATTTATAATTTTTTTAACGTATCAATGTCAGAAAGCAAGAAAATACAAAAAAAAGTCTGTCATGAATTGTCAATAAGGTCGAAAATCGCATGCACCTGTTTTTTGTAAGCCCTATCGATGGTTGATCACTTTATAGTTATTTGTTTTGTAGACGTTCATTTGTTTTACTCAATTTCTTTTTAAACTTATTTTAGGTACCTATTCACGTGGTAAAACTAGTGGCACATAATAGCTAAAGGATATGTTTATTCACAAAATCACATTACCAGAAAAATATTCAACACTATTAGTGGTATCGTTGGTAATGTCAAATAAACCACGTGTCTTTGGTAACAAATGTATATTTTTATTCCGTGCTTTTATAAGTTTCAGGTGCATGCCTTTTTTGGTTCCACTCGCTATTTTATTTACAACTGTACTTCTGCCGTATAGCGAATCCGTCGAGTCCAAGAATCTGCCCAATCCACGAATCTGTGGAGTTGGGAATCTGCCGAATCACGAATCTGTCCAATCCAGAATCTGTCGTATACCTACAGAACAAGCGGTTTGTCTTAACCTATGTATTGTGACAACCCTACCAAAATAGGTAACAAATTTACAAGCTCTTAAGAAGCTGTGTCTCTGTTCGGTTTATTTACTCATGTGCAGGCGTGCTCACACATGCACACACACACTCACACACACACCCACGCGTACCTATATGCAAAGTTGTTATCACATGCACACGCACTACTTAAACGCCCATACATGTTCGACATAGTTAAGAATTATTTTACTAATATCTACGCTATATTTTAATTACACAATTATTTTGTAATACAACATTATGCGAGAGCCCTGGTACCGAAAACACAAGTTAAATCTTACCTTGGGTACCAGAGTTCAAAAACATTATGGACTACTTCAAACCGTGTATTTTATGTGTAGGTACCAAATAAAATGTAATTTCTGAAATAAATAAACTATTATTATTATCCTCATCTTGCCTTCTTTTGAATAAAGACCTCCCACAAGACTCTGTACATAGACAAAGTCAAAGTCAAAATCATTTATTCATCTAGGTCACAAGGTCGCTTATAAACGTCAAAATACAGATCTTGAGCCGCTCACACCCAACCACTTCTTGCGATCCCAATAAGAGCGTCGGTCCACCTTGCAAATGCTTACATCTACTGCAGTGTCAGATACGACATCATCGACGGTTGAACATTAATGCCTAAACGTTTTTGGGTAAATTTTTCATTTTGTACTGCAACTTCTAGTTGACTTCAAAACCCTACGGTAGAACACAGACTAATTAAAAAAGCGTTATGTTTTACCACAATGTCAGCACAAGCTAACAAACGATTTCAAAGCATAAGACTTTAACTATTTTCTAAACCGTCTCGTTTCTTGCCAATTTGGCAACGTGTACACAGTTTAATTTTATTTCCGCACAGAAAACCAACAAATATAAAAGAAATTGCAAATACAGCATTTTCTACATCAAAGAACATTTAGGTTTTTATTATATGTCTTGTATGTATGTACTCAGCTGTGTGTAGGGTTTCTTGGGAGAATAATTGAAAGTCACTTTTACTTGAACTCACAGTTAAATATATTCACCGGTTCACAATGTTAACCTATTATACAATAATTATAACGCGTGTTCCCTACTGCCCAGTTGGTAAGCGACTGTCTATCGGCGGCGCGGAGGTGACGCCGTACATTTTGCTAAATGTTGTGTCAGCACTTGGTGCCTACAATATTCCCCCCCTTTTTTAAAATAACATGAGACTTTATTAAAATAAAAATATATATCAACAAACATACAAATATTATACACTATTTATTGTCACCCTATCATTTATTCACTCTTGGCTACTACAGTACCTGTGTGCTTATAAAGAATGTGCTGACATCGTATCATAGGCAGTAGGTCGCGATGACATCATTTATAAACTTATAAACTAACTTAGGCTACTGTACTGTTACATTGTTTCCATTTATGATTGCTATGAACGTGAAGCTTTATCGTAAGTATGTAATGCAAAAAGGATATACCGATACTTTTGACGCTGAATGTACCTATTTACTCGAAATATTGTTCCATAATTATCCACTGAAGTTCAAACACACATTTTATTACAAGGTTCAATATATAGAGGATGAGGCTACCGTTGGGGGCTCCGCAGTGACTTGATTGGTCACAGGCGTACGCCCTTGCTCGACCCTGGATATCAAGTCATTCACAATTCGTCCTCTTACGTGTCTACCGCACTTTTTCGTTATTATGTATAGACAAACACTGAAAACTATTACAACAACTATTAACGTAAGTATGCCGTACACTTCTAGCTTTCTTTCTAGTTCGGCTCTAGCTGTATTGTCTGAGCCTGTCTGCGCGATGACAACTTGGTCGTTCTTAGCCTGGTAACTGCCCATATTGACAAAAATAGCCATGTACTTCGTACAGATATATCTTAAATACTAACACATTTATACTAAATACTAATAATGAAGAATTCTTATGACCTAGATAATTTGCTATGTACGCATTTCACAATCTAAAGCGAACTGGTAACTTAACATTTCTACCGCTGCGTGTGGTACGAGTTACTAGCTTATCGCTATTGCTTAAGTCCGTGTCAGTCTGTTTGTCGTTTGTAATATCGCTACTATTTGATATATCTCTATGATATACGTTGCTGTCTATGTAAATACCGTTTCTCCTGCGTATTAGGGTCTAATATTGAAATGTTTTCTATTCCTTTCAACACTGTGTTATCCATGAACCTCTGGAAGGTCTGAGCGGCGTTCCGTAATCCGAATGTCATGCGAGTAAATTCAAAAAGACCGAAAGGTGTAATAATGGCGGTTTTATCTACGTCACTGGGCGCTATCTCGATACAATGATATGCACGTTGGATATCTAATTTTGTAAACACTGTCTTTCCTTCTAAACCGAAAGTGAAATCATGCAATCTGGGCACTGGATACCGGTCGGGTTTTGTTATGGCATTCAAACGGCGATAGTCACCGCACGGTCGAATCTGTCCATCTTTTTTGGGTACTACATGCAAGGGGCTGGCCCATTGACTACTGGACGGCCTACATATACCCATTTCTTGCATCAAACGAAATTCATTTCTTACCTTTGTGTACTTGTCTGGCGGCAGGGGTCTCGCTCGCGCGTGCACGGGTGGGCCCGTCGTCTCTATGTGGTGGTGCACTGCATGTTTCGGGCTGTCCTTAAAAGATGTGGGTCTGGTAATTTCTGAAAACTGTTCCAATAGGTCACGGTATGGATTATCTATATGAATAGTCGTGACTGATGGTCCCTTATAACTTTTGATGGTCCCTATCACGCATAACGAAGTCACTTGATCTATTAATTTCTTATTATATAAATCTACTATCAACCTTTGTGTCTTTAAAAAATCAGCACCTATAATCGGTTTACTGACGTCACATATTATAAAAGACCACTTGTAACTGCGTCTTAATCCTAATGTAAGATCTAACGTAACAACACCGTATGTTTTTATCTCGGTACCGTTCGCTGCGAACAATGTATGCGTACACTTATTACTATAATACTTAGGGCTAAACATAGATACGGGGACTACTGAGACGTTTGCGCCCGTGTCTTTTAAAAATGTCATACCGTTCTTGTAGTCTGTCACGCATAGGCGATGGCTTTCACTTAACTCGATACACTCTCCCATCGCACCTGAATGTACCGGATTCAGTTTTCCTTAGCGGTGTTCCAGTTGCACGGTGACTCGCACTTCCTCGCTGCTTCTCGGTACCGGAAGTGATATTTGCACAACCAGTCTGGACTCTGAGGTGTACGTCTTGGACCCTGCGACCTTGAACGGGACCTGCTCCTATTGCCTTGCCAACGAAAGCTTTGCCGCCGCCGCTGCTGCTGTGCTTTATCCCTGATGTCGTTCACCTCGCCTCGTAGAGTCTTGAGTTCTAGGGATAAGTTCCGTATCTCTGCGAGTAGCTCCGTGTTCACCTCCGTTGATGTTGCAGTGGCTGGTCTGTGTATCTCCGCCAACTCTCCACTACGTAGGTTGTCCATAATCTTGTCTGCCATGCTAGCAAGTTCGTCCAACTTTGCCTCTCCGTTGCAACTGGCGAGAATGGCACGCACCCAACCTGGTAATCGTGACATCCACAGGTTCTTCAGTGTATCGCCTGCCGTACCTGTATTCTTTGCTAGTTCTCTCATCCTGGCAAGCAACTGCGATGGGCGTTGTTGTCCCAAGTCCATCTCCTTCACGAGTTTGTGGAATTGCGCTTCTGCACTCTCTTGGAAAACTTTGAGCAACCTGGCTTTCAAGGTTGTATATCGCTGCTGCGCTGGCGGGTCGTCGATGAGGTCTGCTACTTGGCTTAGCTCTTCTTTGCCCAGTTTCGCCAAAACCAGGTCGTACTTCACCGTCTCGCTTTGATGCTGCGGCCCTAGAATAGCCTCAAACTGGGCGAACCACATGCGCGGCATGTCGGTCCAAAACCCTGGAATCCTCGTCGTCAAACTGATAGCTGCCAGATCGCTGCTGACTTGCTGCGGAGGAACCGATTGTAACGTAGGCGGGTTAGCCATTGCGTTGCACGTTGTAAAATATCGATTCGCAAAACGTGGCACTCGCGTGGCGATCGGGCAAAGTCTATGTGACGCAATGTGAGACGCGTGGGCAGTAGGAACTCGGGGTCACCAATTTAGGTTTTTATTATATGTCTTGTATGTATGTACTCAGCTGTGTGTAGGGTTTCTTGGGAGAATAATTGAAAGTCACTTTTACTTGAACTCACAGTTAAATATATTCACCGGTTCACAATGTTAACCTATTATACAATAATTATAACGCGTGTTCCCTACTGCCCAGTTGGTAAG
This sequence comes from Euclidia mi, assembly GCA_944739405.2. Lineage (NCBI taxonomy): Eukaryota > Metazoa > Arthropoda > Insecta > Lepidoptera > Erebidae > Euclidia > Euclidia mi. The sequence goes on along the minus strand of OX123181.2, from coordinate 8,718,157 downwards.
CGACTGTCTATCGGCGGCGCGGAGGTGACGCCGTACATTTTGCTAAATGTTGTGTCAGCACTTGGTGCCTACAAACATAAAGTTTTTAAACACAACTTAGACAAAATTAGGAGCCAAAATTTCAATTAGGCTATGGAGGCTGCGCACTGTTTAAATGTGCGCCGCCCAAGAGAGGGATAATTTTATCGACGAGATTGGTAGATTCGCGTGACCCTAAGTGACTGAGGGGATTCGAAGACACCTCGGTTGTTTTTTATGCGTAGATCTTTCTCGAGTCGCATGATCATATCCATCTACTGCGTCTGCCAGGGCCAAACTATTTTTTTTTTGGTGGGTTGTTATCACGATAAGAAAATAGCCAAAATTTTGCACTATACTACACTAATATTTATTTCGACAATTTCCTCTTAAATTAATTTATTTACTTAGATTTCCCACAAAATACATGCCCAAGGCAGACTTAAAATGTTATCACCTTTAGAACTTCAACTTATATTTCACTTTGAACTGATAAACGATCCCCTAAATTATTCACACTTCATTTGAACCAAAACACAACAACAAAAGAAACACAAAAATACGGAACAAACCAAACTTACCTCAACAATGTATGTTTTTCTATATTTTTAAGTGGGCACCTAAATTGCCGGTATTTTGTGGTGGGCGCCACTAAGCGCTTTTTAATGTCATCCGTTCTGTGTGCAATAAACACCGTATATATCACTGTACGGAACCTGGTTCTACGCGAATGGAAAACATACTTGTTAAAGCTGTGGCTCCACTAGAGATGAGTGTGACCTGAGCTGTATGCGAGGAAACATAATAAAGCACTTGAGCTGAGTGAAGCTGAAAAATAATTATCAATTTTTCACTTCAAAATATGTTGATGTGTTGTGTTCATTATGCTTGTTTCAATCATAGACCATGGACATTAATAGTTAGTATGCGCATGCTGATTTCAGCACGAATGGGTCGGCTCGACCGGGGCGGTACTACCCTCTCACAGAAGATCAACGTAAAGTAGCAGTACTTTTCTGCTGCGTTTCGCTTGGTGAGTGAGAGCGCCGGAGGCCCAGTCCCGCCATCCCATTCTCTCTTCCTTTCCTTTTGGGGATGGCAGAGAGAGTGTGAAGGTTTAGGTGAGGGGGCGGTTACCGCAGCATACGTTGGACCAGTGAAGTATTAGTGGAGTCATTGTGTAGGTAGTGGGGGTCGACCCGCCGGCCAGGGAGACCCGTAGAAACGGTGGTGCCGCTGGCCGCCCGCGGTATAGTATAGGGGCCCAACTGGGACTAACCATCTCGGGAGGCTGCCCCACCAGGCCGCGCATAATCTCGGAGTGGCTCGTCGTGCCGGTTGGTGACCGGATGGTGGGCGATCACTTCCGGGAGGGTACGGGTGCCCTTCCGTCCGGCGGATCGGCCACTGCTATTCCGCACAGTCCAATGACGAAACAATACTTCACGCTTTGTCACGCGCTGCTGTAGTGATTGCCACCTCTTTTCACGCCCCTCCTTTCTTCTTCCGCTCCACTATGGCAGCAAGCATTGTTAACGGTCACACAGCGGCGTCAACCTTTCCCACCCACACGCTACTTGAGGTGGAGTTCGCCAACATCCGCGGACTCCATTCAAACCTCAACGCCGTCCACCATCATCTCGAGACGGCAAGGCCGGCCATGCTTTTTCTGACGGAGACTCAAATAAGCCACCCTGCCGACACGACTTATTTGCAATATCCCGGCTATGTCCTCGAAGAGAACTTCTACGCAAAAGCCGGAGTGTGCTTGTTCGTCAGGGCGGATATTTGCTATCGTCGTTTACGCTGCCTAGAGGACCCCTCCTTTTCCGTTCTGTGGATACACGTAAATCTGGGTTCATTAGCCCGAATTTACGTGTGTCTATACCGTTCCCATACTGGAGATACCGAGACAACTCGACTTTTTGATTACCTGAGTCAGGCGGCAGATGATGCGCAGGAACAGTTTCCGACCGCTGAGTTGGTCTTTTTGGGAGATTTTAATGCCCACCATGAGACCTGGTTGGGCTCTCCCAAAACAGACCACGCGGAAAGGGCTGCTCACGCATTCGCTTTCACGCATGACCTGACCTAGCTGGTACTCCAGCCCACCAGGATACCAGATATTCAGGGTCAAGCGCCCTCTTTGCTGGACCTTCTGCTGACGAGTCATCCAGACCAGTACAGTGTGTCGGTTCAAGCCCCATTGGGCTCCTCCGACCACTGTTTGGTCTGCACTTCAGTGCCAACCGCTGCGCCTTCACAACATGTGGACGTAAAGCGACGCTTATGGCACTACTCGTCAGCAGATTTGGATGGCCTGCGCAGTTATTACGCGTCCATTCCGTGGTCTCAGCGTTGCTTTGGTGGGAGGGATTCTTCGGAGAGTGCGTCTGCTGTTGCTGGGGAAATTCTGTTAGGTATGGAATATTATATTCCATCCACTTTTGTCATCAGCAACAGCAGACTCCGGCCCTGGTTCGATCGCGAGTGCGCCGATGCTGTTAAACAAAAAAAGTCGGCGTACCGTGCTTGAATCAGGGCTCGGTCTCGTCGCGATCCGAGTGTCCATCTCATCAAAGCGGCCTATAACAGAGCCACTAAGGTCTGCAAGAGGGCATACATCAGAGCGGATGTACAGCGCGTTGCATGGTTTGGCCAAGAACTTCTGTCGCACCCTACGGGAAGCCGTGGATATTGGCGGCTGGCCAAATCCGTGCAATTCAATTTCTGCCAGTCTTCGCTGCCACCGTTGCGATGCTCTGATGGATCACTGGCTCATAGGCCGCAAGAGAAAGCTGACTTGCTTGTCAATCTCTTTGCGGCCAACTCCCGAATCGATGACCGTGGTTCGCAGCCGCCATCTATAAACCACTGCGGCCACTCCATGCCTGATCGCATCAGGCAATGCGATGTTCGCGCGATACTGCGGTCTCTCGATGTCCGGAAAGCCAGTGGTCCCGACGGTACCCCAGCGGTTGTTCTCAAGAAATGTGCAGCCGAGTTGTCTCCAACGCTTACACGCCTGTATCGCCTGTCTTACTCCTCTGGCGTCGTGCCGCCGGCTTGGAAGGAGGCAAACGTACAACCGATTCCCAAAAGGGGGATCGTTCTGATCCAGCTAACTATCGACCCATAGCCATCACCCCTATTCTCTGCAAGGTATTCGAACGGATTATCAACACCCAACTCGTTCGCTACCTAGAAGATCGCTCTCTTATCAATGATCGACAATATGGCTTCAGACCGAAACGATCAATGGGCGACCTTCTAGCGTATGTCACTCACCTTTGGGGTGAGGCTATGGACAGGCACGGGGAGTCGTTGGCTATCAGCCTCGACATCTCCAAAGCCTTCGATAGAGTCTGGCATCGTGCGCTTCTTTCCAAGCTTCCGGCTTACGGCTTGCCACCTCGATTGGGCAACTGGGTTGCTAGTTTCCTGCAAGAACGACGTGTTCGAGTTATTTGCGAAGGTCTAAATTCAAAGTTTATGCAGGTAAATGCTGGTGTGCCCCAGGGATCCGTCTTATCGCCCACACTTTTTCTTCTGCATATCAATGATATGCTCACTTTTGGGAGCATACATTGCTATGCAGATGACAGTACCGTGCATAGGCGGTATCTCGGCCATCCTGAGGCTAAGCAGGTGTGCGCATTTTCAACAAAGTTATCTCCATTCCTTCCCCAACCTTCTCTTCTGGACACTCCACTACCGATACAGGACAGTCTAAATATACTTGGTATGGATATACGCCGCAATCTCAACCAGAGAAACTACATTGAGGGTGTCATTAAATCGGCATCTCGAAAACTCGGAGTCCTGAACAGAGTGAGGAGGTTTTTCACGCCGGAGCAGCTGTGTCTATTATACAAGACTCAGGTTCGCCCCTGCGTGGAATACTGCTCTCATCTCTGGAACGGTTCCGCTCAGTACCTGCTAGATGCCCTTGATAGGTTGCAGCGGCGTGCTGTCTGTATCATAGGTGACCTTGAGGCTACTAAGACCCTTGAATCTCTGCAATTACGCAGGGACGTAGCCTCAATGGCTGTCTTTTACCGATTATATCACGGTGAGTATTCAGAAGAACTCTTTCAACTTATCCCACCCTCTCCTTTCCTATCCCGAACAACACGTGCCGGGTTAAGGTGCCACCCTTATACGGGAGATCAGATACCGTCACGTACGAAAAGGTTCGGTACATCTTATCTTTGCCGTACCATAAAGATATGGAACTCACTGCCAGCTCACGTGTTTCCTTCCTCCCTTGATCCTGGGTCCTTTAAGCGGGGCGTGAAAAAGCATCTCTCAAGGCCGTCAAAGTGAGGGCCGTCATGTCACATTGCTTAACCAGCAATTGGGGATGGTGGCCTTCCCAATAGGACTTCACTGTCAGCTTAACATCAGGCAGCGTGAAGTCAATTTGACAGGTGTTTTTTTAATAAAAAAAAAAGGACCGTGCCTCGAACGACACAGATTTTTGGCTGGTCTCTTGGTCTAATTGTCAGTATTACTTAGTTCGATTCTCACCTAAGTCAAATCTTTGAGTGCTGAGCGTGATGATTTGATCTGTTTGGGTGTAATTCCTCTTTAAAATTTATGTATTTTAGGATATATAATTATGATGTTAGTTAGTTCGCTTCTTTAATCTGTGTAGGATCAGATAATAGCCAAGTGAGAGTATTTCTAGGATAATTATATAAATATTATTGTAGTAGGTATTTCAGAATAGAGCATTTTATTATTTTGTATTAGATTATACTAATATTAATGTTAATGAGTAATACTAGACTGCCTCGTTGGTCTCGCGGCATAAATGTGCGCGTGGGATTGGGGGGTCTCGGGTTCGATTCCCGAGTCGGGCAAAGTGTTATTTGGTTTAGCAGCACGGAGTCTGGTAATGTGCTCGGTACGGCAATAGGCTCGTCCCATATTACATGGGACCTAAAAATTCATGGCGAAATGTGGCTGTAATATTACACCTCTGCCTACCCCTTCGGGGATACAGGCGTGAGTCTACAAAAAAATGAGTAATACTAAATACATACAATTTTAAAAGAAAACATTCTTAATACCAGTAACAGATTAATCTACCTTTTCTTAAGTAATTTAAAAGCATCTTATGTTTATTTTATTTTACTACTTTATCATATTTCTTTAAGGCGGTACTTTTAGATGATATGTCCACCGCTAAGCTACCTCGTTCATGTTTAACGTGTATGCACCCTAAAGGGTGTTTATTCCTTGAACGATGATATTGTTAATCTTCGAAATTGTTCGATAAGGTTTTCTGCTTGAGAATTTATGACAGGGTTTGGATGTTTGCTGAGAGGTTTACGAATGAGCTCGACTTCTATTTGAAGTTACACATTACGATTTTGTTTTATGAAGACTTGCTTCTGGGACGTAAGCTTTATTCGAATTAGAAAGAAGGTTGTTTGTTCAAAGACTGGATTTTACAGGACTGTTTGTTGGGTTTGTCTACGTTTAAAATGTCATTATTGATTATTTGTTTAATGTAACTATGTCGTAAATTTAATATTTATTTTTTATTAAATATACTTTAGACGAAAATTTACCTAAGATTTTATAGCTATCACGCAGAATGCATGGTCTTGCAGCTTTCTTGGGTATGTGTACCTACCTATTACTCAACTTCGTAGTAGTTTAGAATAAGTTAGTATAGGTATAGAATATCCAAGGTAGCTGATTGCCTGACAAACATGACATAACTATAATGGTTATTTATTTTCATGAATTGAATACTGAATGCCCAATCGTGGGTGAATAGATGAGCGGTCAGAAACAGGCTTAGTTTATTTATACATAACGATGGGTATCTTGATTTTTGGCCGTATCAACGCTTCACAGTCCTATGTGGGCACAGTTGGGTCTCTTTGCAATGAATACGCACTGAGTACAACACACTGTTTATTCGCGGACACAAAATACCGTATCTTCACGATTTTAATATACAAACGTGGCTCGTATGGATAACTTTTGGAAACGCGGCAAAGTCAGACGTAGGTGGGCCACACTTGTTTCCTCCGCTGTGTCTGTCACCAAAGTGTCCGTTGACAGCTCCACGTTCGCTTATAAAAACTTCAAATGACATTGACAGGTGTCAACTGCCAACCTCAGTGATGCCAACCTCGTATCCGAATACGCCCAAATCTATTAAGATTTGACGTTCCATTTTCCAATCTCCAACATACATTAGTCCATTTAAAGTAACTATTCGACTTTAATACAATAAATTAAACTTAGGTCACAACTAAAAGCGGCTCACAACCAAAACAGCAAACGGGAACCAATCTTCGTAAGCAGCCATGGACCAAACCTAATAATAACGTTCGAAGTATCGATCATTTTCATAGCCCCGTTCCTTTCACAACTCCCCACATCATAGACGTATTATTGACTACGGAAAACAAGAAATAATATGCTACGTTGACCGAGCTTCCCTTTTATTGCTATAATATTGCTCCCTGGCGTAGCCTGCGTGCGTTGATAAGTACAAAGCAAATAGCAGCTTATTATGCTATGAAAAATATATAAAAACGGCTTTTAACTTGATCTTTAGGGCCCCTAATACCTTCTAATGGTAGGGTTGAAACGGGTTCGGGCTAAAAATAGTCGAATGTTTTACTAAGTGAATACCTACAGAGATTACGGCTGTTTTAAAGGGATAGAGTACTAGTAATAGAAAACTAGTAAGTAACTTATAATCTTAATTACATTGAGGTAACTATTTACTGCTATAAACTTTAACCTTTTGAAGCACAAGTTGGACCTAATACAAACACCCATACTTTTAACTGATTTTGTTCCTTGCCTCATAAAAACTTAATATATTGTAATTAATACCCTTCAAAATTAAGTAATCATGTCATCATCTCACCCTAGAGACGTCCATCGTTGAACAAAGCCCAAAAGTTTCTCCACACATCCTGAGCGGCCCGCATCCAATCGCTTCCCGCAATCTTAACCAGATCGTCGATCTACCTCAAAATTAAGTAAATAAATTGAATTGCAATTGAAACTCAATTGATTTGTTAATACAACCCTAACATGATTATTATGAATATTCATTAATTGTGTAGAATTGAATTTAAACAAAAATAATTGCGGTATATGTATGTCAAATATCTTTTAATTCTAAAGCTATGTTAACTCTTTTTAACTGCCTGTAAACACAATTTACAATCGTGTTATCTAATCGACTTATTCTCTTGAACAAAACTACTTTGAATAACACAAAGCTGTTTAACGAAAGTAAATAATTCACACATTTCTGTTTAAAGTGCAAACTTAAGTTCCTGCGAATTTGTTTATAAGGCAGCAGCTTTAGAAAGCTCAATTATTTATTTTGAGTAAATGCGACCGTTCAAAGCGTTGGGCAGCGGTAGCCTAGAAGAGATACCAACAGACTGCCATGCAGAGGGTATCAGGTTTGAATCCTCGGCGCGCCACACTGTCTTTTGGAAGTTATGTTCGTATTAAAAAGTTAATTATCGCTTGCCCCGTGCATTGGAGAGCACGTTAAACGCTACGGGGAGTCAGTGTCCTCAAATAAACTGATACTGGTCAAACAATGAATTTCACTACTGCTTTTTACAGATTACAGAGGTCAGACGACAGTCACTCTGTATAATAGTTACACCTGCTCCGCTCGTCAAACATTACGCCAGCTCAAAGCTCTACCCATCGCTCGGCTAGTCGCTACGCTAACCGCTGCGTTAGTCGTTCCGCTCTGCAAGTCACTCCGCTAACCGCTCCGCTAGCCACAACGCGCTGTAAGTTGCTCTATTTGCTGGTCTGCTCTGCTACCCGCTCCGCTACCCGCTCCACTACCAGTTCCGCTACCCACTCCGCTAGCCACTCCATTTGACGCTCCGCTCAACGTTTCATTCACCGTCACCCAGCTTCCCGACTTTCAATTATGAGCCCGTGTAAAGTTCGAAGCAGAGTGAGGATAAAAATGCACTAAGTTAGTCTAACGCATTGAACAGCCAATTTATTATGCGCCCGAGAAAAACAACACTGTGAAATTCCTTATCGAATCATTCGCCGTGGAACATCTTTATCTGAATTAAAGATGTTTATTTCATCGTTTCTGTTTTGGGTATTTTATTTCTATTATCGAGCTCGGAGATTTTCGCTTGTAGCAGTACCAAAAAGTTATGATGCCCGTGTATTTCGAAGAACAAAATGTATTGCAATTTTAGTATTCAGATATCTAATATAACAGAAAGTCAGATTATCTTTTTCAAACAAACAAACTCATAGGTAGTAGAGCCTTGCTGATTTCAGCATGAATGGGCCGGCTCGACCGGGGTAGTACTACCCTCTCACAGAAAATGGACATAAAGTAACAGTACTTAAACTGTTGCGTTTCGTTCGGTGAGTGAGAGTGCAGGAGGCCCTATCCCCTATTCCTTCTCCCTCATTCCACTACTCATCCTATCCCTTTTCCCAGCCCCAAAGGGCGGCAACGCACTTGTGACTCCAATGGTGTTGCTTGTGTCCATGGGCGGCGGTAATTGCTTACCATCAGGCGATCCGTCTGCTCGTTTGCTACCTATTGCCATAAAAAAAAACTCTTCCGCTTAATTATATTAGTATAGATATAATAAATATTTAAATATATTTTTATATTTGATACAGATCTCCTTTATTGGGCGGATACTTCCATAATCGTCGTTTTAACTGTTTAAGAAATATAACTGCAAAAAGTATTTACACATACAAACTACTTAGTAAAGACTTAGTAGTACTCAAAATGTTATCCGGTTTCTGTGACGTTTCGCTAAAGTGGTCAATATGCCGACTGTGATATTTTGTCTGTCAGAACCATTAGAATTTAACAAAATACTCAACAATCCGAATTTTGCGGATATATGTTGTCGACTCGATATCTTTATTTTTTTATTTTTTATTATTCAGGTAAGGTTTCGATGTACTCCTTGACGAAATTATTAATATAAGATTTGACACTGCGATAGCAGCGCAGTCCGTCGGTTCCAATGTGAAACATTCCAAAATCCACAACTACTTACAAATTAAAAATTAAGTAAAATATCATTTTCCAGTGGACTAAATTTTGAATCTAAACCATTCTCAAGTCCCCTTGAACACACACAAAAAAATTCATGAAGATCGGTCCAGTCATTTAGGAGAAGTTCAGTGACATACACACGCACACAAGAAATATATATATTAAGATAATAAAATAAAGTCTTCGCCGCGTCCTATCTATCACCACGCTCAAAATAAACTTAAAAACGATTTAACGATTTTTGTACTGTTTTCGCTGATAGACAAAGTGATACCTGAGGAAAGTTTAAGTGCATAATTCAAGTAGATAGATCCGCGGGCGACGTCTTTTGTAGAGTAATCATAACCCATTTATTTCTGCAGCAGAGCAAATACTGTGCACAACTTATTTAAAAGACGACTAAAGAACAAATTAAAGGTCAACAACTCTCTCAAAGGCGTTTAATGAATACAAGAACAATTTAAAGCGGACTCTTCGACCTGCTTCATAAAGGAAACTATTTGAGAGCCAACTAATTAAAAAAAGTTATTAAAAAGCTGAAAAAAGTGAGTTGTCGAACTCAATGAATTAATTTCGTTAAAAATTGGTACTCTTTTTCTTGTCACTGATGTTTTTCTTCGGCGGAAATTTTCGATGTTAATTCAGTAACGTTTAATTAATATATAAAAGGCTGTTTATATTTAATAACTGGTTTGAAGTTTGATCAAGCAAAATTTTATATAAATTTAACATCATTCTCTTGCGACGATTTTTTAATACACCAGAGGCCTAGGTATCGTTTAGAAACGAAATTATTATTCATCGAGACTCATTATTTTTGCGTTGGTATGGTTTAAGCGCTGATTACTTAGGCAACAGCGCGGGCGAAAACGAGGTCATTACCCTTACATGCTAATGTGATACACGGGAATCGGGAATTATGACTTCCTGAATTAATGTGTCTTGCCATGTCAGTAATATAATGCAATTAAAAAAAAAGGACTAATATATAAGAAGTGTATTTTAAACATAATTATGATTGTTATTCCATTGTTTCAAGAGAAAAGTAGAAGAGTAACATTAGTTTTAAATTATAAAATAGAACATAACTGCTATTCTACGGAAGGATAATAAAATAAATAAAAATAGTGTATAATATATATTTTTTATTTGTCGTGATGTGAATAAGGCCAATTCACACTGTGCCGTTAGTAGAAGCTAACGGCACAGCTTTTATCCATAACATAATAAACACATTTGTCTTTCTTATCGCATTTCCCAAGAATTTACGTATTACACAAGAAAATAAGATGAAATACATCTTCTTTAACAAACGCCTTCACTGTAACGAGATTTTCCTTGGGCTTCATATAAACAAACTGGCATGTTCAAAGTTTCTCAAACTTTAGTATGTATACTACACATTTATTAGATTAACTAGATTCTGAATATTTTTGGTGATTTCTGAGGAGTAAATTTTCGTTTAAACGATGTAATTGACTTTGTTTTCGTATACCTACTTCATGCGTTTGAACAGAGCCTAAATATATATTATAGCAGATGTGACAAAAGAAAAATCAAGGAGTGATGTAAAAATAGGTCTACTAATTACAACACAATACACGAATATTTTGTAATTTTTGGCTAATACTATTGACAAATATAGATACAATTTTGAATTTTAATGAATGTACACTTAAGTCTCAATTCATTATATTATGTGAAATATACGGGTCTCCCTTGTTTGATTGAAAGGAATTTGACTAATTTTCACTTACCAAAAAATTTTTCGCATAATTTTATTTGCCAAATTATTACTTAGCAAAACATCTATTCACAAAAAATTGTAATGCAAACCTAATGTTTGGGAAACGAACCTGTAAACTATAACTTGTTTACCAACTAGTACTTTTAACATTTTTTATTAAGTCAAATATTTCAGTTGGAATAACAGTTTTTACGCAAAATCAATAAGTATCCTAATCTAAATAGTTCAGTTAAGGCTAGCCTACTAAAAGCAATATCTTTTTTCTATTAATGCAAGTCATTTCTGGCACTCGCCGGCCGCCACCGCGGCACCGCTAGCTTCGCTCGCTCGGCTCGTGCGTAGGACGTCACAGTTCTAACCTAACATAACTTTACAATTTTTTTAAAAATTAGCCTACACTAAATACTTCCATTAATAAAATAATATCACCACACGTTTATTGTCTGAAGATTGTTTGCTGCAATAAATCATTTGATTAAAGACAAAATGCCATAATGACATTATACTTGGTAATATTTTGCCAAGTAAAAATTTATAATAAATAATAAAATTAATAAAAATATGCATACTAAAATCATTCGAAATATTGCAATGGTATAAAAAGGTTGCTAACATTTGTTTGGGTAATGAAATTTTGTCAAAACCTTTTCGGCAAAACGTATATAATATGATGATACAATATTTCAAAAAGTTGTAAACATGTCGCAAATGTATGCTTATCATCAAACTATTAAATTAAACAAGCATAAAAAACTTACATTATCATCAAACAATTTCAACTATCAGTCTCACAAATATCACGTCGTCAGTTATTTTAAGAGGTATTAATTTAAATACTGCCTCCGTGGTCCAGAGGATAGCGTATGCGACTGCTGATCGGAGGTCGCGGGTTCGATTTCCGGGTCGGGCAAAAAGTGTTACTGGATTTTTCCGAATTCTCAGTAGCAACCCGGAGTCTGGTGATGCGCCCGGTAACGGCATTAGGCTCGCCCTATTACGTGGTACTTAAAAATTCATGGCGAAATGTGGGTGTAATATTTACACCTCTGCCTACCCCTTCGGGGATACAGGCGTGGATCTATTAAAAAAAATTAAACAAATAATAGTGCATATTTATTTCTTGCTTTCATTTATATCTCGAAGATGATAAAAGGCTTTAAACATTTTTACGAGCGCAATTACTAAGTTCGCAATAATTGTATTCTTAATGAAGTAATACCAGATCTCAAAAATCTATCAGCTAATTAAAACTACTCGCTTCTCAATGCACCAATTTCTCACTCGACTGTAACCCCCGGGTAATCCCGACCCCAGGATTGAGAAACAGTGCCAATGGATGAAAAATACGTAAAACAAGACAAATGTGGCGTAAACGTATCGTACGAACTGAAAGATTAGCTTCGCCTAAGTAAAGTGTAATGAACCGACTAGCTGTGCTACTGAAGTACTGATGTGTCTTTGAACAGCCGATAGGCTTCGTCGATATCGAATCTTATGGAACAGAAGGTTATAGGACTCCCGTCGTTTGATGTGAATGTGACCCCATTTTTTGGGTAAAGAGGACAGTACAAAAAAGTTATTTTGAGACGGATTCAGTACTAGTATCGTATAAATATGAGATGTAGATTGCATTGCATGCAAGACTACTTCTTGCATCGTTAATCGTTTTTCCTGTTGTTTTCTTTTTGCACAATATGTATAGAAAGACAGATTTGGCTTAATAATTTTAAATGCGTCAGATCATTTCAGTAAACCACTAAGCCAAAAAAATTTTATTTGTCCAAAAAAATAACAGAAACACCTTCAAGCGTCAGAAAAAAATACTGTTGTTTGTTTTGTTTTCTCTTATTATTTTTACAATGTGATTAGATTTGAGGTGCCTGTCATCCATAAAATGGCAATCTGTCAAATACGTTAGGCAAATAGTATTGTGGTTCTAGATATTTTTACATTCAAAGTGTTTTTAATAAAAATCTGTCGTTTAATAATTTTTTATCATGAAACTTGTTTTCAATCATCTCATAAATAAACAAGTGTACTATATCAAGTGGCAAACAGAAAGAACTTATTTTACAAAGCTTAGATTTCTATAAAAAAAACAAACACAGTTGTCTTCGTTTTTCAGAATATTAACATGATTGAAAGTTCCATCATGTATAAGAACTAAATTCATGATAATAAGCATTTAAGTTGAACATGTATATCTGGTCATTGGCAGTGATAGACTTATGAATCGCAATTGGATTTCCAGTACTATAAAATCGGTTTCATTTCAAATATTTTTTTAACCATTTATATTTCAGAGGACAGTTAGTAGTTACAATCTACTAAACATGAGCTGCCTGAAAAGTCTCTTTCACTCAAAAAAACACAGAACGGATTTTAATGAAACTTTGCAGTAATATAGCTATCAGAATAGCACATGGGCTGCCTCTAGTTCTGATAGGTAGCTTATCGGGACTAAAGTCTCGTGCAGTATAGTATACAAAAAAAAGTAAAAACGTAAGAACGGGGCTAGTTGACAAAAGGACAGCAACTGAAGCCTACTATATTTTTCCACTGGTCGTCGAATACATGGATTAGAAATCCTTGATTAATCTACTGTTAACTATCTGTTGTCTGTATCACCGTTGCCGATAGGCCGCTTGCACACGTCTCGCTGATCATTCGCTTTGATACCATCCTTGTGTGTTTTTTACACCAATTTATCTTCAATCTATCAGTGTTACGGAGACACACTGATCCTGTGTCTGTCTGTTTTGATTCGCGTTTTATTTATTAGTCTCGTTTGCGAAGTTTCACGTAAATGGGGATGAATGAGATTTTTTAACTTGGATACTGCTTTTCGTGTATTTGTGTGGTAGTTTTGTGAGTAAATATCGTGTGAAGGAATGGTTATATAGATTTATTTACACTTTTTGTTACAGATGTAGTAAGTTTCTCTTAAGATTGGTTGTTACGTTACGTGATTGAATATCTCTGCAATAAGGTATGCTAGCCGGGTAAACCTATATCTCGTTAGAAGACGAAACTTGCTTATTATACCTAAAAAATATGAAAAATAATGATCAGTTGATAAGCAACAAAACTAATTTCTATTCAGACGTGCTGTATAAGAGTATTTTATTGTAAGCTGGTATAAAAAAAAACATAATGCCTGTTTTTGTCCATATCCAAGTAAGTATACTTGAAATGAAAGCGGCATAGCAAAACAACAGTGATGAACAGAGGCATTTTTATATCGCAAGCGAAGAATAAACATTTTCCTGAGCAATAGTGAAACGAAATTGCGATCACACAGAGTTCATAAACTTTATGAACAGTAAAAAAATTCCTCAGAACAGGTTGGAAATTTCCATTCTTTATTCGAAACCGCTGCCGTCCAAATTAATATAGGCCAGGCTGGTGGCAGTCTCTGCATGCAGTCGGTACGAATACAAAATTCTATTATTAGTTCGTTTCGAAACACAGTCGATTTTCAGCGAATCAGCGCGGCAAAATTTAGTTATCGAACTTTTTTATTTGTTTCGCGAAACGCGTGACTATGTTTACACAATAAACTTTGTAGTTTTAACGAAATTTTCACATCGTCCCATTTGTTTGTTCAATAAGTTTAGATATTTGTCTAGTCCAATGCGCTGTAAGTCACGCCAGATGGTACAATCCTAACGAAGTGGCGCAACGTTCATTCAGCTAAGTGCACTAGTCTTGTTATAAAGCAGTAATTAATCCCCTACATTGTGTATGGTCTTGGGGCCCCTTTTTGGAGACGTGACAGTTATTGTTATCGTGTATTTGTTAGTAAGATTTTTGTATTGTATGGAGCGAATAAAGGATGCTAGGGGAAGAATGTTTTGCTGAGTAGTAAGGTATGGATATGTTGCTACCAAGCTGTCAATCTTGAGAGTGTCTGTTTTGGGCAATTATGCAGCAGTTTTTTAGATTTTGAGGAGTATTTTAGGAGTATACCGTATTTTTGTGAAGTAAATGATAAAATTCGAATTAATAGCAGTCGTACTTATTCTTCATAGTGAGTTTAATTAGGATAACCACTGCAACTCTCTAGCATTTTCCCAGACCGTTGAAATTTTATTTTCTACCACTTTACTAGCCTCTGCCCGCGTTTAGGCCAGTTGATAAGAAAAAGTAGGTTACTTATGTGCTATTCTGATGTATAAGTTAGGTATATATTACTGTAAAGTTTTATCAAAATCCGGTCATTGAAATTTGCGCGTAAGAGTAAAATATCCACCCATCATCATAGACTTTCTCATTTATAATAGTTGTATAATCATTTTATTAATACGGCCAAAACACGTGATTGGCCTTTGACATAACCTAACTGGAATAAGTAGTAACCGTATTGAAAACTGTATAGGTAAAGAATTGTCCGAAAGGTCACGTTGTTCTATGTAGTAGTGAATTACTGAAGGCTATGCGCCTCCAATAGGCTGACACGCAAAGGTCTTGCTTGTTACCACTTGAGGGATCGTTCGAATGTTCTAGCAATAAAATATCCGACGTTTGTGTTTGTCGAAAAGGGTAACATCATGCTGAATATTTATTTTTGCATGGTTTTGGAGCACAGGCATGGTGATATTGCTACCATAGTTTTACTGAATCTGTCTAACCTGCGACAAAGTGAAGATTGTTGGTTGTCGAACCTGTTTCTACGCACAGCTTTTCAGGTCTCATGGAAGTGATATGGGGCCAAACAAAGGACTGGCCCGCTTACGCGTACAATATGATATCGCAATAAGGTTCCAAGTCACCCGACAAGATTCTTGTCCAACATGGTACGCTTTTAATAGATCCTATGACGCTTGTAATTGCAAGTAGCTGAAAAAATATCTGCTGCGGTGTTTTCTGAAACCACGGCGTGTTGTTCTAAAAAAGAGAGCACTGTTATCACATTACTTCAGCAACGTGACTTACCATCAAGCCAATTGAATCTTCATACGACTACTAGCTTCTAGTCAAGCCAATAGCCCGTCATTGGCACATCTGTGACCAGACGCAACAAAAAAACCACAACTAACTCAAGGTGGCAACAACATCTATATTCTTTATCACGAAAGCAATTTGCTCTCTGACCTCTAACCTAACGATATACAGAAACTATACAAGTAGAAAGTAGAACAGGATTATATTTTATGACTCGTTATTATTCCCCTAACGCAACGCATTTCGAGCACCTAAACCCTAAATAAAATAAAGGAACACCGAGCACTTTAATTCTCAAAAGGTACCTTTGCCGAAGGTTGGAGCTTATTTTTATTGCTGATATTGAAAAATGTTGTTCCACCTGTTTGTGGTACGGAATTATTTCGAGATTTATGAGCAATTTTATTTTCATTTGATTGGTGGAGTACCTTGTTTTTTGAGACGAGTGAAATTATTACTGTAGAGGTTAGAAGTGGAGTGATTTCGTAATTCGGCTTTGTGACGGGATTTATTTTTGTAACGCAATTCGGGACCCTTCTTGATAATTTATATGATTGCAAACATTTGACAATAAAATTTTATTTGGTTGTTGTAGAAGCATGATCTATCCGTTTTTGTTGCAGAGATCATCAAACAAAGGTCACTCGAATGCGAATCTGGGACTCCAAGGGACTGATAAGTCATGACTGCAACTAGGTTAAAGCTATGACGATGATTTTTTTATTTTATTTTTATAGACTCACGCCTGCATCCCCGAAGGGGTAGGTGTAATATTACACCCACATTTCGCCATGAATTTTAGGTCCCACGTAATAGGTGGCGAGCCTATTGCCGTACCGGGCACATTACCAGACTCCGTGCTGCTACTGAGAATTTTCACACGCACATTTATGCCTCGAGACCAACGAGGCGGTGATAACGACGTAAAAGCAGTAAAAGCATGATATTTTATATAAGAGTTTCTTATTAATCAGGTACTTTTAGTGATTCTATTAGCGTTCCGTTTTACCATTCAATATACATTTAAAAAAATAAACACGCTAAGGTACGAAATCCTACAAATAAATCCACCATGAGAAAATAAGCCTTGTACGCTAAATCAGGATGCTGCCAACGTATTTATTCATTTACGCTATAAGTTTGTAACTGTTACCAACAATACTTGCAGGAAGGACAGCTGGGATGAATTAAATTAAGCTCTTTGCACAAGTTTGGCGTTGTTCGATATCGGCCAAATAAAATTATGATATAAATAGATGGGTAAAATTATAATCGTCATGTTATATAAGAACTTCATGTAGAGAGTTGACACTTTACCGGGCAACACAGCGCCGAGTGTTGTGGGTTCGATCTCATACAGGACAATACTTTTTTTTATAGGCTCACGCCTGTATCCCCGAAGGGGTAAGCAAAGGTGTAACATTAGTAACATGACACTCACATTTCGACATGATGTTTTTAGGTCCCATGTAATAGGGGGCGAGCCTACTGCCGTAACCGAGCACATCACCAGACTCCGTGCTGCTACTGAGAATTCGGAAAAACCCAGTAACACCAGTAACACTTTTTCCCGACCCGGGAATCGAACCCGGGACCTCCGATCAGCAGTCGCATATACTATCCACCGGAATACGGAGGCAGTCAGACAATACTTTTTGTTATCTTAAACTCGTTCCTTTAAGTTTGGGTGTTCTTGGTGTCTGTTAGTTGTACAGTAAGGCCATTATTCCTTCTGAACGAGAATTTCTTACTGGTTTAAAGAAAAATATTGTCCGCACGCCACACACCAGCTTGCATGCAGCGCTTTCAAGGATTCTATCTGCGTACTGCATCAGCACATAACGGTTTCAATAATTGTAAACAGTGACGAATTATGTGTTTTGGAGAATAAAGCAGCAATAATTTATAACAAACATTGAAAGTCGATAATATTGGTAATTCACACTGTTGGTAGTGTAGTGTTACAAATATTTTTTCAATGAGGCTTAATAATGGATTTTCGAATTATCTAATTCATACGTCTAATTAGTTGTGGTTGTTATCAAATTCGCTTCACGGAAATAACCGCGTTAAAGCGCATATTTAATTCGTTTTATATAATATCATTTAAAATATTCCCATTCGATACAGATGCGTTAAAACTATACATATCCATTCGTTTTATTGAATAAACCTTTAGCATTGAAGGTTTTAAATATAAGTACATGTAGCATAAAATCTATTGGCATAGTGTTGCTGTAAAGATATTTAATTTTGAATTGAATAAATACACGGACTCTAAACAACAATTTCAGTGTCACGTTATATGTTATGTCGTATGGGAAACGAACCCAAGACACTGGACGCAGTGCCAAAGAGCAAAGCAATTACCACTACGACATAGTAATCAGTAATCTATGAAAGAAATCATTATGAGAAGACAGCCCCTTGTCAAATAAGATATTGAACCAGTAGAAGCCAGACGGCTCGGTGGTTTTGTATAACAGCAAATATTTGGTCATATATGGTCAAATTAGAAAAGCGAATCTCGCTACAAGGTGAAAATCTTTATAAAATCCAAAAATGTGTGGCTCTAAATGTGAGGTTTAAATACACTCGTTCATTTCAAGGCAAATTGTCTGGAAGGCAGCAAACTTTAGAGAAAATCACCATTATTGGCGACTTGATTTATGTTGGTCTGACTCATGATGAAATCACTAGAAATACAGCTTCTTCGCGATGCTTCGGTATGGAAGACCAGTCATCACTTGCTGCTAAAGCTTGTGACCAATCACGTACTATGGCATTAAAGTAACTCGACTGAAACCGTGAATTAAACGATTTACGAAGCATCGACCGTAGTGGTCACTTGTTTCACCGAACTCATAAAATTTATATGAGCTATATTTATTCATTATAGCTGACCCAGCGAACTCCGTTTCGCCTTTTTAAGAGTTTTTATTTAATTCCCTTTTTTCCAAGCCCCGTTTCCAAAGTTACCATTGACTTAGCGCTTAATCTCTTATCATTTCAGAGTCTATAAATGCTGAACAAACAAACATAGATTTTTATATAATACTAGCAACCCGGCCCGGCTTCGCACGGGTATTTTGGTAGATAAATAAATATAAATAGCGATGACTCTAATGTGCTTTGATCAACTAAAGTATTTGTTTATAATATATACCATATTTGTGGCCTTTTGTTGATTGCCTGTATAAACAAATAAATTATTTTTTGATGTAACACGTGATGACGTCACAGGGCGACATAATTATAACTGTCCGTGTGAAAAACATTGCGTTGTTAGGCGCGGTGCGCGAGGGCTAAAAGCAAGTCCCCCGCGTGTGACCTCCACCTTGTTGTGGCCCACCACAGCCCCCCAGGGCTTAGTAACCGTGGCTGGGACACCCGCGGTGTAGCTAAGGGTGATCCCGGGAGTGGACGCTCCGCGTGGTCTTGGAGAGGTCCTGCGCAGGATGCGTCCAAAGGTGCGGGTGCGGGGGACAGTTTTGTTTGTCCTCCCTATCTTCTGCGGCCGCTGGGTGTTTTGGCGGTGGTGCCCAATACCTTCATCCGCCGCCAAGGACGTTGTTGCCTTCGGGCTATCCGCCAGGGTGTCAGGGCAGAATGCTAACGCGACCCCCTGGCGCCCCCAAAATGGCGTTGAAATATGCGCTGTGGTTTTAGGGGGTATTCAGGCCTTGCACTCCAGCCGTTGAGTCCCACATAATACGTGCCCAAATGCATTTCCACAGCGAAGAAAAAAAAGGGGGTAATAGCAAGTGAGCGACATCTTCGCTACGCTTCATCGATATTAATTTCTCGCCCGGAAATTTTTATTTTGCGATAACTCATTAGACGTATAGTGTAAAAGGCAATTTTGATCTACATTAAATGCATAACGTATCTAACGTATTTTTAATAAGGATTAATACTGTATTGTTAAAAATAGGTTCGAAAATAACCTATAATTTTATTGAAATATGTAAAAGCAAAATATGGTTATTGTGGGTTATCCTTGGATGATAGACATATACCATCGCGGACTTTTTTGTAGATCTATTAAAGAGGTACAATCCCACCATACATTGTTTTGTTATAACTCAAAAGGTTTTGGCAGTGTTTTCGAGGAAAGCTCCCGATCAGCTTAATTTTTTTCGGCGCGTTGAACTAATATCGTCGTAATATCGTCAGTTTGCACAAAACCTAAACTTATTATAACAACTAAAACTTTCAAGGGATCACTCTCTATGTTGTTGAAAACAGTATAACAATTTGTCCAGTACTTTTCGAGTTTTGAGCGAACAGACAGACAGACAGACGCGGCGGGGGACTTAGTTTTATAATATGTAGAGATAAAACATGTATAACTTCCAATACTTTGTTACGGAGACTGTTATTTCTATAGTAAACAGGTTATTACTTTAAATTATTGATTCCGATAATTAATTAACGTACTTGTATCAGAGCTTGAGAAAGTTTGATTACTCTAGAATCACGTAGAAACCTTGGTACTGGTAATAAATTATGGCACGCACTGGTTTTATGGGTCTTGAGACTTTTAATGTGATTCATGAAGCTAAGAAATAATGATCACTGTAGTTGACTTAAATGATTATACAGGGGATAGTACATAAACGAACGCAAATCTTTCTCGTTGCAAGATGACTTGAAACTACGTATTTTGTTATGATCCTATTTTTCTACTCAATGTAAATCACATTGTGTGTTTTCTAAATATATGCCTCCGTGGTCCAGTGGATAGCGTATGCGACTGCTGATCTGAGGTCCTGAGTTCGATTCCCGGGTCGAGCAAAAGTGTTACTGTGTTTTTCCGAATTCTCAGTAGCAGCACGAAGTCTGGTGATGTGCTCGGTTACGGCAATGGGCTCGCCCCCTATTGCGTGGGACCGTAATATTACGCCTCTGCCTACCCCTTCGGGGATACAGGCGTGAAGTCAGACGGCAGTCACTTCGTGGCAAAGCAAAAATTATGAAAAATCTGGGCTGGTCTGGGCTCCAGGGTGAATTAATACAAGGGGTCTCGGACGTAACCGGAATAACGCTAGGACGATAAAGTTGACGATGTTGACGACTTTAGATAAACAATCTTGCTCTTTAACTTGATATATAATAATAATATGTGTATAGCTTGGCAAGATCATCATCATCAGCCTTTAACAGTCCACTGATGGACTAGGCCTCTCCTTTGAAAGGAGGCATTGGCCTACTATACCACGCCAAACGGTTTGGTATAGGGTTTGTATCAAGTTTTCCTTCTCTTACAGTGCTGTTCTCTGCATAATATGCTCCCTCTGTCGGCTCTTACGACATCCATGGGATGATATGGGGTGTATTCCGTATTCTTAATGTGTCACTACACGGACACGGTTGGCAAGATGTATGGTATTTATAACAAAGTAATTACTTACTCAAAATCACTTAAAGATGACAAAAATAATTTGAAACTTTGGCACAAAATGCCCATAAATGAGCCACTGCAACGAAATGAATTTAAATCATTTTCAAGAATCACGCGACCATATCAAAACTTATTGAAATTTTTAGCTCCTTGTTATTAGTAGCCACCAATTTGCCAACGAATTTAGATTTACTGTTTTCAGAAGACATTTTCTTTAGCAATCTAAAGCACTTTAACTGAATTCATTTTGTCACATTAAAAATGTCTGATATCTGAGACCACTCTTAAGCCTTGTAAATCCACTTCAGGACAATCGTATTTTTTTCTCAGAACTTAGGTCGGCGTCTTAGCTTATTGGCTAAGTAGAATTTGATTTAAAATTGTCTAAATTAAATTTCGTCCTTGCTTCATTCTGATTGACGTTGACCACTTAGATAGTGTCAAGACGAAATTCTGGTGAACAATTTGGTTTTAAGTTCGTTGTTTTCGAAATGAATTTAATTTTGTACGAAATTGTCAGTGACAGTTGAAGAAAGAGCGTTATATTTTTTGGTTATTATTGTCTTATTCTCAGACAAAGGTCTTTCCCACATACCATACCTCTTGATCACTTTTTCTCATTCATTCTAGCCAGTTATATTATGAACTAAAATTGATTTTGGAGATGCGAAAAATATATTTCTATCATTGACTAAAAGAGTTTTTTATATTTTCGATAGCTGGACGCGAAAATGACAGAGACCAACAAGTCAAGATAATCAATCATAAACCGGCGTTTTGACTAAGTTAAACCGATTTCAATAGACCAGTCAAAAATAATAAAACACGTGATACACGAAACAAAGGTAGGAACGAGATATATATCCCGAAATACAATGTAAAAGGAACATAATAAAATTTACGCTAAAACGTCTATTTAAGGTACAGATGACATACAATTAATGGTTGAAAGTCGCTATATCTATGAAGCGCTTGATCACTGGATGCTGAAATTAGTGTTGCTATTTTCTTTCTCAATAATTATTTGTATAAGCTCATTCGTAACTTACTGAAAGAAAGGTAGTCTTAGACTTTCACAAAGCAGTTCAAGTCTCATTACAAAATCGTTAGGGTGCATATTAAGTGTAACAATATTTGCGGTGCCACAGAATTTATGCTGAGTACGGTATACATTTACATAGTATGGAGATGCAGTCTTGGTACATGCAGATATCTTGGGATCCTTTCATATGAGGTTTCGAGGCTCTGGTTTAAATAGGAGTATTATACTAGGATTCATATAGTTTATTAGTTGGAAGTAAATAATGTTTGAAAGCTCAGGAATGATTAGTTGGGGTTGGGATGCTTTTTAATTTGGTCGCGTTACCTTCGCTATGTTTTGAAGGAAATCCGTGTCTGGTTGCTAGTAATGAGAGTGTTCTCAAAACGGTTGTATTAAAGAATTTGGGAAGCGTTTTGAGGCCATTGCCTAAATTGTGCAGTACCTAGTGTAAGTTTGTAATTATGTTCGCAGAATGGGAGAATTAAGGTGTCTTAATAGCATTATGGAGTCTATAATTGCTGCCTGAAACGAGTACCAAATCTATAAACATAGTAACATGTTTGTAATAGTATAACACATTTCGTAAATAAATGGCCTGTTTGGGCTTTAGGTTTGTGCAGTTTTGCATTCATATATTGTTTTTTATTGGTAACGTTTTAATTCTGTAGTCACGTGTATGTGATAGCCTAATGTAACTGCCAATCCAGAATATGTCGAATCTGGAATTTATATGATTATACATAATTATAATTGTAAATCATGTATATTGTTCGGTCTTTAGATATTTTGTAAAAATCCTTGGAGAAATTGTATTATTACCCAATAAGTCTTTCCAGTAATCTTTAGCAGATTTATTACACAACAGATCATTATCGTACCTTTGAAACAAAACTTCATCAAAAACAAACTGAAAAAATCCGGCACAAGAAAATACCTACTTCAGAGAGTTCGCAGCATCGAAGAAACAAATCTATTAATTAAGAAGACACGGGTACAATAGCTGTGCAACTTCTTTATAGTTTTTATCACTTCGATATTGAAATTCTTCGTTCGTGACACCCTCGAACGCTCTGATTTAATTTCCTTTACTTTTAATAACGGTACACTAAGTTTTTGTGAATATTGTCAGTTTTAATATTCTAACAGCGCGAAGCTTGTTAAGGCTTATATTTTACTGTTTCTTGTAGTAGGTTTTACATTATTTCCCTAGGTCTTAACATGTCCGCTATAATTGTTTTTTTGTCCAACTGTAACTGTACTTCAAGTCATACTGTTAGAGTTATTGAATTGCGTGCCTTGGTAAGCTATTTCAGCTATTGTCGTGCCTTCTTATGGATACTTTCGGATGGCACCAGTAAAGGAAAACTTATTACTTCCTTACATATTTGTATACATTGATACCGCAGTAGCCGTCATTCTGTCTGGAGTATAATAATATTATAAACAAATCAATTCATAGAAATATGAACTGGTTCAATCATTCAGTTGAAACCCTTCTGTTCGATGGTTAAAAGCAACATATTGGCGAAATTAATTTGCAATGTTGAGCAATGTAGTGCTATTTTAAGTGTCAGTTCTATGTTATTACGTGGGACAAAAATTCCTAGCGAAATGTGGGTGTAACATTACACCTCTGCCTACCCTTTCGAGGATACAGGCGTGAGTGTATAAAAAAACAAAAAAAGCGTTCTATGTTCAAAGGCTCGTGTACGAATCATTTACGAAAACGTATACTGTTTAATACAAAGTACTACATTACGTAAGTGGATGAAAGCAACTTACTATGGAAAAATTTATTTTACTCCGAATCCATCTATGGTAGTAATATCTACGATAGATGGATAGTATTTTGGTAAGTGTTTGTGATACCTAAAATAGGAATTACAACAAAAATAACATCTTATGTGCTACCGTGATCAATTTTTTAGATTCCTTGATCTAAGAAAGAAATGGTAATTAATATCCTCCTTGATTTTTAGGAAAGTTTATATGCCAAGTGAAACAAGTACATGTAACTATGTAAGATATCCAATAGTGACCGATTGGAAGCTCGTGTAATAAAATATTGATCTAACTTTTCTGAATTACTATTATAAACTACTCTTTGAATATGTGACCTATTACTCACTTCCGTTTTATTCAACATTTTTGAATATTATTGTTTGAATAGACTTTATTTAAACATAAAATTCACCAAACGATGTTACCAAATAACATAGTTAACAAACGTTTTCATTTCTGAGTAAAAGTTAAAACAAACGGTGCTCTTCCCTATCCGTAACTTCGCTTGATATGAAACTGATATAATAAGGAACCATTGAATGAATGGATATTCATTCGTTCATGAATGTAACGTTCAGTATAACGTTCACTTCATTGAATCTATTATAGTATTTTCGCAGTATGATGATATGCATGAAGGTTCTCATTTTACGTATCACGCATACTACTTTCAACTTATGAAAATAAATTGGTAAAAGAAAACAATTATAAAATAATATCTATTAAAAATTACAAAGTAAATTGATACTAGTATGTCTCTCTCTATTTTTATAATTATTATTTAACTGTAAATACATTATTTAAATATAATAAAATATAATCCTCAAAATGTCAGATGCATGAAACGAACCCTCTGTCTGTCAATCTCTACTAGATTGACACCATTGAATCGGCATGAAATCGATGAATAGGAGCGGCCATATTGTGATCGAATACGTCAGTACGAGCGCCTTGTATGCGGTTTGTGATTCTGCCTGTTTGGCGTATTATTTTTTATTTTTTGTTGTGTTTTATTTGGTAGGTACAATGCCAAAAATAACAAAACAGATAATTTTAAACATCGGCAAGGCTTCAGTTTCTCGAATATCCAATGAAAAATTTGGAGAAACTAATTTTGAAGACAAGAAGCTATCCACTCCGAAGAAACGTGAGCGTAAAGCTTCAATAATTGACATAGATAGTTCCGATGTGGTGGCAATACGAAATCCCTACATTGATAAAATTAATCAGTCGTAGAGATAACACAATCGACAATATGGTAAAGGTTTCGAAATACGTCGCCGTTTTTAGGGGTTGTGAGTGATTGGGAGGGGAGAGGGGTAGGTCTCGCAACCCCCCTCACCATTTTCACTTGCCGGAAATACTTGGTTTCCTCTGAAAAAAAAATCTCCAAACATCGGTGTGTATGGCACTGCCAACTTCCACATTATTCACACTAGTTTAATAAACTAACGTTGACGGTCCTATTATCGGAATAAGGATCAAAAGAGAACCTACTATAACCTATTTAGTTACTTATTAGAGAACCCTAAGTACTCGAAAGCAATGACGGCAATAACGCACAAATTTGACGTTACCTGTCAATATCATTCACACAAGATGGCGGTTGCCTTTCGTATCACATTTTTTCACTTATAACCTACATATCGCTTTTATTGATTCCACTAGTTTAATAAAGTGAGGTTGACTGTGGTTAAGGGTCAAAAGAGAACCGAACACAACCTATTTAGTTACTTTCACATAAAACCTAAAATTACGTTCCGTTTTGCATATTTGAATGAAGAATTGTTGGAAATTGTTTAAACATATTTAGACGCAACTCAGTCAGCCAAAATTACTTTTAAGGGATTAAGACTAACTCCCTTAAGCACCCTACACCACCAATACCCTCAAGTTCGGGCGACTCGTTTCGAAACCCAACCCGAAGATTCAGATATGAGGTTTTAGTTCGAGTGACAGTGACTAATAATACAAAAATATATTTTAAAATTACTTCGCTTTATTGGTGAATATATTTGCCAAAACACTTTTAAAATGAATTTTATTTCGAAGATATAAAATCGGTAACTACGTACGATTCCATGTCGTATGCCAATTAATTCGATATTTATAAATAATCGCTTAAATTTCCTTAGGTTACATCACTATAATTGTCAGTCATGAACTGTCATGTATATCTTAATACAGCGAAAACACTATAGTGCTTGGTATAGCGACAAATTTTTTCATGTAGAAATATGAAACGATTTCATTTAAAAAATAAGGTTTCAGAAAGGAAAATATTAATCATGACGAGTTTTTAAAGTCTTTTTATGGTAGTGCTGTGACAGGCAGTCACATAAGAATTAATTTATATTGAAGTAACGATTCATATGTGGGATTAGGGATTGCATTTGTATTGTATGAGCGGTACTGACGTAGCCAAATGTATCTCAATACAGCCTCTTGATTTGCAAATTTCCTAAACTCATAAAGAATTTATAAAATAGATCTAGGTCCTTAGGTTAGGTTTTACCGGCAGTAGAGCCTTGCTGATTTCAGCATGAATGGGCCGGCTTGACCGGGGAAGAACTACCCTCTCACAGAAAATCGACGTAAAGTAACAGTACCTAAACTGTTGCGTTTCATTCGGTGAGTGAGAGTGCCAGAGGCCCTATCCCTTATTCCTTCTCCCTCCTCCCACTCTTTATCCTATCATCCCTTTTCCCAACCCCAAGGGGTGGCAACGCACTTGTGACTCCTGTGGTGTTGCTTGTTTCCATGGGCGGCGGTGATTGCTTACCATCAGGCGATCCATCTGCTTGTTTGCCGCCTATTACTATAAAAAAGGTCAAATTATGTACGTGTTTAATTTTATGAAAGTTACTCATATACCATTTTATGCCACTCTATCATAAATGGCAAGTTCTAAATTGATTGTTTTATCGTTGGTTTATTACGTAAGGTTGTGATTTGTTATTGAGGATCTGACATTATAAAATGTAAAGAAACCTTGGGACTTAGAATACTCCCTTGTGGAATACAGAATTGAGAAGTGCCTGCTTTTGAAGTATGAAATACTTTAGTCATTGACAGTTTACTTGGAATCTATATTTGAAAGATTTGATTAACAGAGGAAATATAATTTCCTCAGATACCATAGGCGTACAGTGCGTAAGATCAAAATTGGGTTATGCTCAAAATAAACCAATGCCTTTGACAGATCCCTACATTACGCTGTAGCCAGTGGACATTAGTCCAAACTGATCAATATTATTTGCAAAATGCCTTATTATGAGAATTTAATCAGCCGATTTATTTACTTTAAATCTGCGAATGCAGAGCCATACACGGTTTACATTTGGCTATCCATATTTTTGGGTACGAGGTGCGCAATTTGTCTTCGTTTTTTAAACTATTTCTTTATTTGAAGGGGCACATTAACAGATTTCGCGCAGTTACTACAAGTTTAGTCATAAAAAACCCTTCCTTCAATACGGAATCAGGCCCTCCTCATTGATAAGTGAAAACAAGGCCGCTAAGATCGTTCAAATAAAAATGAGGTTAAATCCCTTTTTTTTTTCAATGTGTAACGCCAACAATCAGCTACATCGTTGCGTGGGTGTAATTTTTGACGCGACTACATATAAAAACGTGAGTGATTATGTTACCATGGAATTCTAAGATATTCTGTTTAGTACAGGTAATGGGAAAATGTTATTTATAGATACTAAACTTCCGTAGAATAACAATAATGTGTATTTTTAGAAAGGCACGTTTTGCTTGAATATCTATCTAGCTATTCTACTATCTAGTTATATTCATAACAATAATTAATGCAAACTGATACTTTTGTGTTGTGTTTACAGTCTGCTGGTAGAAAAGAATGAATGTCAATATTTATCTGTATTGAAAGGCTAGCTTGAGATAAGTAGCTTATAAGTAGTCCATTAGTTACGGACCATTAGTGTATATTGGAAGTAAAAAAACAGGTATAGAACATAAAAGAACATAAATCATTTTAGAATCTAGGTAATATATCTCCTTCTACACAATATCTGGATAGGCAAATAACACTTCCCTTACTATCAGGAACTGTCACCAAAAACGATTATTTATTGGCGGTGCATCACAATTTTTGCATGCAGTTCTTTTTGGAGTTTTGTTAATTCAGTATCCGCACTTCATTTATCATCAGTATTAACTTATCATTCTCAGCATCTATTTGTATAATAATGCTACGTAAATATTGGTGTGATATCCACCGCAAGATAGTAGGATTGTTTAGTAGAAATAAAATTGAGTTATCCCTTGACATATTTTGCATGTGCATTGAATAGATACCCGGCAACTCTAGGTGAAGTCGTATTTACTAACCAACACAAAAAGGTGAAAAAGGTGTACTAACAAAGAATCACTGAGCATCTAACTTTGTAAAAATTAATCATCAATTAGTTAAGACTCACACTCACGGGAGTTCTTCTTCTTCGGGAGTTCTTAGTACACGTTTTATTAGTTGAGTTTATTATATTTGTCATGGTTTTAATGTATGGTGGTGATATAAGTAGTTGAAAGTAACATTAAACAGAAGCCTGTAGGTAAATGAAATTAGAGGCGTGTCAAGTTAAAATCGTGATTTAAAAATGATGAGAAGTTCAGTAAGCACGTACCATGCGATGGTGGAAACCCATCTCCTGCATATTGTAAAAAGTGTGGATATTTCATAGATCCAAACTGAGAGTTTCTCATAATCAGAAAATGCCATAAAGCGATGCAAATAAGAGCCATATTTAGGATGGTGAAAGGCAAAGGAAAATCTAGAATTTGAAAGAGAAAAGGGTAGAAAAAGACAAAGACAGTTTATTCAGCGTGGAATGAAAATGGCTATAGAGTTAAAACTTTAGGCTATCACTCGCAGATCGCAATTTAGCTCCTTCTTACGGCTTTACCCCTGTAGAAGTTGGTATCGGGACAAAAGGTATTCCATGTGCTATTTTGATAATATGTATAAACTATATTACTGCAAAGTTTCATCAAAATTCGTTCAGTAGTTCTTACGAGCAAGGGTAACATACATTAGTTAATCCTCACAAACATTTGCCTTTGCAACAATAATAAGATTAGCCAAAATGATAGACTCATTTGAAGAACAAAACAAATATAATCCGCTTGTCACTTACAAACTGTGCTTGACATTGTCTCGGTACCTAAGTCTTAAAGTGTAAAGTATAGTCCCCAGTACACAGTTGTTCGGTACTGTGGCCTTAGGGTGCTACGCCAAACTTTTGATAAAAGCGTGCCATACGAGACTGCCTCCGGGCGACACGCTGCTTCTACGATGTCCGTACAATTATTTATCTCAGAGTTTAAGTCTTAGTATTTTGATAGAACATGACATGTATGTTTGAGAGTTTACGGGTCATGGCTGTGAGATGCTGGAATATAAAGCATAAAAAGCTCACAAGATTAGATCAGATGATTGGCAAACTAATGAGGCAGCGATGGCCTTGTGGAGATACCAACAGACTGTCATACAAAAGGTATCGGTTTCGGATCCACGGCGCGCACCACTGACTTTTAGGAGTTAACTAACATTTTTCAAAGCTTGAGGGTAGAAGGATTTCATAAAAAAGTTTACACACAAGTCTAGACTAAAAACAAGCGAAGCACAATTTGTTATTGTTTGCTCACGTTAGTAAGAATGTTATTAAAATTATATAATTTCAAATTTATTAAGGTTTAGTTACGACGCTGTCTAGAGTAAATAATTTTTTTTAATTTCTTAAAGAGCTTGACTTAATTGTAATATGATCGTGATCATTAATTATATTCTTGGCACTGTTTTCTAAAAATTAACACCTACTTGCGTTGAGGTGCTCTTAATTTTATTGTTTTAAGATAAAATTTGCTTTAGTGCGTTTGAAGATAACATTTTCTTTCATTAATATTTATGTAACGCGACACAGCACAGGTACACAAAGGAAAGATCAAACTGTAAATGTTTTTGTTTTTAGGGTTCCGTACCTAAAAGGTAAAAAAGGGAACCTATTACTAAGCCTCCGCTATCTGTCTGTCTGTGCGTCTGTCTGTCTGTCTGTCTGTTACCAGGCTGTATCTCATAAACCGTGATAGCTAGAAAGCTGAAAATTTCACAATTAATTATGTAATTTCGGTTGCCGCTATAACAACAAATATTAAAAATAAAAAATGCAAACATTTAGAGGGTGCCATACAATAAACGTGTTTTTTCGTATTCTATGCTCAAAATAACTAACGGTAACAGGTAGACGCTTAAAATTTTCACAGAATATGTAGTTGTATATTACCTTTCTAAATGAATAATTTAATAAAAAAGGGAAATAATAAAGGGGGCTCCCATACAACAAACGTAATTTTTAAGCAATTTGTTACTCGATCTTAATAAACAGGTAGAAACTTAAAAATATTTAAGTTTACATACAACAAACGTGATTTTCTTTAATAGATGATGGTACGGAACCCTGCGTGCGCGAGTCCGACTCGCACTTGCCCATTTTATTTGATTTCAGACCGCCCGCAGGCCTCCGACATGGCCTTATGATTCTTGTCCTGAAACAAGATCCCGGACACGGGAGAAAGGGACCGACAGCTTTACATGCCTTCCGAAGCACGCCGCATGTAAATCCCACACGAGGTCACCCCATCCAAGTGGTGACTTGTGCAAGCGTTGCATAACCTTTCCGACCTATAACATAAACTGTAAAGGCTCCAACACACAGTACCGGTGGCACGTGCCGCAGGCTTTTGCCGGGCGTTTGTGCCGCCGGCGTCTGCCGCAGAAAGCCGCCGAGCATCATTCCAGTTGTGCCAGTCGCGTAGAACGACCACACACAAGTTGTAAGTTGCAACCTACAAAGCTTTGTACGCCCTTGGCAATGTGTGTAGGTCACTTTAGGTTAGACCTTTCCTCAGCGTTACCCATGTGCCTTGCCCCGGCGGTTCGCTGTGGGCTAAGCCAACCATGTTCACGGTATGACCGAAACTTACACATGTATGTATCCTTATCTTTCTCCACTAGTGTTAGAGGCTAACGAGAAGTCGCCTCTAACTATTTTACTATCTGCTATTGTTTATATAACGATATGCAAAAGAAGAAGTGTTTGAACTGATTTGTAGTGCGGTAAAAGTGCTAAAAGAATTTTGAACAACACAATCATGTTGCCAAGCTTGAAGTGGCGGAGCTTACCGAAAAACGATAACTTGATTGCGCTTACCTTATAAGTGGAGGTAAACGCAAACATGTACTTATACTAAAGAATGAACAGAGCTGCTGTCTAAGATAGTTAACTAATTTACTTTTTTTTTAATTATGTTCTCTTACTTTTAGACAAAGTCTCCTGTACACTCTTCTAAGCATATCTGTTCTGTGCTTAGTTGGGCCAGTTCACGTTGAAGTTATGTAGAACGTCATGTCATCGTTTTCGTGGTCTGCCTCTGTTATTCCATCCGTCCTGCGGCATCCATTGCGTGACGATCTTTGCCCAGGATGCATCCAGATTACGTACTACCCGTACGGCCCACCCGATCTCACTTTAGGTTGGCAGTCTTTCGTCTTACATCAGTAATACTTGTCAGAGTGTAATTTAATGCTCAGACTTGACCTTTTATTATTTTAGTGGGAAGTTTTAAGGGATGGGATGGACGCTGCGGCTCAAGATCGGCCTGTATGAAGAGCCATGTGGAAGCATATGTCCAAAAAAGGACGTCTACGGGCTGATCATAATGAAGATTTAACTGCTACAGTATATTCATTTCAGCTGCTGAGCAGTTAGAGACTTAAAATAAAAAATTAACTTCAAACACAAAGAACATTTACATTCATCATTATCAGCCCTTAACAGTCCAGTGCTGGACTAGGCCTCTCCTTTGAAAGGAGTAATTGGCCAACTATACCACGCTGGCCAAACGGGTTGGTATAGGGTTTGTATCAAGTTTTCCTTCTCTTACAGTACATATATATAGTATACTGTTCTCTGCATAATATGCTCCCTCTGCCGGCTCTTACGACACCCATGGGTTGATATAGGGTGGTGACATTCCATATTCTTAATCCGTCACCATACGGACATTTACATTCAAAACAAGTTAAATCAAGCACACTCATTTTAGTTCCGTAAGAACATCAAAACCCTGGGCTCTTGCTACATCATTGCTCAGATATACAACTTTGGTTCTAGTATACACTGTTAACTGAATATAAACTGTCACAGCACGAATCAGACTACAAATTGTTCTAAATTGGCGTTAGTCTAGCGGCCGTGGCAGCTAACTGCACATATGTTATGACAACACGTTATCTCGGTGCCAGATTGTACACACA
Organism: Euclidia mi; assembly: GCA_944739405.2. NCBI lineage: Eukaryota > Metazoa > Arthropoda > Insecta > Lepidoptera > Erebidae > Euclidia > Euclidia mi. The sequence continues at coordinate 8,685,824 of OX123181.2, read as the reverse complement.
TCTTCTAACAATGCCATCAGCTTAGAACAATACAAACTTAGATAGAAATTCGAGCTCAATTTATTACGAAATATACACACAGATTTATTTATTGAAAGTCATTTTTTATTACTATGTCGTCGTAGCAAAAAAGGTGAGATAGCGCTGCAGCCAGCGTTGCCAACTCTACGTCTTTTTACGTAGATCTACCTATTTCGGACCCTTCCCGCGAACCTACGTACTTCAGGCCCAGAATCTACGTATTTTGCAACAGTTACCAAATTAGGAAAATAACGAGATTTTACTAAGAAGGAAGCATTATTAAACACAAACCACACGTAAAACTGGACCTATATGATATTTCGGTGCATGTTTATTCCTACCGAATTAGTTTAACAAGTACAAACTAAAAACATTTCGGCCAATATAAGTCAATAATATTTGCTTACACACTCGGATCGATGTTGGAAACACATTTTTTACTCATTTTTACTCTCTTTATCTTAGATACAATTAAAAGTACTTAGATCTACATACTTTCGGATTAAAAAAGTACGTAAATCTACGTAATTTTTAACTCCGATCTACTTTTTTTTGAAAATCAGAGGGCAACACTGGCTGCAGCGTATAGAACACCTCTTCCAGCGCGTTTGTGAAGATTTTCGGGGACATTAGGGAAAATAAAATAATAGTTTTTTCGTATAAGTAATAATCTGTACACCAAAGCATTATTATTAATTTTTACCTTATTTTTTATCTTTCTTATAGGTAATCTTAGCGTTAGTTCATTTTAAGAATGTTAGTTTAGTGCAATATAAAATTTTGGTCACTAATAAAGATTGTGTTTTATTAAGTGCTTACACTGTATTCACACCAAAAATGTTTTAGAAATTAGTTAAGCAATTTAAGAGTTCAAACGTAACAAATCAACCTATTGCTTTCGCATTTATGTGACTTCTAACAGGTACTAGTATAATAGGTCGAGGCCTATTATATAGTACTATATATAGTTAGCCTGTGTATCTATAATTAAATATCATGTGTGAATCCTAGAGCTTGCTCTTATCGCAAAAAGGAACGGTCAGTAAAACAATCTGATAGCATTTTTGTATGCATTCTGTATATACCTGGACAATGAACCGGCAGAAATAGTAGCATGTTCTGGTTTCCTCTTCCACAATATACAAGCTGAAGCGAAAATTATTATAATATATCTATTTATTTATAACAAAATTACAAACTCATTGAGGTACAATTTCTTCATCATAAAAATTCTAGCTTTACAGTGAAACTGTTTAAATAAATGTTCAACCTCATACGAACACAGTCTCTCCACGACCACGCTCGGTACAAGACGAGCGGAACGTCGGAAACAAATATACCTTAACGGAAACAAATAGGTCAATAGAATTTATACCTTAAATAAGTTAAGTTAACGCGATTAAGACCCGTTAAATTATTTCGTATGATGTATACAAATCTCGAAAGTTTAAAATCGATTAACGTTCAACCCCTATTATACCCTTAAGATGGGGATAATACAACCCTTCTTAGAACTAGAACACATCGTCAGCCTTTAACAGTCCACAGCTGGACTAGGCTTCTCCTTAGAAAGCAGGAATTGGCCTCTATACCACGCTGGCCAAACGGGTTGGTATAAGGTTTGTATCAAGTTTTTCTTCTCTTACAGTGCTGTTTTCTGTATAATATGCTTCCTCTGTCGGCTTTTACGACACCCATGGTATGATCACAGTATAAAGACATACAGTAGTTTGACGCCTTTGATCTCGTAGAAAAAGCCGACAACGTCTAGACAAGGGTAAGGAGGCTAGGGCTGCCACATTTAAACAATACCTACTTATTCAAACACCGTCTATTTATTTTAGAGAAATATTACAATTGCTACGCTACATGAATATTTTAGTGTAAATCACTTATTTATTATATTACAATAATTAACGATAAATAACTATTAAAAACAGTTTTCATTTTTTGTGCGGTTACAGCTTTGCATACAAAGTGTCAGTCAGCACATATTTCATACCGCAAGTGTCGTAGGAGGCGGTTAAGGATATCAAACATTTTTTCAGATATACTAGGTGGTTATCGTACAAACCAAGGTAAAATAAAGCGATTGACAGAGCGGTCGTTTAATGGATGGGCAACCATGGGATCAGCCTGCAAAGCCTATGTTATCGATATGAAGTATTTTGCAGATCTATTTTCGAGCAAACTACGTTAAGGTAAAGCAATAGACATTAAGGTCATTTTATGGATGGGTGACCGGGCTATGAGATTACTGAGAACATGACTGTGTGGGTTTTATAAAAGGGGGCCAAAAATATGTTTATTTTTTAGCTAGGACGCGCCGTTCCAAGATACCTACATATTAATATTTGATACGTTCCTATACGTAAGACGAAGGTACTAGGTTAGGTACTTATTGCATGAAGTTAAAATCACGCTTGAATCGAATATTACCTTACAACCACAGAAGAGAAAATACACTGGAAATGGTAAGTAGGCGTGGCACGCGTGTCACAATTAAGCGTTGTAACGCTTAACTGGCCCCAGTCACGTTCTTACATCGCGTCGAGTTGCTCGTTTCGTGACACATTCACATTTCTCTAGCTATGCCGTTTTGTGCCGTTTTGGAGTGCAAAAATTATAGTAGGAGAAAAAAACTTTAAAATGGAGGTGTTTCGTACCATCAGTAAGTACAATTTTCATTGTTTTCAATAAAAGTCTTAATTTGTTCCAATTAACTAATATTTAATAGAATGGTTAGTAAAAATGAACCTTAAACAACGAAGATAAAGTTTATTTTGGATTGATTCTATTCAATAGAACATTCTCGAAAATTCAGCGCTACTCATTTAGTGATGTGGTCAAGTCGAATATTAAATTTATCGATTGATATCGAAACACGGAAATAAATAATTTACGAAATGTTTACTTTAATTAATTGTTTATTTGGGTGGATGTTTCTATGTATAATTTATTATATGTAGGTACGTATAAAAAAAAGAATATATGTATGTTTATCCATTGTCTAGTACCCATAGTATAAGCTGTGCTTAGATGGTGTTGTATGTAGTAGCATAATTTTGTTATTATTATATATTATTATTTAGTATTACATTACAATCCAAGTAGTTTAAGGTCGGCTTTATTCATTCATGTAATTTATTTTAAGAGGTGTATTAGATTGAATCTAATATATACTTTGTTGCAAAAATATAATCAATGTTTCGAATAGTAACGTAATTATTATAATTTATCAATTTAGTCAGGATCACTTAGCTAACAATAACCCAACTGCCAGACAATTTACATCTGCCTATAAAAAAATATTAATCCATGTCCAATTAAAAGATACTAACAGAGACAACTGTATTGCGTTAGAAGAAATATCAATATTAAACTGTTCGTCAGCTGTTGAAAGGATAAATAGAAGTAGTATAGTTCAAAATTTGTCACAATACGAAGTAATTGAGGGCGATTCAGAAATTGAAGAACTAGGAGGGCACTTTTTTGATTTTAGTAATCAAGCAATAGGCCATATTGCTGGTAACATTGCCCGGATATTAATAAAAAAAAATAACTGTGATGTCTGTGCTGATGCATTAGTGCCACATTATTTTCAACCGTTCCACAAATTAATTATTGCAAAAGATCAAGGTGGTTTGTTGTATCCTTCGCCAGATGTCGTAAAAATGTGCCAAACTGCGGAAACATTAAAAAAAAAACGTTGACATAATAGTTTTTCGTAAAGAAGTGACGATAACACAAATAATTCGAAAGTTCATAGGAACTCTTTTATTTAACGATATTGCCTCCCATCAAATTGGCGAATTTCCTGCGGCCAATCACGTTACCGATTTGATGAAGGCAATAGTTGAAAAGTTGTAACTGTTCGCATACACCATTTATTAAAATTAAAAATAAGACTTTCCAGACGCCAATTCCTTAACAAATATATTTTTTAATATTTATTGCACTTTTATTTAATTTTATAACTACTTGTCTGTCGGTCTTTGTGTCTTTATGATTGTTTAAAATGTACAACTGTTTGTGTGCCAAATAAAAAATATACTCCCGACAAGTCTTATTTTTTGCATATTATATTGAACAAAATATCGCTTCATCTATCGATATCGATAAAGTAATCCAATGTGCTACGTGGTACGGCCCTAACCGAGTAGAAGCAGAAACCGACCGATCACGCAAATGTCAACCATATGCCATATGCAATTAAGATTATAATTGCTACAACTGAGAAAACCGCCATCTATGGTTGAGTAGCGAAATTGACTCGTAAATCGAATCTAGTATGACATGAGTATGACTATAGATCGTAAATACGTTCTACCGCTAAAGCAAAATAGATCTTATTTGAAGCTTAGCAGGGTTTATTTCGAAATCTGTGAAGTAGGCTAGTTTTGAATAAACTTAAACTACGAATCAAACGAATTGTTTCTTTGTAGTGCAATATATGATTATCGGTTTACTTGTGTGAGTTTGGCGACAGGGGTTCCTATAGTAATTTGGGTGCATACCATTTCTAATGTTTTTTCTGTTCTGAGCTTACAACGCTTATTTTCTTACGTCTGCCATGTTGTTTACGTACAGTAATCACTACTTTATTCTGTGATTTGGCCAGACATGAGATATTGTAAAAAGTTAGTAGATTAGTAGGTACGTGCACATTATTTTAAGTGGCTATAGGTACATACGTTTCAAAGTAATATAAATAATTAAAATTAATGAAATTTTCATTTTTTTTTGTAAGTAAATTGATGAAATCGCAGAATTTTAAAATGCTTATTTTTTAATCTTTAAGCAGCATGAAGAATTGCAATGTCTCATAGCACAAGTCGTATGCACCATCTTAATTAATATTTATAAGCAAATAAATAAGTAACGAACAAAAAACAAGCACGCGCCAGCCCCCAAAAACATGTACCTAGTTAGGAACTAAGGCGACATATGTAAGTAGGTACCGGTCTTCCCGCGTCTCACCTCTTGTCCCCCGCACGATTGACCCGTCTAGACGCGTTCGTCGAACGACTGTATGGATTATTTGACTGTGGTATGATATAGGGTGGTGACATTCCGTATTCTTAATCCGCCACCACACGGACACAACTAGAACACACTGTCCAAATTGTGGGTTTCCAGCTTCAGCAATTTAGGTTCTGCGATTAAGTATTTGCTATTCAGGCTATTTAGCGCCTAGCAATGTACTGACTACTGAGTTCCACCAACAACCCATACATGTTATAAATTATTGTCATGTGTAGATTTTTAATTTAAATATTAAATGTCTTGTTATTATATAACAGCTAGGATCACTTAATGACCACTATGAAAAAAGTTTTTTTTAGAGACTCACGCCTGTATCCCCGAAGGGGTAGGTAATACACCTGGTATTACAGGTATATTACACCCACATTTCGCCATGAATTTTGAGGTCCCACGTAATGGCGGGGCGAGCCTATTGCCGTACCAGGCACGTTACCAGACTACGTGCTGCTACTGAGAATGTCCTAACGGAAAAACCCAATAACACTTTGCCCGACCCGGGAATCGAACCCGAGATCTCCCAATCCCACGCGCACATTTATGCCGCGAGACGAACGAGGCCTATAATAGTATAGGTATTATACTCAAGATAATGTCGGTCTTTAGTCTGACGGACCAGACACCCTAGTCAATCATTATCCAGATTAGAATATGAATTGAGATCCCACCCCGATGATTGCATCTTACAATGTCCACCGCATTCCAGATGATTTATTCATAACCCATACATATGCAATCCCACAGTTCGACAGGCAATTCCAGTGGCAATTACCCTCGGGTACGTCTAGTGGCGGCGTATAATGCATTATTCGATGTGAGATTAATTATTAGCGACGTGGAACTTTGGCATTACGATACTAATGTAGCTTGGAGCCAGCAATGTTGAAACTTATACCATAGTATTTCTAGGAGGTCGTTTCGACAGTATTGTACACTACCCTGAGGGACTCCGAAATCACCTAGATCAGCATCTCTGCTTACGACGTTTTGAATATTGGTACACTGAGAGCGCCCGGTGAGATAGCTCCTAAAGAGCTCCTGAGCTATTCCTCTTATGCCAATCTGTTCCATTTTACTCAGAAGGATGGAAACCGAGACTGTGTCGAAGGCTTTTGATAGATCCAGGCAAACTCCGATTGTTTCGATTTTGTTATCCACATTCGATCACATCGATGATGACGTTTGAGAGACCCAAAACCGCGTCTTCGGTAGACATTTTCTTTCTAAATCCATACTGATTAGAAGCCCAAATATGGTATTTCTCAAGGTAATTGACTAGTCTGGGGTTAAGGGCCTTTTCAAATATTTTCGATAAAGTGGTCAGTACGAATATAGACCTACTAGAGGACGCCAGCAGCTACGCCTGCAATTTTTTTTAATTTACCCGTTTTGGCCGATCCCGTGGGAATTTCGGGAAATCCCTTCTTAATGCACCCCTACGGTCCCCAAGGAACATAAATGCCAAATTTCAGCTTCCTGCACCTAATAGTTTCGGCTGTAGCGTGTCTGTCAGTCAGTCAGTAACGCAAGGATTTTATATATTAAGATAATTGGATACGTTGTCTCGGCTTCCGCCCTTGTGAATTGGGTGAACCAGAACTTTTTAAAATATATTTGGGAATATACCATTTGAAAGGCTTTGGTTCAGAACATGCGTGATCGGTTGGGTAAGATGTAGCCTTGCGGCTTTAATAAATCGAGTAGATATACCGTCACTGCCGGTTGCACTGTCATTACGTAAATTCAATATGATAGAGCTTACTTCAGTGTCGTCAATAGAAATGAAGAATGAATGGCTCAATCTGTGTTCATTAATATAGCTAGTTGCGTTGGTTACGTCTTTAGTGAGTTTGATTGAGGATGCCAGGTTTCTACCGATCTCAGCAAAGAAGTTATTTACGGTGCCAATAGAGGATACTTGATCTAGTTTGTTTTCAAGAGTTCTACTGATGCAGACGAGGTCGACTCTAGGTTCGCTACCTCCTTAATAATGTTCCATGTACCTTTAATGTTATTTTTATTTCTGTCGAGTTCTTGTTGTACATAGGTCCGTTTAAGTTTTTTTAAAAGAGAGTTACAGTAATTTCGGTATCTTGTGTATACCAAGTTAGCCGTGGGGTCGTTGAGAGATCCTTTAGCTCTCTTGTGTATTAATATATAAATGGCTGTTAATATTTGATAACTGGTTTGAAGTTTGATCAAGCAAAATTTTATATAAACCTAAGATCATTTTCTTGCGACGATAAAATTTAGGAACAAAATGATTATTCATCGAGACTCATTATTTTTGCGTTCGTATGGTTTAAGCGCTGATTACTTAGGCAACAGCGCGGGCGAAAACGAGGTCATTACCCTTACATGTTAATGTGATACACGGGATTTGGGAATTATGACTTCCTGCATTAATCCATATCAGTAGGTGTGTGTATAATGCGATTTCAAAAAGAAAGGATTTATATAAGAAGTGGATTTTCAAATAATTATCATTGTTTTTCCATTGCTCATAGGACTAAGTGCATAAGTGTAACATACGTTTTAATGACAGATTATAACATAACTGCTATTCTATTATCTTGTACTTAATATATAAAGCTGAAGAGTTTGTTTGGTTGGTTGAACGCGTTAATCTCAGGAACAACCGGTCCAATTTGAAAAAAGCTTTCAGTGTTAGATAGGTCATTTATCGAGGAAAGCTATAGGCTATATAACATCACGCTATGAGCCACGACAGCGGATCAGTAGCCTTAAATAAGGCGGGTGTAACCGCGAGCATCATCTTGTAGGATAATAAAATAAATAAAAATAGTGTACGTACATACTATTTTATTTGTCGAGGTGTGAATAAAGACAATTCACACTGTGCCGTTATCTTCTATCCATAACATAATAGACTCATTTATCTTTCTTATCGCATTTCCCAAGAATTTACGTATTACACAAGAAAATAAGTTGAAATACATCTTCTTTAACAAACGCCTTCACTGTAACGAGATTTTCCTTGGGCTTCATATAAACAAACAGGCATGTTCAAAGTTTCTCAAACTTTCGTATGTATACTACGTAATTAATATATTAACTAGATTCTTAATATTGTTGATGATTTCTGGGGACTAAATTTTCGTTTAAACGATGTAATTGACTTTCTTTTCGTATATCTACTTCATGCGTTTGAACATAGCAGATGTGACTAAAGAAAAATCAAGGAGTGATGTAAAGCTAGGATTCACGAATATTTTGTAATTTTCGGCTTATACTATTGGCAAATATAGATAAAATTTTGAATTTTAATAAATGTACACTTAAGTCTCAATTCATTATATTATGTGAAATAAACATGATATGATGATACAATATTTCAATAAATCAGTATACAAGTTGCAAATGTAAGCTTATCATCAAACTATTACATTAAACCAGCATAAAAAGATTACATTATCATCAAACAATTTCAACTATCAGTCTCACAAATATCACGTCGTCAGTAATTTTAAGAGCTTTTAAATTAAATGAATAATAGTACATATTTATTTCTTGCTTTCATTTTATACCTCGAAGATGATAAAAGGCTTTAATTATGTTTAGGAGCGCGATTACTAAGTTCGCAATAATTATATTCTTAATGAAGTAATACCAGATCTCAAAAATCTATCAGCTACTTAAAACTACTCGCTTCTCAATGCACCAATTTGTCACTCGACTATAATCCCCCGGGTAATCCCGACCCCAGGATTGAGAAACAGTGCCAAGGGATGAAAAATACGTAATACAGGACAAATGTGGCGTAAACGTATCGTACGAACGTGATTACTGGAAGATTAGCTTCGCCCAAGTAAAGTGTAATGAACCGTATAGCTGTGCTACTGATGTGTCTCTGAACAGCCGAAAGGTTTCGTCGATATCGGATCTTATGGCACAGAAGGTTAGTATAGGACTCCCGTCGTTTGATATGACCCCATTTTTTTGCGTAGGAGGACAGTACAAAAATGTTTCGTCAAGTTATTTTGAGATGGATTCAGTACTAGTATCGTATAAATATGAGATGTAGATTGCATTACATGCAAAACTACTTCTTGCATCGTTATTCGTTTTGTCTGTTGTTTACTTTTTGCACAATATGTACAGAAAGACAGGTCTGGCTTAATAATGTTAAATGCGTCAGAGCTATCAGTCACCAAAACCATCAGAACAATAATATATTTATCCAAAAAATTAACAGAAAGCCTTCAGACGACAAGAATCTCTGTTGTTTGAATTGTATTTTCTCATAATCTTTTACAGTATGATGAGATTTGAGGTGCCTGTCATCCATAAAATAGCAATCTGTCAAATACAGTAAGCTAATAGAATTGTGGTTCTAGTTAATGTTTTAGATTCAAAGCGTTTAAAAAAAGTCACTCATCCTATTCTTGCTGATCAAGAACTTGTCGTCAATCATCTCATTAATAAACAAGTGGCAAACAGAAAAAAAACTGAAAAAGCAAACACAGTTGTCTTAATTTTCCATTATTTTTATATAACTAAAAGTCCCGGACTAAATTCACAACAACGTGCATTTTAGTTGAACATTTTCATCTGGTCATTAGCAATGTCAGACTTATGAATCGCAATTGGATTCCAAGAGTTATATTTTTAGGAGACCATTTTCAAGTTATTATATATATTAACCTAAAACATACATACATAAACATACATAACGTCACGCCTTTTATCCCCGAAGGGGTAGGCAGAGGTGTATTTCTACACCCACTTTTCGCCAGATATACTTTAGTCCCACGTAATAAGGGGCGAGCCTATTGCCGTACCGGGCACATTTCCAGACTCCGTGCGGCTACTGAGAATTTCGTGACAGAAAAACCCAATAACACTGCCCGACCCAGGAATCGAACCCGGGACCTCCCGATCCCACGCGCACATTTATGCCGCGAGACCAACGAGGCAGTCGTATAGGGTTTGATGTCGAGTTTTCCGTCTCTACGCAAAGATGGTATTTGCATCGTGTTATCCCTTAGTCGCCTCTTACCACACCCACGGGAAGATAGGGGGTGGTGACACTTGTATTCTATGCCGTCAACCACACGGCAAACCTAAAACGCGTATTAAAATTATATATTTATTAAGTCCTTCTTTTAAAATAACACTCTTATAGTTCTCATAATGTATAAGATCTCTTTCGCCCAAAAACCATGTAATAAAACTTTGCAGTAATATTATAGATTATATATCAGAATAGCACATTTCACATACCTTTGGTCCCATTAACCGACTTGAAAGTGAGTGAAGTCGCGTGCAGAAGAAAGTGTACAAAAAAAAAATAAGACAGAACGGCGAATAGTTTTTAGAAGGATGGCAACTGAATCTTACAGTATTTTCCACTGGTCGTCGAATCCATGGATTAGTAATCTTTGATTAATCTACTGTTAACTATCTGTCGTCTGTATCACCGTTGCCGATAGGCCGCTTGCCCCCGCACACGTCTCGCTGATCATTCACTTTGAGACCATCCTTGTGTGTTTTTATACGAATTTATCTTCAATCAATCAGTGTTACGGAGACACACTGATCCTATGTCTGTTTGTTTTGATTCGCGTTTTCTTTATTAGTCTCATTTGCGATGTTTCACGTAAATGGGGATGAATGAGATTTTTTACTTGGATTCTGCTTTTCGTGTATTTGTGTGGTAGTTTTGTGAGTAAATATAGTGTGGAGGAATGTTCGTGTAGATTTATTTACACTTTGTGTTGCAGATGTAGTAAGTATCTGTTTACATTGGTAGTTACGTTACGTGATTGAATCTCTGCAATAAGGTAAGCTAGCCGGGTAAACCTATAACTCGATATGAGAAGAGACTTGTTTATATATGTAGGTACCTAAAATATCATGATAAAGAATAATCAATATGAAAGAAAGAAAGAAAGAAAGAATCATTTATTTGCACGAAATATGGTGTATAACATAGGTGGTATATAAAATAAATATGCTTAGCATATTTCACCCTTTGGGCATGCAAATTTCATAAATAAACCAGTCTATTATAAACATTTAACTTATAATAATTTACCTAATAAATAACAAAAGTTATTTTGACCCATATGTGCTCAACTTTAAGTAGTGTAGTACTAAAAGTAGTGATATTAGTTAATAATTTAGCTTTAAATAAGTGTTACTAACACCGATTATACAAATTACGTATTTATTATTATTATTTTTGGTAATATGGACCGCCCCAGAAACGGGGCGTTGAGCACTGATTTGTACCATTAAAACAACAGGTGTGTATAAAAGTTTATTAAAAAATTAAGCTTTATTTAGGAATGAAAAGCAAAAAAACAATTCGTGTGGCATCCAACATCGCATTTGCTGCATTTTTTTGTAGTATTTTTGTGACATTCAGCACACCTAATTTGAGTAGGGCTTGAAGTTATCAAATGACCTTTCCCGTCTAAACGAACACCATCAGGAACTCGCCTTCGTTTGATAGCCTTTATTGGACGACCAATAGCTCGCACTGCTGAGTAACGCCCAAGGTACGTTGTAGTAACCTCCCTAATAAACCCTAAAAAGTCTAAATGACCTTTTTCTTGGCCAGCTTGTGAAAGCCTGTGGAGTTGGAAGGCGTTATTCATTGATGCATTCAGACGCCACATCAATAGTTGCCAATACCACTTTTTGCGATTGAAACTGATCCGATAACAGCCTATATTCTGATCAAGCCGATCGACACCACCCATAAATTTATTATATTGTTGGACACAAGAAGGCTGCTGGATGACCACTCTACGCTTTTCGCTAGCAGACCACCGCTGTGCAGATCCCATGGGTGCAACGCCTTCACATGTAGATGCAACTGTCACTGTGTTGTTATCATGGTAACGAACAAAGGTGATGCCTGTACGGGTGTCTGTTATTTGATGGTAACCGCCACGAGGTTGCTTTTTCATATCTTGCGGCAATTTCAAAGGGGCTTTTTCAACGCGGTTTGCACGAATCGTTCCAGTACCTTGCTGGCCACTCTCTTTCAACGCCTTGAGCAATCGAAGTGATGTGAAAAAGTTGTCCATGTAAACATGAGCTTGAAAGCCAGCGCCTAATTTTGCGATCAAGCTGGTAACTACAGAACCTCCGACGCCTAGTTCAGGATTTGTATTACCTGTACTAGCACCGTGATATGGTTCGGCTTGGATCAGGTAGCCAAGGCGTGTTGCCATACACCAGGTCTTGAAACCAAATCGTATGGGTTTTCCATGGATGTGCTGTTTTGTGCTATGGTGACCATAATAGGGAATCATGGATTCATCTATACTTACTTCAGTATATTTTGGGGAATAAGCCATCCATTTTTCATTCAATATTTTCCATAGCGGTCGAACTTTTGTGAATTTATCCTGGGGATCTAGTAACGCATTGTTGCACACGTGAATGTAACGCAAAATCTGTTCGAACCGAGATCTAGATATAGCGTTAGCAATTCCGGGGTGATAAGTATCAGCACCGGTGTCCCAGTGCATACGATTACGAGCATATACACAGTATCCACTCAGTAAACATATAGCAAAAACTAGTCGCATTTCTTCATTTGTCACGTCAAATTGAGAATTTCCTTGTAGAACTGCATATAATTTAGAATGTCTCACAAACAAATCGATGACATCATCATCGTAAAACAATTCAAACCACACGACGGGTGATCTATTCGTATTTAAAAATTCAGGCCTATCCCAATCCTTTCGCTGGTATTCACCTAGGTCCGTAATTGTCCAATCTCTTTCTGGAACTGTGCTTCTTCCGTTTCTTGGCTGGTGTCTGCCTGCTACTTGAGAAGTAGAACACCCAAGCTGTGATGGTAGATCGTCCTTACTATCATTCGATTCTTCCGCCTGTCCCATCACTTCCGTAACCAAGGTGTCTCCCAACCTTCGCGTGCACTCTAGCACAGCTTCAGCTCGCAATTGATTACCAGATAGACGATTTATATCAGCGATGACGGCATTATCTTCATCACTGTCTTCGTCGCTCAACATATGGTTGCTCGGAGGACACGTATAAATAGTGCCTTCCAGTATATCATCTTCTTCTTCCAAAACATCAATAATATCAGCCAGCGTCAAACTGAAATAAACACAAAAATACGCATTTATCGAGAATAAACACTAATAACATCAATATATATCTCTGAAAAATACTGTGCACATCAATGCTCAGCGCCCCAGAAATGGGGCGTTACATAAAAGACTTCATAAAATCTAAAAAAAATAGTTATCAATCATTTCCTTTATCTTATTCATAAAACAGATAATATTCGACAAAATACTGTAATAAAATCCACAACAATATAATAATAATTGTTATTACTCACTGTTTTCGTTGCGCCATCGTGATACTTTCTAAACACCGTAATGAAAAGAAGAATTTTGACAGAAAAAATGGCGCGAAATGCAGTAAATTCAGTCACAGAATATAAATACATTTATGATTGACATAATGCAACGTTTAAAAACATTTGTCTAAAATAAAGTATAAAAAGTTCTTAGTCAAAATTAAACCGTTTTAAAATTGGAGCGTTGAGCACATAAGCAACAGTTATAATTTAAAATTTTAGGTAACATTATAAACTATTTAAACTAACAGATAGGTAGTTATTACTTAGATATATTTGTAATCATCATTAAAATGAGTCTCATGAGGACTTTTCAAGTATTCCTGAATGGTATAAAAACATTTTTCTACTAGCCATTTATACAGTTTAGTTTTGAATTCAGACAGTGGCAGATCTCGTATGTTATTTGGTATTTTGTTAAATATTTTAATTGTCATAGGGTAACAGTTGATATTATAATATTTGGTCTTTATATTTGGTAATCAAAGCCTGCATGGATACCTGGTATTAAATTTACAATTTTCACCAAAACCTTTATATAATTGTGGATGTTTTTTTACAAATAAACTACTTTCAAATATGTACGTACATACAAGGCACAGTTAAGATTTTAAGTTTGATAAAGAGAAGTTTACACGAGGACAATGGTTCAGCATTACACATAGCACGTATACATTGTTTTTGAGCAATGAATACTCTACTTATGTTAATAGAATTACCCCATAGAGGTATACAATATCTAAGGTTCGAGGCCACATATCCATGATATGCCTGTAGTGCGATCTTAATATTACATGAGGCGCCAAAGTGCATATGAGAATCTATTGATTTTAGTGGAGATATTATCTATGTGGGAATTCCATGTACATTGATTATCAACATTAAGTCCTAAAAATCTTACACTATTAGCTTCAGTTAGAGGTGTATTGTTGAATTTAAGTTATCAATGAATTTGTGTCGGTTGTAATATTGTATGTATTTAGTTTTTTCTATGTTTGCTCTTAAATTATTAATGCCCATCCAATCTATTACTTTGGAAATAGTAAAGTTAATTTCTTCATTGAAAGAAAGTGTGTTATCTGCTGAAATCACTACAGCTATACCATCAGCAAATAAACGACATGGATGATTTAAACAATTGGGGAGGTCATTTATATAAATGATAAAGAGATGTGGCCCTAGAATACTTCCTTGTGGAACGCCTAAATGCTTGTGTCCACTAAGAATAAATCGGTTTGATTGTAGTATTTATAGATTCATTATGATTTTAAGATGTCAATAAAGTTTATTATCTTAATATATAAAATCCTTGCGTTACTGACTGACTGACAGACACGCTACAGTCGAAACTATTGGGCGCAGGAAGCTGAAATTTGGCATGTATGTTCCTTGGGGACCGTAGGGGTGCACTAAGAAGGGATTTCCTGAAATGTCCACGGGATCGGACAAAACGGGAAATTCGAAAATATGTGCGTGCAAAGCCGCTGGCGTCGACTAGTTTATTATAAAAAGGTAAGATTAATGTTATTGTATGATTCTAAAACTAAAATAATTTATTTATTCTTGTGACAGTGAACACCAATCAGAGAGCATTACGTCAAACAGTACGTCCGCCATTCATGACGTTGACGTTTTAGAAGTTAATACAACTAAAATGTCAAACTTTCTACCTGTCAAATCGAATATAACAAAATAAAAGTGTTCATTCACGGTTTGTTTTGTTTTGCACTTTGTGATATCACTCAACCGCCATGATGGTTTAGAGCGTTTTCGTGTCAAATTCAAAAAGGTTTTTAAAAAGCCCTAATTTGTAATGTTGCTGATCGATTTTTGAAGGTATTTCAGTTTAACAGCTAATAAAGGAACGAATCAATCGCTAATTACATTTTAGCACACAAGCCTATTGTTAAGCTACAAGACTAATTTCTATTCAGACGTGCTGTAAAAGAGTATTTTATTGTAAGCTGGTTTAAAAAAACCGTAACGCTTGTTTTTGACCATGTCCAAGTAGGTATATAATCAAATTGAATGTTGCTACCTTTGAAGGCCCTACTTGAAATGAAGGCGGCATAGCAAAACAACTGATGAGCAGAGGCATTTTCATATCGCAAGCAAAGAATAAACATTTTCCTGAGCAATAGTGAAACGAAATTGTGATCACACAGATTTCATAAACTTTATGAACAGTCAAAAATTCCTCAGAACATGTTGGAAATTTCCATTCTTTATTCGAAACCGCCGCTGTCCAAATTAATATAGGCCAGGCTGGTGGCAGTCAATGCATGCAGTCGGTACGAATACAAAATTTAAAAATTCGTCGTCGAAACACGGTCGATTTTCAGCGAATCAGCGCGGCGAAATTTAGTTATCGAACTTTTTATTTGTTTTGCGAAACGCGTGACTATGTTTACCCAATAAACTTTGTAGTTTTAACGAATTTTTCACATCGCCTCATTTGTTTGTTCAATTAGTTTAGATATTTGTCTAGTCGAAGCCCAGTGGAGATACCAACGGACTGCCATGCAGAGGGTATCGGGTTCGAATCCACGGCGCGCACCAATGACTTTTCGGAGTTATGTGCGTATTGAATTGTTAATTACCGCTTGTCCCGTGCCTCGGAGAGCACGTTAAGCCGTCGGTCCCGGTTGTCATGAAGATCTTTGACAGGCGTTATAGGGCGTCAGTACCTTCTAAATAAACTGACACTAGTCTAAATCATGGAATATCGCTATCCCTTCGGGTTGCGGAGGTCAGACAGGCAGTCGCTCCGTGGAAAAGCTAATATTCAGCCAAATCCGGTTAGACTAGTAAGCGGACCCCAGATTGAAACTGGGATAACGCTAAGAGAAAGAAAGATTTGTCTAGTCGAATGCGCTGTAAGTCGCGCCAGATGGTACAATCCTAACGAAGTGGCGCAACGTTCATTCAGCTAAGTGCACCAGTCTTGTTATGAAGCAGCATCTAATCCCCTACATTGTGTATGGTTTTGGGGCCATTTTTGGAGACGTGACAGTTATTGTTATCATGTATTTGTTGGTAACATTTTTGTTTTGTATGGAGCGAACAAAGGATGCTAGGAGAAGAATGTTTTGCAGTTGTAAGGTATGGATATGTCGCTTCCAAGCTGTCAATCTTGAGAGTGGCTGTTTTGGGCAATTACGCAGCACTTTTTTAGATTTTGAGGAGTATTTTAGGGATATCATGTATTTGAGGAGTATGCATTATGTACAGTAGTTTTTTGTCAGGTAAATGATAAAGTTCGAATTAATAGCAGTCGGTGTTATAGTTCATAGTGAGCTTAATTAGTATAACCACTGCAACTCTCTAGCATTTTCCCAGTCTATTGAAATTTAATTTTCTACCAGATTTATGAAATAACTAGCCTCTGCCCGCGTTTAGGACAGTTGATGAGAAAAAGTAGGTTACTTATGTGCGATTCTGTTGTATAAGTTATATATTACTTTAAAGTTTTATCAAATTCCGGTCATTGAAATTTGCGCGTAAGAGTAAAATATCCACCCATCGTCATAGGCTTTTACATTTATAATAGTTGTATAATCATATTATTAATAAGCCAAAACACGGGATTGGCCTTTCACGTAACCTAACTGGAATAAGTAGTAACCTTATTGAAAACTGTATAGGTAAAGAATTGTCCGAAAGGTCACGTTGTTCTATGTGGTAGTGAATTATTGAACGCTTTGCGCCTCCAATAGACTGACACGCAAAGGTCTTGCTTGTTACCACTGGAGGGATCGTTCAAATGTTCTAGCAATAAAATATCCGACGTTTGTGTTTGTCGAAAAGGGTAACATCATCTACAAGCTGTTTATAATGCTAAATATTTATTTTTTGCATGGGTTTGGAGCACAGGCTTTGAATGGTAATATTGCTACCATAGTTTTACTGAATCTGTCTAACCTGCGGCAAAGTGAAGATTGTTGGTTGTCGAACCTGTATCTACGCACAGCTTTTCAGGTCCCATACAAGTGATATGGGGCCAAACAAAAGACTGGCCTGCTTACGTACGTACATTATGATATCGCAATAAGGTTCCAAGTCACCCGACAAGATTCTTGTCCAACATGGTACGCTTTAATAGATCCTATGACGCTTGTAATTGCAGGTAGCTGAAAATTATCTCCTGCGGTGTTTTCTGAAATTACGGCATGTTTTTCTTCGAAAGAGAGCACTGTTATCACGGTAGGGACTGCGTTTTCTCCTGAATTAGCTAATTAATTCAGCAACGTGACTTACCATCAGGCCAATTGAATCTTCATACGACTACTGGCTTCTAGTCAAGCCAATAGCCCGCCATTGGCACATCTGTGACCAGATGCAACAAAAACACCACAACTAATCGAGTTAGTTGTGGTGTTGTAGTGTGGCAACAACATCTATATTCTTTATCACGAAATCAATTTACTCTCTGACCTCTAACCTAACAATATACAGTAACTATACAAGTAGAAAGTAGAACAGGATTATATTTTATGACTCGTTATTATTCCTCTATCGTAACACATTTCGAGCACCTAAACTCTAAATAAAATAAAGGAACACCGAGCACTTTAATTCTCAAAAGGTACCTTTGCCGAAGGTTGGTGCTTATTTTTATTGTTACTATTGAAAAATTTTGTTCCACCTGTTTGTGGCACGGAATTGTTTCGAGATTTATGAGCAATTTTATTTTCATTGATTGGTGGAGTAGCTGGTTTTTTTGAGACGAGAGAAATTATTATTGTAGAGGTTGGAACTAGAGTGATTTCGTAATTCGGCTTTGTGACGGAATTTATTTTTGTAACGCAATTCAGGACCCTTCTTGATAATTTATATGATTGACAAAGATTTGAAAATAAATTTTTATTTTGTTGTTGTATAAGCATGATTTATCCGTTTTTGTTGCAGAGGTCATCAGACAACGGTCACTTGAATACGAATCTGGGACTCCAAGTCGAAGTCTTGAATGCAACTAGGTTAAAGATGGGGCGATGATGACGACGTAAAAGCATGATATTTTGGCTCTGGTGTTCCTCAAGGCGGTATTCTTTCTCCTTTATTATTTTCTATGTTTATTAATCTCCTAACTCACAATCTTCAATGCGCTTATCATCTGTACGCCGATGACTTGCAGATATACTCTCTGGCACCTGTTGAGGATGTCTCAACAGCAATTCACGAGGTTAACAGGGATCTAAGCGCCATAAAGAACTGGTCACACAAGTTTGGTTTGTCCGTAAACCCCAGCAAATGCCAAGCAATCATAATTGGTAGTCAATGGGCTATTAAAAGACTAGACCTCTCAACTTTACCATCATTAGTCTATGACAGCAACATAATAGAAATGTGCCCAGTAGTCAAAAACCTTGGCTTACATTTAGACTGCACGTTAAGCTGGCGAAACCAAGTCACTGAAACCAGCAAAAAGGTTACTGGTACTCTACGTGCTATCAATCGATTAAGAAACTTCCTTCCACCCAAAACTAAGACAATGCTTGTGCAAACTTTGGTATTTCCCCTGATCGACTATGGTGATGTATGTTACTATGACCTGAATGCAGATCTTCTTAACAAACTTGACCGTCTTCTCAATAACTGCATTCGATTTATTTTCAATCTTCGCAAGTATGACCACGTGTCTACTTATCGTTCCCAGTTGAAGTGGCTTCCTATTCGTCAAAGACGCAGTCTGCGTGCTCTTACTACTCTCTATTCTATCCTCATGTCTCCCAATACTCCTGAATATTTAAGTTCTTACTTCCAGTACTTAAGCAGCAACCACAATCGTGACCTTCGCTCATCTAATAACCTTCTCCTTCTTTGTCCTTCTCATAGATCTTCTTTCATCCACTCTTCTTTTCCTACCCAAGCTATTCTTCTCTGGAATGACCTTCCTCTCGAAATCAGGACGGCCACTAATAAGTATTGTTTTAAGAGAAGGGTAAAGCAGCTATTATTGGCTAAGTTAGCAGAACTATCGTAATATTTATAATTATATATTTTATGTATTGGTATATATTTATTACTTGGGTATATATTTATTTATATATGTACATATAATATGTATGTGTATGTAGGTATATATATGTATATATGCATCATTACTGTGATTTAATTGTATGTAATATGTGTCCATAATGTCTATTAAATAAATAAATATATATATAGTCAAACAACCTTATAGAATACACCTACTATTAATCTCTGCACCACTCTAAGGTAGACTGGCAGAAAATGCCTAAGGCATTAAGTCCACCTATATACGTTAAGTGTATAAAGCTAATAAATAAAAATAAAATAAATATTTTACAAGGCCAGAGGAACATAGTTATAATATAAGAGTTTCTTATTAATCAGGTACCTTTAGTGATCAGCGTTCTGTTTTTCCATTCGATGTACATTTAAAAAAAGAAACTCGCTAAAGTACGAAATCCTACAAATAAATCCACCATAAGAAAATAATCCTCGTACACTAAATCGGGATGCTGGCAACGTTTTTATTCATTTACGCTATTAGTTTGTAACTGTTACCATTCCACCTCCAGTCCTCTCCAACTAGAAAAAAACAACGAAATATCACACTGAAAGAGCATCCAAGTAATTTAGAATCGCAAATTAGATAAGCTTGACACCGAAAGCCTCAAGCCATTCCACCTGCAGCCAGTCTGTTGGTCCGTTGGTCACGTACTTATACTAAACAGGTACGCCAGTAAGACGTGGCAGCTCTGCAGCTGTTGTCTAATCTGTGGACTTATCTGTGCCCGCGACTTCGTCCGCATGGATCTCCTCTTAGAACAATGTTTTTTTTTAAACTATAGACTATTAAATTAAAATTTAATCTTAATATATAAAATCCTTGCGTTACTGACTGACTGACAGACACGCTACAGCCGAAACTACTGGTCGTAAGCAGATGAAATTTAGCATGTATGTTCCTTGGGCACCGTAGGGGTGCACTAAGACGGGATTTTCCGAAATTCCCACGGGATCGGGCAAAATAGGAAATTTGAAAATAGGTGCGTGCGAAGCCGCTGGCGTCGACTAGTAGATATATATAACGCTGCCTTTTAAAAATGTATTTTAGACCGTAATTTTTGTTTTGCATCGTTTCTAACATAAAATGTTATTTAATATAAATAATACATAATTTGAGCGTAAAGTTTCAAAGTGGACCCTTCCGGTACGTATGTATAAAGATTTCTGAAACTACTGACCTGGGAAAGAGCGACGTACTTCTGCCCATGGGAAAAACAACTGAGACTAAGATGTACTCCAGCAACGCATAAAGTCTGACCCTGAGCTTTATTAATTGTCATTGCATTTTTATAGGTAGTAGAGCCTTGCTGATTTTAGAATGAATGGGCCGGCTCGACCGGGGAAGTACTACCCTCTCACAGAAAATCGACGCAAAGTAACAGTACTTAAACTGTTGCGTTTCGTTCAGTGAGTGAGAGTGCAGGAGGCCCTATCTCCTATTCCTTCTCCCTCATCCCACTCCTCATCCCATCTCTTTTACCAACCCGAAGGGGCGGCAACGCACTTGTGACTCTTTTGGTGTTGCTTGTGTCCATGGGCGGCGGTAATCGCTTACCATCAGGCGATCTGTCTGCTCGTTTGCCGCTTATTACTATAAAAAAAGTAACATACCGATACTGGAAATTGCGTTTTTTTAAACTGAATTGGAAAATTATTTGGTATAATGTGAATTCGGGGATTAAAAACAATTTCGCCGGCACCGCAACCTGTTAGAATTTGAACCTCTATTATGTTTTGTTGTAATTGTATGACTTTTAGTCGGGTTACGTTGCATAGATGTCATTGTGGTGGTCTTAAATTTCGGAGTAGAATAATCGGAATACCTATTTTTAAATAGATTTCATGAGATGGAAGACCGCAAAATAGAACTGTGATACCGGCCATTGGCCGATCATTTTGCCTTATATCCCTTAAAGTTCTATCAACTGCTTCTACTTCTGTAGCCAGCCAGTGTCTACTACTTATAATAAACAGACTTGCCACGTTTTCCTGGCGTAAGTACCTGTTTATTATAAATACGTGACCAACGGACCAACAGACTGGCTGCAGTTGACACTGACTGTCACGTACTTATAATAAACAGGTACGCCAATAAGACGTGGCAGGTCTGCAGCTGTTGTCTAATCTATGTAGTATTGTGCTAATGATCTTAGGTTATAGTATTAAGCTGAGTGCGATGCAACGTCGGGGTTAAAATCTGGTAACAGAAATTTCTGTTCTTTTTTGACGTGACAACGTCTTATAAATTGGTTTGCCGGGTGACACTTCAAGAAACTGCGTTACGCTCCGCTCACGTTATGCGCTCACAATGAGAGCGAGTGAGAGGCACGCGTCCCGCCTAAGAGCGAGAGAGACAGACATAAAAAGTGAAAGGCACGCGTCTTTCATCCTTCTTCCTACTATACGAATGAATATTCACATTAAAATTATTTTACCACTCAAAGTCGTTGTCACGTAAAACTTTCGCCCGTATACCGACTTTACAGGCAACCAATTTTTTTTGTTTTATAGTGTTTTTATGTAATAAGTAGCAAACGAGCAGACAGGTCGCCTAATGATAATCCTTTATCGACGCCCATGGACTCAAGCGATACCAAAAGAGTCACAAGTGCCTTGCCACTTTTTGTGTTGGGGTTTATAGTGCGTAATTATTTTTGTGTGAATCACTACATAGTTGGCATTAAACAAAGTCTGTCTTCTGTATGTCCCTATGTATGCTTAAATCTTAAAAACTACGCATCGGATTTTAATGCCTTTTTTAATAGATAGATTGATTTAAGAGGAAGGTGTATATGTATAATTGACGTGGGCGAAGCCGCTGGCGACGTCTAGTTTTAATTATAAAATTGAAATGACATTTATATGGTTACAGGAATTAAATAACAGACATTCCCTGTGAGAATCGAGCCCACAACACTCAGCACAGTGTCGGTCGTTAAAATGACTATACGATCCATGCAGTCTTTGAGTTTGTATGATGAATGAAACAAATGGCCGTTTGGGCAGGCAGATTTTGGAGTGCCCGAAACGTGCAGGGCTTCGCAGCAGAGGTAGGAATCGCGCAAGATGGACCGACGTTTATATAAGGATCGCAGGAAGCGGTTGGATGATCCCGCATCCTCTCTCTTCTTTCTCCTCCTTCGCTCTATCCGTCATCATCGTCAGTGACCTTGCATTCCCTCTTGTCCTTTAGCACTACATCTCTTCACCATGTCTTGGGAGTTCCTCTAGGTCTCCGACCGGCAAGCTGTAGTGCCAAATTTCCAACGTAGTCTGGCCTCCTTTTCACGTGACCGCACCATCGCAGTCTACTCTCCCGCATCCATTCGGTCGATCTGTAAGTGTGAAACCTATGATCAGCAGTGGGCATCTTTCGGGATGATAATAATATGACTTTGTATAATATCTTATGCAATAGTTCTAAACTGAACCCAATGATCAAGAAGCATTATATTTATTTATTTATTTATTTATTTTATACTTTATTGTACACTTATATAAAACATTTTAAGGAATTATAAATGAAATACAGTACAATGGGCGGCCTTATCGCTAAAAGCGATTTCTACCAGGCAACCTTTGGATGGAGATATTATTGGTAGAAAATAAATGGTAGTTGTAGAAGTGTACCAGTACCTATGTAAAAATTTGCACAGACTTAATATATATATAAATAAATATAATAATGTGATACTTATACAATAATAATACGCTTAAATACATGTAAATAAATATATATATATATACATACATATACCTACATAAATACTTATACATACATACACATATATAATACACAAATACATAATAGTATATAGTAGTGAAACAGGAAATTTTATAATGTTAGATAGTAGTCCTTGACTAAAGTTTTGAACCTGCTTACCGTCTGAGCCTGTCTAATATTTAATGGTAACGCATTCCATAGGCGGACAGCAGTGACAGAGAAAGATTTATCGAGAAATGACGTGGAATGTACCGGCATTTTTAGTTTCAAATTTTCTGATGACCTCAAATAACGATTATGCGTATCATGAAGAAATTCGAATCTTCCTTTAAGATAGGAGGGAGTTGAAGGGTTGAACAGTATATTGTACAGCAAAGAGAGAATATGAGCATTCCGGCGATGTCGTATGGGTAACCACTTGAGCTGTGTTCGAAATTGTCGTATTTGCGTAATCCAAATATGAATCGTATACAGAGATTTTGAAATAATGAATATAATGAATACACTGTTATTTCAGTTATGTCATATCATTGGCCTTGTGCATCTCGATTGATAAGTTGGCCAGTGCCACTGAGATAACAAACTACGATATAAGTAAGATCGAATCAAGTGCGGACAATATGTTGATCGTACAAACAACTATTACTACACTACTACGTAGCACTACGATACTTTTTTTTTATAGTAATAGACGGCAAACGAGCACACGGATCGCCTGATGGTAAGCAATTATCGCCGCCCATGGATACAAGCAATGCCACAGGAGTCACAAGTGCGTTGCCGCCCCTTGGGGTTGGGAAAAGGGATAGGATGAGGAGTGGGATGAGGGAGAAGGAATAGGGGATAGGGCCTCCGGAACTCTCACTCACCGCACGAAACGCAACAGTTTAGGTACTGTTACTTAACGTCGATTTTCTGTGAGAGGGTAGTACTTCCCCGGTCGAGCCGGCCCATTCATGCTGAAATCAGCAAGGCTCTACTACCTCTAACACTATTATATTATAGTGTATCGTATGTGAATCGAACTTACGAAGATGGTAGAGGCTACCTACAAGGCAGTGATAGTCTAGTAGACCGTCAAGCAGATGTTTCGGTTTCGAATCCACGACTCGCAAAACTGACTTTCGGAGCTATATACCTCTGGGAGCACGTTAAGCTGTCGGTCCAGACTGTCATAAAGTTCTTGACAGTCGCTACAGAGGGTCAGTACCATAGAATTAAGTAATATTACGGCAAGTCAGTACCCCTGACCTACTGATAACTGTCAACTGTGTACTGTAACTGTATGACGTAGTCGATCGTACAGCCCATATAGGTTTATAAGAGCTATACGAACGAATACATACAAAGAAGGTACCGGAACAAAACAATTCAGTTCACATACTTAGTTTGTGGCGAGGTGACCACCCAATCGCGACGGTGCGTGCAATAACGTAGTTTTCACGTTCATTATTATTATGACATCGGATGTGGTCTGCCAAATGACACTTATAACTTGACCACAATTCATAATCTGATTACTACTACTATTCAGCTACAAAGAAAGGTTAATTCATAGGGCCGTTCTTAAGTTCAATGGCGCTGAGCTAAACTGAAGTAACATTGTGCTTTTTGTAATTTTTAATTTTAACTACTTATCACCATCATAATCATCATAGGGCCTGTATAATATAAAATCTCCCATTGCTGGGCAGGGGCCCCTTCTCACTATGAGAAGGTTAAGGCCATCGTGGTGGACACCACGCTGGCCAAGTGCGGGTTGGCAGACTTCATATGCCTTTTGAGAACATTATGTAGAACAGACATGCAGGTTTCGTCACGATGTTTCCCTTTACTTTAAAGGTTTAGCAAGCGATAATTAACAATTTAATAAAAAAATGTTTATTTTGTGCCTCACAACAATGCATGAAACCAAATAAAATAATAATAAATTAATAACAAATACGCACATAACTTCGAAAAGTCATTGGTACGCGCCGTGGATTTGAACCCAATACCCTCTGCGTAGCAGTCCGTCGGTCTCTCTAATAAGCTATCGCTGCTTTACTACCTATATTACCTACTAACTTATACTAGCATAGTTTTTTCCATCGTCTTAGGGGATCTGATTGACAGTCAATACTTGCTAAAACTGTCTCTGTTTTACAATACTCGCTAAAACAAACTTAATACCAAGTGAAGACAAAATTGGTATTTCTTCACATTGCGGTGAGACTAATGTTGAAGACTGAACCATCTCAATAAATAACAAGGAACTAACCAAAATCGAACGATTCCACATAAAACTGATACACTTCATTTAAAATTAAATTACTTCCTTGATAACACAGCAGATAATCACGTGAATCTCGCTCATCTTGTAGCCGAGACACAGAGATAACGTAAGGCAGCAAACACATAAGCCCACTTATCGCAATACTATTATTTCAAGATGTCTATTAAAATTAAATACAATGCCAGATTAAGTGTGGGAAGTGGCGTCTTTATTTTTTGGGGCGGCCATCAACCAAATCTTTTTTTTTTTAAATATAAAATAAATAGTGTTTTAAACCAAACTTACTATGACATAATTGTATACCTCTAAAATCAGTCTGAACTTAGTTATGAGCTTTAGAAGTTTGCTGATTTTACACACCTATTAGATAGAAGATATTTTGCCTTTTACGCATAAGTTTTGTAAGAAATTGCAACGAAACAGTGACATTGTATGTGTAAACAAACAATACAACCTGTACATATAGGTTTTGTACTTGTTGTTGTATAGGTCATTATTTTACTTTACTTCATAAGATAAATAATACCAAACTTACACACATAAGTGTGAAATCGGCGGATCGCTTCCGCTCCTTCTAACAATCGTAACTCAGTTCAGACTGTGTTTAGAGGTATAGATGTCATAGTAGTTTTGGTTTATTACACTATTTTCTATTAAAAAAAGGTTTGGTCGCTGGCTGCCCGAAAAAAAGGCGCCATTTTCCGGCATTGCCTTTTAATACGCTCATAACTTAAAACAGTTTTTAGTGAGCTCGGTAGATTCGAACCCAAGAAATTCAAATTAAAGGTATTTTGTAAGTTACTTTCAACATAAGTAAGTGCAGCAGTGGGACAATGGTAATGATGTGATAAATCTTTTATAGTTTTTACTAAAAAAAATTAACCATATTTCTTATGATTTTAACCATCTTTGACCGTAAAATGGTAATAAATGATGGACTCTTGAGAATACTCCAAGTGAGTTTTTCTTAAAGCTACATACATAACACAACTGCGACGTAGATAGGATCACTAATATAGTCTTAGAAGTAAATAAAACCAACTATCAAACTGTCCCATTTTTTGATACGACCCAAAGTGAAAATTACTTGTCTTCATATTATTAACATTAATTTTTCTGTCACGCACATTCATTTCGAAAAACAATATCGCATCCATTAGGCTAGAACGTGCTTCTAACTATTCAAATAATAGTACGACTATAATTGGAGCAATTATAGGCATGTAACCAATTACTGGATCAATTAACTGCAAAATTACGGCAACACCAGTAATAAAACTAATATCAGCCATTGCTTTTATTAATAGGGAGTTTTAATTAAAATAATAGTCAATATGGAATAGGAAAATGTAGCTACATTTAGTTAATAGTACCTATGAAAACCACTATGAACAACTATTTACACGTCTGGTTATTGAAACTAATTGCAAACGAGCAAGGGTTCTCTGTAGCATTTAAACATTACCCAAATTTTATTCGAAGCGTACACATATCTACTATATACCTTTGACGAAAGCATATCAAACCGTTTCAATTCTAAGGAAATATGAAATCAACTAATTAATGAAAATGATGTAATCATAATCCAATTGACAATGTTGACAAGATCTATATTAGCTTAGAATCAACACTCAAAATGTCGACTGAAAAGCGCTCACAGAGTTATTCTGATATCAATATTTAGTCTGCAAATACAGACACAGCTTAAACAGATATCGAAACAAGATGGTTTTATTGCGTACTACTAATTACATAGTACATAATTATATTATCTGGCGTCGAGACATTGACATCGTGTTATCATTATGATCCCAGCGTCATATACACACCCCTAGTCGTCACATACGTGAATCAGATAATTTGTATCGAACGCTTACTACCAATAAGTATTGACACACCTTATTAATTTGATGTCGAAGAAATCGAACGCTTTCTTGAAATCTTTAGTTTCGTTCTTAACTCGAATTTCAAAAGGTTAGAAATATATTAAGAATGTCAGATTTATTATAAAAAAAGACTTCCAAAAATAAACTGGCTAACTGGCAAATATTTACGAGAACGAACTACGAGACCATTAATAAAGATTATGTACACAAAAGGCCTAGGATTGACCCCTGGTGGAAGCCCGCGTAACACGCTCGTTGCACGTGACTAGGAACATTACAGCGTTGACATCAATTCAGTATATTTATTTCGGCAAAATATTACAATCTATATAATGTTGGTGTGCGACGTAATACTAACTTAATACGACATTCGTTTATGAGGGTTTATGAAATAACATGTACTGCGAGTACAATGACGTCAATAATAACCGGATTCTTAGAATTTGTATCTAGAACTGACAGCCAAACAAAAAGACAAATCAAAATAAGTTACGCCCGTTGACAACTTACTGATGGCTTGGTTTTAAAATCTAGGAAGAGTAGTAGAAGTAAAATTTTACGAGATGGAAACGCTGTATCTGTGTTATAATTTTAACGTTGTAGGTATGACCACAGAATAAAGAATAGTACTAACGTATGACTAATCAAACAAAAACGATACTATGAATTCTAGTACACATATTTGACTTTGATGAATCTTAATCATTGAATTCAACATGCTTTTTAATCCTAATTCGAATAAATATCGTTGATCATAACCATCTATTAACATTAGTCAAAACTTCCGTGATTTGTCATCATCATCATTTTTGGTGTTGATCGTTCACATGGTTACGTTCCAAGGCCTTTGTCTTGGATTCCGAGATCCGCTTTCCTGTTAAAACGTCTCCACATTGTCAGGTCTTCGGGACTTTCGTGATGTGTTTGTATACCTAACTCAAATGTATTTATATCTATAATTCAATTAAATCACTCGAATATAGACAAGATGAATAAGTCATCTTTTAATGATCGCTGATCAAGTCAAAATATGGATGACGAAAGACTGACCAAGCAGATATATAATAAGGCAAGTGTGAATGGGACAAGACGAAGGGGAAGACCTAGGCGGACGTTCTCTGACCAGATTGGCATTATGCCGATCCCTCCGGGAAACAGGCGTGAGTCTATGTATGTATATCAAAATAACGTGCATGTTTGGGACCACAAGCGTAAATTATTTGCTAAGTTTAAAATGTATTTTTTCCTTATAGCAATGTGGAATAATAATATACTTCTCGTAGGTCCTCACATATTATGTCTCTGAAGAAATCAAATAGGAAGATCTCAAATTATTAAAGGCACATTTATTCAGTTTTGTTTATTATTTTCGATCGGCTAACAACGGTTATCATAGCCGTCTCTTTTTTAGAAATCGAAACGTGGACTACGCTAATTTGCGTAGTGATTTCAATAATGATGAAAATATGTTTATCTATAAAAGTTTTTTTTTGTTGAACCGTGAACTTGTTGTTGATTAATCGTCACATTTACTTCAGATAAATAACATTAATTATTATAATAAGTAGACCCCTTGGGGACCGATAACGAGAATAAATGATAAATTGAAGTCGTGAGAGGTCTTGCATCATATTATATGTACCTACTCATGTCCGTTATCTTGGTATATTTTCAAGTTCTTTGACGTCATGTACTTTATTATAAATATTTTTTTAAGAATGTACGTAGGTAGCAACGATAGCTTTGTGGGAAGACTAACAGATGTTTACGCAGAGGGTCTTGAATCACTTACCTACTCATGTGCGTATTTAATTGCTAATCATAGCTTACTAAACTTTGAACGATAACAATGTGAGGAAACCTACATTTCTAAGAGTTCTCCACATTATATGATCGAAGACGAAGTACATGTAAAGTTTGCCAACTCACACTTGGCCAACGCGGCAATCTATGACGTATTCCTTCTCATAGTGGGAAGAGGCTCATGATCAACATGCATATGCCTATTAACTATTTAAAATTAGTTATTACAGCGCTGAACCAATTGCCATCCATTTAATTGAGGACCCACCTCTAAAACATTTTTATTTTATTTATAGTCTCACGCCTGTATCCCCGAAGGGGTAGGCAGAGGTGTAATATTACACCCACATTTTGCCATGAATTTTTAGGTCCCACGTAATAGGGGGCGAGCCTATTGCCGTACCGGGCACATTACCAGACTCCGTGCTGCTACTGAGAATTTCCTTACGGAAAATCCCAATAACACTTTGCCCGACCCGGGAATCAAACCCGAGACATCCCAATCCCACGCGCACATTTATGCCGCGAGACCAACGAGGCAGTAAAACGAGCAGTGTAAAATTCGTTCATAATTGGCTAAAATATGATCCCGCAACATACATAAAAAACATACACTAGAAATGAGAATCTCCTACAACAAGAAGTCGCTTAAAAATAATGTAAATACAAAATGTAGGTAGGTATAACAATAGCCATAGAAACAAGTGGGTGTGTACATCGTATGTATGTACTTAAAACATATGCCTAGCGTGGCTACAATTATAAAATATGTAGTTGGTAGTAGGTACCTATTTCTTTGTTGCTTGGCCAGTTAGTTGTTCGTTTTTTTTCTTAAAGATAACCCTTGATTGAGATAGCGACGTAGCGGGAAGAACCATAAGGATGTTGTAATATACGATAACATTTTAATTTAACACAAAACATTCCATTACGCGTTTTTGCCAATTCATTGTCACGGTAATAATATCTAACAGTATTGTAACTCCATACAAACGCACGAAACTCGAGTTATACCTACGCGCCTCGAGCAGAGTACCCATTAGACTGTGCGGACTGTGCCTAAAGTACCCACAGCCGCGATCGTGCCGCAGCTCGCATGCGGCGCGTCTGGTAGGTATATAACTCACGAAGGTAGCCGAGTTACAATACTGTTAGATTATATTACCGTGCCATTGTTCCGAGTAATATTATAACTACTATGTTTGAATTGTAAAAATAACAGATATGGTAGTAAATGGGTATTACCTATATGATTATTTGCTTGGCATTCCGCACCCACAGAGTGCTAATGTCACTAACTCTGTTTCTAAACCTTTGTTGTCAGCCCTTCAGTCTATTTGTAAGTAGGTATCTAAGATGTAATCTTAATATATAAAATCCTTGCGTTACTGACTGACTGACAGACACGCTACAGCCGAAACTATTGGGCGCAGGAAGCTGAAATTTGGCATGTATGTTCCTTGGGAACCGTAGGGGTGCACTAAGAAGGGATTTCCCGAAATTTCCATGGGATCGTCCAAAACGGTTAAATTTAAAAAAAAACGCAGGCGTAGCTGCTGGCGTCCTCTAGTTAGGTATAAGTACCTATGTAAGAACTGTATCACTACCAGCCGTAGCACAAGGCTCAAGGTGTCCCAGAAGGCGATGAAGACAGGTATGCACGAAGTTTTCCTGTGAGATCGACTAAGAAATGTGGAGAAACGCTACAGGTGAACCAAAATCGTCTACTTAGCTCTTCAAATAGTCAAACTGGAGTGGTAAAGGGCATAGCATATAACTCGTAGAACCTATGGGTATGGCCTTTGGGGAGGACGGTTCTAGAATAGCGGCCAGGCATCGCACGACGCAGAAAGAAGCCTATGCTGCGAGGGCGCCTGCTATGAGGCATGCTGGAAAACGGATGGATGTTTCGGTTCTATAAGGACAGTCGCATTGAAATTGTTCATTTGTTCAAGACAATTTTGAAGCCGGTATAGATCTACAGTACCTATACAACTCCACGCTCTGCTGCTGCTGCCAATATAAGCATCATAGAGGGAACGCAAATGCAATCCTAAAAGCCATCGAAAATGCATCACGGGTAACTAAAAACTCAGAAATCGATGAAATACACATAGCGAACGTTTCCCTTTTCCTAAACGTTTTATTGAAAGTCTGGAATGGCATCTGTTTATAATCTTATGACTGACGCGAATTAAATAATATGTTAAAAAACATGTATCTACGTCGGTATATAATACCTAACTAACTTTTACTACACGCATAGAAGAAGGCCGGGTCCGAATGTTGTGTGTTTTTCCCCCACACGAGACAACAACGTGAAATTCACAAAATGTTGTTTTGGGTCTGGGTCTAGCTTGTGACAGAGACTTATTTTCCTTTTTCCTTTTACAAGTTAACCGTGTGTATAAAGTGTTAAAAAATATATGGTAACTAGAGGACGCCCGCAGCTACGCCCGCATATTATTTTATTTTACCCGTTTTGGCCGATCCCGTGGGAATTTCGGAAAATCCCTTCTTAGTGCACCCCTACGGTCCCCAAGGAACATACATGCCAAATTTCAGCGTCCTGCGCCCAATCGTTTCGGCTGTAGAGTGTCTGTCAGTCAGTCAGTAACGCAAGGATTTTATATATTAAGATAATTATTCTCGTCTTGATAAAGCAATCTACAAAATAATCACTTTCCAGTTATTTTAGTTCTGCATATTTTATCGCCAACAACTTTGCGTATTTACGCAAAAGTTAGGAACGTAAATGACAATAAAACATAGTAAAAACAAAATGCGCAATTGATAGTAAGCAAGCGTAGTAAGATTATAATGCTTTATATTTTAAGCAACTTGGTATCGATTTCCTTATCGACGTTGTTGTTAGTCACTAAAAATACCCCAGCAATAAAATATTAGGTGTATCATAGTACTCTAAAAAATATAACTATTGAGCCAATTCGTTTGACATTGCACAATAGTCTGAAATCTACTCCATTTTCAAGCAAATGTGGGTTACTATCTGTTACGGAGGATGAAGTTATGTACTTTAGGATACTTGTGAAACATGACCGAAGTAGGTAGTTATAACCGACCGTTGTATCCGTAACTTTCACCTTTGATCACGTGGTCCACTACATAATTATGATTTCACACAGCTACTGTTGTCTGAGCTTTGTATATTTATGATGATTTGGCATATTGCTATACATATAGCAATATGCCATGGTGTATAGGTATAAATACTTACTTGCCTGTGTCCGTTTTTTTAGAGGAAGGTAGGTAGCCTAACTCACCATTTCGAAGGTCAAAGATCTTCATTACAGCGCTTTTAACTGACGCACCGAAGCGGGATGTTGCGTTTTAGATGCTTCCGTCTGTGTCGCCGCCGACGCTACGTCAAAATCATGTATTCATCAAGTCACAATGTGACGCTTATGGACGTAATTCTTTTAAAGTTAATAAGTCTACATTTACTGCCTCGTTCGCAAAGCAATAGGTAGAACCACGAGAAAGAACTGCCAATAAAACTCGCCACTCGCCACTCTTTTACCTACCTACGCACGCGACGCGAGGATAAGAGGTCATATACTGTGACGATCTCGGTACGGTACCTAGGTACCTACTTAGTTAGTAGATTGGTAGTTGAAAGAAAAGTAGGATTTCAACCAAACAGTTAATGTTAAGTTTTAGTCACCACCCAAATTCAGGGTTAAATGACTTACCTACCCATATGTCGAGAAAAAGATCAAGATCTGGCCCAGTGTTAGGCATGTGCACACTATGACCACGCTAAGCATTAAATTGTAATTTAAGATGCCACTGCAGTAGTTCATACCACTGACTTTTCAAAGTCAAGTAGGTACGACGGTTCCTAGTGTATTTTCGAGCCCTTGACTTCTGTACCCAACAACGTTTCGGACTAACCAGGCTCCTGTACCAGGCACGCACTGCCTATGTGTCATGTGTAAACAGCCTTAAAGTCAAATACTTGCAGTCTAGTGAAGCCCACGGATGAGGAGACTGCAACAAATAAAATCGCAAATTCCCCTTGAGTGACCTTTCAAAATTATTATCGTTTGCAGTGCGGCATATCCAGTGTATATTCTTAATTTCTAGTGTAAGACCGATAATCTGAGTGTAAGACAGTCTGATATTATTATTTACATCTGATATTTATAAGCAGTAACTAAACGAAGAGTGTCAATGTCAACAATTGGCGTTCCAAAACTTACGAAAAATTTAACAGCCTCAAATTGTTATAAACACAAAGTTTATAAAGTAAATTACATCTAGGCCTTATGTATTAAATGAAACATATTTTACTTAAATAATAATGATTTACGAAGGCACTTATTAGAACTTCTAACATTGCTTTATAGAATTTATGTTAGGTTGCGTTCAAAAACCATGCCAAACACTGCCAAGTAAAATGCCATGCGTCTTTGATACCTGTTTGCGAAGTTGTAGGAAGTTTTAGTTTGACATGAATAACTAATTGAAAAATAACCAATAAAAATATACAATCTTTTGTTGACAAGGCAATATTTCTCTCGGCAACAACGCTGCGACACGTGTTCAAAGTAGCAGCATTTTATTTTAGAAAGGATAACTTTAGAAAGTAAGTGTTTAAACATTTTATATTTACTTACATGTTATACGGATTCTATGCAGTAAAGTTTTATTATTTTTTATAAATTAAGTAAATCAATTTTAGAACACATTTATGAAACTTCATTCAACATGGCACATGGAATTGTATACCTAATAATGGTCATAAAACAAGGAAGTTTACAACCATTCATGAACCAGTATTATTTGTTCAACATGAGTCTCACATTATTGAATAATAGCTACCTTGATCTTTCATTAATCCGGTGTCTTTCTATGTGTTAGACCTAAGTAGTTTCAGAACATTGGTATGTACTTTCTTATTTGTCTTTCAATCTTGATGTCTTTGCTCCGGCCAGATTTTACAAGTTATTTGTAGTATTGTATCACCGTAATTACTTACGACTATCAATTGTGGATGACATGACCGCTTTTTAAGTCAGTTTTAAGCAGTTCACACCCAATATTAACCGGAGATTAAGATATAAAGTGAACTTTTTAACCTCTGCTGTGTTCATTTTGAAATAATTATGAATGTAACCAGTTTAATTTGGATATCCATATAACGGTTTTGTTTCTTATCTATATTGTAGTTAATTTACTATCGGGTTATATTGACCTAATGAACTATGTACGTCAACAGTAGGCGATGAGGCAAATCATCCGTCTCAAAGTGTTCAGTGCACTTCTGACATCCACAATGAGAAGCCATACTTATATTGATTCTTTGGGCTCGGCCAGGTAACATTGATAGATAACTTTGTGATGTTGCTTTCAACCTCATCTGTTTTCATATTATAATTTTAATTTCACGGCCATGTTTTCACTTGTATTAAAATATTTTTGTGCGGTAACAATATTTGTGTGTTTTGATTGTTTTGCTGTGGTCAGTTTTGTTTTGGTGTCAGCTATTATTTACAAATTTCTTTATAGCATTTTTACAGTTTAAAATGTTTATTAATTTTCTTGGTTAGTACACCACAATGCTTTACCTGCACACTAATCTAAATATGTTATTCTTACCAAACTAAACACTGCTTCTAAGTGCAGTGAAGCACTAAAATATACATTAAAAATACAATTATATTAATTGATAATATGTACTGAATATTTGTAGATGTTTTTATCCTAATTAGCTTCTTAATCAAATCTTTTCTTTCATCAATAGGAGCTGGAAGCATAATAATTTAACATGTTTATTTTCCAACAGAGCAATGGCCCAAATCCTCAACGGTAAAGCCCTGGCAGCTGAAATCCAGAATGAATTGAAGCAAAACATTGCCAACTGGGTGAGCCTTGGCCACAGGGCACCTTCCATCCGTTGCATCTTAGTTGGAGATGACCCAGCAAGTCATACTTATGTGAATAACAAAATCCTAGCTGCAAGGAAAGTTGGCATTGACGCTGAAGTGATTCTTCGTGACAGCTCTATAACCGAAGAACAGCTCATACAAGAAATTGAGCAAATGAATGAAGATAGCAACATTGACGGTATTCTAGTGCAGTTACCAATCCCTGAACAAATGAACGAAAGGAAAGTCTGTAACGCAGTAGCACCGGAAAAGGATGTGGATGGTTTCCACATCATCAACGTTGGAAAGTTGTGTGTTGATATGCCAACAATTGTTCCAGCTACGGCACTAGCGGTTATTGAAATGCTAAAGAGGTAAGTTTTTAATTACCTATTTAGATTTCTGATGTGATTCTTAGATTTAATAATTTTTGTTCACACATGTATGCTCTTACTAATAGTGTGCTTTGAATTATAAACAGTTTTTTTCATCTTAGTCATTTTTAAAAAAATCTCATGTCTTTTAATTTGTTGCAATATGGTCAACTATGTAACTTTATTGTGACATTCAATGCCATTGGCTCACAAGTGATTTCAATCTATTTCAGTAATGATTTGTGTAACAATTACTACACAGTGAATGTACTTAAAATTGATCATAGATCAACAAAAAATCAGAAGTGACAATACCAAACGTTTTTAGGTTCAACATTGAGACTTTTGGACGCAATGCAGTTGTGGTAGGCAGATCAAAGAATGTTGGCATGCCAATTGCCATGATGCTACATAGTGACAAGAACCATGATAGCCGACTAGGAATGGACGCAACGGTCACTATATGCCATCGTTACACGCCGAAGGAGAAATTGGACTTCTATTGCCGAGATGCTGATATTATAATTAGTGCTACAGGTTGGTTCAAGTTTTTTTATTCGTTTCAGTGCTTTTCATAATCGTAATTAAGTAACATCTTCTTTCTCTTAGCGTTATCCCAGTTTCAGTCTGGGGTCCGCTTTCTAGTCTACCCGGATTTGGCTGAATATTAGCTTTTCCATGGAGCAACTGCCTGTCTGACCTCCGCAACCCGAAGGGATAGCGATATTCCATGGTTTAGACTAGTGTCAGTTTATTTAGAAGGTACTGACGCCCTGTAACGACTGTCAAAGATCTTCATGACAACCGGGACCGCTGGCTTAACGTGCTCTCCGAGGCACGGGACAAGCGATAATTAACAATTCAATACGCACATAAGTCCGAAAAGTCATTGGTGCGCACCGTGGATTCGAACCTGATACCCTCTGCATGGCAGTCTGTTGGTACTGTAATAAAATAACTGTAATAAAATTGTGAACTCTACGGATAAAATAATTTTCTATGACTGTGTCTTAATACACTTGTTACACTTCCTAAAAATGATATTGTCTTTTATGATAAATGTAGCATTATTTCATGTGTTACTTACTATAATATGTTACTTACTTGCTTATTTCGAGACCACTGTCATATCTGCTCTAAAATATGAAGATAACTGATTTTGTATATCATAATAAGTACATATTTAGTAAAGTTTATTCATTAATGTTTGTTTCTTAGGCGTACCATCGTTAATCAAAGCGGACATGGTGAAGCCTGGTGCGACGGTCATTGACATCGGAATCACCAAGATCACAGATGCTGAGGGCAAGTCCAGATTGGTCGGTGATGTCGACTATGACGGTAAGTGGATATACATAGTTATTTTAATACTTTTGCAAAGCTGTCCTCTCAAACCCATAGAAATATTTTCAAATTATTTTTGCTATCGGTTATTTGACCATCTTTATCTTAATATATAAAATCCTTGCGTTACTGACTGACTGACAGACACGCTACAGCCGAAACTATTGGGCGCAAGAAGCTGAGATTTTGCATCTATGTTCCTTGGGGACTGTAGGGGTGCACTAGGAAGGGATTTCCCGAAATTCCCACGGGATCGTCCAAAACGGGTAAATTTAAAAAAAATTGCAGGCCTAGCTGCTGGTGTCCTCTAGTGTTTGTATAAATACACTAAAATGTATATTGGAATGTGAAAATAAAACATTTACTTCTATATTTAGCTAGTTACATAACATTTGAATATTGATTACTATACTCCATTTAGTTAGGTACTTAACTAAAGGTAAACAATCTTGATGTGACTTTTTAAATTACCACATATTAAACAAATAAACTACTGCTTAAACCAAGGGTTCAATTAATTTATTGTTGTTGTATTTAGATTGATCTTTAGCAGCATTTTATTTTTAAACAGATTTTAGATAAAAAAGACACATCAAGATTGTTTACCTTTAGTTAAGTACCTAACCAAATGGAGTATAGACAAATATGGCCATGGCAAGCTTTGACGTCGCTTCATTCTATCTGTGTGGTTGTGTCTTACGAATTATCGGTTTTGCGAGGCAAGGAATCGTGCTAAAGTTACTTGGCTTATAACTTTTAAATTTGTTTACTTTTTAGACTTATTATTTCAGAGTCACTTAAATTAAAATCTATAGCAAATGCTTATGCTAACTTTATTAATTAGATTACATTTTAGACTTATTATTTCAGAGTCACTTAAATTAAAATCTATAGCAAATGCTTATGCTAACTTTATTAATTAGATTACATTTTAGACTTATTATTTCAGAGTCACTTAAATTAAAATCTATAGCAAATGTTTATACTAACTTTATTAATTAGATAGTAGCTTAAGCACCCTTATGTTATGTTCTTAACTTTGGCACTTTGCTTTTAACTGTTATGCTCTCTTGACTTATTCTTATTTTAGTAGAATGGCAGTATCATTTTCTTATTTATCCCGGTAATTTTTATGTTTAGCTATTCAATGACATACATACGTATATACTCACGCCTTTTGGCCGTCGGGGTAGGCAGAGACAACAGAACGCCACTTTTTTCTTTTCATTTACTTAACTTTTATTTTATATTTTTCTTTTTCTACCAGAGGTAAGCAAAGTCGCCGGTGCCATCACCCCAGTTCCCGGTGGAGTGGGTCCCATGACAGTCGCTATGCTCATGCACAACACATTCCAAGCGGCCAAAAATCTACGAGACAAGAAAACACTGCAGTAAATATTTATTTAGCAATAAATTTTGCTCCCAGAAGACATAGGCATTTAAGAAACATTATTGACAATTCTGTATTAACTAAACTTTCATGACGAGGCATAGCTTTGTTTTTTATGTATTAAATATGAATGATGTTGATCGCAAAAACCAGTTCAATAGATGTGCCAAACTTAAACATTTATTTTTAGTATCAAGTGGCGTATCTACAGCATTTAGTCTATGACGGTTTTTGTCGTAATAAAACGTTTGCTCTACTTTTTCTGACTAATGCAATCAAATGGCTACTAAATAGAAATATTTGGATCAAAATCATTTAACTTGACTGAATCTCTGAATTTGAATCATTGTTGCTTCGAAATAAAGTTCAAAATCGTTCGTGCCTTATAGAAAGAGAACACGAAAATTATAACTTAGAACATAAGGATCATTAAGTATTATATAGATAATTAATTATTTAAGAGGGTCCCTATATTAATTATTGGTAAGATTGTTATTACTTTGTAAATTATAATTACACCCAAGTGTATACATTCCTGTGTTTAACTGTCATTATAAGCTACCAGTGAAAATATAGATGATAGAATTTGATATTGAAGTTTATGTACATAGAAATAAGGTTCAGTTTTGTTTAAATCTTGAATCCGAAGGCGAAATGTAGCGGCAAAATTGTGTAATTTCGAACCAAATGTTTTGTAAATAAAGTTCAATATTGAATCTCGATCCATTGAAAGTGCAATTGGCCGTATGTACGAAATCGATGTAACAGAAAATCGATTAGCAGATTTATTATTATATCGATTACTTACGTAAACATTATATTGTAATTTATTTACCTTTTTATAGGTTAAGATGATTCATATGAATTATTTGCGCACAATTATTTGTTTTGTTCGTATATTTTTGTATTATTTCATGTTTGTTGTGGATTCAACTATTTGATTATATACACATAATTCCTATGAAAACTCTTTTATTTTACCTTGACCTCATTATAAAAGTCAGCCATACCTCTATAGTATGACCTGAACCCATGAGCTTCACCAATGGTTTTGTCGTTAAGCAACGCCGGCGCGGGTCGCCGCTTGGATTGGTGACCGTGTGTGGTATTTACATCAGAGCGCTACGGTGCTTCGGAGAGCACGTAAGGCTGTTGGGCTTGGTTCTTGTCTGAGGACAAGAAGCGTTAGGCCGGTTAGGCCATGCCGGCGGTCTTCGGGTTGTCTGAGAAACTCCGCCACTAGAGTTGGTCATATGGTCATCACATCACACTCACACATGAAAAAGAAGAACAATGTTTTTAGTATCTACACATGTCATATTGGACGAAACACAAAAGATAAACCAAAGGTGGGTCGATATTCTTAGGAGGATCACGGGAAGCAGTTGGATGCAATAGGATCAAAATCGGTCTAGGTTTCAATATAAAGATATGACAATTTGTAATGTACCAGAACGACAATGGTAGCGTTGCACTGTTGATTACTTATTGAATACGTCCTAAGTAGGTACTCTGATTATTTTAAGAGAAGTATAAAGAAACCTCTAGCAGATTAAATCTGCAACAACCATCTGCAGAGCTATCTTGTGTTGGTCTATTCTAATCGGACGTTGCGGGGAACTCTATGTTTAGCAGTCTGATGATACACCTATCTGTCGCTCGTAAACATTAAATAAAGTACCTGTAGACGTGCCTATCTGTCTGTCTGTTCAGTGACTGCTACGTGCTTCGAACGAATCATTACCTTCTGACGCATCGTTATTGCCTTGTTAATAATGTTTTGTCAATATTATTAATATTTAGACGAGTGGCTACACATTTAATTGATTGTCAGGAGAAAGGTATTCTGTTAAGAAGTAATCATTGGCGACACAGTGCTTTGCTACACATCGGAATGTCAAATATCGAATTACGTGATGTCGGATTACGAATAGTTACTTATTATCGTCCGTGTGGTGACGGATTAAGAATACGAATTGTCACCACCCCATATCATCCCATGGGTGTCGTAAGAGCCGACAGAGGGAGCATATTATGCAGAGAACAGCACTGTAAGAGAAGGAAAACTTGATACAAACCCTATACCACCCCGTTTGGCCAGCATGGTATAGTAGGCCAAGTCCTCCTTTCAAAGGAGAGGCCTAGTCCAGCAGTGGACTGTTAAAGGCTGATGATGACTTACTTATTAAGTGTCACCATCTCATTTCATTGCGTGGCTGTCGTAACAGGCGACTAAATAAAATAGGTACTTGACACATATACCTACCTAGATAACACCAATGTGTTTTGATACTTTTGATGTCAAATTTTTCGTCGACGAAAAATTTTACATCAAAACCCTTAAGTACCTACTGGCCCAAACTGGACTGCGTGGTATAGTACGCTCCTATTTACTCACTATGATCATAGTTATGACTGCACGGTTGGCGTAGTTCGCCGCTTGACACTGCGCCGAGTGTTGTGGGTTCGATCCCCACACGAGACAACACTTTGTGTGGTCCATAAATTGTTGTTTCGTGTCTGGGTGTTCATTGTGTCCGTTAGTTGTATGTTTGTAAAGTCCCGCGCGACATGATTTAGTCCTAGTGCGGAAGTTGTTTTATAAAAAAAAAACGCTAGTGTGACGCAAGTTAAAGATGCTATTCACCAGCCAGCAATTTAACGGTTAATTTCTTAACGTTTATTAGCCTTTTTTA
Organism: Euclidia mi; assembly: GCA_944739405.2. Lineage (NCBI taxonomy): Eukaryota > Metazoa > Arthropoda > Insecta > Lepidoptera > Erebidae > Euclidia > Euclidia mi. The sequence goes on along the minus strand of OX123181.2, from coordinate 8,644,967 downwards.
AATTGGATACCAAAATGCGCACATGTTTAGATACTTAACACGACTTTATCTGTACTTACCGTAACATATCACAGCACTTATAATTTCTTAAGTGGCAACACTGAAACCTTTTTCTTACTTAGCAAGACAAACGTTACGGACCTTACCACAGGTAATATAGGGCATTCCCTTTCTCAACTCTACCTTCATTCTCACCAAGACACCATGAATACTGTGTACCTTCATACATTAAAAGACGCTTTAAATAATTAATGGCCGTTTTCTGAAATGAACGGGACCAAGGTAGATACATTTCGGTGTAACATTACAATGTCTTGTGGTGTAGGCAGGTACCTTACCTACTATGTAACCACATTCTGTTAAGTACGGAGTTCTCAACGGCTCTGATTAAATTTTGATGGGTAATGGATTTATAAGGTGGCAGACGTGGCAGTAGGTATTTTGTTGTAAACGAGATTGTTTGTGAGAATGGGCTGATGAGGAATTTGTCCTAAGCAGGTGCCCTACGTGTCTGTGAAGACAAAATGTCGAATGTTTTCATGCATTTCTTTAGATTACATAAAGGCACTTAGGTTTATAAATATAAGTCCCACCCCGACCACGACCGGTGCAAGTTTGTCGAAACGTCGAAAAATACCGAGGTATTTATGCCTTAATTCTGTTAGTCATCGCGAGTGAGACCCGCTAAATACCTAAACTCGTATAATGTTTAAAATAGTTTAAATAGTATTTAACAACATAACATAACTTCACGCCTTTATCCCCGAAGGGATGGGCAGAAGTGTATTGCATACCCACACTTCGCCAGTTATGTTTCGGTCCCAATGTAATAGGGGGCGAGCCTATTGCGGTCTACCGGGGACATTGTTAAGCGAGCGATAATTAACATTTTTAATACACACATAACTTCGAAAAGTCAGAGGTGTGTGCCCGGGGTAACTGGGGATCGAACGCGAGACCATCGTCTCGGCAGTCCGTTACGTACACCACTGGGCTATAGCCGCTTTATATTTATTACTAGCTGACCCGGCAAACGTTGTTTTGCAAATTTTTTTTTTTTTTGAAAAATAGATGTTAGCCGATTCTCATAGATACCGGATAAGCACAAAAAATTTCATCAAAATCGGTCAAGCCGTTTCGGAGGAGTATGGGAACGAAAACTGTGACACGAGAATTTTATATATTAGATAATTATATTTGACCCTATGTTACATAATTTATTTAAAGCGACTTATTTTTACTTCTTTCTGGTGTGAGCTGACGATAATATCAATTAGAATTGTTTGGTACCTACCTCTGAAGGGTTCGGCAAACCGTATTTGCTCCTTTCTTCAAGTGACAGTGTAACGTTAAAAAAGATATAAGTAGGTACTACAATGTCCGATGCCATACCTTTCGAGTGAATGGAAGCGCAGGTGTGCAAAAGTGGATAGGCAGTTATTTCATACAATAGTATGCAGAAGTAACTAGACGTACATTGTAGGTATACACTATAACTTTATTGGATAATAATGGTCTCCATCATATCAAAGCTTTTTGAAAACGGTCTTGCTTTCTCCTGATGGTGTACGGTACGATTTACAGATTGCATGACGCATATACTTGGCATACTAGTAGTAGGTAATTGATGATGTTATGTGTAATACAAAACACATCTCTACTCAATGTGAAGTAGATACTTATAACTTGAAATACTTAAATGAAACTGGCCCAAGGCCATTTCATTAGTAATCCACTCAAGAGCAATATTAATTCACTAAACGACAGTATGTTCGATAACGGTTAAGAAGAATGACGCCTCAGAAAAACTGGCTCCAAAGATAACATAATTAGCATGTCTATACCGCGTGGAATATTGCGTTAGACTTTGTTTTGACATTGTTATCCGTCCAAGTTTGAAATAACGTCGCTTATTTCATCAGGTTACCTACAGAGTTTTGAATAGCTCTTGTCTAAGAAAAAATCTACTTTGTTTTATCAATCAGGTTAGAGATAGCAAGATTTTCGGCTTCTAAAATTGGAGAATGTCTTATTTTTAAACATGTCACTATAAGTTTACCTAATTTTATACCTAGTGGATTCCAGGTAAATTCAACGGGTGTGCAGAGATTTATAGTTTGTCTGCCTTTGTTATGATGAGCTCGACACTTAATTTTTTATTCATATTTGACCTCTTACTGCTATACCTACCTATTGTAATCGTGTTTTGGTGGGAAAATATTGTGGCTTTTTAGGTGTAGGTACCTATTTGCAACTTTAACATTTACGCTGGAGTTTGTACTAAGTATTCTGACTTTTTATTTGGACATTAATAAAATTGTAAGAACAGCAATGACATAATAGGAAATATAATAAACAGTACAGTGGTTTATTTTCTATGCGTGAATGGGAACCAATGTTCTATTGTGTTGGAAGCGCAGTAAACTGTAGTGATGCGTTAATATATAAACATTGTAACAGTTGAACAAAATTACAATAATTTGTGGTTTATAAACATTATTGTGCAATAGGCTTGTGGTCTAAGTGAACACATATATATTGATTGTCCTATGTGGGATAAAATCGATGTGTAAAACAACAAAGAGGATTTTACCGATGTATTCTGATAAAACACTATCGACATGATGATGGAACGGAGATTGTCCAAGAAAGCAATCAATGATAGTATAATGCCCATGCAAAGGAAGGAACCAAGGGGCTTGATACATACTATGCGGTATTGTGAGGATGGTGATAACGTCATTAACGTCATACAGATAAGGAGAATGAAGCAGGGATAGCCTAGTGTAGATACTAACTACGGAATTTAATATTCGATCTATAGATAGATCTGTAGATTTTAGATTCGTTTTTGACATAAGCTCCATACAAAATATCGAATCTCAAAATCCATGTATGGATCGAATATTGAAAATGGCCGTAAGAGACTCCTATGTAGAAGGCAAATTGTAAATCATTGCTTGCTAAGCTTAACAAAACTTGCATCTCTGAGACTCCTTGAAAAACATGTCAAGTCTGAAAACTCACATTTGGCCAGCGTGTCGTACCTTTCTCTTGGTGTGTAAAGGCCCGTGCCAAGCAGTGCAACAGTTGAATACACTTTCAGGGCTGCTGGTGGAAACATTTAAACTAAATAATATAAACTATATTATAATTTATAATATAATTTTAAACCTTTGTAACAATGTAAATCAATTTCCTAAACTCGATTTTATCAAGAGTGTCAATGATGTAACGCAATATCTACTGCGTTACGCAATTCACTGAATCGTCTACATTTATGAAATTCATTGCATTATTTTCATACATATTATTTTCGTTCATATTTTATAAAAACCTCTGGCATTAGGAAGCTTTTTACTTATAATATCACATTCACAGAAAGATTTTACGATATCGCAATTGAGTCTCGTGGTTGAATAGCGTACCTATTACCTATTTAAGGCTTAGAATTATATAAATATATACCATAATGTAATAAAGCTAAAGAGCTTCTTTGTTTGGTTAAACGCGCTAATCTCAGCAACTACCAGTCCGATTTTATATTTTGTGTTGAATAGCCCATTTATCGAGAAAGGCTATAGGTAGGTTATATAACATCACGCTATGTGTCGGTTCGGAGCAGTAGCCCAAAATAATGAAGGTGTAACCGCAAGCTCAGCTAATAAAATCTAGTAGGTTGTAACGGGTTCTAGAATGAAACGAAGAAGAGGTTCTATACGTTTATTCCCTAGTATTGTCTCACTTCCTATCTCCTATTCTCTGATTGGGCGAGCGTATGGACGGTATTATGACGCATATTCGGTAGGTACCGGACATACGTTACAAGGTACTTAGGTTTTGCGACTACAGTTAAATTCCTGATACGTCACCACAATTATATTGTAAATACGAATTTTCCAAAGTATCTAAACCCAGTTAGGTTGTTTCAACAATTCTGTGGTCAACCCATTTAACTAAATATTATAATGGCATCATAGCCAAGACCCTAGGTCCACTTTGGTCATTTAGATGGCAATTTCATTTGTAAAGTAGGTACATGTGCCAAATTCTGATATAACCTCTGTAATTACGTTTGAACTAAATTACAATGGTGTGTTCGCAAAGTAAGTCAATGCGGTGTTTTCGTGACAATCAACTAAAATGGCAGCTTTGTAATCTTCATCAGTGTGGCAGTTATTTTGGCTAATGTTCATTAATGTATGCCTTAATTGATTATGGGGTCTTTGCATGTTTCCTAAAACAAATATGGATCACAAAAGGAAATATTGTTAGAAAAATCTAGTTGTCTTTTACTCTAAGCTAAGTTGTTTATTAATAAAACGGAAAGAACACCACTCCTGTAAGTACTACTACTAAGTAGTACTTAGAAAACTGTATCACAGTAAGATGGTTCTCCCTTCACAAATTCTTGTTTTGTATTCTGAAAATTCCACAAATTAATTATAATATTCCTAAACAAAAATGTTAAGCTAAACCATTAAAATCAGATTCTAATTAATAGGTACCTACATATAACAATGACGCACATAACATTAAAATCGCGTGTTATGCATTATGTAGAAAACATAAGTGTAAACGTAAATTGACGAGTTAGTGGAATCGTGACACTATATCTGTATTGCGACAACAGTGCTAGGTTTTTTTTTATAGACTCACGCCTGTAGGTATCCGAGAAATGGTAGGCAGAGGTGTAATATTACATCCACATTTCGCCATGAATTTTTAGGTGCCACGTAATAGTGTGCTAGTGCCTATCGGATATCGGATTTATTTCCAGTCCATTTTTAAATATACATAGACACAAGTAATCGACATCGGTCTACACTTTTCACAGATATATATCATAGATACATATAAAGAAATAAAACCAACTGTGAATGATAACAACTTCTGCAAAATATAGGTACATCGTAAGAACCTCTCCTTATGAACTAACTCTAAATCTATTTTTATTGGCGTAACTGTATGAAAATACGTTTATCCCATTTATCGAGGAACACTATAGGACTATGGGTCTGGCGCAGCAGATGATTTTGTTTTTTAATATGAGTTGAAATTAACACTAGAGTGCACGCGCCCATTTATACTCCTTGAGTGCACGCGCGGGCTACAGGTGTAGCCCATTTTGTAGATCAATTATTTCTATGAAGTAGTAAACAAATTAATAAAACTCATTGTTTAATTTATAGATATGTTTATTATAATCTGAATGGAACATAAAATTAATCATGACTTGTCTTCTTAATTATAATATCAAACATATACTAAAACTACTTAAAAATCATCAATAATTGTTAGGCCTGAGATGCCATAGTCTTATTTTCATTTAGGAACATAATATTTACCTTGTAGTTTATCACTAGCAATGGCAATTAACTACATAATTAAATAATTCGCAATAGACTGTTCTATTGGCGAACAATCCGGACACACACCTTCCTGATGTTCACTACAAATTCGCCTCATTCATCTGCTGCATTGCTTGCGTGCGCTGCAGAATAAATACCAACCAACTCCTCCCCGAATAGGCATATTTTGTCGCTGGGGATGTTATTTTAATCCTGTAGTAGCCTGCCTTTCAGTTTGATAACTCTTGGTTCCTATATTTTGCTGGGAAATACGACACTCAATTGGCACACGATCTTGCTAGATAGAATTACACTTTTTAGAAATATTGACGTTAGATCACTTTTATTTGTAGATTATTTATTTTTTATATTATTATGAGACTGTTTATACATGCAATGTTACTGATCGACCGTTAATACGTCATAATAATACAAAAAAATACAATATTTACCATTTGTGCACTGGGCAATTATTTTCCTTAAACGCACGCGCGGGTCACAGTCGTAGCCCACCAATTTCTAGGATGATTTTAGCGCACGTCCTTATGCCGATCTAATAGGCATTCTACTAGTAGGAGAGGGGAGAACTAATCGAGGAATACACAAGACGACTGCGCTGTGGCACACCTAGTTCCGCCAATATATGACAGTATTACACCCTGGGCTACATATGTAGCCCACGCGTGTACTCTAGTGTTAAATATCTTTTCATTCTATTAGAGCATGTATTCTCTGCCTCCGTGGTCCAGTGGATAGCGTATGCGACTGCTGATCGGAGGTCCCCGGTTCGATTCCAGGCTCGGGCAACAGTGTTAGGTACTGGGTTTTTCCGAATCGTCAGTAGCAGCACGGAGTATTGTGATGTGCCCGGTAATGACAATTGGCTCGCCCCCTTTTACATGGGACTTAATATCCATGGCGAGATGTGGGCCTAATATTACACCTCTGCCTACCCCTTCGGTGATACAGGCGTGAGTATATAAAAATATATGTATATTAGTTGAAAATAAATATATTTTCATTCTATTGGAGCATGTAGAACAACCTTTGTATAAATAGGAGATTCGTCTTTATGCGACAACTAGCTACCTTTTCTTTATAAGGAAAATCCATCTTGCTATTTACAATGAGGGATATATTATGATTTGGACATCTCGCTGAATTATAGTTAATAACGTGCACCTAATTGGCATCGACTCTATGATGTAACGAGTTTTCCTTGATACCTGACACGTGTATCTGAAATAATGAGCAGATGTAAGCCACTACGGGTTTTGTATGGTAAATACATAGTGTTTTTTTATAGTAATAGGCGGCAAACGAGCAGACGGATTGCCTGATGTTAAGCAATTACCGCCGCCCATGGACACAAGCAACACCACAGGAGTCACAAGTGCGTTGCCGCCCCTTGGGATTAGGAAAAGGGATAGGATGAGGAGTGGGATGAGGGAGAAGGAATAGGGGATAGGGCCTCTGGAACTCTCACTCACCGAACGAAACGCAACAGCTTAGGTACTGTTACTTTACGTCGATTTTCTGTGAGAGGGTAATACTTCCCCGGTCGAGCCGGCCCATTCATGCTGAAATCAGCAAGGCTCTACTACCTGTAAAATACCTATACCTACCTCCGTCATCATCGTTGTTCTAGCGTTATCCAGGGCACATTCAATGGTTTTGCTTTGGAGTCCGAGGTCCGCTGTCTACATAGTCTAACCACAAAGTACATTTTTCTTAGAGGGACTGCCGTCTGACGAACAAAGGACAGCGATATTCCATGGCTTAGACCAGTGTGAGTATATTAAAGCATACTTTCCATTACCTATGATTATCGTTCATCTTCATGACAGCCGGGATCGACAGCATAATGTCAGTGGTGCGCGCCGGGGGTTTGAACCTGATGTCATCTGCATGGCAGTCTACTGGTATTTCCACTAGGCTATCGCTGCATTAAGTTGCTCTAAATCATCATCATCATCGCCCTAGCGTTATCCCAGTTGCATCCAAGACTTACAGCCTTGCAGCCCGAGGTCCGCTTACTGGTCTAACCAGATATGTCAGAATATCAATTTTTCCACAGAGCGACTGCCATCCGACCTCCGTAACCGAAAGGGATAGCAATTGGGAAGTTGCTCTAAATATGTAAAAATAATGTGCTTATGTACTTACATACCTGACCAATGGGTATAACTATGGTCCGTCGGTTAGGAGCTTTCAAATTACCTCAACATACGTACGTATGTACATATTATGCATAAGCTGTGTTGATGCTACCGAACATTTGAATTCGACAACCATTATATTGCATTTCAAATAGAAAAAAAGCTTTCATGTGTGTGTAAGAGAAATATATTATCATATTTTACAATGATTAGATACTATATTAACTGTCATTTATTTTCTCTAACAAATCAAAATGGCATTTGGAGCATCCCCGATAGATACCTAAGGACTGAACACACTTTTGCACCGGCAAACCCACCGGCTTTTTTAGCTAAGGAGCTACTATTCGCAATCCGTAATGGACCTAACTAACAGCTAATAGCGCGGGCTCCGCACCCTTGGCTTAAATAGACTTTATATTATAGCCCATCTCGATAATGGGCTATCCATTATTCAAATCGCACCAGTAGCTCCTAAGATTTGCGCGTTCAACTTACCAACAAACAAAGTCAAATAAGATTCTAATCAAGCTTTATAATAGTAGGCATATACGCAGATGACGAAACAAGTGACAGAAGGTAAGTAGATGACTTATTATTGTGATGAAAATAAATGTATTTATGGTACTCTTGATAGATAGATAGATAAATTAACAGTTTATTGTACACCACTACCTAAACTTAAGGAGATAAAATATTTAATGAAGTAACTTAAAACTAGTTGCACGACAGGGCGGTCTTATCGCAAAATGCGATCTCTTCCAGACAACCTAGTTTGAAATAGGTACAATTAATAAAAGTACTATAGTGTGGGTTACGGTGTACCATGAGGAACAGCGTCTTAAATAGGAAAAATAATAGGACATAATATTATGTCAATACAATTTTATATGAGTAAAAAAATATATTACATATAAATCGTACATACGAGTGCGATACAAAATAATACTAATACCAAATTACTAAATAGCAAACCAATACTTATAAACTTACAGTAGATAAATAAACTATAATCTACACATACTTATATAATATTTATATAAGCTATATGCTATATTTAAATGTATTTATTAATATAATACAACTGTCATGATAATTGTGATAAATAATGATAAGTAACCGGATTTTTAAATATAGGAAGAGATTGAGCCCGTCTGATTGCTTCGGGTTACGCAGAGCGCTCCATTCTAATTTAGATATAAAGGCGTTTTCATATCAATAACTTGCCCATAGAGCCTTGAAGAACATATTGTTCACATAACCCAGCTGGATTTTACGCGTAGTTGGCTTCTAATAAGTCTATTATGGCCACCGGAGTGCACTTAATGCGTGGAAAGGGTGCATATTAAATGAGTTGTATACTCTTATCTTTGATAAACATTCAGTAGGCAGAAACTTACAAGTGGGATCGACTGATGTTATAAGTCTTTTGTTCATAAACGCTTACTACCGCTACTAAGGTATTTTTGTATATGATCTCGTGTTTCTCGTAACTTTACCTTAGATTGGCTTCTATTTGAATGATAAGCATACTTAATAAATGTCAGCAATAAGCTTATACTTATCGCTGATTCTTTTGTGCCGTTTTGAATAATACTTTTGTAAGAAATACGTCTACAAACATCAGTTATGATAATACATACGTTTTAAATAAATAGGATCATGCTTTGTGTTCACCGATGATGAGTCTGGACAAATTTCATGGCGCACAGTCTCTTATTATTAAATACACTCACGTACTTAATGAAGAGGCATTTATGAAGGTATCAATGACTACATATTCGACTGCTATACAACAAGAAAGCGAACAAATTGCCAATTCACCGTACTAATAAAAAAGCAAAACGTAGACCAAACAAGATTACTCACCGTCCAAATTATTCAGCGAGACGAAATGCAAAGCACGATCCACAGCTGACATCACTTAGCTCGACAAAGATACCATCAAAGGTCTAAAGATAATTACCCAAACCTTTCTTGACGAATCCGACAATAAGATTACGTAGATTGCCTGCCATTCTAATTGAGACCCCTTCGCCATACATTTGGTTCATTAAGATCCTTGACAGGGACACACCGACAATTACTTTCCTCTCCTCATCCATCCCTCATAATTAGTCGGCGAACCGGTTTAACGAAGTCTCTTGTATGACCCGTTTTCTATTAGCGACCGGCGCCGAGGAAATTATTCAGTTCACGCAAAAAGAAATGTTCATAGTTATGAATGTCTATCATATTTGATCAAGTTTGTATGCTTTATCGGGTCTATAACGTGTAATTGATGGAAAATAAAGGTGAAATACCTCTTCCGACTACGGCAAAGCTAAAGGAGGTTATGATTTTGACAGGCTATGTATGTGTGTATGTTCATCTGTTCGCTCATAGCTCCGAAGCTACTTATCGGAACTCGACAAATATTGTTAGAACCGTCTTGATCGTCCGCTGAACATAGGCTATGTGACGTGGCACAAAACTCAATGTGGCGCCCTCTAGCGCCAAAAAGTGTTGTGTTACAAAATAAAAATGAGATAAACACATCGTGTTTGATATCATTTGAAAGGGCGTCACATGCACATTTCCAAAATATTGCTTAAATTTCAAGTGGCGCCCTCTAGTTGGTTACACTAGCAGGGATCACGGGTGGACTGATGCTCTGCTATAATTATCGAGTAATTTATTTTCAGGAAATTACACGAGCATTGAGAAAGTTTTAAAATATTTATAAACCATAGCGTTTTAGCAAGCATTCAATTGAGCGTTCAGGCGACCATTTTAGCGAAAGGACAGTTAAAAGTCAAGTCAATGTCGCGATGACTTCTTACAAGAAAATGCAAGTCTATCAGCACATTTATGCTAAAATCGTTTATTAAATTTCATCACTAGCATGAAAATAAAGTGCTATTTTCCAGCGATTCTATGTCTGGTAATATATAAATGGTTGATTTCAAATTCTTTATATCGATATTGGTGTGGTGTAAATTTTTCATGTCGATATCCTTTCAACATAAAACGAGGCAAGAGAGGCCGAATAACAGCCTTTGTCTCACAACCTTTGACAACTCTTTGTTGTACTTCTTTGTTATTCTTTTTTTACTTTTTTATTCTATGTTTGTCATAAGCTTATGTATATTTAGACGACAAGAATAATTTATAGCTTACCTACTATTGCAAAGTCTTAATATAGCCTACCCTAGCCAGCACTCACCACTGATTATTTCAGTTGTTACAACGTAAAGTTGAAGTTTACGGTTTTCACCAATAAATACTTCATGTGATCCTTGAGGATGGCTCAGCTATATAATTGCCGCGTGCGGAGCCACAGGTTAATTCTAGCTAGTAATGTATTGTAAATAAGTTTTTCATGAACAGTCGAACAACTTCCCGGTCGACCGCTCTCCGCAGAGGCGAGACCTGGCGGCGTTTCTGCAGCGGTATAAACACCACGAATGAAGCAGCCAGGGTGAAAAAGATCTTGTCTCAGGACAGCAACAAAACCCTTGGCGCCATTAAAAACCAAGATGGAACCTACGCAACTACGGACGCTGAAATTAGCCAAGTGCTAATTGAAACTCACTTCCCAGGTTGTGAAGTAAACAATGACCGTATGTGGGACGAGTCAGACTACAGAACACCGACCCAAACAGACTGGCTGGTAGCCGAAAATGTGGTCACCACAGACCGGCTGAAATGGGCAATAGACAGCTTCCAGGCATTCCAATCCTGGATGAAATCATACCAGCATTCCTACAGTGGGGATGCACAACGATTGTGCCGCACCTGATCGACATCTACAGGGCCTCAATAGCACATAGATACATACCTTGCAGGTGGAGGGAAGTTAAAGTCATATTCCTCCCAAAACCTGGCAAAACTGACTACTCACAAGCGAAAGCATATAGACCCATCAGCTTGACCTCCTTCTTATTGAAAACGCTGGAGAGACTTACGGACCGATACCTCCGTGAGGGCGCATTACTGCGCAATCCACTACACCCACATCAACACGCCTACAGAAGTGGCAGGTCAACTGAATCGGCGCTGCATTCCATTGTGGGAACCATTGAAACAGCGCTTACCAACAAGTTAATGACACTGGGGGCCTTCATTGACATAGAAGGTGCCTTCGACAAAACTAAGTTCAAGAGTATCAGCTGGGCCCTCGAAAAGTTCGGAGTTGAGCAAACCCTTAGTGGCTGGATTGATCAACTGCTGAAACAGAGGGCAATACAATTCACGGTAAACTCCACCACAAGGGGAATAGTTGCAAAAGGTTGCCCTCAGGGAGGTGTACTCTCACCCCTGTTATGGAACATTGTGGTGGACGATCTATTACGGAACTTAAACGACAGACGATTCTTCACGGTCGGCTATGCAGACGACATTACCATCCTGATCAAAGGTGACTCAGAAGACACGATCCGCAATTGGATGCAAGCAGCCATTAGGATCATGGAGGAATGGTGCAACCAACATGAACTGACGGTTAACCCCAACAAAACGGAGCTAGTACTTTTCACCAACAAAAGGAAAACCCATATGTACAAAACACCAAAACTATTTGGAACGGAGCTTACCCTATCGAATGAAGTCAAGTACTTGGGCGTAATACTTGACCATAAGCTAAACTGGGGCAAGCACATCAGCACAAAAACAACAAAAGCATGCACAATCTTCTGGCAATGTCGGAGAATCATAGGCAAAAAATAGGGTCTCAAACCATCAATTACCCTGTGGATCTACACTGCCATTATACACGCCATGCTTACATATGGTGCAGTAGTGTGGTGGCCACGCACGCAACTAAGCACAATCACAAAAAAGCTACAGAGCCTTCAACGCCTAGCCTGCTTGGCCACAACAGGCTGCATGAAGAGCACCCCAACAGCCGCCTTGGAACTACTACTGGACCTAAGACCGCTGCACCTAATGATCCAGCAGGAAGCTGGCGCTGCAGCAATCCGTCTAGACAAGCTCGGGCTATGGAGAAAGGATGATCGAATTACCCACGCACGCCTAAAAGGGACCTTAACCAAAGAGATCCCGATGCTAGAGGCCGCTTGCGATCTTATCCCTAAAACTTTTGTCTTTGACAAAAAATATCGCATCCAATTGCAGGAGGAACACAAAGACAGCTCTGGTATACACGAAGTCAGAGTATACACAGACGGCTCAAAAACGAAGTATGGGACAGGTGCGGGCGTATTCTCCCATGACTTAAATATCAACATCTCAACATCCCTTGGCACCCTTAACACAATATTCCAAGCCGAGTGTGTTGGGATAACAAGAGCCGCAACAGCAATCGCGTCTAGGAACGTAAGTGACCTGGCTATGGACAGTGCCTCTGTACTACAAGCTCTCGGCAGCAACTGCTTTAACAGCGGCCTCATCATGGAATGCCACCTAGAGCTGCAAAAGATTGCAGAGAAGAATCGGGTTACGCTGCATTGGATTAAAGGCCACAGCAACTCCGCAGGCAATGACGCCGCAGACCAACTGGCACGGCAAGGATCGGACACAATGATAATGGGACCCGAGCCGATTGTACCGATACCAGCAAGCCAACTCAAAACGTGGCTACGCGAGAGAACCGCACATGAACACGAAAAACAGTGGGCAAACATAAAAGAATGCAGACAAACAAAAGATGCTATCCCCTGCTTGAACAAGCGACTCTCACACAAGCTGCTGCATTCTAATAGAAAAACACTTAAGCATCCGACGGGCATAATAACCGGCCACTGTCCACTCAACAAGCACCTATTCAACATAGGCGTTACGGACAGCCCATTGTGCAGGGGCTGCATGGAAACCGAAGAAACGCCCGCTCACGTCATTCTGCACTGTACAAGTGTGAGCGATCAACGGGTAAAGCTGCTGAACAACCCCAGAACCATGAGTGAAGCTTTAAACGACACCAGCCAACTAATGGCTTTCTGGAAGGAACTAAGGTGGTATGAGTAGTCGGCGTCAATCAAGTCGCCACTTACGCACAATGGCCCAAATAAGTGGCTAAGTGCGGAAAACCCACGACCAACTATAACATACATAGACTCACGCCTGTTTCCCCGAAGGGGTAGGCAGAGGCATATTAAACGCCCACTTTTCGCCAGTGTTTGTTTTTGTCACATCGACACTCGTATACAAAATCAGTTTCTAGTGTGCCTCGACTCTAAGGGCCTTATCATACTAGCGGATTGCGAACGTCCTCAAAGCGGAGCGGGCGCGCAACGAATTCGTTATGGGCTCACAACGAACACGCCGCGCATGCGCAACGAATTTGTTGCGGACGCGCAACGAGTAAAAAGTGACGCGCAACGAGTAAAAGTAATAAAGCCAACAGCAGTGTTTCCTCGTCGGAATCCATTTTGTTACTGGATGTATTGTACGTGTAACGTATTTGCTACGCTTCAGCGACGTCCTCGCTGCGCAGCCGCGGCGTGTTCGCGACGCATTCGCTGCGTGTCCGCCCCGCCCCGCAACCGCTCCCAAACCGCTATTGTGAAAACACCCTAAGAGCGAGCCAAGGGGTTTTTTATCGAACTGTAGGTACTAGCGCCGACTTGTTTGATTGTACGTTGAACGTAGGAATTTGAACTTTAGTGGTTACATAATATGAAATCGTCTTTCAGGATATTTATCCATGAGGCTGTTGTTAACGTGCCGAAATATAGGAGCCTTCGACACTAAAGACATTGTTATTGAATTCATTTTCTTTTTGAGATATTTTATACATTTACTAATTTTTATTTCATAACAATATGTACATATTATTTAGGTATATATTATATAGTACCTATTCATTTTAGATATACACTACACATCTAAAATGAATTCAACAACAATATTTTATGATTTATCATCATTACAAAAGAATCAGACTAACTTTAACATTCATATAATTTTTCCTATTTGGATTATTTTATTAAATAAGTTTTACCGCCGAGTCAGGTAATTCGAATTCCCGAATAAAACTAAAGTTAGAATAAAAATTATTCCGTCTGGCGGTGAGGGAGTTAATCATAAAACTTCTCATTGAAATCATTACAGCACAAATCACTTAAGTCGTGGGACGTCACAAATACCTCAGAATGGTAAAAGCTTCTTGATGTACGTAATGCAATCGGGTTCACCGATCATATATATTTGGTTGATCATTGGATATGGTAAGGCTGTGATTTCATTAGAGATGAACGAAGCGAGTTCGAGCTGAGTGATGCATGGAATATATCTAACAAGATAATAGTTTTCTCCTCTATCTTTTTTAGTGGTAATTTTATAAGAATATACTGACAGGAACCTCAGTTCAGCGTAAAAATCTCTCAAGTCTTTTATCATCATCATCATCATCATCAGCCACTAACAGTCCACTGCTGGACTAGGCCTCTCCTTTGAAAGGAGGATTGGCCAACTATACCACGCTGGCCAAACGGGTTGGTATAGGGTTTGTATCAAGTTTTCCTTGTCTCACAGCGCTGTTCTCTGCATAATATGCTCTCTCTGTCGGCTCTTACGACACCCATGGGATGATATGGGTGGTGACATTCCGTATACTTAATCCGTCACCACACGGACGTCAAGTCTTTTATACAGAAAGCGGTATTGCTCACATCAAAGCATATCGTTTGAAGTCTCTCTCTCTCTTTAAGGAGACACAACCATTGGTATTTTTTTTCAGGAACTATTCACACGACACTATCCTATCAAATGTAGGAAGGTATAGCCTGTACTATGGCATACCTATGGACAATTTATAAATATACATAAATAATCTAAAATATAATATTCTTTACGCTCATCACACAAATATTTTTCTGCGAATCGTATGACCACAAACTACTTCAGAAACAGGGCATCAAAGTACAGGAATTTAAACTTTCGTGGTCACTATCATAACTTTTTACTGTTCCTACGGGATATATACCACGTACTTTTGTTTTGAGTAACCGATATTTCGGAACTGTTGCAAGCGCCATGTTCACGGATGTACTGAAGTATTGCGGGAACTTCAATAGAGAAGATGGGTTTCAACTGTCGAACACCTGGCATCCAGTGGTACGTCTATGCAAAACCCGTGAACCGCAAAAACTTAAATCAAGAGCCGACGTAGTGAGTACAGTGTGTCGCGATCGAGTTCAGTGCGTGAGTGAAAACGGTGGTAGTGGTTGTGAGCGCAATAAACTAGTAAGAAAGCGGGTAAACCGGTTCACTTGTTTATAAACATTCATCCACCCGCAATACTTCAGTATATCCGTGAACATGGCGCTTGCAACAGTGCCGAAATATCGGTTACTCAAAACAAAGGTACGTGGTATATATCCCGTAGGAACAGTAAAAAGTTAGGGCATCAAAGACATGTAAGAGGTAACTGAGCAGTGCTCCAGAATATTTTTATTTTATTTTATTTTTTTATTTAAAAACTTCCTGCAAAATACATTGCACAAGGCGGACTTAATGCCTATAGGCATTTTCTCCCAGTCAACCTTTAGGTGATGCAGAGATGATCATGGCAGGTGTCTACTACAACAGTGTAAAATTAAAGAGAATACGCAACATAATACATACTTATAATTTAAATTTTAATACATAAAATATCCATACATACATATAAAATAAATACATATATAAATATAGGTAGGTATATATACATATATATAATATATACATACACATATATATAATACATATATATACACATGAAAATATTTTTTAAAAAGATAGACTGCTAACAAGTAAGTTATAAAGTGCTATTGAGAAGCTTCCGACAATTTGCTATACAAAAGCTGGCGAACTCTAAATTTGAACGTGGCACGGCTACTGGACGTCCTAACTTCGGGAGGGAGAGCATTCCAAAGAAGGATAGATTGGATATTGAAAGAAGAATGTACTAAAGTAGAAGTGTGAGATGGACAGAGAAGAAGAAGGTTATTAGTAGATCGCAAGTTCTTATCGTGGTTGGAGCAAAGATATTGAAAATAAGGTACTAGATATGACGGACCGTTAGGAGAGTGAAGAAAAGAGTATAAAGTCGTCAAAGTACGCAAATTTCGTCGCTGACGAATCGGCAACCATTTTAATTCTTTGCGAAATTTAGAAACGTGATCGAACTTACGCAGATTAAAAACGAACCGAATGCAATAATTGAGAAGTCGGTCAAGTTTGTTGAGCAGATCTGCATTCAGGTCGAGATAACATACGTCACCATAGTCAATTATAGGGAAGATTAAAGTTTGCACAAGCATTGCCTTAGTTTTAGATGGAAGAAAATTTTTGAGACGGTACAGTGAGCGCAGAGTCCCAAATACTTTTTGGCTGACGACTGAAATCTGAGTCCGCCAGTCAAGGTTGCTATCTATGTATAGACCAAGATTTTTCACAGATGTCGAGAATGGTATAGCACACCCGTTAAAAATTACAGGCGACAGGCTTGAGAAATCTATTCTATTAATCATACGCGAACTTCCCACCACGATAGCCTGGCATTTTGTAGGATTAACGCAAAGGCCAAATCTGTCCGACCACACTCCTATAGCCTGTAAGTCTCGATTAACATCTGCAATTAAATCGGGCAGCTTGTCTACCCTTGCCTGAGCGTAAAGCTGCAAGTCGTCAGCATATAGATGATACGCACACTGAAGTTCATGAGTGATGAGGTTAATGAATAGTGAGAATAGAAGTGGAGAGAGAATTCCGCCTTGTGGAACCCCAGCGTCCAGATCACACCAATTCGACGATGTGTCATCAATGCGAACCGATTGCTGGCGACCACGAAGATATGAAGAGAACCAATCCCGAGCCTCAGATGAAATATTAAGGTGGGAAAGGATGGCCAAAAGTACATCGTGGCTGACGGTATTAAAGGCGTTTGAGAAGTCCACCAAGACTAACACAGTTACCTCGGCTTTCTCCACGCCCGCCCTAATATCGCCAGTCACCTTCAGCAGAGCGGAAACAGTACTATGACCAGGCCGGAATCCGGATTGGAATGGACTAAGGATATTATTGGGTAGGATGAATCGGGATAACTGCTTGTGTACACAAGCCTCTAGGACTTTGGATAGGAATGGGAGAATGGAAATGGGTCTAAAGTGGTTCGGCATAGTAGGATTTGATATTTTAGGGAGAGGCCGAACGTAGGCTTTTCGCCAGATGGCAGGATATTGACCCGAGGAGAGGGAAAAGTTGATTATGTGAGTGATAACAGGAAGGAGTTGGTCAAGGACAGTGGTAATCATGCGACGACTGATATTATCGTACCCGACTGCCCTTGACTTAATGGAGAGGATGGACTTTTTAACTTCATCTAAGGTGACGGGAGAAAAATTAAAAGGATCTAAATTAAGTGTAGGCAGTCCCGCAATGAAGTCAATCGTTTGACGCATGGTTAGACGATCCAGAGTATTCGAGGTAATGAAATGAGTATTGATATCGTCTAACCCAATAGTCTCCGGTAGACTGCACTGCCTCGATCTGCCTATCCCCAACGTCCCTAGAAATCGCCAGATATCACCTGGAGATCCACAGTCGATATTGCTTATGATGTGTCGGCGTTTGGCATTGCGTATCATCTGGTTGCAGCGATTTCTTGCAGCCTTATAATAGGCCCAGCTATCATCCGAGCGATTCCGTTTGAATGCCCTGAATGCACGGTCACGTCTCCTCATCGCCGTCAGAACTAACCTAGACATCCATGGTGCTGGTGGACGTTTCAACCTAACCTTCTTAATAGGGGCATGATCGTCGTAAAGCTGCATAACAGCTGTATTAAAGAGGTCAAGCTTCTGATCGATAGTGGCTGCCACCATCAGAGGTTCCCAGTCGATCAAGGAGGCATCAGAAAAGAGCATCTCTACATTAATCCTGGCAAAGCAACGCTTGTACAATACTTTAGGTTGAGGTTTGGGAGGATTGAGGGCGTAGGCAAGGAAAATGAGGTCATGGTGGGAAAAGCCGGGAGCAGGATATTGACCATGGGAAGATACTAAGGACGGACTAGAGGTTAACATCAAGTCAAGCCAGGTGTCGTCGCCATTATTGTTGTGGTGAGTGGCTTGCAGTGGTAATACACTAAGACTGGCTGACTCGAGGATGTGTAGGAGCTTTTGTGCACGAGGAGACTGGGTAGAGAGGAGGTTGGTATTGAAATCTCCCATAATGACGTGATGTTCGTACTCAGACCCTAAAGATTCTAATACCAGTTCTAAGTCGGTGAAATAATCAATTGCTGGGGGACAATATACTACTCCAAGGACAATTTTAGTCCTCCTAACCCAAACCTCTAGGAAAAGAAATTCAGCAGAAGATTTACAAGGGGAAGAGGCAAGAATTTTATAAGAAAAGTCGCTTCGCAAGTAAATTGCGACACCGCCGCCTCTTTTCTCTACACGGTCGTTGCGAATGAGAACATAGCCCGGTAAAGGATAAGTGGTTGAAAGAAGTTGAGGTTTGAGCCAGCTCTCCGAAATTAGGACGGCATGAACATTTGCATCAGAAAATGCCTCAAGGAGGTCACTGTAGTGACTTGCCACACTTTGAGCATTTATGTGACACACATTCAGTAATCTATTTGAACAATTTGAATTTCTGTTGAATGTCTCACGTACAAAATCACCAAGTGATACGTCAGCAATCGAGGAGAAACTATCATCAGCAGACGAAACCAAAGAATTGTTAGCAGATATAAATATGTCATCATTAATATTCATAGATTAATTAATATATATATAATAATATTATATAAATATATAAATAAAGTAAAATAAAATATATCAAGTTATTAATTTACCTCAAAATATTATC
Organism: Euclidia mi; assembly: GCA_944739405.2. Classification (NCBI taxonomy): domain Eukaryota; kingdom Metazoa; phylum Arthropoda; class Insecta; order Lepidoptera; family Erebidae; genus Euclidia; species Euclidia mi. The sequence goes on along the minus strand of OX123181.2, from coordinate 8,625,658 downwards.
ATTACTGCACCACCCGCCAGCTAAATTCACACAATAAACACTAAACATAAAAACAACAAACACATAACATAAACTTAAATACGAGAACAAAATTAGTGTTGAAACATATACTATATATGTATACTTAAAACTAACATAATATGACACATTTAGCATCAAGAGAAAAGAAAAAATACGAACGCACCCAAAACGTTTTGTTACAATCTGACAAGATTGACACATGTCAACTGTCAATGTAATAACCTGGCAAATTACAAAAAAAATTCATGTATGTAGACTATGTAGTAACAATATATAAATTTGAAAATAAATTAGTGGGTAAACAGAACTTTATAAACGAGAAGTAAACAAAATGGTTAAGCCGATAAGAATAAGAGAATCTCTTATGAATTATGGAGCCAATAAACTTATGAAGTCAAATATAACAAGAATACAACGCTGGTGTCACCTCAGTTTTTACGGGAGTTCTTGTTTGCTGCCCCGGACGAACTTCCACTTCCAGCACCGCCAGTGTTTCCAGCAGCAGACGAAGAGCCATCCAATCGTTCTGGGTACTTTGCTATCACTGAATTTAAGCCGTCCATGCACGTGATTTTTGAACGATTCCCGTCCGGAGTTTTAATAACAATGGTGCCATCCTGCGTCCAACAAGACCGCATACCGAAGTGCTGACGGGCACGCCCGAATACAGTCTGTCGAGACTTGGTGAGGAACTCCTTGACTGAGATTGAAGAGCCCTTGAGTGCTTTCTTGGCCCTCCACACTGACATCTTATCATCCAAGCTGCTGAAACGAACCAGAATAGGCCGGGGATGATCTTTATTCGGGCTACCGAGTCTATGGCAAGTTTTGATGGCCTCAGCAGATAGGTTTTTCAGACCCAAAGTGTTTTGCAGGGTCCCTATGATGAGAGTAACACAATCCTCCTTCGCCAACTCTTTGAAGCCAGTGAATACAAGTGCCTTCCTGCGATGCCTTGTCTCCATGGTATCATACATTTTGACACATTCGTTTATCTGCTTTCTAAGGATTCCAAGCATGTTGAAAGCAAGTTCTCGAAAGGTACGGAACTCTTCAGCCAACTTTGCTACGGTGTCCTTGGCTGGCGCGCTACCTTGAATCTGGGCCTCTAACTCACCCATTCTTTTTGCAAAAGAGTCTTCCAGACTTTTCTGTGCAGCTTGAATTTCCAGCAGTTGTGACATATTTATTTTGAGAAATAAACTTGATGAAAGTTGTGATGTGTAGTTTAAGTTTGTAGTGATCAGCTGGCAGGTGGTAATGTAACTCAAAACTGATTGTTACATGTAACAAACGTGAGTACAAGCTATTTGTAATCAGTTGCACTCAGAATATCTTCAAAAGTTCAAAAAGCTTTGCAAAATTTAATTAAATAACTTTTTCAAAATTTTTAGATGTTGTAACTTATTTACACCTACCGCCCAAGAATATATTCATTAATATTATATAGCTCTATGTTCATAACATCGCTCAACACAGGTAGACGTTTTCCTTGAGCACCGCACATCTCACTCGCACATCTTTGATGGGAACTCAGTCTAAGGACTACACAATTGTGTTGGGTGATGTGTTTACTGCGCTGTAGGGATCGTGTCTACGTGCAACGAACATAGCTTATAACTGAGTTGAGTTGAAAGGAGATAGAAAGCAGAATAAAAACATTGTATTCAATATTAAAATATGAAACTGTCGCATACCACTATATTTATAAAATCTGCATGAATGAGTCTACTATAGGTAATCTTAATATATAAAATCCTTGCGTTAGTGACTGACTGACAGACACGCTACAGCCGAAATTGCTGGTCGTAAGAAGATGAAATTTAGCATGTACGTTCCTTGGGCACCGTAGGGGTGCACTAAGACAGAATTTCCCGAAATTCCCACGGGATCGGGCAAAACGGGAAATTCGAAAATATGTGCGTGCGAAGCCGCTGGCGTCGACTAGTAATCTTATAAGAATATGGACGTAAACAAGTAGATATATCTTACTCCAGAATATTAGCTTTTCCACAAAGCTACTGCCTTCTTACCTCCGTAACCCATAGGGATAGGGATATCCCATGGTTTAGACTACTGTCTTCATGACTGCTGGGTCCAACGGCTGACCGTGTTCTCCAAATCACGAGGCAGGCGATTATTAAGCATCTTGAGGTCCTCTGCGTACCAGGCTGTAAATATCCCTACTAGCATGTCATGACAGCCTAGAGATGTCCACTGCTGGACATAAGCCCAAAGTTCTCCACACTGACCGACCTTGAGCCGCCCGCATCCAATCGCTTACCGCGATTTTAACCAGATCGTCGAGCCACCGTCGCCGCTCCAGAACCCTCAAACTCCAACGACCATCCGTTCTTCCAGTTATGTGCCCTGCCCATTGCCACTTCAAACTGCGAAGCATATTTCTGAATAGAACCTACATACATACACTCACGCCTGTTTCCCCGAAAGGGTAGCCAGAGGCATATTAAACGCCCCCTTGAATAGAATCTATTTTTTCAGAAACATCAAAAATTACTACAATACATTTATCAAATCAACTGGCATCAGTAACTCAGCGAAGCAAATCAAATAGCATCGGGATCAATAATAAAATTTTAAAAGTGTTAAAATTCTTAACGTCAGCTGTCGGTTGAAATTGTGCCAATAAAATGCAGAGGTTTAAGTTATGGCCTTGAAATATGCTATTTTCATAAAGCGGGCGATATGATTGATTACGTCCCTAAAGCCCCACATATTTTATATTGGTAGTATAACCGCGGAAGTCCGGCTTTTCAATTTTGTAAGCTTGATATTAATTCTAGTACATCATGTTTGGTTGATCATTGGATAATTATGTTTAAATGAGATAATATTAATATATAATATATTCTACCACATACACACATCACCATCTAGTCCCAAGCTAAGCAGAGTTTGTGTTATGGGTACTAGATAATAGTTCAAACATCCATGTTCATGCACACAAATGTTTGACTTGAGCGGGAATCGAACCCGCGACCTTCGGCGTAGCAGTCGCTTACACTCCCGCTGCGCCAACCGGTCGTCAAATGTTGTAAATCTCAATATAAATGATCTCGAAGACAAAAGTAAAGGCAATTTGGCATAAAGGAGCGATTTGCAGTTTAGTAAGGTGGATTATATTTTAGTGGGTATTTGTTACTTATTCTCTATACTCACTCAATAATTAGTCAGCTTAAGAAAAACAATTAACCAAAATATACGTGAAAAATTCTATTATAAACATTATATACAGATAATTTAGTATGAAACCAAATTAAAAATTTAAACTGAAGCAGTGAGAAAAGAATAAGGAGAGCTTTTACTAAACCATTTTGAATTGTTACTTTAAAATCATGAAATTACCAGATTCTGCCCGCGAGCTATTCCGATGTACAAACGACTAGCCATTACTGCTAAATTTATGTCATTCTGTAGTTGTTAGTGAAATAGTAACAAACATCCATCTAGTTGTCTCCGTTGGTTGTATGTTTGTAAAGTCCCCGCGATACACGATTAATTCCTAGAGCGGGAGTAGTTTAAAGAAAAAGAATATATCCTCACAAGCTTTCGCATTTAATGCCTAGTGGTACAATTCGTCTACAAAATCGCTGACTTTGAGGATTGATCGTCTAGTCCATTCGCAGCAAAATTGCCGCGTTTGCGAATTTATGCTCCGAAATTACGATTTCCGTCGACCGGACACTGACAAACTGATACATTACGATATTTTTATATTTCCAGTATTTCATGTGACAGATTCGAATATGAATCAAACATTTTATATGTGAAGCTACGTTCTATTACATAGTGCTTTAGAAACCTGTAGTCAACAAGAAATCTATCATCAAAAAGTGAAGAAGGCACATAGTATACTAAGTAATTTTGGGTATTGTACAATTACTAATAATATATACCTTTATATGCAACGGAAATTAATCGCATAATTACTCGAAAATCAAGGTAAAAAGGCTCGTATGTAGCCCGACATTTCAGCGTAGGTTACTTAAACCGCCGTCTTGGGATAACTTACATCCCGGATAATAGTGGCCAGTTATATAAATATCGCATCCCCCCGTGGGATTTCCACCTTGTCGTGGTGGGGAGCTCAGTAACCGCGGCTTTGAACCCGCGGTGAAGCTAAGAGGGATCCCTGGATTGGACGCTTGGCTTGGCAGTGGGCCTGCGCAGGATGCGTCCAACGGTGCGGGTGGGGGGACAGTTCTGTCTGTCCCTCGCAGTCGGGCGCGGTCGCGGGAGGAGAGGCGTGTCGGTGTTGCGTTGCCGCGCGCCCTATCTCCCGCGACCAAATGGGGGCGCACCATTCGATGCGTCGCGGTGGAGCTGCAGAGGAAGAGGAGATGCGGTGTTGCGTTGCCGTCCTCCCTATCCTCTGCGACCGCTGGGTGTTTTGGCGGCGGAGCCCATCACCTTAATCCACCGCCAAAGGGGTTTGGTTCAGGGCCCGCCTGACCATCTGGCGGGCCAATACCCGTCAGGGGTAGCGACGAATGCTTATGCGATACCCTATCCTCCGACACACGGGTACATGAGAAAGTCGAGGTGGTTTTTAGTGGTTACACCACATACTCCGGCTCTCATTTCCCCAGGAGTCGGAGATCCGAAGGGATTGTCCAGCTCGTAAAAAAAAACCGCATTAAGTAAAGTGAATTAGATTTGCTTGTATTGCACAAATCATGTCAAAGTGCTGCAATAACATATAGCTTAGTAGGTTATTAATAATTATGCGAAGTCACAAGAACCCAATACTACGTTATATAACGTCAGTCAGGTGTAAAATAAAGTTCTTTGTAAGGGAGATACCACATGATGCACTATAGAGTCCTGCGTGTCTTTAGTGGACATACTTATTTAGTTGCTTTAACGATGCGTATTGTGCGCGAAGATGTGTTATTTGGTTTATTTATTTATAGTCTTACGCCTGAACCCCTAAAGAGGTAGGCAGAGGTGTAAATATTACACCCACATTTCCCATGAATTTTTAGGTCCCACGTAATAGGGGACGAGCCTATTGCCTTTACCGGGCACATCACCAGACTCCGGGCCGCTACTGAGTATTCGGAAAAACCCAGTAACAGTTTTGCTCGACCCGGGAATCGAACCCGAGACCTCCGATCAGCAGTCGCATACGCTATCCACTGGACCACGTAGGCAGTCCGAAGATTTGTTATACCCAACATATCATAGTATTATACACGTCAGTCGCTGACCGACTCTTGCAGTGTCAATACTCTGCTGCTGTACTCCCAAAAAAACATTAATTCATCGTCTTAGCGCTATTCAGGTTGCATCCAGGATTTACACAGGAGCCTGGGGTCCGCTTATTCGTCTAACCAGATATAACAGAATATCAGCTTTTTCACAAAGCGACGCTGATGAGTGACCTCCGCAACCCAAAGGGTTAGCGATATTCCATGGTTTAGACCAGTGTCAGTTTATTTAAGGGTACTGTCTCCCCGTAACGAATGACAAAGATCTAATCATAGTCGGGACCAACGGTTTAACGTGCTTTCTGGGGCACAAAACAAGCGATTTATAACGCACATAACTTCAAAAAGTCAGTGGTGCGAGCTTAGGATTCGAACCCAATACTCTCTTCTTGGCTGTCTGTTGATATCTTCATATCTCAACTGCGTTGAAGCCTGTTATCTTTGCAACGTTTCTATATGGTGCGAATACAAAGCTTCGACAGCGCAATATCGTGTGGCACATCCTTACTCGTCCCCATCTAACAACAAAACTACTCACACAAACGCAATCCAAATGCAGGAAACTCCGATGTGAACCGGTATTGTGTCCTATTGCTGACTCGGGATATTCTATGATAATGTTGCAAAGCGTAAGCGGTAGCGGGTGAGACGGATTAGGTTTCTTCTCGTCGCTTTTTACTTTGAATCAACGGAAATACCTCAAAAATCAACAAAAAGTGCGCCTTATTTCTAAGAATTTCATCGGTGGTAAACAAACTTATAAGAAATGCCTGAAAGGTAGAAATCATCACTTATAGAATGTCAAATCACGTAAAAATGTATGTCCACTTTCTAGTAGTAGCATCTTTATGTATGTACATTTCATTAACACTTTTAAGGAATAAAGAAACATTTTTATAAAGGTATCTTCAGTAGCAAACTACTGAAGATAAAATACCGGATACCAGTGCTCTCACTCGTTGAACTATTAATTGTTTCACAATTTTATAAATAATTCTATGAGATGACGCGCCAGGTTTATCGACCTTTCCCGACCGGGGAAGTACAATCCTCTCACAGATTATTGACGCAAAGTAACGAACAGTGTCTATACTCTTGACGACGACCGGTTGGCGAAGCGGGAGTGTAAGCGACTGCTACGCCGAAGGTCGCGGTTTCGATTCCCGCTCAAGTCAAACATTTGTGTGCGTGAACATGGATGTTTGCCTTGGTGTAGTTGTTTCTATGTTTAATATGTATGTATTTACAAAAAAAAAATGTATATATGTATGTTTATCCATTATCTAGTACCCATAGATAGTACAAGCTCTGCTTAGTTTGGAACTAGATGGTGTTGTGTGAATGTAGTTAGAATTATTATTATTATTATTCTGTTTCGTGCAGTGAGTAAGGGTGCCGGAGGCCCCATCTTTTTTACCTTCTTCTTTCCCCCATCCCGCTTTTCCTCTCATTTCTTACCCCATCATTACGATAGGGCAGCAACTTGGTTGTGTTTTCACACATGGCCATTTGTATGAGCTGTAGCTACCACTGGCCATCGTGTGCCACTGCCTCGTTGCACTGCTGGTTGCCTAGAATATGACTCTTATATCTGACACATCTACCGCCTGTGAATCGCACCACACACCAACATCCTCCCGAAGAGGCGATACCTAACAAGCATTACGAACGCAATAAGCCACCAAATACCGTGTTGTACATGTTCCGATACATTCCTATACGTTATTCACTGCTATTATAGCGCTGCATATTTGTCGAACCGATAAACTGGAGTAGTCGTGGTACCGTAACCAGGTAGGTAGAGTGAAAGTGGCTGGCAGTGGCTGGACATGAAAAGCCGAATATCTGGCTCAGTAGCGTGTCATTGGAGAGGCCGATATCCAGGAGTGGACTATTGCTCTATTGCAGGCTGATGATATTTGCCAATGCTTTACTTACTCATAAGATATACAATCAGTGTGATTATAAAGGAATTGCAATATTTTTACACACTTATATCTTTTGGGGTCTCCAGTTCAAACCGACAGCGCTAATCCAACTCCTGCCTCTAGGTATGTATATAGTGTCCCACTGCTGGGCACGAGAAGAGAGTCTCCTCGCTATTAGAAAGGCAAGGCTATAATTCACGCTGGTCAAGTGCGGGTTGGAGCCCATCACAAGTCTTTCGAAGACCTCAAATCAAATTTTGGACGGGAAGAATCTACAACAACAGACTGAAATACTACATTTTCTATATATTCGGAATACACCCAACATATTTTCATGTATTGTTACAAAAACCCAATAGGGTTCCAATTACACAATAGTAAATATTGACAAAATATGCTATTAACATAGAATATACCCACTTTTTCTATTGAACTAATTTGAATAGAATTCTTCGACAAAAGCACGTACGTATTTTATATACTTTCAGAACACTATTGTAAACACAATTCCTATCTGAATATGCCTATATTTTATAACTAGCTTACGCATGCTGTTTTGGCACATAATATCTCTTGCTTAAAACTACAAATTTTCCTTAAAAAAATATTATTTTCAAGAATAGTTTTGTTAGGGCTGTGTGAATGTATGACGAGACTCTGCCCTAATCGCCTAAGTTTAGCCTTGCTAATACCATAGTATATTTTGTGATATATTTTGTCCATGATGACTGAGACAAGACCATATCATTATCCCAGCCAAGAGACATCTCAGCTGGACATAGGCAATTATAATTTGTTGATGGGTTCAAAGACGTTTCAGTGATTTAATTGCTCTAATTTCTTTTTTTTACTTCTGTAGTAGTGATTGCATAATAGTAATAAGTACAGACTGTTATTCAGAGTATCGGTTTAGAATCCAAGGCGCGCACCACTTACTTCTGGAAGTTATGTGCGTATTAAATTGATAACTATCGCTTGCTCAAGAAGACCTTTGACGGTAACGGGGAGTCAGCAACTTAAATAAACCATGGACTACACTATGACTTTAGTTTGCGGCGATCAGGCAGTAGTCGTCCTGCGAAAAAGCTTATTTTCTGCCATATCTGATTAGACTATTAATCGGATCCAGGGCTCTGAGGCGGACTTGATGCAAACGGGATCACGCTAAGACCATGATGATGCTTGAGTTATAACTTGTATTACATTAAATATAGTGTCATCAATATCACGAAACTTCTCCAATATAGCAACAATAGGCCACCACTCAAGCCACAAGCCTACACGTCACGTTACCTTATTTATCTACATATCCGTGAATACAAACTGTCGTACTGGCATCTGATATTGGCAGTCCTGGAGAATAATACCTATACATTATTATGATATATTCTATAAGATAATCGTATAAATATGAGGCACAAATATGGACGAGGTCACAATTAATGTCGCCCGTCTATTTATCAAAGTGTACTTGATTGTTTATTTGTGAGCGCTGTAATCTGTATTGTGATAGGAGCGATCGGCAGATATGACGGACGGTAACAGATGATATTGTTTCAATTATTTGAATGTGTGCATAAAGTGGAATATAAACGATATGTGAGCTGCAAAATGAATCTGTACTGATATATATTTATGATAAAATGCTTGACGCATCCTGCTTGCATGAACGCATTAGACTCAAAAAATGTTGAACGGATGATTGTACGGTTTTCAGCAACAAATAGTCTAATACCTGAGGAAGGTTTAAGTGCTTATTAGAGATGGGCCGAGTACTCGGTTGATACTCGGTACACGGCGTACTCGGCGGGTTTTTTGATACTCGTACTCGGTTGAATAACTCGGTTTGAATGCCGAGTATACTTTGTTTAAGAAAAGCAATATATTTAGGTAGATATAATTAAAACTACAGTGTAAATCACAAAGTATTTATTACTAATTTAAGAAGTCTTTGACAATCTCAATTAATAAAATCAAAATTATACTAATGAATGAGTAGTAATTAAGAAAACAGTAAGAAAAATAATCAATATCTAAAATTTAATAAAGTTAGTTATGATGCAGGAACACAAGGCTCTCTGCACGTTCTGGTAACAGCCTGTTCCTCTTTTCTTCGTAGACGTTACCAGTCTCCGAAAACAATCGCTCGCTATACACTGTGCTTACAGGTGCACATAGAAACACTCTTGCTAAACGTGCCAGCCTATACCTTGTTTGGTGCCCAGTCCACCACTCGAAAGGACTCTAGTTTTTTGCCAACAAATTTTCTTTTAAATAGCAATCTAATTCTAAAGCAATGTGACTTTTAGGACCATCGCTCTCTAGTGACTGCGTGGCAGCTAATTCTTCGAAGCGATTCCAGAAAGATGCATGAGGATCTTGTGGTAATTGTTCAGACTCGTTTTCTTCACTGCTGCTAGCACTCTCTGAAATGTCACTTCTTTTTACAGATTCTAAAATTTGTGTATTCCTTATCAGTCCATACATAGTTTTCTGGATAAAAAAATCGCATCCTGATTCTGGGGTCTAGCAAAGTTGCCAAACTATAATATTTGTATTTTTCTAACCCTTGAAAGCGGCCCTCTCGGCCGGCGCGAACCCGTTTGTACTTGTTTACGCGCGCGAAATGGGAATTTGATTGAACCGAGTTCTCGGCCGAGTACGTACTCGGTTGAAAAAAAATTGAGCCGAGTAAAACTCGGTACTCGTTACTCGGCAAAAGTGTTACTCGGCGCATCTCTAGTGCTTATACACTTTCGCTAGAGCGAACTAAGTATAACTTGAATTTATAAAATCCGCCTCGATGCAGGTTTTACAACAAGGTGCGGGATGTGTCTTTAAAAATGTATATCTACCAAGTAATTTAACCGATACTTATCACATGACGATGAATCTGACCTTTAGTTTGTTTCCCTTTTGTTTTTTTTTTTGATAAAATTTTAAAACAGAATATAGAAGCGAATAAAACATACAATTTCCTAGCTCGTTCAAGTAGATTAATAGATTTTCAAGAAACCACTTACATAAACAAAAGGACCAACGTTAAATCAGAACTCAACTGATGAAGGAACTTTTGTGGTCATCATCATTTCTTAAGAGGTATTATGGCAATTTTCGATGTGCTTATAGAATATTAATTTATATATAGGAAGCGAATGCTAGTCTATCCTGCGGTAGAACTGTGGTGGCAGAACGGACCCTTGGCTTACTGAACCATAGGGTAAAATATGAGAGGCGGCAATCTTCTTCGTAGTGCTGCAACCATCTGTCAAGATGCAACGGCCAATGATGACGATTAGTTTTCTATACAAAAGTATTACTTTTAACTTATTTTAAAAACCAATATAGGTATAACAAGAGTCTTTTAGACAATTTATGTTCAAACGTTTAACTTTTATATTACCTACTACTGCAATATTTTTACACATAATTCAATTCCGTCACATCAGAGAACTAACGAAGCCTCGCAAATGTCTTGTTGCCTCCCTCATCGTATCCAATTTACAATATCCGGCTCAAAATAAAAATATATCAACATAAGGGCTCTCAAACTATAGCTGTGAAGCCTTTTTGCGTATAAATTACAATAGCAACACCAACAACAAACAAATAGGGAAAGTAGACATTTAAAAAGTGTAATGTTGCCAACCTTTTAGATAACATGTTTAATATATTTAATACAAAATTCAGTCGCTTGGAAGTTAGATATTTCGTACAATACACGCTTACAAACAGTACAATTTATAGAATAGAAGTACAATTTATTATCGCAATCATGCCCTGGTCGGGTGAGGCTGTACGACAATAGCGCAGAAAGGCGTAAGCAGACCAGGAGTTATCAAGGGTGGCCAGTGAATTCTCACTTACGCCCCGAAACAGGCATACTGACAAATATGCTAAGTAAGCTAAACTGCGAATATTTTTGGACAATCACGTTGAATTTTTAGTATAGGTTTTTATAATTTGTATTTTTACGTGGCTGTGTAGCAGATTGTAAAAAATATTGTGAAGTACATGTGAGAAAGAGCCTACCTAAGAACCGCAATGTGTATCCTTGACTGTACTCACTAATATGCAACAGTGTCAAGTCAAGGATACATTGGGGCCAGAATATATTATTAGATGAGCGTGAGGAGGAAAAACGCGTCAAGGTTATTATAATGACAAGAGTTAAAAGCGGCTCTATTAGGTGAAATTTCAGTTACCTTTAAGCACCTATGACTATAGACAGACTAGCATTTCTATAGAGGAGTATAAAAAAATTAATGAAATATTTAAGATAAACATACAAAAATATTCTATACTTGTTTTTTTTACCATTTTGTCTCTCTGCCACACTCACATGAAATACCAATCAATCTGTACATGAGTATAAAAAGTAATTAAAAAAAACAAAAACCGTATACACATGTAGCTAATACTCAAATATTTACTTACTTATTGCATACATTATAAATAGAACCATTTAACAAAGCATATTATCCACTGTTAGATTAATAAAAACAAATATGGAATATTTTGAATAAACAACTATCTGCATTTGTAATGGAACTGAACGTTTGTAAATAAACATAGAATAAATATTGTAATATAACTAAACGCCTGAATTTTTAATTTTTTTCCATCTGTGAAATACATAAACGAAATATGTGGCATTTCAATATTGACAACATACATATTATTTTATCTTTAAAAAATATATACACTTGAATATTAATGTGTTTTTTACACAGTACGAAAAACTACGTCGACGTCAATATATTTGAAACATTGATTCGTAATAATAATTTCTTACTGCACCTGTGTATATTTATATTATTCAGCCTATCTGTAATTAAATAAATTAAACCATTTATTATAAACGATACGATAAACGATAAATCGACGTCTCACGTGACCAGAAGGCTGGTTTATTCTTTGCTTAAAGAATCAGCATTGCCATCCAGCGTGGCAATGCTGCCAGCCTTCTGGGCACGTTACCCGATGACATTGATGCGGAGGCAATTTACTACGCCTAAACCTTGTAAATATTTTCACTTTTAGATATGTTTTATGTTTTTTGTATTAGATTAGGTTAGATTACATTAGATTAAGCTTCAGTTACAAAATTATGTTTTATTATTATGTTCCAAATTAAGTTATTCACCTAATATATATAATAAATAAGTGATTCTTTTCTGTAAGACCTTTAAACCATTTTATTCATATGTAACCAAATTCCAAAACTGTTTGATAATAGCAATTAGTAACAACTTTTGATCATTATAATACTGATAACAGTACAACAAATAAATTATGAGCCCTATCATACTGACAAATATACTCACACACACACACACACACACATTATATGTATATTTCGTGACAGATTAAGCCAATGACTCGACTGTCTCGTTGGTCTCGCGGCATAAATGTGCGCGTGGGATTGGGAGGTCTTGGGTTTGAATCCCTGGTCGGGCAAAGTGTTATTGGGTTTTTCCGTTAGGAAATTCTCAGTAGCAGCTCGGAGTCTGGTAATGTGCCCGGTACGGCATTAGGCTCGCCCCCTATTACGTGGGACCTAAAAATTCATGGCAAAATGTGGGTGTAATATTACACCTCTGCCTACCCCTTCGGGGATACAGGCGTGAGTCTATAAATAAAGAAAAAAAAATTAAGCCAATGATATTAGAAAAGTCGTAGATACGTTACCTATGTAGTAATCAATCCGAAGAAACGGTACACTAACGCACACATCGATAACTTCATATTTTATTTTAATTTTGGTTGACAAGATGTGTCAGTTTCACTATGACGCCGGCTCGCGACATCACACACACATAAGTATCTCAAACTTGCCAACTGGCTTATGTTTAGCGTCCTGCTTTTGGTACGCCTATAACGTATCTACTTCTATTTACTTGTAACATCGTTGGATTAAGCATACAAAGCGTCCCTACCTCATTTCATTCCGTGGGTGTCGTAAGAGGCAACTAAGGAAAAGGACAATGGCAGATCTCCATACATCAAAATGTCTGAAATTAAATTGAAGTACGCTTCAAGTAATAAAAAATATATCAAAAAATTCTATTCTAGTTCGATTATATTTTCACTCAGGACATGCGGAAAAGAAAGATAACGGTGTTTGAATTTTTAGTTAAGAGTGAACAATGTAGGTAAAAGGAAAGTTATAGTATGATAGTTAAACAATGTAGGTAGGTACATAATATGTAATTTGAATGATCAAATGACATATTATGTCAGATTAACATCAAAACGCAGAAATATTTTGTAGCATCTAACTGTCACAGCCAAAGACAAAAGCAGAGCTGCACATTTTAAATCGATTTTATGTGAAATCGATAGAATCTTAAAACGATGCTGTGACGTTTTTATTTGATTTAAACGTTGTTTTGCTTCAAAAATATTAGCTTATTGATATAATGTTGATTAAATATTAAATAACTGCATTTTAAACCAAACCAACTATATAAAGGTCGATCGTATCGATTACTTATTTAATAATCGATACGGATATAGCACTCACGTCTTTTCCTGTCACACCATTGTCTATGGCAACAATCAAATAATGAAGTATTCGTAATCAATTGAAACGCTTTTTATCATCATAAAATACTCCAACTTTAACAAGACAAAGTGAAAATATTAAAAATCGTAGAACAAAAAACAATTTGTTTTGTTCATATGAAGTTTAAGGTCGCCACAACAAACCCAGACCAAATTCTGCCATTGTTCTTTAGGAAGTCAATATTATCTTTGGAAAGAGACTGAAATCTCGACAGCAACCCCTCATGCCAACGTGTCTGGTCATGGTATAGTAGTCCAAATCCCCCTATTGATTTACAATGCAATTGTGACGCATATTGGGAGAGCCCTATTACCAGCAATGGACGGTGAAAAGCTGTATGATGACATACATCAACTGTCACATCATTCTTAATATGAACGCAGTACAGCCTCACATAAATGAGCGTTATTTTTTTTATTTACGCGTTCAACAGGCAGAGTTTAAGTAAGTTTACAGGCTGGATAATGTATACAATATGTACAAGAAGGTTCTACTGAGAATCCACAGATTGTAAAGGTATTTCAAGAGGCGAGTGTCGAACTTCAATCGTTTTTGTTATTGATGCCTCGGGAGCGTCTCGAGGAATATTCCTCTTGCTTTACTTCGAACGATACGTTACAAACATGAGAATGCCTTTGGCTCATTCACTAGAAGGTATCGATTGTATTTGTAGATGTCGGCACTTTTGGCGGAATTTCAATACTATGTGTTGAATATGCTGTATGTGATGCATAAAATAAATTTGTAAAATTATATGTTATGTTATGTGTTATTTGTGAACTAACCTTAGAAACTTAAACGCATTGCTTGACAGAAAATATATCTAATAGTTGATTAAGGTAGTTTAACTGAATTAACTTACACTAGTCCTAACCACAAATATGGGTCAGACAGGCACTCGCTCTGTGGAAAAGCTAATAAATATTTAGTCAAAACCCCGGGTTGCAACTGGGATAACGCTAGGAAGATATAGATGTCTGTACAACAGACAACATAAAAGACGAACATATCGACGTCCCCAGGGAATAAACCCGTAATCGCAAAACTCAAATTTTACAGGAAAAATAATTTAGTGTTTTTGGGGTATATCTCTTCAACAAAATGTAACAATGACAAAATTGTAATATGACGAAAAAGCTAATTTTTACCCGAAAAGTTTACAGTATTTAGTGTAACTATTAAAAATGCGCATAATTAGTTATTCACCAAAATACATATTACCGAAAATGGTTTCATACAATTTTTGGTGTATTGATATCTTACGATCCCGACTTATTAATATTCTTCCAGTTTTGTTTACTTACCGAATTATTCTTGTAAATTTCTTGAAAATTATGGGCATAATATTGCTTTACTGGATTAATAAACGTGTTTTTTATTACAGGCGAGAGATTGTAGTGTTCAGTTACCGACTTGTTATGGTTAATTTTAAATAACCATAAATGGGTAACGTAGTGTAACCTGTATATTATAGAAAAAAAATGTTAGTCATATTATCGTAATCATTGAAAACCGATTATGTAAAATAAATTTGTCTTCGCTATCTTCGAGGGAATAATTAAAGAAAGCTTACAAAATTTATGAAAATTTTAACTTTTATTGGAAACCAAGTTTTCAAAGAGATCACAAATTACAATCAGTGAGAATATTAAAAATAGCCAGGTTAAAACATTAATAACTAATCGGTATTATCATTGCGATCATCACTAATTTCTGCAGAAATTAAAGATTCATAAAATGCGTGGTAATACCCTGGACTCGCTCCACTATTGCACAAGGACAGTAAATCTGTATGCAACGCCTTGTTTATAGGAAGAGGTTGAGGATAAGCCTGTGCCAATACAGTGCCTTCTATCGAAGCATCTGTCTTAGGTTTTCGCCCACGTCGTTTGGATTGGAATGAACTTGAAATATTTAATTCAGAATATGCATCATCATAATCATATTTAAAGAAAACTTTGTCCTGTTGGGATGATGATACATGAATTTCCATTACATCAGATCAGCGTATCGTTTTTCCATCTATATCGCGAAGCCAACTCAAAGGATTTACCAATTGTCTAATGTCTAAAATATCTGTTTGCTCCAATTCTTACAAAGTATATTTTTCTCCCGAGACTTTGGAGTTTAGAATTATTATACATTTGATCAGGTGTGTAAATAGACTTATTTCTCATGTTCCTTTCAATACAGGCATGCATTGAGTCACCCTTGTTTTGGCTATGTTCAGTCTCAAAAAATCATAGATTAGATTATAAATTTAAATATAACGGAACCACGACAGCAAATTGGACTGCTAGTAACCTACAGGTAGCTGCTGTTAAATTTTTACGCCTATTTTGTAACATAACATGTTTATTGGCTTAACAATCAATCAACAAAGAAATATCGCATTTCAGTCTGGCAATAGGCTCGCCTACTATTAATAATAATAATAGTACCCCTCTGGGGCCGTCGTTATCTCACCATGAGACTACCGCAAACTCGGAGGGCAGAGTAATAGCTTTCAAACATCACCTTCATATTGTGATATAAACAAAAAATGTATTACAAGAAGAAAAGAAAGCTTACAAATCGCAGGGCAGCTTTGGGGCGAGCTGAATGTGTGTGGCGACACTGCGGTCCCGAATGCTTCAGAGGGTTGGTCAGGGCCTCGTCTCCGGCTTGCCTTTGTTGGCTGGTTAGAGTGGATTTCCAAGAGCGCCCGCAGGATTCTCAACTCTGGCTTGCCTTGGTCGGCCGGCCTGAGGGAAGCCGCAAGAGCTGTTAGCTCGGGGGTGGAAGTGTCATAGTTAAGGGCGTTACTACGGGGAAACCCGCTCCGGGTCTCCGTTGTCACAAGACCCGCGATGGCGAAACCAGTGCCGCACCGCTCGACACCCTTAGCCACTCGCACCGATGTTGCCCTCTGGTTGCCTCTATGGCAGAGTTTGTTTGCTTTGGGCGGCTGTTTAGAGGGGCCTATCCAGTGAATTGGCGAGTCACCACCTGCCACCGGACGGATGTTATAGGAGTATCACTGGCAGGTGCCGTTTGTTATCCATAGTACCATTATTTTTAGTCCATTAAACATTTAACCACATAACCCATTTAAATTAGGCTCCACATCATCACAATAGTCCTACATGTTTTGCGGCTAGTCCGTAGCTGTACTCAGTAGTGCAGTTGTGTAGGCTTCGTGGCATGTGTCCCATCCCATTTTAGATTAAAAATCTCTACGGGCCTCTGCACGTTGGATCCATATCCCCGTGTAAGCCTCCCAAAGGATCGGTTATTCTTCTGACACCAAAGTTAGAAGAATAACCGTGATAAGAGAGAAACATAATAGGAGAGTAACTGCCCTATGTAAAACTCAACTAATGGGCAAGCACCTAAGAAAGGCATTAAATACTTACGCAATTCCTATTTTAACATATTCTTTTGATTTAATAAAATGGACGAAAACTGATATACAGCAAATAGAGAGTACACTCGTACTACACTCACCAAACATAATAATCTGCACCCTAAATCTGCTTTAAAGAGGCTATCCATCAAACGCCAAAACGGAGGGAGAAGCCTGATAGACATCCACGAGCTTTGGCAAAAAAAAAATTAGAAGACTTTTTCCACGCAAAGTCTAATACGAGTAAAATTCACAACGCCATAGTAAAAATGATATCAACTACTCACCACTTAACTTGCACGATCAAACAGAGACACAACACACTAACATCCATGATACACAAAAGCAGAAACTAGAAGATTGGAAAAAGAAAGTGCTTCATGGCCGGCACTCTCATGATTTAGAGCTACCCCACATAGATACAATAGCATCAAATAAATGGCTTAGGATAGGCAATTTATTTCCTGAAACAGAAGGCTTTATTATTGCAATTCAAGATCAGATTATAAACACAAAAAACTACAGAAAGTATATAATTAAAGATCCCAAAATCACTAATGAGAAATGTCGTAAATGCCATAACCAATCAGAAACCGTACAACACATAACTGGAGCATGCACACAACTCACACAGACAGATTACACTCATAGACACAACCAGGTAGCAAACATCATACATCAACAACTAGCACTCAAACATAAACTCATACAAGACACAAAAGCTCCTTATTATAACAATTATTGTGTGCGCAATAATCTGTCGCAGTTTATTTCCGTGTTTAGAAAGACATGCACAGACTATCACCGACGATGCATATTAGTATTAGTGTGCGTAATGTGTATTACATGTAGAAACGCATTCTTGAGCCGCCGAGCTCGAGCAAGTTACCGCCAATATGTATAGTAGGTATAAATTTATGTCCCGGATGATAACTGTAATAATGAATTACCGAAAATGTTTACCACAAAATTTACGATAGTAAACCTGTCATGGTGTTAACCAGCAATTTTGCTGAAATATTTTCCAGTACTATTACTTTACCGAAATGTAGCCGCAAAACTTAATTTGTAAAAATGTATTACGTTATTTTTCTAGTAAATAAAAAAATAAAATTTTCCAAAGAACAAAAGTGTTATAAGGAAAAACGTTGAAAATTACAGCAGAAAAAAATTGAAAAAAATTGCATAGGTGTATCCCGACCCCTAGATACCGTAAATGGTATAACAATAAAAAGTAAGTATTAGTATAATACAGGTTTATTCCTTGGGGGCGTCGATATACTTTTAAAAATGTATACCTTCAATATAATCCTTATCAACTCGTTGACCTATTGACATACCTATCACTTCCTTATAGGAGCATTAAAGAAAATTAAGGATATTTTTATTTATAGCCACATGCTATGTTAAAATTCCGTGGATGAAATTCAGTGCTGCTTAGCGTCTGAAAAACGAGTTTTATCTAGAATCTTGAAATAATTTCAGGCACGCTTTAAAAATGGACGGCTAGCGCGTCTTTCTTGAAGTCGGTTTAAAACGTTTTAAAACGCTACTTATCCTTACTATAAAAATAAAAAATATAAGACATTATTGCCTCTATAAAACACAACGACAAGTAACCTCGAGCCATAAATAATAACGTAGCAAGCAGCTAGTCTCGCTATCACTGTAACAATTCCCTCAGCCGTGAGGCACGCGGTTGGACTGTGTGAAATAAATCTCTTAGCGTGGCGCCTCATCCCGCGCCATGTGACAGAATCGGCCAAGAACAATCCCCACACGACTTTATTATTTAAAAATGAAATTCAATTTCATTTTCGAGATTTGTGGCCGGTATTGTTCGCAACCACTCACTAAATACAAAGTCTTGTCGATACATCTCTCTTGTCGCCTGTGACAAACGTCTTGACGTGTCTTGTACTATAGAAAAGCGATAAATTTTCTTTATGTTTCTCAGTTCTTTGTATTGTATTATTTTTGTTCAAGCTGGTGTGTCTATAATTCACGCATGATTCATTTGGGCTATTGTATTCATTATTTCTGAAGGGACAATAATATGATTTTATTTTGCTGCCAATATGAATAAACATATTTGTCGTTCACTGATGCGTGCGTGTTTCATTGTCCATTTTTATTATAAGATAAATATTTATGTCATTGTCACAAAATATATGATGTGCTGTAGTACTGTTAGTCAGGATATAATTACTTTGGTGGTTAGTATTATTCGAAGTCAAGAATTAATTTCGGGTCCGCTAGTCAATAATAAATTGCAGCGATAGCCAGCTTTAAAAGTTTTATAGTCTGATTGCAGAGGATTATAGGTCCGACTCTGTGCGGTGCACCATTTTTATAAACCATAATATCTAAGGTCTCTCCATAATGTTTTCGATAGACATGTGAAATCTGCCAACCAACATTTTGCCAGGGCGGTGGACTATTGATCTTAATCTTCTCGTGGTGCAAAGAATGCCCAGCAGTCTGTGGGACAGTTTATATACAGCCCTCATATTACCCACATATTATTAATCAATACTATTGTATACAACTTACTACTAATTTGGTTCAACCGACAATAAATATTAACCAACAAAATAGCGATTAATCACAGTCCTAATTGAAACTTGTAGTAACGAAAACAAGAGCCAAATTATAGGCGTTACGATACATCGACATATAATTTGTTATAAGGAAGCGTTTTGAATACAAGGTTTTCTATAAAATATAGAGCTGTTTTTCTTTGTAATAAGATGTTTTACAATTTAAGACTTCTTGTATTTATTTTCTTTATTTATTGAAACAGCATCTGCTGCATTAGGAATACTATTTAGACCTTAAGACATCGATATTTTAGAAAGGTATATTTGTAAAGATAGCGAAATGGTTCTTATGTAAATTTTTGTGGGCACTAAATTATTATATATACATATTATAAAATGAAGTGTCCCTTCCGTACTGTCTGTTCATAAGATCGCGATAAACTCAACAACTACCGAATGAACTTTTGTTCGGTTTTCACCAATATATAGATATAATAGAAGTTTTAGGTGTAGTTACATTCACGCAGGTGGAGCCGTAGGTGAAGTCTAGTTTAATTATAAGGGCCCCTACGTACTATGCGGTGAGCCGGAATGCGGCCAGCCGTGCGGCTGACAGGAATAAAAAAAATTGTACAAGAAATTATTAAATTTATTCGCACTGCGATGCGGATGCCATCCAACCGTTCCGGTTGTTCTGAGCGCTCCGGCCCGACGGACGGCCAGCCGGACGGTTGCCATACACACTATGCAGATAGTGCTAGTTTGCGGTCGTCAGCCATTGACGGTGAACATGTTCACCGATGCAAGCGCATATTACTGATAATTAGCACCTACGCTCTATGCAGTTAGCGGGAATACGGTCAGCCGCACGGCTGGCCGCATTCCGGCTCACCGCATAGTGCGTAAGTGCCCATAATCAAATTATTGTTTCTCTTATCAAATTATTTATCTTTTATTCCAGATGCACAGCCTATGTTTTTTAGTGAAGTGTTAGTCTTAATTGTTCATATTGCTGTTTTTGTTAGCTATACTTCAAAATACATTAACGACTATTACTATACTTTAAAAGCTCACTTCAGCTTGCAAAAACTGAAACCAGGGCAAACCTTCTATTTGCCGCAAATAAAATATTCTTCAGTGTAAATGCATCCCAACATGGTTTCGAAAACAAATATGGTAATTAACAATACGTATCAAATTCCATGATTATAGGCCTTACAAGTTGGGGATAAGGCTTATTATTATATAGAGAAATTAAGCGTGTTTGAATTAATAAATGACTGTCATTGTTCCAGTGTTATAAGTATAAATTGGAGCGTAATGATAACATGGTTTCTGTTGCGATCAATTTAGAAATGATAGGAGTACACTTATGATATTGGTCTTAATTGGAACGTTGTTGTGAATATATTTCGGTCAATCGCTCAGATTGGATTTAAATCAAATTACACAATTTTTTTACAAAACATTGTGTCCATTGAATTTCGTTTCAGCATATTCACATAAATGGTCATATATGTAGTTAGATTAAAACTTTTGCAAAGTGTCCGTAGAAAGGAAAGGGTTGTTTATGAATTGATATCGTGTATTTATCTACATAATATGCACTTGAAAAACGTTGTTATTTTGAAACCACAGACATACCCTTTAATGATTTTTGTATTAATTGATCTTTAGATAATGTATTTATGTATGCGTATACATATGCCTTGCAGAGATATTATATTGAACTGACTGCCTCCGTGGTCCAGTGGATAGCGTATGTGACTGCTGTTCGGAGGTCCTGGGTTCGATTCCCGGGTCGGGCAAAAGTATTACTGGGTTTTTCCGAATTCTCAGTAGCAGCACGGAGTCTGGTGATGTGCCCGGCCCTTCGAGGATACAAGCGTGAGACTACAAAAAAAAAAAAAAAATAAGATATATTTAAGGGACTGGTGAATCATTGTTTTCACTTATAGTGCATTCAGTTAATGAATCGAAAATGATGTAAATTCCGTTATATCGGGACAATAATTCATCGGTTTAATATGGGCGTCATTAATACAATACGTTTAATTTTAATAACACATTTGCTCTTATTCTCTTGATAGTTTCGCTGAATTAATACTTGACTGTTATTGTTTTTCAACTAACAACTGATTAATATGAGGAAGCCAAAGAAAATAATATATGTTATAGACTGCGTGAGGAAGGATATGATAGAAAGGGTTTAAATCGCATGACGGGCGACAGAGAAGTATGGAAGCGAAGACATGTTCTTCCATGCCGATCTGAAATAAATTGGGAGCAAAGTAACAGGATGATGTTGTATTTTAACGAACTAACGTGTCATATAATAGGAGATAGAGAGAAATATGTATATCAATGTAAAGAAGCTGTCAAATATAATTTCTTTATACTTTGACAACATTTGCACTGCTTCTAAGCCTGGCCGCAGACATCCGATTTTCAGGACCGATTTTTCATGGCGGAATTCAGTGAGACTAGCGAGCTTCATTTGTCGACTGTATCAAATGTATTTTGTAAAATAAACGTACTTACCACCGCAAACGATAGATTTTGCTTTGATCGGAAAGCACGCAAAAGTTTCATTCCGTTCCGGACTGAAAAAATTCAGTGCCCGTTTTCAGGGACGACTTTTCAGGTTTGTAATATTTTCAGGTTCTCAAAGTCATCTAATTAATAAAACATGAGCTTACTGTCTACCACGAACGTTTGATTTTGCTCTGAACAGAAAAAAAACCGTGGACTGAAAGAAATGAAAATCAAGCGCGCGCGGAACGGCTCGTGACGTCATAACTGAATTTAGCGCATGCGTATACCTTGTCATGTATCGATATATAGCATTGGTTTGAAGTTTATTCAAAGAGTATACAAATACTACGTGGTTTATTTTGTCAGAATCTATATACAAAGGTACTCTGCGGTCAGAATCACACGACAATGTATGCGTCGTAGACGTGTATAAACTCTTGTCTGGGGTCTTCAAATTTACGCAAAAATCACATACCTACGGACAAGAGGATAATATAATAATATAAGTTATTTTAGCATTTTCGTCAGATCATCATAATGTGTGACGTGAAAGGTTTATATTGGCTACTGAATACCACTCTGCTTAAACTTTGTCTCTCTACATGACTAGCCTATTGGTCTAATGGTTAGTGACCTTGACTTCTACGCCAGAGGCCATGGATCCTAGATAATCTTTGTGTGATAGGCACGATGATATTTGTTCAGTGTTTGGATATAATTTATCTATAATATGTATCTATATGTTTAGAAGTATATATTTATCAAGTGTCTGGTTACCATACTATAGGCTCCGCTTATTTTGGGATCACATGATTGGGTGTAAGTTGTCCAAGAATATTATTATGGCATGTACACAATGGCAATTTCGGTCATACAAAAACCTAGTTGCATAACGATGCAACTAGGTTGTTGAAGATTGGTATCCTGTATAAAAGTGGTAGAGGGAGTAATATAATGATTTATACCTACATATGTACTCTATGCGAGATGAAAACAATTAAAGAACGTAAAACAAATCATACTCCTCAAATTGTATTGTTTGCTTTGAAATTGTATGATGCATTCACATTCACACATTAAATTTGACAATATCATAAAACTTATTCTGCATAAATCAGACACTTGTTCTAACAAGTGTCTGATTTATGCAGAATAAGTTTAGAATAAGTGGTCGTGGCTGTTTCTGATGGACAGGGTTGCGACGCCGTCGCCATACAAAAATTATAAAACTTATCATAGAATCCACCAAAAAACCAAATATAGGGCCTAAATATTTAAAAAATGGGTAATGAAAATGTTTATTACAGTTGTCCAACTAAAATTCTCTATTAAGGCTAGCGTCCACTAGGCTCGCCGAGCCGAGTCGAATCGAAACGCAGAAAATCGCCTCCTATATATTTCTATGAACCTGCGTTCATTAGCGACGAGCCGCGGCGCGCCGAATCGAATCTACCGCGCGCATCGCTCGTCAGGCGAATTTCTGCGGCAATGCGTTTCGACTCGACTCGGTGCACCTTAGTGGACGCGGGTCAGCGGATGAGTGTAGACGGGTACTACATTGCGTAAATACCTACATGAAAAGTTATCGAAATGAAGAGCTGTTAATTTCCCTAATTTAGAAATATACTGAACTTAATGATCATGACTGCCTCAGTAGTCTCGCGGCATAAATGTGCGCGTGGGATTGGGAGGTCTCGGGTTCGATTCCCGGGTCGGGTAAAGTGTTATTGGGTTTTTCTGTTAGGAAATTCTCAGTAGCAGCACGGAATCTGGTAATGTCCGGTACGGCAATAGGCTCGCCCCTTATTGCGTGGGACCTGAAAATTCATGGCGAAATGTGGGTGTAATATTACACCTTTGCCTACCCCTTGGGGGATACAGGCGTGAGTCTAAAAAAAATTATGATCATGAAGATACTCATTATCATGACGAGCAGCGTAGACAAAATATATGGAAAGAAATAGCGGGAATAATGAAAGAATTTGAAACAAGAAACCAACACAAGCAAAACCTACAGCAGCTAGTCGCCGACTGCTGGCTTCGATTCGATTCGTCTGTAATGAACGCACACGGATAAAATGCGACTCGGCGCGATTCGACGCGGTTCGAATGTAGTCGACGCCAGGCTTTATAGACCTCTGACGCATACGTGACAGGTTTTTACGCAGACTATACCCTACTTGCATATTTTTTATAAATAATAATCTACTTTGTCAATATTACCCTTTAAAAAGTTTTTAATAACAAGGTAGCAAAAAGGTTTTGTATTTTTAATTAAATGGGGCTATCGTAGTGGCTGTATACTGCTTTATGCAACCGATGCTCAAGCCGAACACGTCCTCTCCTCCGTTGACTATACTAACCAATGCACGGAAAAATATCGATACTCTGTGGTATCGAGTATTTTTCCTTTCGATATCCATAACTTTGTACTGGATACTTTGCACTCAATGATTTTACTCAATAAGTACTTAATGGCACGGTAGTACACGTAAGCAAGGGAGTCTCGGACAATAATTTAAAAAGGTATTGTCGATTTGTCGAAGTGACGGGTCTCTCAGACCCACCAGGCGCCCGAAGAGTGAAAATACTACCTGCAGATTAATTATATTATATACAAAAAACCGGCCAAGTGCGTGTCGGGCCACGCGCAATGTAGGGTTCCGTAGTTGCCCATAATGGCCATTATTGATAATAACTTCTGTTTCACATGGGACTAAAAACGGGCCCACTTTGTACCCCGAAGTACATTACATACCAAAGTAGGTATATCTTTAAGATTAAGCCAGCGCTCCCAATGTAAACTCACAGAAATAGTTAAGTTAAACGACGATTACTCGTAAACTAGTGATGTCTACTTAGCCGTGATAGTTTTCCTTTTAAATTCGTTATATCGCCGTCCCCAGCGAATAATATCGTAATCAACTATTGCGATAGAAGTGCTTTTTTGGGGAATTATTGTTCTAGAGGTGCGATTACACCTTGTGAATTTTTTTCACGTGATTCGTACGATTACTTTCCGAGTTAGACATTTTGTAATGAATTTACCTGTACTATTCGTCTATAAATAAAAACTGATTTTTGTGACGAATATCATCATAATGAACCAATACTGACCCCTTGAAGTTATCCTTTTTCCAGTAAACTGTAATTACAATTTTATTCGGGTACAATAAAAATAACTTAATTCGGTAAAGTATATTACCGTTCCTTTTGCTATGGAATATTAATGTTAACCAATTTACTGATACCGATCGCAAGTAACTATTGCTGTATAGGTCACTGTCAACAATTTACTCGAATAAAATCGTATTGTTGCATTACGGTTTGAAAATTGTGTTTACATTTTGGTAATATGATTTTTTGATTATATTTTTATTGGTGTAAAACCAATATTTTTTTAAGTTACTACTCTTTATACAACAAAAAAATACCAATCTATTGGTATGTCAACGAGTTTGCTATGTAAAACTGATAAGAAGTTGTAATAAAAAAACGGTTTTTTATTTTTCCTGTAAATTTTACTTTTTTTGATTACGATGTTATTCGTTGGGGACGGCGATATGTACTACATTTGTGATTTTTTTCACCTCTTCCAAATTAGTAGTTTAGCCGGCAGATGGGGGGGACACTTGAGTATAAAAAATCTTTTCACTTCAAAGCTTGATATTTGACAAACCAATCACTTGATCAAAAAATGATTTGAGCAAGCTAATAATATTTTTTTAAAACCTATCCAATGTAACCCCACATGATGGGGTACTCAACCAAAAAAAAATTCAACCCCACTATATAATTTATCACGTATTCCATTATGAAGTTTATCAAAAGATTTGATAGACATCCTATAGAATTCAAAGAATTTGTCTGGGTGTGCCCGTAACTTAACTTTCTTTAAATAAAATTGACTCTCGTTGATTCTTTGAGTATTTAATGGGTGTACCCAATACCGAAGATTCCTTTTCTTTTTCATTGATAGTAAAAATGCGATTGCAATTAGATCGTCGTCCTCCATTGTGTCCGTTCACTAGGCTATCTCAACTTGTACTGGTAGAATAATACTGACATAGTTACAGGTAAAATACTATATACAAAAAGTAACGAGTGTCACAGCGACGAGGTTTCCCCCATACCTGTGACAGTTATTATACATATTATGTATCTGGCATTACGTACCAGATATATGTCATATATATCTGATACGTAATAAATACGCATTTTATGAATGACATTTGACACCTTGGCTCTTCAGAATAAAGTCTTCCTCTGTATATGCTGCTGCAGTAACTATCAATTAAATTCTACCGAATTTCGTTAAATTCGATTATGGTGCAAAATTAATTGACCACGAAATGTAACCGGTCAAACACTTATCCGTTTTCCTAAAATCTTATTAGTCTCCGGTAATTTGATTTGATTCAGTAGTTCTACGGTTTAGAAGATAAAGAGGGGTTCACTTTGTGATTGTTTTTTTGCTAAATATTTCGTAAAAAGACCTCTAAATGATAAATATCGGTTAGGAGAATAGTAACGTCAGCAGAATTCCAATATGTGCTGGGCATATTTTAAGATATATCCAGCGACTTTGACAACGTATAGTGGCTAATGCTATGATTGCTTACTCGCAATTTCAACATGGAACAACAAAGTTACAGTTAGGGCATTATGCTGTGTCGAAGACGCCGACGATGAATTGTCCTCAGAGCTCACTGCTAGGACGTACTTGATGACTTTCTTAGAAAGCCTCTACCGTCTGAATGTACTTTGACAGGTTATGCAGATGACGGTATATTCCTTATTTAATCAAATACAAGAGTAGGACTTGAAAGGTTAGTATACATGTTTAAGGATGATCAACAATTGGGGTGAAACTTACTTATCGTTTATCTTTTGCTCCTCAGAAGACATTTCTGTTACTTTTAAAAGAAAATTTAAAAACAGCGCCTCGTATCATATTCAATAACGTCATTATTTATCATCATCAGCAGCCTTTAACAGTCCACTGCTGGACTAGGCCTCTCCTTTGAAAGGAGGAATTGGCCTACTATACCACGCTGGCCAAACGGTTTGGTATAGGGTTTGTAGCAAGTTTTCCTTCTCTTACAGTGCTGTTGCTCCCTCTGTCGGCTCTTACGACACCCATGGGATGATATGAGATGGTGACATTCCATCTTCTTAATCCGTCACCACACGGTCACTATTAAACATAAAGAATCTCTTTTTTACTTCGGATTAGTTTAAGGGAGGAATTTTCTTTTGTTGAACACGTAATAAATGGTACCTAGGTAAATAAAAAAAACCTTTTACGCTCTGTCTATGATGTCAACTGCGACATGGAGACTGCCGTTCAGACCTATAATTTCACAACTTTAAAAATAATTGATGCAACCTATTTAGATTGTATGTGTGCGCCTGTATGAGCCGATAGGCCTACTATTGGTACTGTACGTCGGCAATCACTACAAGAGTCAACGTCTTGCGTTGATATTTTAAAATTTTTGTGCAAAGCCCAGTTAGCACTGAAGCTTTATCAATACTGGCAGGTGTACTTTCGGTTGATCTTAAGGTCCAAAGACGTGCATCAATGTATTATACCATACGAGAAAGCATGAATCCAAAATTTCCTAGCACCCCGTGATAGAAATAAACTGCTTAGGTTGTTCAACCAGCACGCCGATGTCTACGTAGGCCTTGTCAACGAATAGCAGTTTAGTTGGAATACATCAACCAAGGGCCGTCACCTCGACCAATTCTTTCCAGACGTTCGTGAGCGACTGGCCGGACCTGGTTAGGGGGGGATCACTGTGTTGCTCAATTTCATATGGGGCATGGTAATTTTTGGAAGAAGTTGCTTTGGTTTTTAATTAGTTTATTCACCATTATTCAAGCTCTGACAACAAATGTGAGTAATCTGCACATCACATTTTGTGTGTGAGTGTGGTCTTTGCCAATCTGACATTAACAATATGCCTAGTGATTTTCATAATTAATCACTTCTGGTCTAGCGTATTATGCGGCGCTGCTTGCCGCAAGCAAGCAATCGAATATCAGTGCGTTTAGGCGTCTCTGCCATGCATATTACTGAAAATAGGCACAGCTCGAAAATTGTCGGTAATAGAGGCATGTTGATTTCAGCACAAATGGGTTGGGTCGACCGAAGAAGTACTACCCTCTCACAGAAGATCGATGTAAAGTAACAGTATCTGTTATTTTGTGTTTTGTTCAGTGAGTGAGAACGCCTGAGGTCCAGTCACCTTTTCTCTCCCGGTCCCCATCCTGATCGCTTTTCCTTCTCCTCTTCCTTCGGGTAAGCAGCAACTTGGCTGTACTTATTTGACATTGCTCCTGTAATGCTAAGTAAACACAGCTAAGTATGAGCCACGGATACCACTTACCATATCAAGTGGGCCATTGGCTCGTCTGCCAACGGTGAAAGCAATAAAAGTTTCGTAGTAACATCGCAGTGCCAATCAGCTTGTGACCATGGGACTTGCAATCGTTCCGAAACGTCAAGCCTTTCATGGTATGTAAATACGTATAAAAGATCGCGTTAATTCCCGTGTCATGAATAATTAATCATACTTAATGCACTTTCAATGAAAATTATAAGGGCTCATTAGGCTTTACAATTAACTAGTACCTAATATTCGATTAACTAAAACTTACGCAATTAAGCGATTAAATTGATAATTGTACTTGACTTCTTTTATCCTAAGGACACTAGATAAAGGCTAATACGGGACCCTACATTGTGCGTGGCTCGATATACACTTGTCCGGATTTTTTTGTAGGTAGGTACCTAATATTTTGTCACAGGTATTTTTCACACAAACATTTAAATCACAGTCATGTAATACCTAATATTTAAATTACCTATTTAGCCCATGTCTAAGCCAAAGGAAAATAAAAGAAAATCGCTTTGCTCACGGAATGAACTGAAAACGGTTCTGAAAATCGGACCTGAAAAACGGGCCTGAAAACGGATGTGTGCGGCCAGGCTTAGGGCGGTTTCAGATTTGCGTATTTTTCAACGCGTATACGGTCGTTTCAGCATACGCGCTTACACGCGCGCTACATCACGCGCTTCAAAAAATCGGACTCGCGTAAACGGGCATTTTTGGCGTGTCGCTCGAATTGGTAGTGACATCTCGTCAGTGTCAACATGGATTCTGATGGCTCGTATTTTTAGAGCTTAGAAGCGTGTCAACGCTCGTACGAGTTCGCGTGTGCCAAAAGGCACGCCTATAGGTACGCGCCTACATGCGCTTCCAAAAACGATGTTTTACGCGCGTATAACACGCTAATCTGAAACCGTCCTTAGTTGATATGCCTCGTTAAAACCATACAATATATTATTGAATTAAATTTTGTTTGTTTGTACCCGTCTACCGATAACTTAAAGTGATTTAGTTTATTGTACTGTTTTGTGTTATTTTTGTTTTCTTTATCTGTTGATAGTAGCACTTACATGTAACAGTGTTATATGGTTTCTCATCAGATTTAGAAACGTAATAAACCACATTATTTTATTGTAATTAAAGAGAATCAATCGCATTTCATACGCGGAATATTAATATACAAAATTAATATTATTGCACTAAAACAAAGTTGCAAGTTTTTGCTTTTGAAAACATTTAGGTACTTATAATAAAAACAAAACAGTTCAACGAAAACAAAAACATTGCGCACCTTTCACTTAACTCTCTGATAAAATCGGCAGCGCGAAAATCCAACCGCGATTAAATGCCCCACATTTTTTCTGAAATTTTGTCGGAAGGAATTAACTCTTTTTAGTGTCTAACCGTACCTAATGGGCAGGTCTAAAACGGGAATGATTCCTTCCGACGATGGAAAAATTTTAAAAGAACATTTCCCAGCAATTATCGTTAGCGCGCCAAGTACCAAATCCGTTTTTAAGGCGCTGTTATACCTCAGAAGCCGTGAAACACCTAATTTTTCGTCGCGCAACTAGCCATAACGGTACATATTACAAACTAGCAAAAAATTGAGCTTAAAGTCAAAAGTCTGAACAAAAGACTTTTGAAAGAATTTTTATGTATGTAAAATAGAATCACGGTAAAAAAATCACAAAAACGAGGCAAAAAATAATCTTTCGTCTCACTGTTTGCAATATTTTGATCGTAAGCTGTCATATTTTATTTAATAATATTGTAGGAAACCTAATGAACTAATGAATTACCCTATTTATTTTCATATTATACGTGTATATTTTGTAAAATTTAATAAAATCTGCCAAACGTCTATGATTTTGACGCTCGGTAGATTCCATCAATATTAAACGCTTCGGCAATTTAAACCTTATTAGCATAAGTGGTGTACTGAGTGTCAGTTGCTTGTTTATGCTCCGCCCAGACCTCATCATTCGGCTATGAGCCCTGTGAGAGATAGGTCATGTCGCTTTCGTCTCCGCTGCACGATATTTTACGTAAACCTGTTTGTTATTGTAATACGCCGATTTGAGTTCGTAATTTCCTGTTTAATGTTATAGACTGAATACTTTGAATCAAACAGGCTTTTCATGTGACTATGGGCACATATAATTAGGACCTAAGTTTATATTCTTGTTGCGTTTAATGTGTTATTGTTTTTGTGCTTATAAATATATAATTAGAAGAATAAAATATGGACAATTAGAGAAATAAAGTTCTACGAAGGATTTGTACAAGAAAGCGTCGTAATAAAATAGAAATTCATCCATGGCCAAGTGATTATGAAATATGTAACATAAATTATTTTCATAAGAGTCTTTTATGACTGACTATGTTATAGATTATCGATTATGCATAATATAATTATATAAATTATTCTCACAATACATAGCTGCCACAGTTTTCAATATTTGAAAGAGTAATAACATAAGATCGAATCATTTTATGTAGGTACCTATATTGCAAATTCATTGAATCATTAGCTTGTCAGAGCGCCTGGAGCGCTAAGATGCCGCCACGGCGAACAATAAACAGCGTGCAGCGCTAATATGGCGCTCCGCAGTCCGCACACAAGCGGTAACGAATGTTGTATTATTGTGTTGTGAACATAAACCTATTTAGGTACATCGGGTAAAACTGATTATTCATAAACTATTAGGTATGTGTCAGTCCATGTAATATATTTTTAATTTCTAAAATCAATCATTTATAAGCAAGAAGGTGACTTCTCTGTTTGCTATAACACAAGTTATAGTATTTTTTTTTAAATAATAAAGTACCTAACTAATTATCTTTATTGTAATTACAGTGAAGTTAAAGATAACAGTTCTGCAACGTCTTATACACATTTGACTGCAGTAATTCCTAACACCATTTGTTCAAGAGCTAGCCAAGAAATGCCAAACAATTTTTTTAAGAAATTGGACTCAACTCCCTAGTGATAAGCAAAAATACAAGAGGGATAGCAGTGACTGGTTCGAATTGCGTAAGAATATGTTGACAGATTCAAATTTTGGTATAGTGGTAAAAAGAAGAGATAACAGCCGTAAAACCAACTTAGTAAAAAATATTGTGTACAAATAAAATATTTGCAATGTAAAAGCAGTTGCGCATGGATTCTATAATGAACAACTGGCTTTGCAACAACTGGCGAAGCAAGAAAATGTAACAATCGAGCCTTGTGGATTATCCGTTTATTGGTGCCACGCCAGTTGGATTAATTGGTCCAAACACGATTGTGGAAATTTAACCTCTAAAAGCCGGAATACCAGACACAATTAAAAAGCTATTGTGTCTCGCGTAGATCTGCGTTCCGGCATACAAGGGGTTAATGTTCTATACTTGCCTATAAGAATGGCCTGGAGAATAGTATAAGAGCAAACAAAATACAAATATAGAAACATAATAAAAAAGTGAACTGACTAGTCTAAACAAATATTGTAATTGTTAATATTACCAAATTCAGGGGCAACGCCACGTTACACGCAAACAAAAATGATTTTTGCCGTGTGGAGTGGCGAAAGTATACCACTAAAAATAGAAATTATAGAAAGAGATTATGTTTTCTGGGAGACGTAAATGAAAGAAAAGCTTGTGGCGTTTTATATGAATTGGCAGTTGCCTGAAATTGTTGATTCTCGTGAAGCTCAAAGGATGGCATTGCGAGATCACGGAGAGGAAAATGTTTCATAGTGCTTGAAGTTTCTACAATACCAAGCCGTAAAAGGGAAGTAAATGAAAATGTGCCTCGTGAACAACAGCAAATCTTCTAAATAACAGCTTCATCACCTCACACACTGCCTTTAACTTTCGATGAGGATAAAGAAAACCTGCCGGGCTTGAAGCAGACAGCTAACTTTTGATGAGCTGTAAACTCTGTATTTCGTTAGTAAATGAAAAGTAAATATAAATGAATATATTTTGATATTTAATTATTTGAAACAACACATATTTTAAGCGAAATAATTTTTTTATAATTTTCCATACAAACATGTATGAGGAGAGCTAACGAAAAAGCAGTAACTCAAACTTTAGTTCTATAATTTTCTAAGCGACATAGCAGTATCTCATGAATAAGGTATATCCACATATATTTTTGATATTTCCTCTATTTTGAAAAATAATAATGGGTTGGGTTTCGAAACGAGTCGCCTGAATTTGAGGGTATTGGTGGTGTAGGGGGCTTAAGGGAATTAGTTTTAATCCCCTAAAAATAATTTTGGCTGCCGGAGTTGCGTCTAAATATTTTTAAACAATTTCCAAAAATTCCTAAATACTTCGGCAATTATGCAAAACGGAACGTAGTTTTTATACTTTAGTACAGTTTTAGAAATGTCATTTTTAGGTTTTATGTGAAAAACGTGACACGAAACGCAAACCCGCCATCTTAGTATGATCGTTATTGATCACACAAATTTGACATTAGCTGTCAATACAGCTAATAATCGATTTTAAACTTTCGCAATTTGTATACATCATACAAAATAATTTAATGGGTCTTAATCGCGTTAACTTAACTTATTTAAGGTATAAATACCTATTTGTTTCCGACGTTTCGCTCGTCTTGCACCGAGCTTGGTCGCGGAGAGACTCGGAAACAAATAGGTATTTATACCTTAAATAAGTTAAGTTAACGCGATTAAGACCCGCTAAATCATTTTGTAAGAAATACAGCTAATGTCAAATTTATGCGTCATTGCTTTCGAGTGCCTAGGGTTACGTGCGACTG
Source organism: Euclidia mi (assembly GCA_944739405.2). Lineage (NCBI taxonomy): Eukaryota > Metazoa > Arthropoda > Insecta > Lepidoptera > Erebidae > Euclidia > Euclidia mi. Next base: position 8,592,272 of record OX123181.2, on the reverse strand, counting down.
TAATAAGTAACTAAATAGGTTATGTTAAGTTCTCTTTTGATCCTTAATCCGAAAATAGGAGCCCTGCGAAGCAGGGCTCCGTCAACCTTAGTTTATTAGTGTAAAGAATGTGGAAGTTGGTAGTGCCATACACCCCGATGTTTAGAGATATTTTTTTTTACAGAGCAAACCAAGTATTTCCGGCAAGTAAAAATGGTGAGGGGGGGTTCCGAGACCTCCCCTCTTCCCCCCTTAATCACTCACAACCCCTAAAATGGCGACGTATTTCGAAACCTTTACCATAATAATTATACCTATAATAACAATAAACATCCATAAAGAAATAAAATAAATCAACTTTTACTAAACTTCAATCATCTCGTAACTCGCTTTACTTGAGATACGGCTTATGCGCTTAGTAAGGCAGTATTAGGGTACCGTAGCCAAAAATTGTAAAAACGGAACCCTTATAGATTCGCCATGTCTGTCTGTCTGTCCGCCCGTATGTCACAGCCAATTTATTGCAAAACAGATTTGAAAACTGGCAGGAATGGAATTAGATGTAGGTATTTTATGAACCGCTTCACCATTTTTATACAAAAATAATAAGGGCCTCTCCATTCATGGAACTGACTTAATTATTTTTATCATCTTACGCCACATAGGTATTTACCTAATTTCGTCAACTATACCTATAACGTCTAATGTAAACCAGTTTTGCTCATGGCGCTACTGAGAACAAAAATTGCGCTATGCCTATATTGTACAAACAGATTGATTTATGTAATTTAAATTTTAATATCAGTATCTCAATTCAATATGCTAAAACGTTTTGCTTGTGATTTTGAAACATTGGAATACGGATGTTGCCAGAATACGGCCGCACGCAACGAGAAGGGGGGCACCCCGCACAAGACGGAGCTACGCGCCCTTCACCTCCCCTGCTTCACCCCCTCATTTACCAAAACAGTCGCTTAGGACAGCGCCTTAATCCTTTCAATTCTTAATCATTTTGCATATTTTTAACATTTCGCTCTGGATTTTTCTGCACCAACCATTAGGCAGTCGAGGCACAAAATCGGATACTCTGAAACTTTATCGAACACTTTGTACTGGATAATTAATTAGACGAGAGAATTTAATCAGTTTTATGCTAAGGTTCATTATTAAGAATTAGTGCCCGTGCGAGCTTATTTTTTACTTTCTCACGATAATCACCATTGTCTTAGCTATGTCAAGACTTTGACACCCGAAGCGCTTGCCCGACTAGCCCGATATGACAGGAAATTTGCTTTTGACAGAGCGACTGCATACTAACTATCTGACCTCCGCAATTCTAGAAGATGAAAGAAATTCATGGCTTAGACCAGTGCCTGTATTTTCAAGACTATTGACTGTTCATAACTATCGAACGTCTTCATAACAGCCCGGTCAGACGACTGAACGTGCTTTCCGAGGCACTGGGCATGCGATAATTAACTATTTAAGACATATTACTTAGCCTCGAAGGGCCTCTGCGTAGCAGTCTATTGATTTCTGATATATTTTTTAAAGACATCTCACGCACGCGACACAAGATTGATTCCTTATCAATTCTATGTCGTGGACTTAACAAACATACTACCAACGGACACAATGAACACCCAGACTCGAAACAACAATTTATGGATCACACAAAGTGTTGTCTAGTGTGGGATTAGAACCCAGGCATTTCAGATATTATTTTTTAAACTGAAAATATTACAATACTTTTGAAACTTACCTAAGTTAACTTATCACGAGTAGACAAAAAAATAACAGGCTTAGGATTAATAATAATCAAACGAAGGAAAACTGAAGGATTAATTAATAATAAATATGTAGGTATTTTTAAGTATATATATCATCAGCTCTATATACTGTCCCACTGCTAGACACGGGCCTCTTCTCTCTATGAGAAGGGTAAGGCCATAGTCCACCACGCTGGCCTAGTGCAGGTTAGCAGACTTCACATGTCTTTCAAGAACATTATAGATAACTCTCAGACATGCAGGTTTCCTCACGATGTTTTCCTTCACCGTTTAGCAAGCGATAATTAAGAATTTAATGTATTTTTTAAGTATATGTGACTATATAATTTAACTTATAAAACAAAAAAAAACGACGAGGTTTGTATTTTATCCGCATGAATAGGTATATACGTTGGTTATTTTAATATCATACCATCAAACCCATAAAGCCATATTTTCTAATTATATGGATATACAATTCTAAAAACCAATTTCCATGAAAGGGTTTTCAAGTCATAAAAATACAAAACAGTAAAAATGAAAATAAAAGCAATATTTTTTGATAACTTGTCTCAATATGTATAGAATGAATATATATGAAACAAAGACCGTTAAATGTTTTAACGGCAGTTTTAAACCAATAAGTTACCTTTAGAATAGCTTTTGTAAAACATAAGCAATTTAAATAGTTACATATAAAAGTCTTGGACATTTTAATATTAATAAAATTAAAATTTTTGTCAGAAATTTTTTTGATCATATCTTGTATTGTCAGGTCTTTTAAAGTATTTATATTTTTTGTTATTTATATCCATATTTCATTCGTTTGTTATAGGTACCATCATAAATTAGTAACGAGGGAATTTTTTACTACTGAAATATTTTGTACAAAATTCAATAAATTCATCTCGCATCAGCGAACTAACGAAGCCTCGCAAATGTCTTGTTGCCTCCCTCATCGTATCCATTGTACAATATCCGGTATCAAAATAAAAATATATCAACATAAGGGCCCTCAAAGTGTAGCCGCGAAGCCTAAATATTTGCGTATAAATTACAATAGCAACACCAACTACAAACAAATAAAGTTGCCATTTAAAAAGTGAAATGTTGCCAGCCTTTTAGATAACATGTTTAATATATTTTATACAAAAGTCAGTCGCTTGGAAGTTAGATATTTCTTACAATACACACTTACAAACAGTACAATTTATAATCACAATCATGCTCTGGTCGGGTGAGGCTGTACGACAATGGCGCAGAAAGGCGTAAGCAGACCAGGAGTTATCAAGGGTGGCCAGAGAATGCTCACTTCCCCCCCGTGGGATCTCCACCTTGTCGTGGTGGGGGGGCTCAGTAGCCGTGGATTGTTCACCCGCGGTGAGGCTAAGAGGGATCCAGGAGGGGACGTTCCGCGTGGGCTTGGAGGGGCCTGCGCAGGACGCGTCCAACGGTGCGGGTGCGAGGGACAGTTCTGTCTGTCCCTCGCAGTCGGGCGCGGTCGCGGGGGGAGAGGCGTGTCGGTGTTGCGTTGCCGCGCGCCCTATCTCCCGCGACCATTGGGGGCGCACCATCGTTGCGTCGTGGTGGGGCCGCAGAGGAAGAGGAGATGCGGTGTGGCGTTGCCGTCCTCCCTATCCTCTGCGGCCGCTTGGTGTTTTGGCGGCGGAGCCCAACACCTTCATCCGCCGCCAAGGGGGTTTCGTTCGGGGCCCGCCTAACCATCTGGCGGGCCAATACCCGTCGGGGGGTGGCGAGGAATGCTTCAGTGAAACCCTACCCTCCGACACACGGGTACATGGAGGAAGTCGAGGTGGTTTTTAGTGGAAACACCACATACTCCGGCTCTTATTTCCCCCAAGAGTCGGAGATCCGAAGGGATTTTCCACCTCGTAAAAAAAAAAAAGAATGCTCACTTACGCCCCGCACCCTCTTTAAGGCTAGACACACTGACAAATATGCTAGGTAAGCTAAACTGCGAATAATTTTAATCAAACAGGCCTTGTATTTTTGGAATTAATTTCTTGGATTTCATGGGACTACGTATCACTGTTCTTCTTCTTCGTGTCAACTATTATTAGACCTGCATAAGATTCGGCTACTCTAATTGCGTTAGGAGTGGCCCCCAAAGCTCAGACACAGGGCAGGCTCGGGCAAGAAGGGTATATCAGCAAGTGATCCATTGACTCCTCTATCTAATGTACTGTGATATTGGGTTTCAGTTTAATGTGTGAGTGTATGCGGTGGGAAGTGAGAAAAGAGCCTATATGCCTATTCTTGTACTTCTTAAGCAACAATGTCAAGTCAAGAAAATACATTGGAGCCAGAATTTATTGGCAGGGAATAAGGAGGGAAAACGCGCTACGGTAATTACTAAGAGAAGGATTAAAACGCAGATTCAGAACTGTGCTTGTCACTTTTACACAAAGTTTCAGGTACTTTATAGCACCTACAACTATGAAGGAAAGGCTATCATTATTACAGACGCCGTAGAAAAAAATAAACGAAATATTTTTGTACTTGTTTCTTTAACCATTTTGTCTCTGTACCACTCTCACATGAGCAATGAATACCAATCAATCCGTATATAAGTATAAATAGTAATTAAAAAACAAAAACCGAAAACACATGTAGCTAATACACAAATATTTAGTTACATATTGCATACATAATAAATCGAACCGTTCAACAAAGCATATTTTCCATTGTTAGATTAATAAAAACAAATAGGGAATATTTAGAATAAATAATTAACTGCATTTGTAATGAAACTGAACGTTTGTAAATAATCATAGAATAAATATTCAAACTAAACGCTTGAATTTTTAATTTTTTTCCTATCTGTGAAATACATACACGTAATATCGCCGTCCCCAACGAATAAGATCGTAATAAAAAAAATTATAATTTACAGGTAAAATAAAAAAACGTTTTTTGATTATAACTTCCTTCTTATCGGTTTTACATAGCAAACTCGTTGACATACCAATATATAGGTATTTTTTTGTTGTGTAAATAGATGTAACTTAAAAAAATATTAGTTTTACACCCATAAAAATATAATCAAAAAACCATAATACCAAAATGTAAACACAATTTTTAAACCGTAATGCAACAATACGATTTTATTCGAGTAAATTGTTGACAGTGACCTATACAGCAATAGTTAATTGCGATCTACTTGACTGTAAAGTAGCGAGGTTGATTATAATGATAACTTTTTATTGCCATATTAATCACCGCTCAAAATAATATAAAGTGGTAACAGTAAATTGGTTAACATTAATATTCCATAGCAAAAGGAATGGTTATACATATACTTTACCGAAATAAGTTTTATATTTATTTTACCCGAATAAAATTGTAATTACAGTTTACTGGAAAAAGGATAACTTCAAGGGGTCAGTATTGATTCATTACAATGATATTCGTCACAAAAATAGTTTTTATTTATAGACGAATAGTACAGGTAAATTCTTAACAAAATGTCTAACTCTAAAAGTAATCGTACGAATCACGTGAAAAAAATTCACGAGGTGTAATCGCACCTCTAGAGCAATAATTCCCCATCAAAGCTCTTCTATCGCAATAGTTGATTACGATATTATTTGCTGGGGACGGCGATATGTGGAATTTCAATATTGACAACATACAAATCTTTAAAAAATATATACTTTTGAATATTAATGTGTTTTTACACAGTACGAAAGACTACGTCGACTTCAATTTATTTGAAACATTGATTCGTTATAATAATTTCTTACTTCACATGTGTATATTTGTATTATTCAGCCTCATCATATCAGCCAAACGACGTCCACTGCTGGATATAGGCCTCCCCCAAGGTTCTCCACACAGACCGGTCTTGAGCCGCCCGCATCCAACCGCCTCCCGCGATCTTGACGAGATCGTCGGTCCACCTTGCGGGGGGCCTACCTCTGCTGCGTCATCCGGTACGTGGCCGCCACTCCAGAACCTTTCTGCCCCAACGGCCATCGGTTCTTCGAGCTATGTGCCCTGCCCACTGCCACTTCGGCTTGGCTATCCGGAGATCTATGTCGGCGACTTTGGTTCTACTGCGGATCTCCTGATTCGATCTCGCAGGGAAACTCCAAGCATAGCTCTCTCCATCGCCCTCTGAGTGACCTTGAGCCTTCTGATAAGGCCCATAGTGAGCGATCACGTCTCTGATCCGTACGTCATCACTGGCAACACACACTGGTCAAAGACTTTCGTCTTGAGACACTGCGGGATATCGGACGAGAAGATATGTCATAGCTTCCCGAACGCTGCCCAACCGAGTTGGATTCGACGATTGACCTCCTTCTCAAAGTTGGACCTACCTAATTGGACTACTTGTCCCAGGTAGATATACTTGTCGACAACTTCGAGCGTAAAGTTCCCAACCTGAATAGTAGCAGGTACAACATGGACGTTCGACATGATTTTCGTCTTGTCCATGTTCATCTTAAGACCTACTTGTTGGGAGACTCTACAGAGGCCATCGAGCATTGTGCCTAGGTCTTCCATGGTCTCAGCCATGACTACGATATCGTCTGCGAATCGAAGGTGAGTGATGTACTCGCCATTGATGTTGATGCCGAGTCCATTCCAGTCCAGAAGCTTGAAAACATCCTCCAGCGCAGTGGTAAACAGTTTCGGGGATATGACATCCCCCTCGCTGGAGTTGAATAGGTTTCGAACTCTGGTCCTGGAGGTGGACTCACATAGTGGCGTTTTCATACAAACACTTCAGCACTTCTATATGTCGGTAGTCAATCCGGCACCGTTGGAGAGACTGTAGCACCGCCCAGGTTTGATATACTTGTCGACAACTTCGAGCGTAAAGTTCCCAACCTGAATAGTAGCAGGTACAACATGGACGTTCGACATGATTTTCGTCTTGTCCATGTTCATCTTAAGACCTACTTGTTGGGAGACTCTACAGAGGCCATCGAGCATTGTGCCTAGGTCTTCCATGGTCTCAGCCATGACTACGATATCGTCTGCGAATCGAAGGTGAGTGATGTACTCGCCATTGATGTTGATGCCGAGTCCATTCCAGTCCAGAAGCTTGAAAACATCCTCCAGCGCAGTGGTAAACAGTTTCGGGGATATGACATCCCCCTCGCTGGAGTTGAATAGGTTTCGAACTCTGGTCCTGGAGGTGGACTCACATAGTGGCGTTTTCATACAAACACTTCAGCACTTCTATATGTCGGTAGTCAATCCGGCACCGTTGGAGAGACTGTAGCACCGCCCAGGTTTCGATTGGCTTTCTCATAGTCCACAAACGCCAAGCATAGGGGCTGGTTATACTCTTCGGACTACTGAATAACCTGCCGCAGCGTATGTATGTGGTCTATGGTACTATAGCCTTTACGGAAACCGGCTTGTTCAGGCTCGAGACGATTCGTGATGACCCTCGAAAACAGCTTGTAGACGTGGCTCAGAAGTGTGATGGGTCTGTAGTTCTTTAAGAGGGTTTTATCCCCTTTCTTAAAAAAAAGCACCATCACACCTCTGTACCAGGCCTGTGGCGTTTTACCCTCGAGAATGACGGAATTAAATAGCTTCCGAAGGGCTTCTCTAGCGGGTGCACTGCCAGCCATCAGAAGCTCGCTTGTAATTCCGTCATCACCCGGCGCCTTGTTGTTTTTGAGCTGTTTGAGAGCCACACTAATCTCGTGCATGCTGACGTCCGGGATATCTTCGGTATAGTGTCGGGTCAATCCAGCTGTAGGGTCTGACGCTGGAGTACTTGCGGGTTGTTGCGTTGTCGTGTATAGCTGTCCATAGAACCTTTCGATCTCCTCCAAGAGCTCAGGCTTGGACGATACGATTCTGCCATCCTCCGTCTTCAGCTTTGTCAGCTGACTCTTTTTTTTTTTTTTTTTGTATCGGGTTGGAAAATCCTCATGGAGTCCCTCCGCCCCGGGGGGGAATGACGAAGGGGACTGTCAGCTTACTGACTAAAAACCAACCCGTGCTCCTCATGTACCCATGTGTCGGAGGGTAGGGTTTCACCAAAGCATTCCTCGCTACCCCCCGACGGGTATCGCCAGATGGTCAGGCGGGCCCCGAACGAAACCCCCTTGGCAGCGGATGAAGGTGTTAGGCTCCGCCGCCAAAACACCCAGCGGCCGCAGAGGATAGGGAGGACGGCAACGCAACACCGCATCTCCTCTTCCTCTGCGGCCCCAACGCGACGCAACGATGGTGCGCCCCCATTTGGTCGCGGGAGATAGGGCGCGGGGCAACGCAACACCCACACGCCTCTCCTCCCGCGACCGCACCCGACTGCGAGGGACAGACAGAACTGTCCCCCGCACCCGCACCATGGGACGCATCCTACGCAGGCTTCTACCAAGCCCACGTGGAGCGTCCCCTCCCGGGATCCCGCTTAGCTTCACCGTGGGTGGCTTCTAACTCACGGTTACTGAGCCCCCCCACCACGACAAGGTGGAGATCCCACGGGGGGGTTGTCAGCTGACTCTGCCCAACAGACAGATCCCTCTGGAACACTTTTATTTTTATTATTCAGCCTATCTGTAATTAAATAAATTAAACCATTTTATTCATATGTAACCAAATTCCAAAACTGTTTGATAATAGCAAATAGTAACAACTTTTGATCATTCATAATACTGTTATCAGTACAAAAAATAAATTATGAGCCCTATCATACCGACACATATACATACACACACACACACATATCATATGTATATTTGTATTATCATATGTATATTTAAAAATTCTCTGTGGCAACACTAAGGCTAACAGCTGATCCGACCGTGTCCCGTATTTTTTACAAGTAAGAATATAAAATAATCTGTTAAAGCGCCTACGCATTATTTCACAGCAGCGTCAATCGTACGTTATAGTTCGCTACGCGGTAGCATTAGATTAAGTTCGGCCTAACATAGTTATAGATTTGTATAGACTCCTTTTTATAAAATGTACCTGCTGTATACGATTTGGATAATCCCTCACTCTGCTTTTGTAAGCTGGAAAGATTACACGTCATCCAAAGTTTCCAAGATCGTTTTTATTTCTCGAAGTCCATTGAATCCCGCACATATGGTCCATTACGAGCGGATGAGGAATCAGCTGATCGCATTAAAATTATCTACGAGTTTTGAGAGGATTCGTCACCAAATTATTGGACTTTGAACCGGCTTGGATATTCGTATATTTGGATCAAGTACGCCGTTAATTGGTTTAAATCGGTACCCAACACTCGATAAGGTAATATTTATCCATAATCAAGGGAATAATTATAAGGTTAGTGGATTATTGTTAATTTATTGTGTTCATTTAGGCAAACGTTGCATAGTGCTAGTTGTCCGTAATAAAGTAAATACTTTATATTAGACTGTAAATTAGTTAATATCATTTGATAAGTAGTATTAGTGCTACATTTTAACTATTTCGTCAATTAACGGCAACTATTCACATTAATTTTCATGCAGCGGTAGGTACCTAACTACCTAGTTAGCTCATGTATCACAATTTTGAGTGTTAGGTTTATTACGATATATTATTCATTGCTCATTATCGTTAATTATAACCAGATTAGCGTACTTATTGTGTAATTTTGTTAAAATATTGTATTATTGTGTTTTTTGCAACCATTAATTTGTTAAGTAGGTAGGTTGTCACTTATTAGAAAACTTTTCTGTGCAAAGTTATTTGGCTATTATTAATTGTATTTACATAATTAAAAAAGGATTTAGCAGCTTTTCTAATATTTGTGTAATTATTTGTAGATTTATACATCTAGAAATTATATTTCGTAGTTATTTTCTTGTATGCGTGGGTAGGTACCTAGTAAGAAACTAAATTCAAACCACACCCTGTACCGGCGCAATTTGAGCTTTTGTTACCTAAAATTAACTTTATTTTGTATAAATTCCAGGTCGACAGCACTCGTTACCCGTAATGTCCGAGGAAAAGGAGTTAGTGAAGAGGCGAGGCAGTTATAAAGGCAGATTAACTGCATTTATTAATTATTTGGACTCGCTTGATGAAAGCTCCTTGACGAACTGTGATGTCACTGAATTGCAGCTGCGCATAGGCAAGATTGAGTGTTTGTACGACCAATATGATGAGGTTCAACTGCGTCTCGAATGTATTGTTGAAGATATTAAATTGCAGTATACTGAGCGTTCAGATTTTGAATCGTTATATTACAAATCCTTATCTAGGGCACAACATCTATTAGGTAAATATAATCAAGTAAGTCCATCAATTAATAGCGATAATAGTAAGCGTGCCAGTAAATACAAGCCAGTTAAGTTACCTACTATACAGTTACCTAAATTTAACGGTTCTTACAGTGATTGGTTAGAGTTTCGCGATTCTTTTGCGAGCCTCGTTCATTCTAATGATGAACTAGACAACATTAATAAGTTCCACTATTTGCGTTTGTCACTGGAGGGGTCCGCGGCTGTGGTACTCCAGTCAACTGAGTTTTCTGCTGACAACTACGCAGTAGCTTGGAAGATATTATGCGAACGATTTGATAACAAAAGATTGCTCATTCAGAATCACGTATCAGCATTATTTAATATAGACGTACTGACAAAGGAATCTTCAGTATCCCTCAAAGGTTTGATAGATTCATTAAATAAGAATTTGCGAGCTTTAGAAACTTTAGGCGAACCAATTAAGCATTGGGATACACTATTAATTTACATGGTCACTCGTAAATTAGATAACAAAACATATCGTGAATGGGAGGAATATAAAAGCCGGGTAGATAAAGATAACGCGATTACTTTTGATGCCTTCATTCAATTTATGCGTAACCGTGCCGACTTTGTCGAAACTTTAGAATTGTCACGCAATAATAATCCGTCTCACACGTTATCTAATTTGCGTCCAAAGATAAAATCTATGGTCACGATGCAAGGTTCTAACAATTTAAACACAACATTGACTTTAAAGGTTTGTCCTAAGTGCAAAGAGGATCATACACTGAATAATTGTCCTCAATTTCTCGCTATGAGTATTGATGAGCGTCTTAAAATATTGCCTAATTATAAAGTTTGCTACAACTGTTTACATACGGGTCATTTTGCCAATCATTGTAGAAAATCAGGTTGCAAAACATGTAAGCGTAAACATCACGCATTAATTCATTCATCGGAGCCTAGGAGTGTTAATGTCAATGCGCGTAATAAACATACGTATAACAACGCATCATCTGATAGCCCCTCTCCGCCGATATGTTTACCGTCCGCTTCTAGTGAGACAGGTAATGTTGCTCTGGCCGCAAGCGTCGCTCGTTCTTGTAAGACTTTTAGCGACGTATTATTATCAACTGCATTAGTTAAGTTATACGATTATTCGGGTCGTGAGCATGTTGTTCGTGCTATTTTGGATAGCGGCAGCACATCTTCGTTTATAACCGAGCGTTTGTGTACGCAGTTAAATTTATTAACAAGTAATGTTGACGGTTCGATATTAGGCATAAATAACGTGATTTCTCGCGTAGGCAAAACTTGTCAGGTAAAAGTGACGTCACTCAATAATAGCTATGAAGTTAAGCTTTATTGTTTTGTTTTGCCATTTATAACCAGTGATGTGCCATGTCGAAAAATAGATATTTCTGCTCTTAAGATGCCTTCTCACATCTGTTTAGCTGATCCTACGTTTTATGAGCCCGCAGATATTAATATTTTAATCGGTGCTGACCTGTTATGGGATCTGTTAGGATCACAACAAATAAAGTTAGGCGTTGATATGCCAGTTTTATGTGAGACTAAGTTAGGGTGGATAGTTTCCGGGCCCATTACCTCTCTTTGTACCAAAATGTCAAAGGACATTAAATGCAATTTTACTCAGGTTAGTGGCGATATTGAGAAACTACGAGCCGACTTAAAGACTTTTTGGGATTTAGAGGAAATAAACTCTGAAGCGTCTAATTATATGCCAGAGGAAAAGTTGTGTGAGGAACATTTTATTAAAAATACCACTCGCCTACGCGATGGTAGGTTCTGTGTTCGTATACCGCTTAAACAAAGTCCTGATGTTTTAGGAAATTCGTACAATAGGGCTAAGCATTGTTTACATTCATTAGAACGTAGACTGAAGTACAAACGAGAATTTAGCGAATTATATCTTGATTTTATGTCAGAATACGAAAAGTTAGACCACATGTGGTTAGACAAGCTTTCATGGGATGAGCCGCTAAACCCAGAACTTAAAAATACTTGGCATAATATTGTAAAATCTTTACCTCTCGTAAATGATTTAAGTATTCCACGCATTGTAGTTTGTAATGCGTATAGGTCACTTGAACTACATGTGTTTACAGATGCGTCTGAGCGCGCCTATGGTGCGTGTGTATATGTTCGTAGCATCAGCGATACTAATAAATGTATGGTCAGGTTACTGATGGCTAAAAGTCGCGTGGCCCCAATTAAGCCTACTACAATACCTCGGTTAGAGTTATGTGGTGCCTTGGTAGGTGCGCGTATTTATGAAAAAGTTTCACAAGCCTTTCGAATAAACATAAATCATGTTTATTGTTGGACTGACTCAACCATCGTATTGGGTTGGTTGCAAATGTTGCCCTCAAAACTATAACCATTTGTGCGAAATCGTGTAGCTAAGATATTAGATAAGACGAGTAACTGCACATGGCAACACGTACCAACCGATTTGAACCCAGCAGATCTGATATCTCGTGGCGTGGAAATCAGAACCCTGCAAGGGTTGGATTTGTGGTGGTCTGGACCCAAGTTCTTACACAATGAGCAGTCCAGTTGGCCGTCTCAATTGAAACTGAAAGGTTTAGCATTAGAATCTTTGCCCGAAACACGACCACACATTTCATTGAGCGCCGTTACAAATGATAATAGCAAAGATAAATTAATAGATTTTAAAAGGTTTTCAAATTATCTTAGGCTCGTGCGCTCAGTAGCATATGTTTTGCGTTTTATTAAAGCTTGTCGAAAGAAACCTTGTAATAGTAAATTTCTTACAAAGGATGAGTTACAATGCGCATTAACTTTAATAATTATTAATAGTCAACGGGACTCGTTTCCAGAGTATAAGTTACTCGTCAATAAACAGAAATTACCGAAGAAGAGCTCCCTCGTTAAGTTCAATGTTTATTTAGATCATGTTAATATAATGCGTGTTGGGGGACGCCTCGATAATTCGGACTTTTCGTTCAGTAAGAAACATCCCATTATTTTACAGTCCACTCATGATTTTACGAAGTTATTGTTTCATTATGAACATAAAAGGTTAATGCATGCAGGTCCACAATTATTGTTGGCTACGATTAGAGAATCATATTGGCCTATCGGTGGTCGTCGCTTAGCTAAAGCGTGCTACCATCAGTGTGTACGTTGTCATCGTATGAAGGGCAAAACTATTACGCCGTTGATGGGGAATCTACCCCACCAGCGACTTGTTCCAGGTGGCTACCCTTTCGACAGCACAGGCGTGGATTATGCCGGCCCTATACTTTGTGCTAGTCGTCAAGGACGTGGATGTAGGCTCGTAAAAGTTTATATCGCGATTTTTATATGCTTCACCACCAAAGCTGTCCATCTAGAGCTGGTAGGTGACTTGACTAGCAACAAATATTTACTGGCACTCTATAGATTTATTTCACGCAGAGGTAAACCTGTCAACATATATTCGGACAACGGTACCTCATTTGTTGGTGCGTACAACGACCTGTCAAAGTTTTTAAAATCACAGAGCAATTCAATAAGCGAGGATATTGGTAATCATGGAGTTAATTTTCATTTTATTCCCGCGTATACTCCTCATTTCGGCGGACTATGGGAAGCGGGTGTGAAGTCGACAAAATTCCATCTTCAACGAGTGTTGGGACATTGTAACCTTACATTTGAGGAATTGAATACCGTACTGATCCAAATTGAGGCGGTTTTGAATTCACGTCCGTTAACACCGCTGTCTTCGGACCCCGACGATTATACTCCGCTAACGCCGGGACACTTTTTGGTTGGACGACCTCTTACTGCCCTTCCACAACCAAGTTACCAGGACTGCTCCACAACTCATGTATCACGTTTTCAACGGATTGAGCAACTCCGTCAACATTTTTGGGCACGTTGGAGTAAGGAGTTTGTTGCTGAGTTGCAACAACGAACTAAGTGGCACACATCCCAAGATGGGTTGAAGCTGAATTCCTTAGTGGTCATCAAGGAGGACCACCTGCCACCCCTCAAATGGAAATTGGGGAGAATTGTAGCTGTGCACCCAGGGTCGGATGGAATCGTTAGAGTTGCCGACATTCGCACTTCAACTGGCATCATACGGAGGGCCTTCAATAGAATATGTCCGCTGCCAGTAACCACGGATTTGGTTTGAAAGCTTGGAGCTTCCAAAGCCCGGGGGCATGTTAAAGCGCCTACGCATTATTTCACAGCAGCGTCAATCGTACGTTATAGTTCGCTACGCGGTAGCATTAGATTAAGTTCGGCCTAACATAGTTATAGATTTGTATAGACTCCTTTTTATAAAATGTACCTGCTGTATACGATTTGGATAATCCCTCACTCTGCTTTTGTAAGCTGCAAAGATTACACGTCATCCAAAGTTTCCAAGATCGTTTTTATTTCTCGAAGTCCATTGAATCCCGCACATAATCGAATAATTAAAGCTAATTACAAGTTAATTGCTTAATAAATGTGTTAGTTGTAATAATCTATAAAAATATCTGTGAAAATAAGGTAAGTTTATTGTGATTTCTTTTTTGACAACCAATCTACCGGCTAAATTTGCATTGTCATTTTTCAAACAGGTATAACATTTTAACTACTATTTAAAATCAACTTATACGTATAAAATAGTGTTAATTAGTATATTTCCAAATAAAAAGTGCTATCAAGTTCCTACATAACCACCTATAAATAGTAAAAATAAATAAACATAACCTATAATTCATAATTCATAATTCATAATACTTTATTTGTGGAAAGTAGGTTAGTTACAGATCTTAACGTTATGTTATAGTACCACTACATCCTACCACATTTGCGGTGTACAAATAATATGAGATATAAAGAAAATAGTTACAATTAAATTAATATTAAGAAAATAATTAAAAAATATATCATAAAAACAAAACAATGTCACCAATTCAAATAATAATTCAAAGTGATAATACAATATAATGTCATCAATTTAAATAATACTTAATTAAAATAATTTTTCAAAATTTCAAATAATAATAGGAATGTCACAAGTAATAATTGAATGTGAATAGGAATTAATTATGTCATATTACAATTACAATTATATTACATTATTTTGTCATTAAAATATTCATCAATAGAATAATAGGCTTTATTTATAAGAAACTCTTTCAATTTGTTTTTGAATAATTTTAAACTTTCAGCAGTTTGTATACATTTAGGTAACTTATTGTATATCTTGGGGGCCATCACAAATATGCTGTTGTGATATAAGGTAGTTTTAGCTTGAACTAGATGTAGTTTACCAAGTCTACGGTTCCTAGTTATCTGTGAGAATTTGGACCAGTTTTTCTTAACAAATAACGCCGTTTCAAAGATATAAATGGATGGCATTGTCAATATTTTTAACTGGATGAAGTGCGGTTTACATGAGTCAGTAGAACAGATATTACATATTGCTCTTATGCAGCGCTTTTGAGACTTAAAAACTAGTTCTTTACCAGTTGCATTGCCCCAAAATATAATTCCATATTTCATTGTTGATGCAACCAATCCGTGATAAGCAGCAACAATTGTGTCTTGGTTAACAGTTTTACTCAGCATGTGTAGCGCATATGCATATTGATTTAATTTGCCACACACCTGTTCTATTTGTTTATTCCATTTCAGAGTACTTTCAATTTGCAAGCCTAAGAATTTTGTTACTTTAATGTCACTAATACGGTTATTGTTGTATTTGATATCTATATCCTTTGTTTTGTCCTCTTTTTGACCAAAATTCATAACAGTAGTTTTACTTAGATTAATTTTCAGATTTTGCGATTCCAACCAATCAACCAATGACACAATATTGCTTTCAATAATTGAGTTAGTGGTAAGAGGATTATCATGATTAAATACGACGGTGCTGTCGTCAGCAAACATTACCATCGGAAATTTTGTAGCGGATGGAAAGTCATTAATATAGATAATGAATAGCAAAGGGCCGAGTGTACTTCCCTGTGGAACTCCGTATTTTATAGTTCTAGCATTTGACTTGTAAGAAGTTTTTGTTTTGGTTTTTAGGCATATTTTATCAATAACTGTAATCTGCTGGCGATTGCTAACGTATGACTCTATTAGTGTAGATACATTGCCTCGGACACCATAGGCATTTAATTTATCAATTAATATTTTGTGGTTCACATAATCGAATGCCTTTGTCATGTCCATGTATAGTGCTTGTACTGGCATTCTTTTGTCCATTCTAGAAATAATAATGTTTAAAAACTCATAAATAGCTACATCAATGGATTTATTTTTTCTAAATCCTTTCTGGTTTTCTGTGAACAGATTATTTTTTTCAAAGTAGTTATTTAAGCTGTTATAAATTACTTTTTCAAAAATCTTTGAAAATATGGGTACTAAGGCAATCGGCCGATAGGATTGCATGTTTACTTTATCTTCTTTTTTAAAGAGCGGCTTTACCAGGGATATTTTCAGCTTTTCGGGGTATACACCTTGGGCGATACAGTTATTTATCATGTGGCTCAATATAGGTGAAATTGGCACCGACACCAGTTTAACTATTTCCGTACTAATGTCGTCGTATCCTGTGCTTGTTGTATTTTTTAATTCCTTTATTATATGGTATATGTCTTGGGGTATTGTAGGCTGCATAAACATAGATGTAGGTTTATTACTAAGAGACGCGTTATGAAATTGGGTTTGTTTTGAGATGTTATCCGTTTTTACTAAATCTACATAGAAATCATTAAAAGCTTGTGCGATTGCGGAGGGGTTCGTTAATGTTAGGTTATTAATTTTTATTTCATCTATATTATTCTCAGGTAATCTGTTTTTGTTTCTGTTAATTATTTTCCAAGTTGCTTTACTTTTATTCTTTGCAGAGTTTATATAGTTTATATTTTGTGACCTTTGTGTAAATTGTATTATTTTCTTGAGTCTGTTCGCTAATAGTTTAAAATTTAATTTATTTTCTATGGTAGGCCGTCGTCTATACTTCCACAATAGCTCACGCTTTCTTTTTGAACATAATTTAATGCCACGAGTAATCCATTTTGATTTAGCTTTGGTAGCAATTTTTACCCTAATATTAGGAAAACATAGGTCATAGAAAAGCAAAAATGTATCATGAAATATGTCAAAAGCTGTATTTGCATCCGTTGCTTCGTATACTTCAGTAAAGCTGAGATTATTTATGCAGTCAATAAATTTACTTACGTTTTCTTTAGAGAAATCACGCCTATTTGTAAACCAGTATTTAAACTTGCATGTTTTTGAAACCGGGCATTGTAATAATTGGGCTGTATGATCAGAAACCGCTAGTTCTAATATTTCGCTTTTACACCCTCGTATATTATGTAAGAAATTGTCAATACACGTGCCGCTGATCAAACGAGTTGGCAATTTAAATTCAAATTTCATATTAAAACCATTTATAAATTGCTTAAATTGTTGTGAATAGGTTGTAGATCTTATCATATCAATATTAAAATCGCCACATACTATATATTTCTGTCTTACTTTAAAAGCAAACAAATTTAGGATATTTTCTAAACTGTTAAGAAATATAGAAAATTTATGTTTTACATCCTTATTTTGTGGGATCCTATAAACACATATTATTATTATATTATGCTCCGTTAGCTCTATCCCACAGCATTCAATAATATTTGGTACACTGTAACTTACGATACGGTCAATAACTTTATACTTTATATCTGTTCTTATCATTATACAAGAACCCCCATGTCTGGAAGTTCTCGAGTAACAGGTAGCTAATTTAAAATTGGGAATCTTCAATACATTTATGTCAGAGGCTATCATATTATGCTCGCAAATAAAAAGTACATCAACAGTTTTGCCTTTACGGCTTAATTCTTGCAAACACACAGCAAACATATCTGACTTATTTATTAGGCCATTTATATTTTGGTGCAATACAATGATATTATTATTATACACGAAATAACTGGTCTGAATTTGAGTGATCAATATTGCTTAAACTATTTAGCGGCTGCATTTCAACTGTTGGTAATGGTTGAGGCGTAGTTATATTGAGATCAATTAATATGTTTTCAAGAATCCTCTTATATATATTTCGCATTCCACTTCTATTAATTTTACCAGTACTGTTTGAAAACATATCAAATGACAAGGTGAGGTTACTGTCGAAGAAATATCCGTATTTATTATTTTGTATATCCTGATTCAAAAGGTAGTTAAATGCTTCTACTCTGTAATTGTGTATCATTGCTCCTCTTATATACGTAGGCGTACAGATGATTATGTTTGTATGTGTAACTTTTTGTAATGATTCTTTTATGATATTCAACAAGTCTAAATAATTACTCTCGTCTTTCAAATCGTTTCTTCCTAATAATACAATACAGTAGTCGTTCAAGGTGAAATTATTTAACTTATTTTCTATACCGTAGAGTAAGTATTTAGTTGTACAACTAGGTATTTTGTAGTGGCAATAGTCAAAATGTTCCGAGAAGACTTCGTCAATTATGGATAAATTTCCTTTTATATCATCGCTGCTCATTATGCATAATTTAAACTTTTGTTTTTGATTGTTTTGTTCTTGCGACAATGTGGCATTCTGTTTTTTACACTTGTGCGACAAAGTGGCATACTGTTGTTGACACTTGTGATGTGTTCCATCACTATCAGATGTATTAGTAAATTGTTCTCTTGTCGATATTTTACTGATGTAGTTATCAGTTTGTGTTTCCTGGCTGCGCACTTTTTTATCTTGTTCCTTATTACTCTGTTGTATATTTTGCTCATCATAGTTTATACAAGCGGGAATAATATTACTTTGATCAGATATGTTATTTTTATTTGTACGTGATAATGGCGTTTTACTTTTTCTTTCGGGTGTCTTACATATTTTCTTGTATGTTTCAATTGTTTTGAACGATGTTTGCAGATCACATTTTAGGCGGTAATTTTCGACATTCAAATTTTCTATTTCCTGGTGGGCACTCATTAATTGCATAGAAAGACTTTTAACTTGTTCATTTAGGTCATTTACAACATCGCTATTATCAAGTAGGCTGTCTGGGATACTCCTCATAGTTGAGTCTAACAATGTCCTACTGTTATTATTTGTCAAGTTGGTGAGGTCATCCAATGAGGTTGTTCTACAGGGTCTTCGATACGTTATATTATTTTCCATTATTTTATTTTTCTAAGTTTGATTTGTTTTATATGTTTAGGTGTCGCCCTCTATTGGGATTCTAAATATATCGTGCAACACTTAACTGTATGGTGTATTTTTATATTTCTGTCATGAATAGCCAGCTTTATTGTCTCTGCCTCCCATTAATCATTGATTCATATGTTGCAACACTAGGTTATTATTCTGTGGTAACACTGGTAGATCAAATGTCAGAATTATTGTTGTTAGTCATCAGAATTCGAAATAACAATTTTCTCCAACGGTTTTAATTGTTATTGCATTGTTTGAGCATAAATTCTTCTTAAACAATGGTGGGCATGTAATATATTAGTGTATTGTATAGTGAGTACTCACAGTTATCTCCGACAATCACTCAAAAGCCCTACAAGATGAGTGTTAAAGTTACTTCGTTCGTACTGCTGGAGGTGGTTTTTAATGTTTCATCACTGGTACACGGCTGTAAATATTTATTTGATAGTTTTTGACACCTAGGCACTAACTGATCAACTTTTAAAGGACCTGATTAGCAATTTAAAATAAATTAAAATTAAAATTACGCGAACAATGTTTACACTGCGATGACAGCTGCTAAATCTTGTTAGTTGGTTACACAACTTTGGACGAGATTAGCTGTTCTTTCTTACAATAATATTTAGCTTTAAACCCTACTATTACTACTATTACAATCTTCTCCTTTACTTTCTTTGAACTACGTGTATTTCTCTCTTTTCACTATGATTATGACTCGTAAAGCTTTGGCTCGCCAGGAAGAGTCTAAACTCCAACTGGCTTTAATTGAATTAAAGACCTCTAAGGAGTTGTGTAACAAACTGATAGAGGAAAGAGAAGATAATGAGAAAGAAATGTTGAACTTACTGGAAAAAAATAAAATCTTAAAATGTGAAATGGCTCAGCTACTGCTGACTCCAGCTCATTGTAGACGGGTTTTCCGAGTGTAGTTTGCAGTATGAACAACACACTCAACACAACGAGTTGGTGGCCCTTAACCGTATACAGTTCTTAGACAAACAGTTACATGAGGCAAACAGTAGAATAAGTCATCTAGAATTCACCCAAGATCAGATCACTACGACGGCAAATCAAAGTCTGTTCGATGAGGTTCATGCTCCAAGCATGATTACTGATATAAATCATTTTAAAGTATCACTTCCAAACAGTCTCTCAGTGTGCAAAAAATCAAATAATTCAATAAAACTGATTAGGGGTAGTAGGAATAGAATTAAGAAATATGTTAAAATAAACAAATTCATAAAAAAGACACAAAAATTAGTTCACAGACAAAAGTTTTTCATAAAAAATGTTAAGCTAAATAGGGAAAGATTAATTGCTCTTGAAAAATTAAAAAAATACTCACAGAAATATCACCAAAATAATTTGAAGCATAAATTAGAAATAAATAATTTGCAGGTAGAATTAAATAATCTTAGTGACAAATTAGTATCAATGACAAATAAATATAAAAGCTCTGAACTACAAATGAAAGAGTACATATCGGCAATGAATGAGTTGGTGGCATCAAATAGTAACGAATGCTCAATACCATTGAACAATGACATCCCGTTCAACCTCCAACACTCGCCAGCTTGCTCATTGCCAACATGTAACCCGGTTTTGTTAAATAGTTCTATAAACAATATAAAATCAAATATTAAACACACTGTAAATAAATTAAAAATAACAAACTAGACAGTAAAACTATATTACAAAATAAAAATAAAGTGATAATATTTAGTGATGAGATTGGAAAAGGTATGGGTCAGTTGTTGGCAAACACATATAGTGATGGGTTAGTGATGAACTACTGTTTGCCTGGGTTAAGTTCCATTGCTATTTTAGATAAAATTATAAACTTCAATTTTGACCAGGATACAACTTTATTGATAAAAGAGGATCTTTAAATAAAAGACTTTTATTCTATTATTACAGTAAATTATGTGAATTAAATTGAAATCAAATTATTATGCTCACTTTACCTTTCAGTAAAGGGTTGCCACAGAAAGAAAATAATATTAGACATAGTCTTAATATAAATTTGTGTAGTTGGTCATACAATAACGATCAATTTCATGTTTTTGACTCTAACAATTATGTTAGTAAAGCTTTACATTTGACGCAAGATACTTGTTATCTGAATTCTTATTATAAAAGACAACTAGCTGAGTCGCTAGCATTTTGTATTGACATTTCAGCCAAGAATTTGGCTAATAAACGTGTTGCCCCTATACAGCAACAAAATGCCATTTATAATGATTCAGCCAATATTTTGGCTACACAGTCTGACATTTCTATTAATTTAAATTAAATAGTTCGACAGTAGAGAATACCTCTTGCAATGACACTTTCATTAATAATGGGTTGGTATGTACGAATAAGCCCAATTCAACTAATAATACATTTAGAAATTCGCAAGTATTGAAACTGGTACATCAAAATATACAAGGTATGTCAAATAAAGATTTAGAAGTGGAGTTGTTCATGAACGGTGAATGCGTTGATATTTTGTGTATAACAGAACATTGGCTTAAAGATCACCAGTTCATGTGCAATTTTAATAACCATCTAGTTGGTAGTTCGTTCAGCAGACAAAATGTAATACATGGTGGATCGTTGATTTTAGTTAACAAGCTGCTTAAATTTAAGAATCGTAGTGACATTGTTAGTTTCTCTGTTGAACGGACAGTTGAAATAGCCTGTGTGGAGTTGGACCAACTCGTTGTGTTGAGTGTGTATAGGCCACCATCGTCCTTCTATGATAACTTTGAAAGTGTCATGGATGATGTGTTACGGAAGCTATGCCAACAAAATAAATCTATAATAGTAGGTGGCGATTTTACTATTAATTTACTCGAAGATTCCCTGAATTGCCACAATATTAAGAATTTGTTTAAGTCATATAATCTTGCATGCTTATTTTTGGAACCCACCAGGATAATTTCCACGACATCTACTTGTATAGACAATATATTTACAGATATTGTACCAGTTAGAAAGCAAATAATTAACAAATTAACATCAGATCATTGTGGACAATCTATAATGCTATGCAGTCTAAAAAAGTAGGTAGAAAGGAATTGAGTGTGGTGCCAAAAACTTTGCGTCGTCTGGAGGGACTTAAGGATAAACTCACAAGTACACTACCATACTTATGCTATAATAACGATCCCAATAAGTTGTACAATTCTTTCTTTGACATGTCTTCTTTCTCCTAGCGTTATCCCAGTTTCAACCCGGGGTCCGCTTACTAGTCTAACCGGATTCGACTGAATATTAGCTTTTCCACGGAGCGACTGCCTGTCTGACCTCCGCAACCCAAAGGGATAGCGATATTCCATGGTTTAGACTAGTGTCAGTTTATTCAGCGTTAGGTACTGACTCCCTATAACGACTGTCAAAGATCTTCATGACAACCGGGACCGACGGCTTAACGTGCTCTCCGAGGCACGGGACAAGCGATAATTAATAATTCAATACGCACATAACTCCGAAAAGTCATTGGTGCGCGCCTAGGATTCGAACCCGATACCCTCTGCATGGCAGAATTCTTTCTTTGACATGTACTGTACTATATTCAGTTCTATCTTTGTCCCTAAGAGGATCTCAGTTGCTGGTACTACATCCTTCAGTGAATGAGCAACCACTGGAATTTATAAAAGTAGAAATAAGCTTTACGAATTATATGAACAGAAAGTAATTAATAAAAATGATGAAAAATTTTGTCAATAAGTAAGAAATTATTCTAAGTTATTTAAAAAGATTTGTCGTGAAGCTAAGACACTTTATTTAAAACCAAAAATTAAAAACAGTGACAATCAAATAAAAGCAACGTGGGATATTATAAACAATGAGACTGGAAGGGTCAAGATTAAAAGTAACGATTACACGCTTCAAGTAAATAAAAAGATAATAAAATCAGATTTTGAGGTTGCCACAGCATTTGAAAATTTCTTCACAGACATTCCAGTCTCAACCACTAAATCCCTGAACTCATCCCCCAATGACGCCGAATCTCTATTAAAACAAAATGTCAATAGGTGTAACATTGAATTTAGATTTAGTTATGTCACTGACAAAGATATTGTAAAAACTTTTAATACCCTTAATTTGAAGAAGACTAGTGATCTTTGGGGCAATTCTGTTGTGATTACGAAATCCAAAATCAACACAGTAGCACCTGAACTGGCATGATTTTCAGTAGATGCATTGACTGTGGTGTGTTTCCTGATCAAATGAAAAGTAGTAAAGTAATTCCGTTATTTAAATCAGGTAGCACATCTGACCCCACAAATTATAGGCCAATATCTGTGCTACCCACGTTTAGTAAAATTTTTGAAAAATTAATTCTAGGCCAGCTTCAAACTCATTTTAATAACAATAAGCTGTTACATGAAAAACAATTTGGTTTTACTAGGGGTCGCTCAACTACCGATGCTGGAGTTGAGCTTTTAGATAGTATTTTTGATGCCTGGGAGGAGTCGCATGATGCTCTAGGAGTCTTTTGTGACTTATCTAAGGCTTTTGATTGCGTGTTTCATGAAACATTGATCAGGAAATTACATTACTATGGAGTTAAGAACACTGCTTTGGATCTCCTAACATCATATTTGAGTAATAGGATACAGAGAGTTGAGGTAAATGGAAAAGTTTCTATGGGTTCAGTGGTCACAATGGGAGTGCCGCAAGGTTCAATTCTTGGTCCATTCCTTTTCCTTGTATATATTAATGATTTGCCATATATTATGCAAAATAATGAAGAGATAGTGTTATTTGCTGAAGATACATCACTTATCTTTAAACTTAGACGAGAACAATCAAATAATGACGATGGAAATAACGCTCTCTCTAAAGTAGTTCAATGGTTTACTGCTAACAATTTACTGTTAAATGAAAGAAAAACAAAATGTATACGATTTTCAAGACCGAATGTAAAACAAGTTAAACCTAACATATTTTTGAATGGAGAAGAGTTGGATCTTATAGATAACACCGTATTCTAAGGCATAACCTTAGATTCTAAGCTACAGTGGGGACCACATATAGGTCAGTTGTCGAATAAACTTAGCTCTGCAGCGTATGCCGTTTATAAAATTCGTCAGTTAACTGATATAGATACGGCCAGATTAGTATATTTTAGTTATTTCCACAGCATAATGTCATATGCCATTTTATTATGGGGCAACGCAGCTGACATTCAAACTGTGTTTGTACTGCAGAAGCGGGCTATTCGTGCAATCTACAGTCTTGGTTCAAAGCATTCACTGAGGGAAAAATTTAAAGAAATTAAGATAATGACTGTCGCATCTCAATACATTTATGAGAACTTGTTATATGTCAGGAAAAATATAAATATGTTTTCTAAATTCAGCGACATTCATAAATTAAATACACGAAACAAAAACAAACTTAGAAACTTTTAAACACTCGCGTTGCATATTTACCATGTGTTTTTGTTCCGTGTGGTGACGGATTAAGAATACGGAATGTCACCACCCCATATCATCCCATGGGTGTCGTAAAAGCCGACAGAGGGAGCATATTATGCAGAAAACAGCACTGTAAGAGAAGGAAAACTTGATACAAACCCTATACCAACCCGTTTGGCCAGCGTGGTATAGTAGGCCAATTCCTCCTTTCCAAGAAGAGGCCTAGTCCAGCAGTGGACTGTTAAAGGCTGATGAAGTTGCATGTTTAAGAATATATATCTATACGGGAATTAACGCGAACATGCATTAGGTATTTTACATACCTTATTTTTGCTTGACGTTTCGAGACGGTTGCACGTCCCGTGGTCGCAAGCTGACTGGTGTAGCGATGTCACGTCTCCGAGTGCGAGGTAGAAGATTCTATTTCTACCCCCGCGTTGTTGATTTTCGAGGTGCCGGCGCAAAACACACTAATCGTATCTGTATTTTGAACATTCGCCGACTGCGCATTAAAATGGGGTGTTGTTAGTCGAATCACTGGATTCCACGCCGATGACAATTTGAAGCCCTCTTCCCGATTGAAATTTTTATGTTTTCTGATTTCGATCGCTTCACGCACAACTCTTGGGTAAAAGTGGCGTTCCGTGGAGAGGACTTGTGGACGATGAAATTCAATCCAGTGATTGGTGCCCGATTGTAGTAAATGTTCCGCAATCGCCGATTTGTTCGTTTGACGGTTCTTTACAGCTGCGATGTGCTCCTTTATACGTTCAGCGATGGTCCGCTTCGTTTGCCCTATGTAAGAGCTTCCGCAGCTGTTGTTGATTTTATAGACACCTGGGGTTTGTAGCGGTAAAACATCCTTTGGTGTGCCCACCATGTTGTATACTTTGGCCCCTGGTGTAAATACGGTCGGAATGGAGTAGTTTTTTTTTTTTTTTTTTTCACCCTACGAGCTCACTGCACCTGTCTTCTTCCTACGGGCTACGTTCTTCTTACGGGCTACGTTCTTCCTACGGGCTACAAGCCACGAGCTGCTGGCGCCGTGCCGCTACTAGCCAGCTGCCACCCAAGCCTCCGTTCCTGCCTACGAGCTCCTACAGCCAGGCCACGGACGCCTGAGCCTGACCGCTCGGCCCACATCGGCTGTACCGCCTGAGACCCCGCTTAGCCTGAACATCGACCACAGAGCTGCCTGCGCAGCGCACCTTGGCCAGCTCATCGGCGACCCTACGAGCAGCTACCCTGCGAGCGTCGGAGAGCAGCAGGAGTCTATACTCCAGCCATCAGGCCAGTGCTTACCTAGTTCGGTCATACTGTATGTAAGCGGTAGTGAGACATAATAAAGAACCTGTTCAGCCTAGCAGTGTTTCTCTCGAACCCCGACATCCTACCTGAGATCCTCCGTCTCAGTGGCTCTCATATAACCCCACGGCCAGAGTAACGCGCAGAATACGAGCACTGATACAAGACCACTAGGACCTGTTCACGGAAGATGAGTACAGCAAGTTATATGGTCCCAAGCCATACCAACCACCTAGGCTATATGGTCTGCCTAAGGTACATAAGCCCAACGTGCCACTGCGGCCTATCGTAAGTCAGATTTCGTCGCCTACTTACGACCTTGCGAAGCACGTTGCATCGGTATTGCAGCCATTAGTCGGTATCTCACCGTCTTTCGTGAAGAACTCGCGTCATTTCGTCCAGATTGTACAAAGTATCCGATTGGAACCGGAAGATGTAATGGTAAGCTTTGACGTTGAGTCGCTCTTTACCAACGTTCCAATAAGCGAATGTCTGGACGTAGTGAGGGACAGACTAAGTGACAACGATATGCCTCATAACTATATTGATCTACTAAAACACTGCTTAGATGGCAAATACTTCCTCTTCCAAGGCCAATATTACCTCCAGATCGATGGTGTCGCAATGGGGAGTCCAGTAGCCCCAAAACTGGCTAATATCTGGATGGAACACTTTGAGGAAAAGGCGCTTAGCATCGGACCTAAGACCATCAGGCTTTGGAAAAGATACGCGGACGATATCTTTAGTATCGTAAAAGGAGGTAAGCAGGAAGTAGATCAATATGTGCAACACCTTAACTCCATTCATCCGAAGATGAGATTCACCTACGAAATGGAAACTGACAGATCGTTGTCATTCTTGGATGTCAAAGTGACTGTGAGACCAGATGGGTCCTTAACACACTGCGTATACCGGAAGCCTACACACACAGATAGATACCTGCACGCCACGTCGCACCACCATCCTCGACAACTGCAATCCGTTATGACGTCACTAAAAAACAGAGCACACGACCTCTGTGACCCTGAGCATTTGAAGCTAGAGCTAGACCATGTTCAGGAGGTACTTAGGAAGAACGGATACCAGATACAACGTCGAATGACGCGGCCTATCAAGCGAGATAAACATCCGGCGGTAAATAGACAACCTACCTACATGCCCTACATTAGAGGTGTTACGGATAAAATAGGAGCAAAGTTAAAAAACTACTCCATTCCGACCGTATTTACACCAGGGGCCAAAGTATACAACATGGTGGGCACACCAAAAGATGTTCTACCGCTACAAACCCCAGGTGTCTATAAAATCAACTGCAGCTGCGGAAGCTCTTACATTGGGCAAACGAAGCGGACCATCGCTGAACGTATAAAGGAGCACATCGCAGCTGTAAAGAACCGTCAAACGAACAAATCGGCGATTGCGGAACATTTACTTCAATCGGGCACCAATCACTGGATTGAATTTCATCGTCCACAAGTCCTCTCCACGGAACGCCACTTTTACCCAAGAGTTGTGCGTGAAGCGATCGAAATCAGAAAACATAAAAATTTCAATCGGGAAGAGGGCTTCAAATTGTCATCGGCGTGGAATCCAGTGATTCGACTAACAACACCCCATGTTAATGCGCAGTCGGCGAATGTTCAAAATACAGATACGGTTAGTGTGTTTTGCGCCGGCACCTCGAAAATCAACAACGCGGGGGTAGAAATAGAATCTTCTACCTCGCACTCGGAGACGTGACATCGCTACACCAGTCAGCTTGCGACCACGGGACGTGCAACCATCTCGAAACGTCAAGCAAAAATAAGGTATGTAAAATACCTAATGCATGTTCGCGTTAATTCCCGTATAGATATATATTCAAAAACAAACTTGTTTTTCCTTCAACTAGACTACAAAAAATAAGTAACTCATACAAGTGTCAAAGCAAACGTTTTTACAACAAAATTCCAGGCAATATTCAGGAACTAAGTATTAATAAATTCAAAGTATTTATTAAACAGAGGTTGTGTTCAAAAGCTTATTACACAGTTAAAGATTATTTAGCAGACAAAAACGCCTGGAATTGAGTTTAAAAATTATGAATTGACATTAAATTATGAATTGAAATTAAATTATGAATTGACATTATGAATTTTGACATTTTGAAATTAGTGACATAATATTTTTATTTACATTTGTAGTACTTATATCTTTACATTCTGACATTTTTGATTTGACATTTGTAATTTTATTTATTTTGTTTTGACATTGTTTGATTTGACATTGTTATTTTCTTTTGACGTTTAAAATTACTTAAGTAATATATTATTATTTTATTTTTAAGACATTCTTAAATTGACAGTAAATAATATTTTCTGACATTTAAATATATGACATTTTATTATTTAAATTTTTATAATTTTACATATTGTTTACAACATGTATTTTACTATGTATTAGCATGTAAAGTTGTGAGTACGGTGTGGGCATTATTAAACATATAAACAAATAGTTGTGGCAACCTGTCTGATGGCTTAGGCTGACATGCTTATGCATACACCTTCTGATGGCGTGGAGGCATCAGATCGTGCTGGCTCCCTCAATCAAGGTTGAGCCGTACGATTGCTGTTGAATGCGGGCCATCAGTGGGCCGAGTCAGTCAAAAGCGTCAGATGATTTCCTGCATTGTACTTGCATACTAAACCCTTTTTTTTTTTAAAGATCAAGAAAAGACTAAAGAAATTGAAGTGACAAATAAAACAATGACTCTGAGTTTGTTTCGGCTTTTCTTCTCAAGAAGTCATTTAGCTAGGAAAAGCCGGCATCATCTAGAATAGGGTTTTGACATGTATAAGTGTTGTAAACAACCAAAATGCAAAAATAAATATGTCTTTATGTTTTTATGTCTTTATATTTCGTGAAAAATTAAGAATACAAAGTGTCACTGCCCCATTTCATTCCGTGGGTGTTGTAAGAGGCGACTAAGGAACATTTAAGAAGTCAATGGTATCTTTGGAAAGAGACTGAAATCTTGACAGCAAGCCCTAATGCCAACGTGTCTAGTCATGGCTACAATGCAATTGTGCCGCATATTGGAAGAGGCCTATAACCAGCATTGGACTGCAAAAAGCTGTATGACGAATTGATGATTGACAAGCATTAACTGTCACCTCATTCTAAATTTGAATGCAATACAGACTCAACACACAAATGAGCATTTCTTTTTTACGCGTTCAACAGGCACAGTTTAAGTAGGTAAGTTTACAGGCTAGATAATGTATACAATATTTACAAGAAGATTCTATTGAGAATCCACAGATTGTTAAGGTGTTTCAAGAAGCGAGTGTCGAACTTCAATCGTCTTTGTTATTGATGCCGGCTATTGCCGGTTATTGATCGGCGCTCTTGACGGAATTTCACTGCATTGTGTATTATTTGGGTGTTTGATAGATAAAATGAATTTGAAAAATTATTTCTAAAACTAAACTTAGAAACATAAAGTGCAATGCTCGTCTGAAAACATCATTAAGGTAGTCAGTACATCTGAATAAACTAACACATGTCTAAACCATGAAATATCGCAATGCATTTGGATTGTCGAGATCAGACAGGCAATCGCTCAGTGAAAAAACAAATATTTTGTCAAATTCGGTTACGGTGCTAGGAGGATGTAGATGTCTGTACAACAAAAACATAAAAGACGGACATTTATTTTAAGACATAACCTTAAAAATAATCCTTGTCAATGCGCAGATCTATGATCCAACCTATCTCTTCCTTATGAGCATGAGAAAACCAAAGAAAATTTAATATAAAGACATGCTATGTCAAAAACGTGCGGATGAAATTCAGCGCTGCTTAGCAACTGTAAAACGAGTTTTGCCTAGAATCATGAAATAATTTCAGGCACGCCTTAAAACAGGACGGCTATAGCGTCTTTTTGAGGTCGGATAAATACATCTTGCAATGCTACTTATGCTTACTAGCTCTTAAAATAGAAAATATAAGACATTATTTCCTCTATAAAACACAACGACAAGTAACCTCGAGCCATAAATAATAACGTAGCAAGCAGTTAGTCTCGCTATCACTGTAACAATTCCCTCAGCCGGGAGGCACGCGGTTGGACTGTGTGAAATAAATCTCTTAGTGTGGCGACTCATCCCGCGCCATGTGACAGAATCGGCCAAGAACACTCCCCACACGACTTTATTATTTAAAAATGAAATTCAATTTCAAATTTCGAAATTTGTGGCCAGTATTGTTCGCAACCACTTGCTAAATACAAAGTCTTTTGTCGATACGTTTCTCTTGTCGCCTGTGACAAAAGTCTTGACATATGCTTTACTATAGAAAAGCGATACATTTTCTTTATGTTTCTCAGTTCTCTATATTGTATTATTTTTGTTCGAGCTGGTGGTGGTGTCTATAATTCATGCATGATTAATTTGGGCTATTGTATTCATTATTTCTGAAGGGACAATAATATGATTTTATTTTGCTGCCAATATGAATAAACTTAATATTTATGTCGTTCACTGATGCGTGCGTGTTTCATTGTTCTTTTTTATTATTATCTAAATATATTTATGGTATTTTTTTATTTATATTATATTTTTAATAGACTCACGCCTGGTATCTCTGAAGGGGTAGGCAGGGTGTAGTATTACACCCACATTTCGCCATGAATTTTTAGGTCCCACGTAAGTTGAAGTTTGCCAACCAGCATTTGGCCAGCGTGGTGTACGTTTGACCTAACTCTTCTCGTAGTGCAAAGAATTCATGCCCAGCAGTGGGACAGCTTAAATACAACCCTCATATTACCCACATATTATTAATTAATACTATTGTATACTACTTACTACTAATTTGGGTCCACCGACCAATGAATATTAACTAACAAAATAGCGATTAATCACAGTCCTAATTGAAACTCGTAGAAACAAAAAAAGAGCCAAATTATAGGCGTTACGACACATCGACATTTAATTTGTTAAAAGGAAGCGTTTAGAATACAAGGTTTTCTATAAAATATAGAGCAATTTTTCTTTGTAATAAGATGTTTTACAATTTAAGACTTCTTGTATTTAATTTATTTATTTATTGAAATAGCATCTGCTGCATTAGGAATACTATTATGATCTTAAAACGTATTTCATAATGGTATATTTGTAAAAGTAAGGAAATGTGTTACGACTTACGTACATTTTTGGAGGCACTGAATTATTTTGTTTATAAATATTACAAAATATAATCTGCCTCCGTGGTCCAGTGAATAGCGTATGCGACTGCTGATTGGAGGTCCTGGGATTGATTTTATTCAGTAAATACAAGCAAGAACAAAAAGTCCGGTATTTATTGCTTAACATGCGACCAATGCCAAAATAAGTACATAGGACAGACGGGTCGATGTTTTGAGCTGAGATATAAAGAACATTTAGCGGCGTTTAGAAACTACCAGCCGGAAAAGTCTAGTTTTGTCGAACATTTACTTCAAATAGGGCCATAGTCTAAATAGCGGACACTCATTTGACGTCATAAAAACTTTTCAAAAGGTTATTAGAATGTGGGTATTGGAACAATTAGAGATTTTAAATCAGGACAAGCATACATTACTGAATAGAAACTTTTAAACACTCGCGTTGCATGTTTAAGAATATATATATATACGGGAATTAACGCGAACATGCATTAGGTATTTACATACCTTTTTTTGCTTGACGCTTCGAGACGGTTGCACGCCCCGTGGTCGCAAGCTGACTGGTGTAGCGGTGTGACGTCTCCGAGTGCGAGGTAGAAGCTTCCATTTCTACCACCGGGTCGTTTATTTTCGAAGTAACGGCGCAAAACACACTAACCGTATCTGTATATTGAACATTCGCCGACTGCGCATTAAAATGGGGTGTTGTTAGTCGAATCACTGGATTCCACGCCGATGACAATTTGAAGCCCTCTTCCCGATTGAAATTTTTTGTTTTCTGATTTCGATCGCTTCACGCACAACTCTTGAGTAAAAGTGGCGTTCCGTGGAGAGGACTTGGGGACGATGAAATTCAATCCAATGATTGGTGCCCGATTGAAGTAAATATTCCGCAATCGCCGATTTGTTCGTTTGACGGTTCTTTACAGCTGCGATGTGCTCTTTTATGCATTCAGCGATAGTCCGCTTCGTTTGCCCTATGTAAGAGCTTCCGCAGCTGCAGTTGATTTTATAGACACCTGGGGTTTGTAGCGGTAGAACATCCTTTGGTGTGCCCACCATGTTGTATACTTTGGCCCCTGGTGTAAATACGGTCGGAATGGAGTAGTTTTTTAACTTGGCTCCTATTTTATCCGTAACAGCTCTAATGTAGGGCATGTAGGTCGATTGTCTATTTACCGCCCGATCTTTTTCTCACTTGGTAGGCCGCGTCGTTCGTCGTTGTACTTGGTATCCGTTTTTCCTGAGTGCCTCCTGAACATGGTCTAGCTCTAGTTTCAAATGCTCAGGGTCACAGAGGTCATGTGCTCTGTTTTTTAGTGACGTCACACGGTCACAACGGATTGCAGGTGTCGAGGGTGGTGGTGCGACGTGGCGTGCAGGTATCTATCTGTGGGTGTAGGCTTCCGGTATACGCAGTGTGTTAAGGACCCATCTGGTCTCACAGTCACTTCGACATCCAAGAATTACAACGTCTGTCAGTTTCCATTTCGTAGGTGAACCTCATTTTCGGACTAATGGAGTTAAGGTGTTGCACATATTGATCTACTTCCTGCTTACCTCCTTTTACGATACTAAAAATGTCGTCCACGTATCTTTTCCAAAGCCTGATGGTCTTAGGTCCGATGCTAAGTGCCTTTTCCTCGAAATGTTCCATCCAGATATTAGACAGTACTGGGGCTACTGGACTCCCCATTGCGACACCATCGATCTGGAGGTAATATTGGCCTTGGAAGAGGAAGTAGTTGCCATCTAAGCAGTGTTTTAATAGATCAATATAGTTGTGAGGCATATCATTGTCACTCAGTTTGTCCCTCAGTACGTCCAGACATTCCCTTATTGGAACATTGGTAAAGAGCGCCTCAACGTCAAAGCTTACCATTACATCTTCTGGTTCCAATCGGATGCTTTGTACGATCTGGACGAAATGACGCGAGTTCTTCACGAAAGACGGTGTCATACCGACTAATGGCTGCAATACCGATGCAACGTGCTTCGCAAGGTCGTAAGTAGGCGACGAAATCTGACTTACGATAGGCCGCAGTGGCACGTTGGGCTTATGTACCTTAGGCAGACCATATAGCCTAGGTGGTTGGTGTGGCTTGGGACCATATAACTTGTTATACTCATCTTCCATGAAAAGGTCCTGGTGGTCTTGTATCAATGCTCGTATTCTGCGCGTTACTCTGGCCATGGAGTTATATGAGACCGGTTTATACACCTTGTTATCACATAACCACTCTCGTACCTTGTCCGTATAATCAGCCGTGTTCATCACTACAGGGGCGTTTCCCTTGTCGGCCTTAAGCACTAAAATATCCTGGTTGTCCCGAATTCTTTTCAGTGCTTGACTTTACTGGTGGGTATCATCGACTTCCGTAATATCACCGCGACGTCCTGTCGTAGGGTATCGGCATCCGGGCGGTACTTAATTACGGATAATCGTCTCCTCAACACTGCTGATTATATTTTCGTTCGGTATTCGCTTAGGTGTTAATGCGAAGTTTAACCTTTGGCCAAGATGTTAATCACAGGTTCATCTAAAGAGCTAGACCATGTTCAGGAGGTACTCAGGAAAAACGGATACCAGGTACAACGACGAACGATGCGGCCTACCAAGCGAGAAAAACATCCGGCGGTAAATAGTCAAGCGACCTACATGCCCTACATTAGAGGTGTTACGGATAAAATAGGAGCCAAGTTAAAAAACTACTCCATTCCGACCGTATTTACACCAGGGGCCAAAGTATACAACATGGTCTGCACACCAAAGGATGTTCTACCGCTACAAACCGCAGGTGTCTATAAAATCAACTGCAGCTGCGGAAGCTCTTACATAGGGCAAACGAAGCGGACTATCGCTGAACGTGTAAAGGAGCAATCGGGCACCAATCATTGGATTGAATTTCATCGTCCCCAAGTCCTCTCCACGGAACGCCACTTTTACCCAAGAGTTGTGCGTGAAGCCATCGAAATCAGAAAACATAAAAATTTCAATCGGGAAGAGGGCTTCAAATTGTTTGCGCAGTCGGCGAATGTTCAATATACAGATACGGTTAGTGTGTTTTGAATACTTCGAAAATAAACGAACCGGGGGTAGAAATGGAAGCTTCTACCTCGCACTCGGAGACGTGACACCGCTACACCAGTCAGCTTGCGACCACGGGGCGTGCAACCGTCTCGAAACGTCAAGCAAAATAAGGTATGTAAATACCTAATGCATGTTCGCGTTAATTCCCGTATCTGGGGGCACGGCAGTGCCCCCACCAAGTCGAGCAAAAAAGCGGCACGGCCGTACCATCCTTTTCTCGAAGCAATTCAGGCCATTTTCGACCCCCTATAACTTCGTTGTGGATAAAACTGGAAGCCTGATTGCTTAGTAATCATGCAGGCATTGTATACCGATGGTGTATTTCAAATTTCATTCAATTTTAACCAGTAGTTTAAGAATTATAACGAGTCAAAATTCTTAATTTTGCACTCACTGACCGATCATCAAAAGTCTAAGGCACTTCTAGCAAACATGGAAGCTTCAAATTTAGGAAACAATTAGTGTTTAGTGCATGAACCATGGAAAAACTAAAATATATTTCAATTTCGGTCCAGTTTTCGAGATACATTAACTGCATAAATAACTTTGTAATCCCATATGAATATAAAGGATTACAAAATTACATTTGCAGTTAGAGCTTTAATTAAGAAAATTCGTTGTTGGTGTACAAGAAGTAGAAGGTACCGGAAAGGACAAAAGTAAGACTATCCACAAAAAGAAATGAGATCCCATAAAACAATACTTGTCAAAAATACCAAGTCTCGCGACCGTAAAAAGTTTTGAGATCCATGTAATACCAAGTTGGTTAATTAAAAATCTTTAAAGTTTTAAATAAATAGATTGACTCGGCCATCGCATGGAAACACAATATATCTCATAAGTAATACATATGTAAATTAGATTGTTTAATGCGATTGCCAAGTCAATATATTTATTTAAAACTTTAAAGATTTTTAATTAACCAACTTGGTATTACATGGATCTTACAACTTTTTACGGTCGCGAGACTTGGTATTTTTGACAAGTATTGTTTTTATGGGATATAATTATATATTCTTAAATCATACATTACTGAACGATCAAACCAACTTTGACGGATCCCCCTTGCTGAATATATTCGCATACCGCCATAATGACTTACATCAGTCGAGCAACGGAGGAAATTAGAAAGTACAATCGTTTATAAGACATGCATACGGTAGGAAAGAGCTCAATCGTTGCTCCTGAGGATGCCTCGTGCAGAGGCGAAACACGTGTCGAAGAATAGTCGGCGCATACAGCGGGACACTACATGTCAGGTATCTTCCTGGAACCCATACCATTCCTATATATCCCTTATCCTTTTAGAGGCTCAGTCGTTGCCCATCGCTCCTGAGGATGCCTCGTGCAGAGGCGAAACACGTGTCAAAGAAAAGTCGGCGCATACAGCTGGATACTGCAAGTCAGGTATCTTCCTGGAACCCATATCATTCCTGTATATCCCTTATCCTTTTAGAGGAGTTCGGTATTGTCACACCTTTTTCTATTGCAATAGTTGGGGTAGTCAATCGGAGGGTGCGTGGTGGGTTCCTCTTTCCTTCCATTAGGTCACAATGGAGTTCCGCCAAGTAACACCTGATTCAATCAACTATATCATAATATTATTCAACCATCGTCATCCTACGATTGGAGCAAAGTGCAGTATTCACTCCGACAGCAACAAAACAACCGACTGAAAAGTGTTGAATAGCACTCAAACTAGGGTAAAGCTCCATTCTAATTTAGATTTAAAGGCGTTTTCGTATCAATAACTTGCTCATAGAGCCTTGAAGAACATATTGTTCACATAACCCAGTTGGGTTTTACGCGTAGTTGGCTTCTAACAAGTCTATTATCGCCACCGGAGTGCACTTAATGCGTGGAAAGGGTGCATATCAAATGAGTTGTATATTCTTATCTTTGATAAACATTCACTAGGCAGAAACTTACAAGTGGGATCGACTTATGTTATATCAAACCGTAGTAATAAAAAAGCAAACCGTAGACCAAACAAGATTACACGCCGGGCGGCGCCGTCCAAATTATTCAGCGAGACGAAATGCAAAGCATGATCCACAGCTGACATCACTTAGCTCGACAAAGATACCATCAAAGGTCTAAAGATAATTACCCAAACCTTTCTTGACGA
This sequence comes from Euclidia mi, assembly GCA_944739405.2. Lineage (NCBI taxonomy): Eukaryota > Metazoa > Arthropoda > Insecta > Lepidoptera > Erebidae > Euclidia > Euclidia mi. The sequence goes on along the minus strand of OX123181.2, from coordinate 8,556,001 downwards.
ATCCGACAATTAGATTACGTAGATTGTCTGCCATTCTAATTGAGACCCCTTCGCCATACATTTGGTTCATTAAGATCCTTGACAGGGACACACCGACAGTTACTTTCCTCTCCTCATCCATCCCTCATAATTAGTCGCCGAACCGGTTTAACGAAGTCTCTTGTATGACCCGTTTTCTATTAGCGACCGGCGAGAACAATATTCAGTTCTCTCATAAAAAGAAATGTACATAGTTATGAATCTCTATCATATTTGATGAAGCTTGAATAGGTACTTTATATAGTCTATAACGTGTAATTGATGTAAAATAAAGGTGAAATACCTCTTATTTGCTCCAACGTTTCGTCGTTGGTTACACTAGCAGTGATCACGGGTGGACTAATGCTCTGTTATATCGAGTAATTTATTTTCAGGAAATTACACGAGCACCGAGAAACTTTTAAAATATTTATAAACCATAGCGTTTTAGCAAGCATGCGTGGAAGGAGTCCCTTGAGAACGGCGGTCTGGAAATAAACGTGGCGAAGACCGAGTTCTTGGCCTCCAACAGTACAGATCCCGCGTCAATTCGCATAGGTGGAGACATTGCCGAGCAAAAGGACCTGGTCTAGTACCTGGGATCAGTACTCCACGCGTCTGGTGACATTGTAACGTTGGGCCGCCACTGTAACGTGGTTAGCTACTATGACGTGATTAAATGAAAATCGTGGTTTTAGTTACAAACAAAAATCTGTTTAATTCATTAAAGAATTTAAAACATCCTGTAGCAATGGATTTGATTGAAAAAAAAAAAATTGCTAGTTACAGAGATAGAACCAGGGTCGCGTGGTTCAGCATAGACTTCGGCGAATCCTGGGAATCCGCTTCCGGTGTTGATTAGGAAAGCAGTGATGCACTTACCTTTGTCCGCCGTCCAGCCGATGAAAGGGACGAGCGCTCCAACGTCTCGATATTTATTGCAGCCCGAAGTGTGGTGCCGGAGGTGAGAGGAGATTGCAGCCAGCCAAGTGGAGTGGGCGGACGGTCGAGAAGCGCGACGTCACAACATCGATTGCGACGTCAAGGCACGCATTTCGGCAGCCTGTGCCTAATCGCGTGAGGTGAGCGGTGTCATTTGTGACCCCAAAATGCCGGTTAAGCTCAAAGGACAGGTCTATAAATTCATCATTAGGTCTGTCCTGTTATATGGCAGTGAGACGTGGTCTGTGCTTGAGCGACACAAGCAAAGTCTGCGTGTCACGGAGATGAACATGCTGCGCTGGATGTGTGGAGTCACGCGGAAGGACCGCATTAGGAACTCCCGCATCCGGGGTAGCCTTCATGTCCGTGGCATTGCTGACAAACTGCAAGAGTGTCAGCTACGCTCGTGTGGCCACGTCTTACGTCAACCGGCATCTTACGTGGGTAACAAATGTCTTGCCACGCTACTTCCGCCGGGCCCCGGTAAACGAGGAAGGCCAAAGAAATGTTGGCTTGACGTCTTAAGGGATGATATGCGTGCCAATCAGCTAACCACCAGGGATGCTGAAGAGCGTGCAAAGTGAAGGAGACACAGCCAGGAAGCGGACCTCGGGCTCCAAGGCGTAGGTTTTGGAACGCAACCAGGACAGCGCTAGGATGATGATGATGATAGCGTTTTAACAAGCATTGAGCTATTGAGCGTTCAGGCGACCATTTTACCGAAAGGACAGTTAAAAGTCAATTCAAGTCAATGTCGCGATGATTTCTTACAAGGAAATGCAAGTCTATCAGCATCTTTACGCTAAAATCGTTTATTAAATTTCATCACTAAAATGAAAATAAACTGCTATTTTCCAGCTATTTTATATCTGGTAATTATAAATGGTGTGTAGACAAAGTTGATTTCAAATTTTTAAACCGATATTGGTGTGGTGTAAATTTTTCATGTCGGTATCCTTTCAAAATAAAGCGAGGCGAGAGAGGCCACATAACAGCCTTTGTCTCACAACCGTTGACAACTCTTTGTTGTACTTTGTAACGTATGTCCGGTACTTACCGCGTTGCGTCACAGTACCGCCCATACGCTCGGCCGATCAGAAAAAGCCATCGTCCGCACTCGCAAAGCCTGACCAAATATGGTCATAAACGGACTCTCAGTCTGATGGAGGGCCCGGTATATAAAGGGGCCGACAGAGAGGCCGGCACCGCTACTCTACACTAACCTACTACCGCTACTAAATTCTATACCGCTATATCTATAATTATACTACTTCATACGTGTATCCTGGTCCCAGCTGTGGGTAAGTTACTACATTTACTGCGTTAGCGTACTGCCCATCTCTCTACCTGCTAGCTGAGGCCGGCTGACGCCGCCTGCCTGACTCTATTGGTTGTGGCTCTCCTAATGCTGCTTTCCTTCAGGTTCCAGGTGTACCTCAAGCTCCGGGCTACGCTACCTAGACCGCTACACCTGCTGCATCGCCTTCGGCGTCAGCTCTGCCGAAGAGTCTGGCCTGCCCTGTTCATCGTACACACCCCGCCGGCGTCTGCCAGCTGAGCAAACGTCAGCGAGGGCCTGCACCGCTACGCGCAGCCTTCGAGCAGCCTGCCTACACACTACCGGAGGGAACAGCGTGGGAGACTGCAGCCCTTAGTGTTCAGGCCAGTGTCGTGTTGTTGGTCGGTCATACTCGGCAAAGGAAGCGAGGCAATACTCGGCAAATAAACGCATCTAGATCTTCTACTGCGTTTTACTACCAGAACCCGCTACAACTTCTTTGTTAGTCTTTTTTTACTTTTTCATTCTATGTTTGTCATAAGCTTAGGTGTATTTAGACGTCAGGAGTAATTTATAGCTTATCTACTTACTATTGCAAAATCTATATAGCTTCCCTAGCCAGCATTCATCACTGATTATTTCAGTTGTGACAACGTAAAGTTGAACTTTGTTTTAATTGAAGTACGGTTTTCACCAATAAATACTTCATGTGATCCTTGAGGATGACTTTGGTATATAATTGACGCGGGTGGAGTCACAGGCGAAGTTTAGCTAGTAACGTATTGTAAATAAGTTTTTTTATGTACGTTGAAGGTAAAAACAGGACAGGTTAGAAGTACCCTGAACAGAAGAGCATGCATGATGAATCTGGGGGGAGCGAAAGAAGCAAGAGAGATATGTCAGGATCGTTGCAAATGGCGTTGCGTAGTCTCTGCCTACCCCTCCGGGAACCCGGCGTGAGTCTATGTATATATGTATGTTGAACGTAGGAATTTGAACTTTAGTGTTTACTTGTTATCGTGCCGAAATATACCAAACATCTAAAATGAATTCAACAACAATATTTTTTTGATTTATCATCATTACAAAATAATCAGACCAACTTTAATATCCATAATTTTTCCTATTTGGATTATTAAATAAGTTTTTACCGCCGAGTCAGGTAAATCGAATTCCCGAACAAAACTAAAGTTAGAATAAAAATGAATCCGTCTGGCGGTGAGCGAGTTATTCATAAAACTTCTCATTGAAATCATTACAGCACAAACCACTTAAGTCTTGGGACGTCACAAATACTTCAGAATGGTAAAAGCTTCTTGATGTACGTAATGCAATCGGGTTCACTGATCATATCACGACAAGGCTGTGATATTATGAGAGATGAACGAAGCGAGTTCAAGCTGAGTTATGCAAGGAATATATATATTTTTTTTTATAGACTCACGCCTGGATCCCCGAAGGGGTAGGCAGAGGTACTACACCCACATTTCGCCATTAATTCTTAGGTCCCACGTAATAGGGGGCGAGCCTATTGCCGTACCGGGCACATTCCCAGAAACCGTGCTGCTACTGAGAATTCGGAAAAACCTAGTAACACTTTGCCCGACCCGGGAATCGAACCCGGAAATGTGCACATCCCACGTGCACATTTATGCCGCAAGACCAACGAGGCAGTCTAATAGCATCGGGATCAATAATACAATTTTTAAAAGTGTTAAAATTCTTAACGTCAGCTGTCGGTTGAAATTGTGCCTATAAAATGCAGAGGTTTAAGCTATGGCCTTGAAATATGCGATTTTCATAAAGCGGGCGATATGATTGATTACGTCCCTAAAGCGCCACATATTTTATATTGGTAGTGCAACCGCGGAAGTGCGGCTTTTCAATTTTGTAAACTTGATATTAATTCTAGTAGGTAACATCATGTTTGGTTGATCATTGGTTATGTTTAAATGAGATATAAATTATCTCGAAGACAAAAGTAAAAGCATTTTGGCATAAAGGAGCGATTTGCAGTTTATTAAGGTGGTACGTCAGTGAGGTGAAGGATTAAGAATACGGAATGTCACCACCCCATATCATACCATGGGTGTCGTAAGAGCCGACGAAGGGAGCATATTATGCAGAGAACAGCACTGTAAGAGAAGGGAAACTTGATACAAACCCTATACCAACCCGTTTGGCCAGCGTGGTATAGTAGGCCAATCCCTCCTTTCAAAGGTGAGGCCTAGTCCAGCAGTGGACTGTTAAAGGCTGATGATAAAGGTGGATTAAATTTTAAGTGGGTATTTGTTAATTATTCTCTATACTCACTCAATAACTACTCAGCTTAAGCAAAACAATTAACCCAAATATACGTGAAAAATTCTATTATAAACATTATATTCAGATAAAATTAGTTTGAAACCAAATTAAAAATTTAATCTGAAGCAGTGAGAAAAGAATAAGAAGAGCTTTCACTACATCATTTAATTTGACTTGTTACTTAATAATCATGAAATTACCAGATACTGCCCGCGAGCTATTCCGATGTGCAAACTACTAGCCATTAATGCCAAATTTAAGTAATTCTGTAGTTGTAAGTGAAATAGTAACAATCATCCATGTAGTTGTGTCCGTTGGTTGTATGTTTGTAAAGTCCCCCGCGATACAGGATTAATTCCTAGTGCGGCAGATGTTTAAAAAAAATAACGAAAACCGGCCAAGTGCGTGTCGGGCCACGCGCAATGTAGGGTTCCGTAGTTGCCCATAATGACTTGCTGCAAAGGGTATTAATGTACAACAAATCGGACTGTTTATTTTGCTGAAAAAATCATTAATCATCATCAAACACTATTATAAGAACCTAACTTTTGTTTAGAAAAATACTAGGCATGTATCCAATTATGTATTGTAAACATAAAATGTGGATTCCAAGATATACTACTACTATACATACGTAGTACCGTAGTACATTACATACCAAAGTACGTATATCTTTAAGATTAAGCCAGCGCGCCCAATGTAAACTCACAGAAATAGGTTTTTATAAGTTAACCGACGATTACTCGTAAACTAGTGATATCTACTTAGCCGTGATAGTTTTCCTTTTAAATTCGTTATATTTACTACATTTGTGATTTTTTTCACCTCTTCCAAATTAATAGTTTAGCCGGCAGAGGGGGGGGGGGGGACACTTGAGTCTAACAATTTTTTTCACTTCAAAGCTTGATATTTGACAAATCAATCACTTGATCGAAAAATGATTTGAGCAAACTAATAATATTTTTTTTAAACCTATCCAATGATACACTACATGACGGGGTACTCAACCAAAAAAAAATTCAACCCCACTATATATGTAGGGGAGATACCCTTTAAAAAAATATTTCCCTAAATTTTATTCTACAGTTTTGTTGCAATATCTTATGTCTATATTCATGTCAAATATCAGCTTTCTAGCACCAGGCGTCTTTGCGCTAGGCTGCGGATGGACAGACGGACGGACATGACGAAACTATAAGGGTTCCTTGTGGACTACGGAACCCTAAAAAGGATCTATCCTCACAAGCTTTCGCATTTATAATACCTAGTGGTACAATTCGTCTACAAAATCGCTGACTTTGTGGATTGATCGTCTAGTCCATTCGCAGCCAAATCGCCGCGTTAGCGAATTTATGCTCCGAAATTATGATTTCCGTCCACCGGACACTGACAAGCTGATACATTACGATATTTTTATATTTCCAGTATTTCATGGGACCGATTCGAATATGAATCAAACATTTGATATGTGAAGCTACGTTCTGTTACATAGTGCTGTAGAAACCTGTAGAGTCAACAAGAAATCTTTCAAAGCAAATTGAATAAGGCATACAAAAAAATTGTATATGTATGCGTTACTGGCTGACTGACAACGCACATACGGGAATTAGGCGCAAGATGCTGAAATTTGGCATATACGTTCTTTAGGGACCGTAGGGATGCACTAAAAAGGAATTACTCAAAACTACCACGCACCGGAAAGAAATGTTCAAATAAGAAAAATGTACTTCGTGGCTACGGGCATCCTTTGGTATTAAGATATATGTATATACAGTCGAACAATTTCCCGCTAGACCACTTTAATGGCGAGAATCGCTCAGCAAGACATCTTCGCTTCCAGTGCTACTTTACACGCACATTGACTATCGTATACAAAACCAGTTTCTAGTGTGCCTCGACTCTATGAACGAGCCAAGGGATTTTTTTTTCAAACTAGTCCAGCGCCGACTTGTTTGATTGTAGAAATTGTAGAAAATAAAGGTGGGATACCTTGTATTGAGCCCTACATTTTGATGTGGATTACACCAGCTGGATCACGGGAGAACTGTCGATTATGCAAAAATATCGCAGTAAGCAAAGATAAACAAATTTGCTTGTATTGCGCAAATCATATCAAAGCTCAGAATTGAAACAATGCTTTGCAATTATGCAAAGTTAAAACAACCTGATGCAACGTAATAAAACGTCATTAAGGTGTAAAAATAAAGTTGTTTGTAAGGGAGATACCAAAAGACACGCTGCAATATCGTGGCTTTTCCAGTCAAGCTCATGCGCTACGCTATACTTAGAAAACTTTGCGGAAGAAGTGCGTTGCTTTTACGATGCATATATCATAGTATAAGACCTGTCTGTAACAACTTCTCACATATAAATACTTTATGTATATGCTACGTGCTACACTACAAAATATACACTCACCACGTTGAAGTCCGCTTCCTTTGCAACGCACATGACGTTGTAAGATAGGTATAGTTCTATATGGTCCGAATACCAAGCTGCGTTATCGCAATATCGTGTGGCACCTCCTTAATCGTCCCCATCTAACAACAAAACTACTCACACAAACTCAATCCATTCACACATCAACAACTTTGTGAATACAAAAATACATCGAGCGTTGAATCCCTTAGCGACTGCTCTCAATAGTTGTACGGTTTTACAGTGTCGCGAACTTTCCGAACATTTAATATTACAATGCTACACTAAGCAGAGGGGGAACGCAATTTGCTCATATATTAAAGTCGATCGATCGTACTCGCTGCGACAATTGCAGAAGCCAACAAATGCAGGAAACTCCGATGCGAACCGGCATTGTGTCCTATTGCTGCCTCGGGATATTCTATGAGAATGTTCCAAAGCGTAAGCGGTAGCGGGTGAGACGGATTAGGTTTCTTCTCGTCGCTTTTTACTTTGAATCAACGGAAACATCTCAAAAATCAACAAAAAGTGTGCCTTATTTCTAAGAATTTCATCGGTGGTAAACAAACTAATAAGAAATGCCTGAAAGTTTTATTATTTATAGAATGTCAAATCACGTAAAAATTTATGTACACTTTCTAGTAGCAGCTTCTTTATGTATGTACATTTCCTTAACACTTTTAAGGAATAAAGAAACATTTTCATAAAGGTATCTCCAGTAATTTGGGATACCAGTGCTGTCACACGTTCAACTATTGATTGTTTCATAATTTTACAAATAATTCTATGAGATGACGCGCCCGGTTTATCGACCTGCCTCGACCGGGGAAGTACAATCCTCTCACAGATTATTGACGCAAAGTAACGAACAGTGTCTATACTATTCCGTTTCGTTCAGTAAGTAAGGGTGCCGGAGGCCCCATTCTATTTACCTTCTTCTTTCCCCACCCCGCTCTTTGTCTTATTTTCCCTTACCCCATCATTACGATAGGGCAGCGGCTTGGTTGTGTTTTGACACACAGCTATTTGATTTGTATGAGCTGTAGCTACTAATGGCCATCGTGTGCAACTGCCTCGTTTGGTTGTCTAGAATATGACTCTTAAATCTCACACATCTACCGCTTGTGAATCGCACCACACACCAACATCCTCCCGAAGAGGCTATACCTAACAAGCATTACGAACGCAATAAGCCACCAAATACCGTGTTGTACATGTTCCGGTACATTCCTATACGTTATTCACTGCTATTATAGCGATGCATATTTGTCGAACCGATAAACTAGAGTAGTCGTATTCTAGGCAAACGTAGTGTACGATGCCCTCCGGCTAGGTAGAGTGACGATATATGCAAAGGGATTGGCAGAGGCTGGCCATAAAAAGCTGAAAATCGTGCTCAGTGGCGTGCCATTGGAAAGGTCTATATCCAGCAGTGGACTATTGCAGGCTGATGATGATGATGTTGATGATATTTGCCGCTGCTTTACTTACTGCTTAGATATAAGATCGGTATGAACATAAAGGAATAGCAATTTTATTATACACTCATATCTTTAGGGTCTCGAGTTTTAAACCCACTATTCTCTACTCTATTTAAATACTGTCCCACTGCTGAAACGTGCCTCTACTCTGTATGAGAAAGTTAAGGCCACGCTGGTCAAGTGTGTGTTGGCTCCGATCACAAGTCTTTCGAAAACACTATGGAGATCTTTCAGACCTGAAATGAAAGCTTGCATCTGCTAGACACGTATAGCTTTTCAAATCTATCAAGTATGAATCCACGATAACAGCCTGAAATAATATATTATCTATATATTGAGCATACAGCCTATTTCAGAACAGTTGCAAAAACACAATAGATTTCCAATTACGGGTTAGTAAATATTGACAAAATATGCCATTATAACAGTACATAAATACTCATATTTTCTATAATGAACTAATTTCAACAGAATTGATCGTTAAAAGTACGTACGTATTTTATATATTTTTTCCAGAAAACTATTGTAAACAAGTGGTGATGGAGAGGTAATTTTGAAGGTTGACTTGAAAAATCCCTTCAATTCAGTGAATAGGGACACTTTGTTGGCACAAGCAAAATTAGAAACCCCTAAAATTTTTAAATTTCTTTGGCAATGTTACAGGTACCTCACAAAATTATTATATCAGGATAAGCTTTTGGTATCAGCAGTTGAGTGTCAACAAGGTGATCCTCTTGGAACAGTAATTTTTAGTTTATTAATTCAACCCATTATTTGGCAAGTAAATTCTAAATTTAATGTATGTTTTTTAGATGACGGGACCTTAGGTGGGGATCCAGATATTGCATTACAAGATTTAGCTCTTCTTAAAAATAAATTCGCATTTATTGGATTGGAACTAAATTCTAGTAAATGTGAACTGTTTATTAATACAACAGACTACAAAAAACATTCGATAATATCTAAATTTAATAATTTGGCATCAAACATCAAAATTATTGATAAAACATCTCTACGCCTCTTAGGTTCTCCAGTATTTGAGGAATCTTTCGATTTTTTCTCAGAGGAAAAGATACAAAATTCATTCGGCTTATACTATTATTCGATATTGTCTTTTCGTCCCAAAATTCACACATGCCTTAAGATCTTCCCAACTTTGGAAATATATGCACTTTCAGCACAAGTCGACCAAATTATCCAAATTACTTCAAAGAGAATATTAAATGTGGACTTGGACCACCGAGCCTGGCTACAAGCGTCTTTGCCTATACGTCTGGGTGGGCTCTGTGTACGCAACATTTCTAGTGTCAGTTTACCGGCGTTTCTGTCTTCGGTTCACAGCACGGAAGAGTTAACTAGGAAAATTTTATCACCTATACTAATTAACTCAGCAGTGCTGTGCAAAACCGAAGCTATAAATGCCTGGAAAATGGCTTGTCCAAGCACTGATTTGCCTACCAACCTATTCTCCCAAGACGCGCCGCTTTGTGACATTGTAAGGAAAAATCTTTTAGATACATCTTTTAATGTTGCAGAGCGTGCTCGCTTGCTGGCTGTGGGAGAGTGGGAATCAGGTCTGTGGCTTCAGGCACAACCATCGTCCAACACTGGAACCATGATGGACGATGAGACGCTCCGTATCGCCACTTGTCTCCGTTTAGGTGCTCCGTGTGTTTCTCCGCATCGATGTCATTGTGGAGAAGACGTCGATAGCCTCGGACACCATGGGCTATCCTGCAGCAGAAGCGCTGGTAGAATTCCCCGTCACGCCCATCTGAATGACATAATTCGTCGTGCTTTTGTCGCATCTGGCGTACCAGCTGTACTTGAACCAAATGGTTTGGTACGCGACGACGGTAAGAGGCCAAACGGTATGTCATTGTTGCCATGGAAAATGGGTAGGCCTTTGGTGTGGGACGCAACCTGCGTAGACACCATCGCGCCATCACATGTTCCAAGCACGGGAGGCTATGCTGGCGCTGCTGCTGCAACTGCGGAAACCCTCAAACGGCGCAAATACAGTAATTTAGTGAGTAATTACGTGTTTGAGCCGTTTGGGTCGGAAACGCTAGGCTCATGGGGTCCGAGCGCTCGTTCACTATTCCGGGAAATTTCTAAACGGTTAATCGACGTCTCATGTGACCAAAAGGCTGGTTTATTCTTTGCTCAGAGAATCAGCATTGCCATCCAGCGTGGCAATGCTGCCAGCCTTCTGGGCACGTTAGCCGATGACATTGATGCGGAGGCATTTTACGACGCCTAAACCTTATAAATAATTTAAATTTTTAATTTCTTTTTACGGTTTTTTGTACATATACTACTTAGACATTAAGATTAGATTATGCTTCATATAGATTATAAAATGATGTTTCTTTAATGTATATAAGTAAGATATCATGTATAAAAATGTGGTTGTAAACACAATTCCTATCTGAATAAAATTAAGCCTCGATTTTATAACTAGCTTTTGCATGCCGTTTTGGCACATAATATCTCTTACATAAAAATACTACTTTCTACTTAATAAAATTATCATTTTTCAAGAATAGTTTTGTTAGGGTTAATAAATTCCTTAGTATATTTTGTGTAATATTTCGTCCATGATGACTGGGACAAGAACAATATCATCATCCCAGCCAAGAGACATCTCAGCTGGACATAGGCGATTATAATTTGTTGATGGGTTCAAAGTCATTTCAGTGATTTAATTGCTTTGATTTAATTTTTTTTACTTCTGAAGTAGTGATTGCATAGTAGTAATAGGGACATACTGTTATTTAGAGTATTGGTTTAGAATCCAAGGCGCGCACCACTTACTTAAGTTATGTGCGTATTAAATTCATAATTATCGCTTGCTCAAGACCCGGGAGTCAGCAACTCAAATAAATCATGGACTACACTATGCCTTTAGTTTTCGGCGATCAGACGGTAGTCGTCCTGCGAAAAAGCTTATTTTCTGCCATTTCTGATTAGACTATTAATCGAATCCAGGGCTCTGAGGCGGACTTGATGCAAACGGGATCACGCTAAGACCATGAGATGCTTTAGTTATTATTCTATTACAATAAATATAGTGTCATGAATATCACGAAACTTCTCCAATATAGCAACAATAGGCCACCACTCAAGCCACAAACCTACACGTCACGAAAATTACCTTATTTATCTACATATCCGTGAATACAAATTGTCGTACTGGCATCTGATATTGGCAGTCCCGGAGAATAATTTCTAAACATTACTATGATTTATTCTATAAGATAATCGTATAAATATGAGGCACAAATATGGACGAGGTCACAATTCATGTCGCCCGTCTATTTATCAAAGTGTGGTTGATTGTTTATTTGTGAGCGCTGTAATCTGTATTGCGATAGGAGCGATCGTCAGATATGACGGACGATAACAGATGATATTGTTGCAATTATATTGAATGTGTGCATTGAGTAGAATATTAACGATATGTGAGCTGCAAAGTGCAGCCATACGTACTAATATAATTAATTGGAAAGTGTGTTTCTTTAACCTTTTCCACGCAAAAGCTACTGAATGGATTACGGTGAAACTTTGCAATAATATAGTTCATATCGGAATATAACTGTAATTATTTATTTTAGCTATAAGTTTTCCATGTATGAAATAGTGTTTTACTTTATATCACAGTCTTACGTAGCAAAACGACTATGGTGAAACTAGTATTCAAATTATTTGAAGGAACTTTCGTGATCATTTATGATAGTCCGTGCGATCAAAACTGCAGAGGTAGTATTTTTCTGGAGGTATGACGGCAATTTTATAGGTTCTCATGCACTTAACCCCCAATGTGATTACAGCACGCACGGTCGTGCTCTAATTTTGGTGGTCCGAAGTATTTGAGGCACAAAATTTTAAAAATCATTCTATTCGTCGCGGTTTTTTCACGTTTTGTTTTACTTAAACCAAGAAACGAAAGTAGTAACTATTAGAATAATTCTTATTCTATGCATTTAAATTGTTTTAGAAGGGTGAGGGAAACAAAACGTGCCAAAAATATTGAAATATAATTATCTGTGTCTCAGTTGCGAAAGCGTCCGCCATTGTTGTGTTTTATTCCGCGATCTTTATAATAAAAGTTGTCTTGTGGAAGAAACCGGTGAATATTTTATAAAGATACTTATATAGATTTACTCAGAAATAAATAAATATTAATTTTGAAGTGACATTATTCGTGACAAAGACAAGAAATACAGTGATAAAAGGCAAAAACTTTTTAGAAGGGCTATTTCTACTCTTGAAACTCGCTATTTTCGTAAGTGTTTTATGATAAATATTCTTTTAATAGTTATGAAAGACGTAAAAGTACCCAGATTATTTATCTGAAAACATATTTTAGCAACTAAATACTAGCATTGTTGTACATTTTCACTGTTATCGTGTTTCAAATGGTAAATAATTCACAGCCACAGTGTTCGTAACAGTAACATGGCTGCCTGGCACGGCGAACTTTTTGTTACGCGTTCGGATTATAATATTTTTAGTGGCGTTAGATTCGTTTGTTACAAATTAATAATGTATTGTGTGAAAACCTAAAGGTATATGGGATAATGTTTTTGTGTTTATGAACCAAACAAATAATGAAATTCATTAATATGTGATGAAATGTTTTTGTGAACGAGTGAAAAAAACAAACCTTTAAGTTTGTTAGTTGTTTTGCCGCAAAAGTGAGTATTTAGGAGTCATTCATGTTATTATTATGATAGCGGATTTTATAACCAACACAATGATATTCAATTTATGTGATATAATTATATTAAAGTGTCATAATTAATTTTTTTCCGGTAACCTACGCCAATGAAAATTTGCAGCATCGTGACCTTTCGCACTTGTGGCACTTTGCCTTTAGTTTGATCGCACCTCAAGGGTTAAAGACATACCTCATTAGTCTTCATTAGAAAAGTGTAAAGTAATTTTATCATGAGTATCTTAAAAAGCCAATATAGGTACGACTCACATTTAAAGACCCTTTAAACCCATTTCAGTTCAAAAAAGCTTTAACTTCATATTACCTATAATACTGAAATATTTTTACACAAAATTCAATAAATTTCCATCACACGTCAGAGAACTAACGAAGCCTCAAAAATGTCTTGTTGCCTCCCTCATCGTATCCAATTTACCATATCCGCCTTCAAAATAAAAATATATCAACATACCTAAGGGCCCTCAAACTATAGCCTTTTCTGAGTATAAATTACAATAGCAACACCAAGAATAACAAGCAAATAAAGTAGCCATTTAAAAAGTGTAATGTTGCCAACCTTTTAGATAACATGTTTAATATATTTGATACAAAAGTCACTCGTTTGGAAGTTAGATATTTCGTACAATACTCGCTTACAAACAGCACAATTTATTATCACAATCATGCACTGGTCGGGTGAGGCTGTACGACAATGGCACAGAAAGGCGTAAGCAGACCAGGAGTTATCAAGGGTGGCCAGTGAATGCTCACTTACGCCCGCGCTCTCTGTTAAGGCTAGACACACTGACAAATATGCTAGGGAAGCTAAACTGCGAATATTTTTGGACTATCACGTTGAATTTATAGTATAGGTTTTTATAATTTGTATTTTTACGTGGCTGTGTAGCAGAATTTAAAAAGAAAGTACGTAGTTAAAGATTGTGAAGTACATGTGATCATATTCAGTGTCAGTATAATGAACGTATTTGTGTTTATTTATTTTGTAAGTAGATAATATTTTTGAGATACGGTAGTAAATGAGCCAAAAGCCTGCCTAAGAACCGCGATGTGTATACTTAGCTGTACTCCCTAAGCAACAACGTCAAGTCAAGAAAATAGGTACATTGAAGGCAGAAATTATTAGAAGGGAGTGAAGAGTGAAAACGTGATATGGTAATTACTAAGAGAAGGGTTAGTGCGAAGATTCATAAATGTGTTTGTCACAACAAGAAGTTTCAGTTACCTTTTAGCGCCCGTGATTATAGAAATCCTGTAATTCTTGTAGAGGAAAACCATTAATTAAAATATTTGCATACATAAGAAAATATTCTGTACTTGTTTTTTTTTACCCATTTTGTATCTGTACCACTCCCAGATGAAATAACAATCAATCTGTTTGTTAAACCTGTATGAGTATAGGGTAATTAAAAAAACAAATACTGAAATATTTACTTACATATTAAATCAAAACGTTCAACAAAGCATGTTTTCCATTGTTAGATTAATAAAAACAAATATGGAATATTTAGAATTTGTAAATACGTATAGAATAAATATTCTAACAAAACGCTTTAATTTCGTTTTTTAAATTTCCTATCTGTGAACTAGATTCCCGTAATATATGGAATTTCAATATTGACAACATCCATATCTTTAAAAAATATACACTTTGATATTAATTTGCTTTTTCTATACAGTACGAAAGACTACGTCGACGTCAATTTATTTGAAACATTGATTCGTTATAATAATTTCTTACTGCACCTGTGTATATTTGTATTATTTAGCCTATCTGTAATTAAATAAATTAAACAACATTTTATTCATACGTAACCAAATTTTAAAACTGTTTGACAATAACGATTAGTAACAATTTATTTTGAACATTATATCATATTGTTATCAGTAGGTACAACAAGAAATAATGAGCCAAAGCTATCAGACTCGCACATACACATGCATACACATTACACACACATATAATATTTCATGACGGATTAAAATACTAAGAGTCACTGCCCCACTTCTTCTGTGTGTTGTAAGAGGCTACTAAGGAAAATTTACGAAGTCAATGGTATCTTTGGAAAGAGACTGAAATCTCGACATGAAGCTGTGACCAACGTGTCTATTAACTTATTAGCGTATTATGGTAATAATTCATGTTGTTTGTTGCTTATATTATGTTGTATACCTGATTTTTGTAATGCGCTTGTGCATGTACATGTTTATCTTACCTTGTTTATAGTTTTTTAGATAGTAAGCTTAAACAATTGCATAATTAGGATTTTAAGCTTGTTTAAAAATACAGTGCAGTGGTTGTATGGCTCTGGCACTGGCATAGGTGGATGGCAAGGAAGATCAGTACTGAGATAGTCCGTCGTGACCTTCGCAGTGTTTGCTGATTGCCAGCCGCAATTGTGATACACGACGTATAGCTCTCATTACTTTTGTTGTTATGTTTTGTTTATTTATTTATTAGAATACGTGCCAAAGCACGTGGTGTTACGTAGCAAATATCATGACGTTAATGACACGTTTTATTATTGCTTTGCCAATTAGCATAAGAACTTTTATAAAATTGTTTATTTTTATTTTAGACTAGACGACGCCAGTAGCCACGCCTGCATTTTTTTAATTTACCCGTTTTGGCCGACCCCTGGGATTTTCGGGAAATCCTTTCTTAGTGCACCCCAACGGTCTCCAAGGAACATACATGCCAAATTTGAGCTTCCTGCGCCCAATAGTTTCGGCTGTAGCGTGTCTGTCAGTCAGTCAGTAACGCAAGGATTTTATATATTAAGATTAAGTAAAACTGTAATTATTGTGACTGTGCGGCGTGTGATTCAATAAAAGCATTTTTCTTTCTTTCTTTCTTTTCTTGCCATGGTATAGTAGGCCTAATCCGCCAATTGATTTACAATGCAATTGTGACGCATATTGGGAGAGGCCTATTACGAGCAATGGACTGCGAAAAGCTGTATGACCTTGTGTATGACGAATTGATGATTGACAAGCATCAACTGTTACATCATTCTAAAGTTGAAAGCAGTATAGACTCACATAAATAAGCATTATTTTTATATCTATGCTCTATGGCTGTACCATGATAAGATGATTGACAGCCATCAACTGTCACATCATTCTAAATTTGAATGCGGTACAGACGCACACAAATAAGCATATTTTTTTTATTTACGCGCTCTACAGCCACAGTTTAAGTAAGTTTACAGACTGGATAATGTATACAATATGTACAAGAAGGTTCTATTGAGAATCCACAGATTGTTAAGGTATTTCAAGAAGCGAGTGTTAAACTTCAATCGCCTTTGTTACTGATGCCGCGGGAGCGTCTCGAGGAATATTCCTCTTGCTTTACTTCGAACGATACGTTACATACATGAGAATGTCTTTGCCTTTGGCTCATTCACTAGAAGGTATCGATTGTATTTGTAGATGTCGGCGCTCTTGACGGAATTTCACTGCAATGTGTTGAATATGCTGTATGTGATGGATACAATAAATAAGGAAAATTATTTCTTCAACTAAATTTAGAAACTTAAAGTACTCGCACACTAGTCCGAAAATATAGGTACCTAATAGTTGATTAAGATAATCAGTACATCTGAATGAACTGACACTAGTTTAAAGCATGAAATATCGTTATCCCTTTCGGTTGCGGCAGTCAGACAGGTAGTTGCTCTGTGGAAAAGCTAATATTTAGTCAAATCCAGTTACTAAAGTAAGCAGGCCCCAGGTTGCAACTGAGATAACGCTAGGAACATGTTAGGAGTATGTAATTGTTGACGTCTGTGCAACAAAAACATGTAAGACAAAAAAGCATATGGCTTTTGAAAAATACAAACCTTCAATATAATATTCTACCACATTCACACAACACCATCTAATCCCAAACTAAGCAGAAGCTTGTACTATGGGTACTAAATAATGGATAAACGTACATATATACTTCTTTTTTGTAAATACATACATATTATACACCGAAACACCCTAGACCAAGACAAACATCCATGTTCATGCACACAAATGTTTGACTTGAGCGGGAATCGAACCCGCGACCTTCGGCGTAGCAGTCGCTCACACTCCCGCGGCGCCAACCAGTCGTCAAATATAATCCTTGTCAACTTGCAAATGTATGACCACATCACCATATCTGTCGCTGACTTATTTATAAGAGCATGCAAGAAAAATTAAACAAAATTTTATATAAAGCGCCACATGCTATGTCAAAAATGTACGGCTGAAATTCAGCGCTGCTTAGCGACTGAAAGACGAGTTTTATCTAGAAACTTGAAATAATTTCAGGCACGCTTTAAAATGGACGGCTATGGCGTCTTTTTTTGGTTCGGTTAAAACATCTCGAAAAGCTACTTATCCTTACTAGCTCTTAAAACAGAAAATATAAGACATTATTGCCTCTATAAAACACAACTACAAGTAACCTCGAGCCATAAATAATAACGTAGCAAGCAGTTAGTCTCGCTATCACTGTAACAATTCCTTCAGCCGTGAGGCACGCGGTTGGACTGTGTGAAATAAATCTCTTAGCGTGGCGCCTCATCCCGCGCCATGTGACAGAATCTGCCGAGAACACTCCCCACACGACTTTATTATTTGAAAATGGAATTCAATTTCAATTTTCGAGATTTGTGGCCTGTATTGTTCGCAACCACTCGCTAAATACATAGTCTTGTCAATACGTTTCTCATGTCGCCTGTGACAAACGTCTTGACATATGCTTTACTATAGAAAAGCGATAAATTTTCTTTATGTTTCTCAGTTCTCTGTATTGTATTATTTTTGTTCGAGCTGATGTGTCTATAATTCACGCATGATTAATTTGGGCAATTGTATTCATTATTTCAGAAGGGACAATAATATGATTTTATTTTGCTGCCAATATGAATAAACATATTTATGTCGTTCAGTGATGCGTGCGTGTTTCATTGTTCATTTTTATTATAAGATATATTTATGTTATTGTCACAAAATATATGATGTGCTGTAGTACAGTTGGTCAGGATATAATTACTTTTGGTGGTTAGTATTATTCAAAGACAAGAATTAATTTCGGGTCCGCAAGTCAATAATAAATTGCAGCGATAGACAGCTTTAAAAGATTAATAGTCTGATTGCAGAGGATTATAGGTCCGACTCTGTGCGGTGCACCATTTATATAAACCATAATATCTAAGGTCTCTCCATAATGTTTTCGATAGACATGTGAAATTTGCCAACCAACATTTTGCCAGGGCGGTGGACTATTGACCTAAATCTTCTCGTAGTTTATAGAATGCCCAGCAGTCTGTGGGACAGTTTATATACAGTCCTCATATTACCCACATATTATTAATCAATACTATTGTATACCACTTACAACTAATTTGGGTCAACCGACAATAAATATTAACTAACAAAATAGCGATTAATCACAGTCCTAATTGAAACTTGTAGAAACAAAAACAAGAGCCAAATTATAGGCGTTACGACACATCGTCATATAATTTGTTATAAGGAAGCGTTTAGAATACAAAGTTTTCTATAAAATATAGAGCAGTTTTTCTTTGTAATAAGATGTTTTACAATTTAAAACTTCTTGTATTTAATTTCTTTATTTATTGAAACAGCATCTGCTGCATTAGGAATACTATTAGGTAAGACCTTAAGATATTTTAGAAAGGTATATTTGTAAAGGTAAAGACATGTGTTTACATACATTTAGAGGCACTGAATTCTAATCTACACATATTACAAAATGAAACATGATCGCGATAAATTCAAAAACGGAATTTTATATGGTTTTTACCAATAGAGAATGTGATTCTTGAGGAAGGTATAGGTAGGTATTTATGCGAGCAGACAAGAGGATTAATTTTAGAAATGGCTGAATCTGTTTAAAAGCTAAATAAGTTTGCCATTTAAAAAAAAGTCAGGGTAACTTTATATTAATAAAATATCCTTCGGTGTACATGCGTCCCAACATGGTTTCGAAAACAAATATGGTAATTAACAATACGTATCAAATTCCATGATTATAGGCCTTATTTGTAGGGAATAAGGCTTATAATAATAATTGAAATTAAGCGTGTTTGAATTAATAAATGGCTGTCATTGGTCCAGTGTTATAAGTATAAATTGGAGCGTAATGATAACATGGTTTCTGTTGCGATCAATTTTGAAACGATAGGAGTACAGTACACTAATGGTTATTGGTCTTGATTGAAACATGGTGTTTATTTTTTGCTCTATCGCTCAGTTTGGATTTTAATCAAAACATACAATTTTTTTTACCAAATGTTGTGTCTATTGAATTTCGTTTCATTATATTCACATACATGGTACATATACATATTATGTTGTTAGATTAAAACTTTTGCAAGTGTCCGTAAAAGGGAAAATTGTTGTTTATGAATTGATATCGTGTAACTATCTACATATATGCACTTGAAAAAAACGTTATTTTGAAATCACAGACATACACTTTAATGATTTTTGTAATCATTGATCTTTAGATAATGTATTTATGCATGCGTATACATATGCCTTGTAGAGACATATTGAAAGGACCGGTGAATCATTGTTTTCGATCATAATGCATTCCATTAATTTTAATAACACATTGGCTCTAATTCTCTTGATAGTTTCGGTGAATCAAAACTTGACTGTTATTGTTTTTCAAGTAACAACTTGTGTTATAGACTGCGTGAGGATAGATATGATAGAAAGGGTTTAAATCGAATCACGGGGGACAGAGAAGTATGGGAGCGAAGGACATGCCACGCCAACCTGCAATAAATTGGGAGCATAGTAACTGGATGATGTTGTCTTTTGACGAACTAATCATGTCATATAATAGGAGAGAGCGCAAGATATATATCAATGTAGAGAAGCTGTCAAACATAATTTCTTTATAATTTGACAACATTTGCACCGCTTCTTAGTTGACATGCCTCGTTAAAATCTATATTATTATTATTTAATTATGTTATTTTTTTTATTTATTTGTAGAAAGTAGCACTTACATGTAACAGTTTAATAAGGTTTCTCAACATATTTAGAAACGTAATAAGCCACATTATTTTATTGTAATTAAAGAGAATCGATCGCATTGTATACGCGTGTCACTTTAAAGTAGTGAATATCAATGCAGTGAAACAAAGTTACACGCTACTGCTTTTGAAAACATTACAATTACTTATAATAAAAACAAAAAAGTTCAACGAAAACAAAAATATTGCGCAGCTTTCACGTAACTCTTTGATAAAGTCGGCAGCGCGAGAATCCAACCGCGATTAAATGCCCCACATTTTTCTCAAATTTTGTCGGAAAGAATTAACTCTTTTTAGTGCCTAACCGTACCTAATGGGCAGGTCTAAAACGGGAATGATTCCTTCCGACGATGGAAAAATTTTAAAAGAACATTTCCCAGCAATTATCGTTAGCGCGCCAAGTACCAAATCCGTTTTTAATTCTTTCAATTCGTAATCATTTTGCATATTTTTAACATTTTGCTTTGGATTTTTCTGCACCAACCATAAGCAGACGAGGCGCAAAATTGGCTACTCTGAAACTTTATCGGACACTTTGTACTGGATAATTAGTTAGAGGAGAATAATCAGTTGTATGCTAAGGTTCATTATTAACAATAAGTGCCCGTGCGAGTTTAATGTTTTACTTTCTCACAATCATCACCAATGTCTTAGCTATGTCAAGACTTTGACACCCGAAGGCCTCTTTCCAGACTAGACAGATATGACAGAAAATTTGCTTTTGACAGAGCGACTGCATACTGATAATCTGACTTCCACAATTCTAGAAGATGAAAAAATTTCATGGGTTAGACCAGTGCCTGTATTTTCCCACTGCTCATAACTATCGAACGGCTCCATGACAGCCCGGTCCCGTC
Organism: Euclidia mi; assembly: GCA_944739405.2. Classification (NCBI taxonomy): domain Eukaryota; kingdom Metazoa; phylum Arthropoda; class Insecta; order Lepidoptera; family Erebidae; genus Euclidia; species Euclidia mi. The sequence goes on along the minus strand of OX123181.2, from coordinate 8,534,915 downwards.
GGACCTAACCGGCTTACGTGCTCTCCGAGACACTGGGCATGCGATCATTAACAATTTTAGACACATTACTTAACCTCGAAGGGCCTCTGCATAGCAGTCTGTTGATTTCTGATATATTTTTTTTAAAGACAACTCACGCACGCGACACAGGATTGTTTCCTAATCAATCCTGTGTCGCGGGGGACTTAACAAACATACAACCAACGGACACAATGAACACCCAGACTCGAAACAACAATTTATGGATCACACAAAGTCTTGTCTCGTGTGGGATTTGAACCAACAATACTCGGCGCAGTGTCAAGTTCAAATTCAAATTTAAAAACCTTTAGTCATCTGGGTCACAATGTGACGCTTATGAACGTCAAAATAATAAATTTATAAAATAATTAGTTATAAAGTCGTATTTTTAATTAGACGAAGCCAACTGACAGTAGCTAATGTCACTTTGTAAAATAATGTTGTCATATTTAAAATAATAGTGATGCGTTTAGTTCTCGTTCAATCAGATGAACGAACATTGAGTGTGAATAGTTAATCATTTCAAACTATAAAAGAATATTATTTCTATATTACAATAAAAGTGCTCTGATATGAGTTAGTAGTAGTTATGTAAGTAGTATAAATTTTTATATTTTATACATCTACAGGATGTAAAAAGACCCTTAACGAAAACTGAAATCCCATGTTGTACCAATCACTACGAACATTTTTACTTCGGCACCATACCTGGGAAATTACTGGTTCAGGAGATATTGAGGCTCAAAGTTAGTATGGAATTTTTCTAATTAAGTACAAAATGGCATGATGTCCACAACGAGTAAACTTCGGCTTGGTGATGGGTCTTGTGACACCCTGTATAGTTTCAACTACATGATGTATTGAAAATAGAACAGTCTTACAGGTTTCCTCGCAATGTTTTCCTTAATGTTTAAAACACTCGGTATTCAGTATAGGTAAATACTATAGAAACATAGTCTTCGAAAACTCTAACACCGTACCCGATATCGGCCGTTCGGCACACTAACTATTCACTAGACAATCGATGCAATTTCATTCATTCAAGAGATTTTTCAATCATTCACTTTGTCACAACACTATTTTTATTTCATCATAAACTGACAACACAGTAAACGTCAGTTGACTTCGTCTAATAAAAAATACGACTATAGACTCTACATTTACATTTACTGCGACGTTCGCAAAGCAATAGGTAGAACCATGAAAAAGAACGGGCAATAAAACTCACGGTCACTCTTTTTCATCGCCAGATTTTGCATAAAACACAATTTACATTTTGTAAGGTGCTGCAACTGTTACACCTTCTATATCACTTGTATATATTTACTGTACACAATAATACTCAAGCATAATAATTTTGGTTAGCCTCCTCAGAATAGACATGGTGAAACAGGAGCATCCACTTAAATTATATATACCTAATAATGCAGGCAATCCGCGAAAGTGATCAGAACCATGATGGAAATGATGCACTTAAATATTAAAATCTAATACAAGACCGTCATCGACCAGTCATCGCAAGTAGCACCCGTTCACGAGTATCCATCATCCCTCTCGCCATATCAGAGGGACAGGGATGACCCGACACACGACGCCACCACAAAATGACATATTAGTGAGCATGACGACAACGGTATACTAGGCGGTGAGGCAGCCGCTTAAACTACTACGCCAACCGGGTGGGCAGGCATTTCAGATATTATTTTTCAAACTTAAAGTTTTACAATACTTTTGAAACTTACCTTAGTTAAAGTTAAAAAAATACAGACTTAGGATTAATAATAATAGAACGAAGGAAAACTGAAGAATTAATTAATAATAGGTATGTAGGTATTTTAAAGTAAGCTCTATATTCTGTCCCACTGCTGGGCACGGGGCTCTTCTCGCTATGAGGAGGGTAAGGCCATAGTCCACCACGCTGGCCAAGTGAGGGTTGGCAGACTTCACATGTCTTTTGAGAATATAATACATAACTCTCAGACATGCAGATTTCCTCAAAATGTTTTCCTTCACCGTTTAGCAAGCGATAATTAGGAATTTAATGATTGAATGAATTTAACTTATAAAACAATAAAACGACGAGGTTTGTATTTTGTCCGCATATACATATATTGGTTATTTTAATATCATACCATCAAACCAATAAAGCCATTTTTTCTAATTATATGGCTGTTCAATTCTAAAAACCAATTACCACAAAAGGTTTTCTAGTCATAAAAATGCAAAACAGTAAAAATGAAAATAAGAGCAACTTTTTCAATAACATGTCTCAATATGTACAGAATGAATATGAAACAAAGACCGTTAAATGGTTTAACGGCAGTTTTAAACCAATAAGTTACCTTTAGAATAGCTTTTGTAAAACATGAGCAAAAAGTTACAGTTAGATATTTTAATATTAATAAAATTAAAATCTTTGTCAGACCATTTTTTTTAGTAAAACTGTCGATCCTGGGTCTTGTCTAAGGATAAGGATCGTGAGGCCATGTCGAGTTTACCACACACTCACACGAAAATCAATCAATCAATCATTTTAAGCAATCGAAGGAAGCAGTTTATTTTTACTCCAAAAGTACTTGTCACCTTTTCCTTCATATGAATAATTTCACTCACATTCATCTATATTGTACAGCTTTTACCAACAAGACCCTCAGCTCATCATTATGTAAATTATCACAAGTGTTGTCGTGTTAAAGCATCCATAATAAAAAGCCCTTTAAAGCGGACCCTTTAATAAATAATACGTACATATGTCGCAAAACAATGTAAGTACATTATCATTGTTTTCGATTGTCGGCCATATTAAAACCGGTTGGTTGAAATATCTGACGCGTTTCCGTGTCCGGTGGACCCATTATCACGGTCATTATAATCAGGAGCCTTTGTAGGACCGATCAGGGGCCTGTAAATGCAATTGTTTTATATTGTTTTTGAGGACTGGGTTTATTATCTGAGTTGGTGGAATAGTAAGGGTGCAGTGGTGTATAAAATGCGGTATGATATTCATCAAGCTAGAGTGAGGATCTTTTGGCCAATCAAGTTGTAAAATAGTGAAGAATCGTGGTCCAACTGTTGTAGACCAGAGGGCTAAAATACAGCTTCGATTTAGTGCCAGTGTTATTCTTATGTCAATATCGTGACTATATCGTAAATTGAACAATGTATCAAACTATGTATCAATGTCGAACTTTATGTATCAAATTAGGGGATAATGTGTTAGCGAGTCAATTGAAAATCCAATAGCATTGCGTTAAAAATATAGTGTCGATATCAGATAAAATACAAGAATTGGCCTTCTGATCGTGTATAAATTATTCTACACCATATTTTATTTAATCTTAATAAAATCTCAGTGCTGACTGCACTAAATATTTGTGTGTACCAACGAGTAATTTATTAGTTCTCTCACGTGAATCCCAACAATAGTTGCAGTACGTTATTACAAGATATTGTGATATTATCTTCTGGCATTAAGCTCAGCACGGTGTATCTAAGAATGAAAGTAATACAATTGCAGTATACAAGCTATTTCACGGCCACTGGCTTGTGCAGTCGGAGATAGTCTAGCATCCAACCAAGTTGACAATGGAAGGAAACACCATTTAACTCCATTGCTCCACTGATTCCTAGTACGGTCGCGATTGAATACTCTGTAAATCCAAAATCTGCAAAACTTTGTAATAATTACCAAAGATTGTTCTGAATATAAAAAAAAACATCTAATCTCAAACTAGGCAGTATCTGAGTTATGGTAATAATAATCGTATTTTGTCACACAAATATATTTCCTGCGTGGGTATCGATCCTTCGACTTGCAACAGGCATCATCATCATCATCATCATCAGCCTTTAACAGTCCACTGCTGGACTGGACCTCTCCTTTGAAATTAGGAATTGGCCTGCTATACCACGCTGGCCAGACGGGTTGGTATATGGTCTGTATCAAGTTTTCCTTCTCTTACAGTTCTGTTCTCTGCATAATATGCTCCCTTTGTCGGCTCTTACGACACCCATGGAATGATATGGGGTGGTGCCATTCCGTATTCTTAATCCGTCACCACACGGACTACCGGCTACAGGCATATTTAGCACATAATGTTTCAAACCAATCAAATCGCATACCAAAGACCACATACATCTAAAAATGAACCTACCAAAAATACCTATGTATAGATGCTCGCCTGTACCAAGACGTTGGCAACTCAATCCTAACATTAGCAGTCTGGTCACGCGTCCCAATCGCAGCACTCAGACAGACTAGAATAAATAGTGCATGATAACTCGGTTGAATCCAGAGAGCAAGCATAGTGCACAATATACGGCAATAACATCGCAAGATTCGTATTCTTGGCGCAACTTGCGGGGAATATTGGAAATTGATTTTGATGTAAGCGATGTAAGTAGTTTATACTGTACTTTAGTTTGAGTGAGAGCGTGTGTTCTACATTTATTTATCGTTGCTGTTTCTTTAGAGTGTTCTTTGTATCGAAAAATAGCCTTTATGTTGGTGCCAAAATTGGTGTCATGATTCTTTTGTTGAGTTTATTTAGAACGGTCTTCATGGCTGACATTAAATATATAACTATTGGTAACTAATATAACTGATGGCAGTGGACATAGACAGAAGAACCGGTGGACAGGTGAACCTCTGGAGTGGCGACCACACACCGAAAGCTGCAGCAGAAATAGGCTTCCCGGGGGTGCCCGAAGATCTTTTAGGGATCACGAGTAACGGTTGGATGCGAGTGGTCCAAGATCAGTCTATGTGGAGAGCCTTGGGGTAGGCTCATATCCTGCAGTGGACGTGTTACGGCTGATATGCTAAATTAAGGAGCATTTTATCACTAGATCAAGAGAAGAATTACTTAAGTAAACGGAATATAGGTCATACAAGAAGCCCAAGTGCCACGCTAACTACACTCAACTTAGCAATTGTTCATGAACTCTATGTGATTTTTGACCGTGGTTAAGATAAGATTATATTTATTCTGATTGAGAAAAACAATGTAATGATTTTGAGACAATAGGAGTTAACGGCCCTTAAATTAAGCGCCACGAGAGTGAAACGATTAACCGAATGCCGTATTTTCCGATAATCTTTAGATTCGTTTTAAATATGTAGCTTAGAATCATTATATCGACAAGTAAATCCTGTACATGCAATTTGTATTTATATAATAAAAATATACAGGCATACTGAAACATAATCCCATAAAATAGATTAAGTTTCCTCTCAACTCAACACGGTGGAGGTAAAATTTGGCAGATATTTTTACTTTACTTCAATGCAAGCATCTCTGTGCCTTGGTGCGCGAAGTGAATTTGTTTTTGAGCTTAAACCTCGCTTTAATTTAAATACTCTGTTAGGATAAGCGCATCTTCGTACGGGGGCGTAATTTTCAAATAACATTTGTTTTGTGTATATCTTTAGATGGATTAGAAGTTTACAACTTATTCGCAAGCTCTCTTTATTATTTTGTACTGAGAGTATTGTATTGATGTCGGTGAAAGTGAGTCTCGGGTTCTCTTAAGAATTGTCCAACAGAAACTGGAAGTCTGAAAGTTTGCACTTCTCAATTCCAGAGCGGTAAAACCCATTGTATGTTATACTCCATATCTTGTGATTCACGCTAGTTTGGTACCGATTGTGGTTGACATTTGCAAATTTGTACGGTTTTGTCGCAGGTGAAGATAGTGTTTAAGATACTCCCCTTCTGGTTTCGATCCTTCTATTCCTCCTAGCAGTAGAGTCACAGGAATTGGTGTTTGGATACTGAGCGTTAGGACTCACGGCATGAAGCTGGCAGTTTAAGGCTTTTCTCAGTTTTCTCACGGATATTCCTCAAATTACAATCCATCTTTCGAAATGTTTTTTTGGTAGGCACTCGTGTATACGACGCCTTGTCGTTACTAGTACTAGTACGTTACGATATTAGTTACTAGAACAAGTACTGATTACAAAACATCTTACCTTTAGCAAATGAACCTCATTGCAATTCTCAAATCCTAACAAACCTTCTTACGCAAACAAAATCAATAAATTCGTTCAGTTAAAAATAGTCATGCTTTCAACGACTGCACCAAAGAGAGCAATGGAGGTAACAATAGTGCCAGCTCCGGTTAATTAATCAATGCTGAATATTTACACCTGATCATGAATATTTACTTACTCTTGAATAAAACGTCGCTTTATAGGTCTACGCCGTAGCGCCGTAGCAATGTAGCGGCGTAGCACGGCTAATTAGTAAGCTTCTACAATTCTAGATACTTCGGTATTTAAAGCACTGAACTGTGTTGAATTGATATTTTATAACAAGTTGTAATTGTTGAGACTGTTTTGATCTCAATGTAATTAGCTTGCTTCCTTCGTTACATTTGATATTTATCGGTACGGTTGGCAGGTGTTCAAGGTAGACCATTATGTCAAGTTTAGCAACCCGCATTTGGCCAGTGAAGTGAGAGTGGAGAAAAGAGAAGGATACTATCTTCTCTTTAATTTCTCCCCATATAATCTAAATAATCGAGCTAACAGTTAGTCGATCACTATTTGGGGGTCCTTTCCATTGCTACATCAACGAGTGCCCACTTTGAAATTAATATTATCTTAAGAAGAGAAGCGCAAGAATATTGGTAGTCTTCTTCTTCGGATGTGAGTGTGTGGCCAATCCTGGTGTCGGAGTTATCAGACCGTCGTGCCCTCTTTACGTGCCCTCCGAATCACGGTAACACTCGGATGTAAATGTCACACGCGGTCACCCGTCCAAGTGGTGACCTGTGCAAGCGTTGCTTAGCTAGAAAGTAAGTCATCCGAACTTTTAAAGTTGTTTTATGTATTTTCTAACATATTTAATTACATATTTAACATTAGTTATTTAAGCTACACTAGCTGCGGCTACTAGAAGTAATAATACAAATTCAACTTTTTTAAGCCGCAGTAAAAGAACCAGCCAAGTTCCTCTGAGTTACTTCACACCCGGTACTTAAAACGAGATTGCATTAAATATTTATAAGCCCCAACATTTTAATATCAAAAGCTTGCGAATAAAACCATGCGTATTCTTTGTGGCGTCTTACAGACCAGCCTGTGAGAAAATTGCTACCTGCCTTTTAAAAGAATCAGTAATTTATATACTGCACAAGCTGTCTTGGCCGTTTTATAAATACGCTTTTAATGTATTGCTATTGCCAGAGACATTAAGCTGGTAGGTAATTTTATGTTTTTGCTGTTGCCTGCGTTGGTGGATAGTTTTTGTCATTATCACTTAATGTTTATTTAAGAACATATATACATACATAGACTCACGCCTGTTTCCCCGTAGGGGCAGGCAGAGGCATATTAAATGCCCACTTTTCGCCAGTGTTTTGATTCCACGTAATAGGTGGCGAGCCTATTGCCGCTTATAGGGATATTTTGTTTGCCAGAGCCTCGTCCGCTGATCGGCAGGTGCACCACTTGCAGGTGAGGTTGGCATGGGTCTCTAAGTTCTTCGTGGGAACCCTGTGCACCCATTTAAGAACACGGCAAGGCAAATATTTTGGTCTGTTCTGGTATGGTCAAATTCATTATTATAGTTTCACATAATATAATAATAACATAACAATTTATACTAAATATTAAACATGCTGATGCATCAGCGTGCTGGATACTTAAAATAATACAGAGTACCTTTATGAATTTCAAAGGTGTTACTGAACCGGTCCAGTTAATATATCATTATAAAACTAGTAAACAGAAGACAATAAAATATTATTCAATCTTTCCATGTCCTTCCAAATAGAGTCCGTAAGGCGAAGAAAGGTTTTAGACTTTTAGGTTCTGGAAATTAACCTAGAATTATTTTTTTTTTTAGTTTGATTATGCTAGGTACTGATTGTATAGCTCGCGCGCCGATTGCTGACTGTTTAAAGCTAAGCTAGGTCTACTAGCGCTCAAAATAAGTGCCTTCTACAAATAATATAACTACATACAAAAATTACGTAGACGGCCGTCCATTAAAATTTACAGTGATCGTTTTAAGTTAGTCCATGACACAATTCTCTGTTGTTATTATGTGCTGAACTGAATTGCTGTGTGTTCCGGCATAAGTCCCTCGGGTAACATAAGCATTGACCTAGTGACTGTTATGTACTTATTGTATCACTTTTGAGCCCCTGACGTTATTTAAGAGGGTAATCAGGTTGGATAAGTAATAAGGTAGATTTTAAGTAACTTTTTTATATGAATTCTTTTAACTTTTGTGAGTTGTACACATATTAATGTTTATCTAACGGGTCTATCTGGAGTCATCCTATGACCACGTTTGGTGTATTTGTGCTTTGTCTATTTGCTCCATTGTCTCGGTACGGGTGTACCGTGATAACGTAGCAAATAGAGTATATTTAATCAATATTTTAAAATAATTACGCGATATAAAAATATTATGTAAATATTAATAACTTTTTAGGTGCAGGGGAAAATAAGGTAATGGTGGCTAAATTTTACGCAATAACCGACAGAGATGACATCCTAATTAATGAATTACGCTTGTCAAGAGTTTTGAAAGTCTCACCAATCTCTGTTAACCTTTGATAAAATTACTTGGTATACACAAACTCATCCTCATCCTCATCCTCTTAGCGTTATCCCAGTTTCAATCTGGGGTCCGCTTTCTAGTCTAACCGGGCTTGGCTGAATATTAGCTTTTCCACAGAGCGACTGCCTGTCTGACCTCCGCAACCCGAAGGGATTGCGATATTCCATGGTTTAGACTAGTGTCAGTTTGCTTAGAAGGTACTGACGCCCTGTAACGACTGTCAAAGATCTTCATGACAACCGGGACCGACGGCTTAACGTGCTCTCCGAGGCACGGGACAAGCGATAATTAACCATTCAATACGCACATAACTCCGAAAAGTCATTGGTGCGCGCCGTGGATTCGAACCCGATACCCTCTGCATAGCAGTCTGTTGGTATATCCACTCGGCTATCGCCGCCTCTACTTGGTATACACAAACTATCTCTAATTAAATAGACAGTATTATCACTCTTCAAAAGACTTTATTATACAGATAAATTAATAAAGTCATTATAATAGAATACCGTATATCCGTGTGGTGACGGATTAAGAATACGAATTGTCACCACCCCATATCACCCCATGGGTGTCGTAAGAGCCGACAGAGGGAGTATATCATGCAGAGAACAGCACTGTAAGAGAAGGAAAACTTGATACAAACCCTATACCAACCCGCTTGGCCGGCGTGGTATAGTAGCCCAATTCCTCCTTTCAAAGGGGAGGCCTAGTCCAGCAGTGGACTATTAAAGGCTGATGATGATGAATAGAATACAGTTTGTTTGATGTTTGTCACGTAATTTAAACGGAATTTATTAAATGGTTATGGTAAATGCAGCGATAATACAAGTCTGTTACTTATTGAGAGATGTTATGATGTATAAAAATATAATAGATCTTTACCCCTCACGACCACGAGCGTTTTAAGCCGGTTGAACCGTCGGCGATGAACAGAGGTATTTATACCATAAAATTAGGTAATTATCGTGAGTAGGTTCATGATATACGATACCCGCTTAATAAGATTGCATGATGTACGGTAGACCCTAAACAAAAGTGAAGTTAACAGGTTAGAAAATTGGGAACAGGAGTGATGTGCTGTCAAGACCACTGATCCGTTTCCTGAACTGGCAGCAGTAACGGTACACAAAAAAGAAGTCTTTATATACAGAATGACATGGTATGTGTGATATCTTGGTAGCGCTAGTTGCGTGGCTTGAAGTAACTCAGATTGTAAGCTGAAAAAGCCGTAGGGGAAGGCACTCTAAAGACCACTATACCTTTTAATTTAAACATGTATCTGAGAATATGTATATACAATAATCTTGTTAGAAATATGTACAATACTGAAAAGTAATTCCTACACGATTAAATATTGTAAAACAAATAAATGTGTTTTGTCACTTTGGTGTCTGACTGGTAAACATTAATTTCATCAAAGATACCATACAAATATATCAGCATCGTCCTGGCGTTATCCCGTTTACATCCAAGACTCTTCGTCTTGGAGCCCGACGTCTGCTTTCTCCTCTATGCAGATTTGACTTGCCTGGATAATACTTACATATTTATATAAAATCTGCCTCCGTGGTCCACTGGATAGCGTATGCGTCTATTGATCGGAGGTTCCGGGTTCGATTCCCGGATCGGGCAAAAGTGTTACTGAGTTTTTTTGAATTCTCAGTAGCAGCAGCAGGGTGTCTGGTGATGTGCTGTAACGTCAATAGGCTCGCCCCCTATTACGTAGGACCTAAAAATTCATGGCGAAATTGTCGTAATATTACACCTCTGCCTACCCCTTCGGGGATAAAGGCGTGAGTCTATAAAAAAAGAAGATTAATATAAAAGTTATAGGTACTTCAGGAAACCTCTCTAAGTTGTGTTATTGTTTCACATAAAAGTATATAAATCAGGCAAGTTATAGTGAGTGTGTAGGCACACAGACGCGACCAAGGCCCGGAACCTGCTCAAAGCCACGGGGTGCTCCCGAGCATTTTTCATCGGCGCCCCGCTGAGCACTTAAGTGGTTTTGTTGAAACAAAAATATCATTACAATAAGTTTGCTGCAGGATTAAAAGTTATGAGATATATTTTTGTAGAGATTTTGGTAATTTAGAAGTTTTAGGTACATTATTCTTTGTAAAAATGTAAAGACGGAATTATTTTCGATGGTATTATCTTCATCGTCACTTACCGACACACCAACTTTTGCCTTTGAGCCTGGAATCTGCTTACTTGATTTTTTTAATTAATTAATTAATCTTTGACATATACATTATACACTTCATATTTTGTAAGACCTTAATGTACCTACTTGTTTTAAGAATTTGAATTTGAATTCGATATAGCGACTGATGTGACAAACCAAAGGTTTAGCAATATTCCGTTGCTTAGACCAATTATATTTATCATTAGTACCTGTAGCGGTAGCTACATACAACTGTGGCTATCTAGCGAGCGACGACGAAGTATCAACAACAACAATACGGCGACATCCATCGGACACAATGCGACGGAAAACAAGGTGCTGAATCGCGCAAGCGGAGTTTGCACGCCGAGATGTATATATACAACATCCCATATACGTGCGTCGGATTGTCAGTCTACCAGGCAAGGTCATCCAGCCTGGTTAGAGGATCCTCCTTCTAGTTGGAGGAACACCACACTTTTCTTCTTCCACATACCTATACTGTGCCGTATTTGAGTCCTCATTCTGGTTAAGTCTTTTCTGTCTAAGTATAGGTTTTGTGTTTAGCACTTTTCAGGGGGTATAAGATTCCCTGTACATAATCTGGGTCCGCCCAAAAGCAGTTTATTTATAATAAAACCCAACTACAATACTCCCAGGTAGTCGCAGCAATAAATAATGCAAGAATGAGCTACGATTCACGCCACCATCGCCGTTTTTCACCCAGCAGCCACAAAATGGCCTTCTAAAAACCACCAACTGGCAACACAAATATTTCACACATAAATACGAATAAACGCACACAGCAATAAAGATATCCCGACCACTATTCCCCCGGTACGTATAAATAATAACAGTGGAATCGTATTTCTCGATAGGGTGCCATACATTGGCGCTACGGTAGGAATCCCGCTTAGCTAAGGATTGTCTTTCCTCTAGCCGTTTGCTTATTCAATGCTAGTTGTGCCGCATATTTACAGACTATACAAGGCCTAAACGCAGCCATAGGGAACTGGTCGCGTACATATTGTAATGCTATATTTAAATCTGTGATTATAATATATACACGAATTTTGCGTACTGCTCGTGTATAGTTCGTAACGTGAATACCTGCGTCCTAATCCCGGACTATACTACATTAGTTACACCTGCCTGACAAGACAAGAGATATAGTTTAGTGAAATAATGGGTGCATATATGAAATAATATTTGAACTTTATTAGTGGAGGATTAAATTGTATGTAATTCAAGTAACTAAATAGGTTATGTTAGGTTCTCTTTTGACCCTTAACCCAAACATAGGAGCCCTGCGAAGCAGGGCTCCGCCAACTTAGTTTATTAAAAACTATTTAATTGGACATAATGTCTACTTACCTACATATTATATTTGTGATATAATATAATATAATGAATGCCTAACAAAATCCAGAATAATCTTCAGATCTATACACGATTAGTCCGTATGCGTACTGGCACTGTATATTATGGTATAAGCAAGTCAGTTAGGTCACTGCGAAGTATACTCGAGTATTTGCGAACTAATCGTGTATAGATTGGAAGAACTCAGCAAAAAAGTTATTTCCAATCTATACGCGATTAGTTTCACACCCCTGCGTTCTGGCCTTGTATATAATGTAAATACGCAGTTGTGCCTGCGACTTCGTTTGAAGTATAAACACAATCAAAGTACAAATCTTAGACGTAGGACTTTAATAATACCACGAAAAAAGTACGGCCTATGGTTCCTATAAAGATCCACTGGTTTTATTTTAAGGATTCCATATTTAAATACCAAATTTTTTTCACATTCTGAAAATAGGTAGGTATATCAGTATATCATAAGGAGCTGTTACTGGTGGTATTTTAAAAATGGCTGGCTTTCATAGAGTTTTTTTTTGTTAGCCATGTTATGATCCGGAATAGTAAAATGTTGTCCAATCTTTTCGTATTCTAATACGTACTTAGTAATATGTCTGGAAAGGAATAAAGTTATTGTATTGAATATTTGTAGCTGAAACGGTTTGGCACCGCACTGATTTGAGCGTTCGCTGCCTTAATAGGAGTATTCAATGTTGCAAATAATACCACTACATCTTGTAAGATGTGTAGTTGAGGCAAGGCTCACTACACACACCGATATTAAGCTCCCATCGAACCGCTTCCCGTGATCTCAACTAGATCGTTTGTCCACCGGTGGTAAAAGTGTACATTTAGTATAAGGTACGATGGGGTTGGCGTATCAATGTGGATAAAAACCCCTTTTTTATGATAAAGATAAAAAAAAAAAGACGATAATGTGTTAGAAGAATACCAAGTGCGAGTCAATTCAAAATCCAATCTCATGGCGCTCAAAATACTGTGTCGATATCAGATACAATACGAGAATTGTCCTTCTGATATTGTACAAATTATTTTAAGCTATATGTTGTTTAATCTTAATATAATCAAAGTTAGTCAGCACTAAATATTTGTGTGTACCAACGAGTAATTTGTAAGTTCTCTCACGTGAATCCCAACAATAGTTGCAGTACGTTATTACAAGATATTGTGATATTATCTTCTGGCATTAAGCTCAGTACGGTCTATCTAAGAATGAAAGTAATACAATTGCAGTATACAAGCTATTTCACGGGCACTGGCTTGTGCAGTCGGAGATAGTCTAGCATCCAATAGGAAAAATACTTACGCGAATCTTCAGGAATATAGAGGTGGGCAATGTGAAGAAACTCCATTTAACTCTATGTGTATGGCGATTAAATTGTATGCGATTAAATACCTATGTAATTGCTAATAAGACTCAAAGGTGCATTAAAGTTAAAATGATTACCAAGTATTGCTTTGAATGTCCAAATAATCATCCAATCTCAAACTAGGCAGTATCTTCGCTATGGTAACAATAATCGTAGTTATCACATAAATATTTCTCCTGTATCGATAATTTGACTTCCTACATGCATATTTAGCAAATAATATTTAAAACCAATCAAAACAAAGCTACCAAAAATACCTATGTATAGATGCTCGCCTGTACCAAGACGTTGGCAACTCAATCCTAACATTAGCAGTCTGGTCGCGCGGCCCAATCGCAGCATTCAGACAGACTAGAATAAATAGTGCAAGATAACTCGGGTGCATCCAGAGGGCAAGCATAGTGCACAATATACGGCAATAACATCGCAAGATTCGTATTCTTGGCGCAACTTGCGGGGAATATTGGAAATTGATTTTGATGTAAGCGATGTAAGTAGTTTATACTGTACTTTAGTTTGAGTGAGAGCGTGTGTTCTACATTTATTTATCGTTGCTGTTTCTTTAGAATGTTCTTCGTATGAAAAAATAGACTTTATGTTGGTGCCAAAATTGGTATCATGATTCTTTTGTTGAGTTTATTTAGGACGGTCTTCATGGCTGACATTGAATATATAACTTTTGGTAACTAATATAACTGATGGCAATGCACATAGACAGAAGAACCGATGGCCGTAGGGGCAGAAAGGCTCTGGAGTGCCGATCACACACCGGACGCTGCAGCAGAAATAGGCTGCCCGCGGGGTGCCCGACAATCGTTTAGAGATCACGAGTAACGGTTGGATGCGAGTGGTGCAAGATCAGTCTATGTGAAGAGCCTTGGGGTAGGCGCATATCCTGCAGTGGGCATGTGAGTGCTGAGATGCTAAATTAAGGAGCATTTTATCACGAGATCAAGAGAAGAATTACTTAAGTAAACGGAATATAGGTCATACAAGAAGCCCAAGTGCCACGTCAACTACACTCAACTTAGCAATTGTCAGTGAACTCTATGTGATTTTTGACCGTGGTTAAGATAAGATTATATCTATTTATTCTGATTGAGAAAAACTATTTACCTAATGATTTTGAGACAATAGGAATTAACTGCCCTTAAATTAAGCGCCACTAGAGTGAAACGATTTACCGAATGCCGTATTTTCCGATAATCTTTAGACTCGTTTTAAATGTGTAGCTGAGAATCATTATATCGACAAGTAATTCCTGTACATGCAACTTGTATTTATATAATAAAAATATAAAGGTATACTGAAACATAATCCCATAAAATAGATTAAGTTTCCTCTCAACTCAACACGGTAGAGGTAAAATTTGGCAGTTTTTTTTTACTTAATTTCAATGCAAGCATATCTGTGCCTTAGTGCGCGAAGTGAATTTGTTTTTGAGCTTAAACCTCGCTTTCATTAAAATACTCTGTTAGGTTAAGCGTATCTACGTACGGGGGCGTAATTTTCAAATAACATTTGTTTTGTGTATATTTTTAGATGGATAAGAACTTCACGACTTATTCGCGAGCTCTTTTTATTATTTTGTACTGAGAGTATTGTTTTGATGTCAGTGAAAGTAAGTCTCGAGTTTTCTTAAGAATAGTCCAACGGAAACTGGGAGTCAGAAAGTTTGCGCTTCTCCATTCCAGTGCGAAAGAAACCATTGTATGTTATACTCTATCTCTTGTGATTTACGCTAGTGTGGCACCGATTGTGGTTGGCATTAGCAAATTTGTACGGTTTTGTCGTAGGTGAAGATAGTGTTTAAGATACTCCCCTTCTAGTTTCGGTCCTTCTACTCCTTCTAGCAGTAGAGTCACGGGAATTGGGGTTTGGATACTGAGCGTTAGGACTCACGGTATGAAGCTGACAGTTTAGGCTTTTCTTAGTTTTCTCACGATTATTCCTCAAATTACAATCCATCTTCCGAAATGTTCTTTTTGGTAGGCACTCGTGTATACGGCGCCTTGTCGTTACTAGTACTAGTACGTTACGATATTAGTAACTAGAACAAGTACTGGTTACAAAACATCGTTTTGAATATTTTACCTTTAGCAAATTAACCTCATTGCATTTCTCAAATCCTAACAAACCTTCTTACGCAAACAAAATCAATAAATTCGTTCAGTTAAAAATAGTCATGCTTTCAACGACTGCACCAAAGAGAGCAATGGAGGGAAC
The DNA here is from genome assembly GCA_944739405.2 of Euclidia mi. Classification (NCBI taxonomy): domain Eukaryota; kingdom Metazoa; phylum Arthropoda; class Insecta; order Lepidoptera; family Erebidae; genus Euclidia; species Euclidia mi. Next base: position 8,519,178 of record OX123181.2, on the reverse strand, counting down.
AATAGTGCCAGCTCCGGTTAATTAATCACTGCTGAATATTTATACCTGATCATGAATATTTACTTACTCTTGAATAAAACGTCGTAGCGCCGTAGCAATGTAGCGGCGTAGCACGGCTAATTAGTAAGCTTCTACAATTCTAGATGCTTCGGTGTTTAAAGCACTGAACTGTATTGAATTGATATTTTATAACGAGTTGTAATTGTTGAGACTATTTTGATCTCAATATAATTAGCTTGCTTCCTTCGTTACATGTGATATTTATCGGTACGGTTGGCAGGTGTTCAAGGTAGACCATTATGTCAAGTTTAGCAACCCGCATTTGGCCAGTGAGGTGAGAGCGGAGAAAAGAGAAGGATACCATCTTCTCTTTAATTTCTCCCTATACAATCTAAATAATAGAGCTAACAGTTAGTCGCCCACTTTGAAATGAATATTATCTTAAGAAGAGAACATACATACATACATATCGTCACGCCTTTAATCCCCGAAGAGGTAGGCAGAGGTGTATTTCTACACCCACTTTTCGCCAGATATACTTTAGTCCCACGTAATAAGGGGCGAGCCTATTGCCGTACCGGGCACATTTCCAGACTCCGTGCTGCTACTGAGAAGAGAAGCGCAAGAATATTGGTAGTCTTCTTCTTCTGATGTGAGTTTGTGGCCAATCCTGGTGTCAGAGTTTTCAGACCGTCGTGCCCTCTTGACGTGCCCTCCGAATCACGGTAACACTCGGATTTAAATGTCACACGCGTCCAAGTGGTGACCTGTGCAAGCGTTGCTTAGCTAGAAAGTAAGTCATCCGAACTTTTAAAGTTGTTTTATGTATTTCCTAACATATTTAATTACATATTTAACATTAGTCAATTAAGCTACACTAGCTGCGGCTAGTAGAAGTAATAATACAAATTCAACTCATTTAAGCCGCAGTAAAAAAAAACAGCCAGGTTCCTTTGAGTTACTTCACACCCGGTACTTAAAACGAGATTGCATTAAATATTTATAAGCCCCAACATTTTAATATCAAAAGCTTGCGAATAAAACCATGCGTATTCTTTGTGGCGTCTTACAGACCAGCCTGTGAGAAAATTGCTACCTCCCTTTTAAAAGAATCAGTAATTTATATAATGCACAAGCTGTCTTGGCCGTTTTATAAATACGCTTTTAATGTTTTGCTATTGCCAGAGACATTAAGCTGGAAGGTAATTTTATGTTTTTGCTGTTTCCTGCATGTCGTTAGTGGATAGTTGTTTTATTTAACATTTGAGTTTAATTTAAAAAAATAAATAAGAGCCGTTGGCCTCTTTCATCTCACCCTCTCTTGTCATCCAAGTCTAGCTAGTTGTTAAATATGTCTTGGGACTAAAATAAATTGTTATTAAGATAGAACTTAAAAAGTCTACATGAGAGCAAATTTATATACCTATTATCACAACAGGAAATGTTAGTATAGCTCGCGGCACAAGTTTTGCTATATGACGCTGGATATGCCAAAATAAAAATAAAAATATTTTTGGTCGCACAAATAATTGTGACTGTGCACTTATCAATATGTATAACTTTGATTACTTATCTATATGATGTAATTATTTACAGTACCTAAATAAACATATTTCTGCGAGACCATTAATGTCTAGCGATCAAAATAAGTGCCTGCTACAAATAATGTTACTCCATACAAAAATTATGTAGACGGCCATCCATTAAATTTTACAGTGATCGTTTTAAGTTAGTCCATGACACAATTCCCTGTTGTTATTATGTGCTGAACTGAATTGCTGTGTGTTCCGGCATTAATCCCTCGGTAGTCGTAAGCATTGACCTGGTGACTGTTATGTACTTATTTTATCAATTTTTAGCCCCTGACGTTACTCAAGAGGGTAATCAGGTTGGATAAGTAATAAGGTAGGTTATTAGTAACTTTTTATATGAATTCTTTTAAACTTTTGTGAGCTGTACACACATTTACGTTTATCTAGAGTCTATATAGAGACATCCCGGAACCACGGCTGGTGTCAACATTTTGAGGCAAATATAAATTACTTTTACAATATTTGCTGATAATTGCGCAATATAAATCAGTTACATAAATATGAATATAGTTTTATGTGCAGGGAAAAATAAGGTACTGGTGGCTAAATGATACAAATTATCATCTTATCAAGAGTTTTGAAAGTCTCACCAAGCTCAGAGGTTATCAGAATTATCTCTGATTAAATTACTTGGTATTCACAAATTATATCTTTTCATAATCATAATCATAATCATAATCGTTTATTTGCGTTTACTTTCTAATTAAATACCCAGCATTATCACTCTTCAATAGACTTTATTATCCAGATGAATTAATGAAGTCATTAAAATAGAACACAGTCTGTATGATGTTTTCTGTCACGGAATATAAACGGAATTTGTTGAATGGTTATGGTAAATGCAGTGATAATACAAGTCTGTTAATTATTAAAAAATATAATAGATCTTTTTCCTCCGCGACCACGACCGTTGTAAGCCGGTTGAAACGCCGGCGAATAACAGAGGTATTTATACCTTAAAATAAGGTCATTATCGTGAGTAGGTATAATATGTACGATACCCGCTAAATAAGATTGCAGTATGTACGGTAGACCCTAAACTAGTTTTCACAGCTTAGAAAATTGGGAACAGAAGTGATGTGCTGTCAAGAACACTGATCCGTTTCCCGAGCTAGCAGCAGTAACGGTACACAAAAAATAAATCTTTTTAAATAGATGGATATGGTATGAATGATATCCCGTTGCTTTAGTTGCGTGGCTTGAAATAACTCAGATCGTAAGCTGAAAAGGATGTAGGCCTCCCCCAAGGTTCTCCACACAGACCGATTTTGAGCCGTCCGCATCCAACCGCTTCCCACGATCTTAACCAGATCGTCGCGTCGTTCCACCTTGCAGGAGGCTTACCCTCTGCGTTTTCACTTTACATATTGCTGCTGCTCATTTTAAATGTTATTTGTGTTTCGCTATTGTGTATTGTTACGTTATTTTTTCTATTTAATTTTTTTATCTGGCTTATGTACACATTCTTTTAAACTGTTTTTTATGCTGTTGCTATGTGAGTATTGTGATGCTTGCAGCAATAAACGTTTCTTTCTTTCTTACTTTATTAATATAAAATGTTACACTTCGCGAAACCTCTCTCAGTTGTGTTATTGTTTCACATAAAAGTATATGAATCAGGCAAGTTATAATATAGTACGAGTGTGTAGGCACACAGACGCGACCAAGGCCCGGAACCTGCTTGAACCGCGGGGTGCTCCCGAGCATTTTTCATCGGCGCCCAGCTGAGCACTTAAGTGGTTTTGTTGAAACAAAAATATTATTACGTTAAGTTTGTTGCGGGATTAAAAGTATCTTGAGCTATATTTTTACAGAAATAATGGCAATTTAGAACTTAAGAGTATTTAGTTTGTCGTTTCTTTCTGAAATATTGCGTATAAAGTTGTTACTTATCGCTTAATAAAACATCGTAAGGAAACCTGCATGTCTGAGAGTTCTTAATAATGTTCTCGAAAGACATGTGAAGCCTGCTAACCCACAGTTGTTCAGCAAGGTGTACTATGGTATAAACCTTCTCATAGTTAGAAGCGCTTATGCCCAGTGTTACAGTTTATAAAAAGGGCTGATGGTGATTTATACTGTATGTAGGTAGATTTGAGTCCCGATTAAGGTTACCATAAAACTCTAATAACGCATTAGGGTTTTATGTGAGGCACTTCTCATGAACATTCTCATGCCTCTTCAAAATAACTGGGACCGCGCAATAGCAGTTTCTTTATAGTAAAAACTAACTACAATACACCTAGGTAGTCGTAGCAATAAATACCTGCAAGAATGAGCTACGCTTCACGCCACCATTGCCGTTTTTCACCCAGCAGCCACAAAATGGCCTTCTAAAAACCACCAACTGACAAATATTTCACACATAAATACGAATAAACGCACACAGCAATAAAGATATCCCGGCCACTATTCCCCCGGTACGTATAAATAATAACAGTGGAATCGTATTTCTCGATAGGGTGCCATACATTGGCGCTACGTTAGGAACCTCGCTTAGCTATGGATTGTCTTTCCTCCGTTTGTTTATTCAATACAAGTTGAGCCTGCGACTTCGTTTGATGTATAAATCTTACACACAGGATTTTAATGATACCACAAAAAAAGTACTGCGTATAGTCCCTTTAAAGATTTTTATAAGATTTTTTATTTATTTTATTTATAGACTCACGCCTGTATCCCCGAAGGGGTAGGAAGAGGTCTAATATTACACCCACATTTGCCATGATTTTTAGGTCCCACGTAATAGGGGGCGAGCCTATTGCCGTACCGGGCACATTACCAGACTCCGTGCTGCTACCTACTGAGAATTTACTAACGGAAAAACCCAATAACACTTTGCCCGACCCGGGAATCGAACCCGAGATCTCCCAATCCCACGCGCATATTTATGCCGCGAGACCAACGAGGCAGACCCCTCAATAGCCAAGTATTTTGAGGCATATTGTATAACTGCACGTCACCGCGTGCATCCTCCCCAAACACTTCTATCATATACAGGGCGTTTTGTAATATAAATATGTACAAACGTATTCGTTCATTTATTCTAAAACCACACATCTTACAGGAGACCCAATTAATTAAATCTTCAATATTTAAAAATCCCAAGAAGTTTCATATAGTTCCACAATAGTATGTAATCAAACTGACAGTTTTAAATTAAACGAACTGAACATAATTCTACAGTACAAAATCGTATCTATCTCACAGCCACAATGCTATGACCTTGGAGACAAAACTGGATCGAACAACTTAACTAAATATGCTTTATAAAACCCATTCTCATATAAAAACATCAATCTGTCTAACAAAATTAAACTTTTATCACCTGTGCTAGGCACAACCTAAGTAAATAAAATAACACAAGGTTTTTCCACTGGCAATCCATAGTCCTTTCTATATCTGTGAGAAAACTGTCAGGCAAGCTGTCCAACCTTTAGATCCACTGGTTTTATTTTAAGGATTCCATATTTAAATACCAAAACTTTTTCACATTCTGAAAATAGTTATATCATCTGTTAGCCTGGCCGCAGACATCCGATTTTCAGGACCGATTTTTCATGGCGGAATTCAGTGAGACTAGCGAGCTTCATTTGTCGACTGTATCAAATGTATTTTGTAAAATAAACGTACTTACCACCGCAAACGATAGATTTTGCTTTGATCGGAAAGCACGCAAAAGTTTCATTCCGTTCCGGACTGAAAAAATTCAGTGCCCGTTTTCAGGGACGACTTTTCAGGTTTCTAATATTTTCAGGTTCTCAAAGTCATCTAATTAATTAAAAATGAGCTTACTGTCTACCACGAACGTTTGATTTTGCTCTGAACAGAAAAAAATCCGTGGACTGAAAGAAATGAAAATCAAGCGCGCGCGGAACGGCTCGTGACGTCATAACTGAATTTAGCGCATGCGTACATCTTGTCATGTATCGATAGCATTGGTTTGAAGTTTAGTTTATCAGAATCTATATACAAAGGTACTCTGTGGTCTGAATCACACGACAATGTATGCGTAGTAGACGTGTATAAACTCTTGTCTGGGGTCTTCAAATTTACGCAAAAATCACATACTTGAGCATTTTCGTCAGATCATCATAATGTGTGACGTGAAAGGTTTATATTGGCTACTGAATACTACTCTGCTTAAACACTCTATATGACTAGCCTATTGGTCTAATGGTTAGTGACCTTGACTTCTACGCCGGAGACCATGGATCCTAGATAATCTTTGTGTGATAGGCACGATGATATTTGTTCAGTGCCTGGATATAATTTATCTATAATATGTACCTATATGTTTAGAAGTATATATTTATCAGGTGTCTGGTTACCATACTATAGGCTCCGTCTATTTTGGGATCACATGATTGGGTGTAAGTTATCCAAGAATATTATTATGGAATGTACACAATGGCAATTTCGGCCATACAAAAAGTTGGTCTGAGACCCGTTATGCAACTAGGTTTTTGAAGATTGGTATCCTGTCTAAAAGTGGTAGAGGGAATAATATAATGATTTATATCTACACATATACTCTATGCGAGATGAAAACAATTAAAGAACGTAAAACAAATCATACTCCTCAAATTGTATTGTTTGCTTTGAAATTGTATGATGCATTCACATTCACACATTAAATTTGACAATATCATAAAACTTATTCTGCATAAATCAGACACTTGTAAGAGTGGTCGTGGATATTTCTGATGGACAGGGTTGCGACACCGTCGCCATACAAAAATTATAAAACTTATCATAGAATCCACCAAAACACCAAATATAGGGCCTAAATATTTAAAAAATGGGTAATGAAAATTTTTATTACAGTTGTCCAACTAAAATTCTCTATTAAGGCTAGCGTCCACTAGGCTCGCCGAGCCGAGCCGAATCGAAACGCAGAAAGTCGCCTCCTATATATTTCTATGAACCTGCGTTCATTAGCGACGAGCCGCGGCGCGCCGAATCGATTCTACCGCGCGCATCGCCCGTCAGGCGAATTTCTGCGGCAACGCGTTTCGACTCGACTTGGTGCACCTTAGTGGACGCGGGTCCGCGGATGAGTGTAGACGGGTACTACATTGCGTAAATACCTACATGAAAAGTTATCGAAATGAAGAGCTGTTAATTTCCCTAATTTAGAAATATACTGAACTTAATGATCATAACTGCCTCAGTAGTCTCGCGGCATAAATGTGCGCGTGGGATTGGGAGGTCTCGGGTTCGATTCCCGGGTCGGGTAAAGTGTTATTGGGTTTTTCTGTTAGGAAATTCTCAGTAGCAGCACGGCATCTGGTAATGTCCGGTACGGCAATAGGCTCGCCCCTTATTGCGTGGGACCTGAAAATTCATGGCGAAATGTGGGTTTACCTCTTCGGGGATACAGGCGTGAATCTAAAAAAAAATTATGATCATGAAGATACTCATTATCATGGCGAGCAGCGTACACAAAATATATGGAAAGAAATAGCGGAATAATGAAAGAATTTGAAAGAAGAAACCAACACAAGCAAAACCTACAGCAGCTAGTCGCCGACTGCTGGCTTCGATTCGATTCGTCTGTAATGAACGCACACGGATAAAATGCGACTCGGCGCGATTCGACGCGGTTCGAATGTAGTCGACGCCAGGCTTCATAGACCTCTGACGCATACGTGACAGGTTTTTACGCAGACTATACCCTACTTGCATATTTTTTAGAAATAATAATCTACTTTGTCAATATTACCCTTTAAAAAGTTTTTAATAACAAGGTAGCAAAAAGGTTTTGTATTTTTAATTAAATGGGGCTATCGTAGTGGCTGTATACTGCTTTATGCAACCGATGCTCAAGCCGAACACGTCCTCTCCTCCGTTGAGTATACTAACCAATGCACGGAAAAATATCGATACTCTGTGGTATCGAGTATTTTTCCTTTCGATATCCATAACTTTGTACTGGATACTTTGCACTCAATGCTTTTACTCAATAAGTACTTAATGGCACGGTAGTACACGTAAGCAAGGGAGTCTCGGACAATAATTTAAAGAGGTATTGTCGATTTGTCGAAGTGACGGGTCTCTCAGACCCACCAGGCGCCCGAAGAGTGAAAATACTACCTGCAGATTAATTATATTATATACAAAAAACCGGCCAAGTGCGTGTCGGGCCACGCGCAATGTAGGGTTCCGTAGTTGCCTATAATGGCCATTATTGATAATAACTTCTGTTTCACATGGGACTAAAAACGGACCCACTTTGTACCCCGAAGTACATTACATACCAAAGTACGTATATCTTTAAGATTAAGCCAGCGCTCCCAATGTAAACTCACAGAATTAGGTATTTATAAGTTAAACGACGATTACTCGTAAACTAATGATGTCTACTTAGCCGTGATAGTTTTCCTTTTAAATTCGTTATATGTACTACATTTGTGATTTTTTTCACCTCTTCCAAATTAGTAGTTTAGCTGGCAGAGGGGGGGGGGGGACACTTGAGTATAAAAAATCTTTTCACTTCAAAGCTTGATATTTGACAAACCAATCACTTGATCGAAAAATGATTTGAGCAAGCTAATAATATTTTTTTAAAACCTATCGAATGATACACCACATAATGGGGTACTCAACCAAAAAAAAATTCAACCCCACTATATAATTTATCACGTATTCCATTATGAAGTTCATCAAAAGATTTTATAGACATCCTATAGAATTCAAAGAATTTGACTGGGTGTGCCCGTAACTTAACTTGCTTTAAATAAAATTGACTCTTGTTGATTCTTTGAGTATTTAATGAGTGTACCCAATACCGACGATTCCTTTTTTTTTTCATTGATAGTAAAAATGCGATTTCAATTAGATCGTCGTCCTCCATTGTGTCCGTTCACTAGGCTATCACTACTTGTACTGGTAGAATAATACTGACATAGTTACAGGTAAAATACTATATACAAAAAGTAACGAGTGTCACAGCGGCGAGGTTTCACCCATACCTGTGACAGTTATTATACATATTATGTATCTGGCATTACGTACCAGATATATGTCATATATATCTGATACGTAATAAATACTCATTTTATGAATGACATTTGACACCTTGGCTCTTCAAAATAAAGTCTTCCTCTGTATATGCTGCTGCAGTAACTATCAATTAAATTCTACCGAATTTCGTTAATCACGATTATGGTGCAAAATTAATTGACCACGAAATGTAACCGGTCAAACACTTATCCGTTTTCCTAAAATCTTATTAGTCTCCGGTAATTTGATTTGATTCAGTAGTTCTACGGTTTAGAAGATAAAGAGGGGTTCACTTTGCGATTGTTTTTTTTTGCTAAATATTTCGTAAAAAGACCTCTAAATGATAAATATCGGTTAGGAGAATAGTAACGTCAGTAGAATTCCAATATTTGCTGGGCATATTTTAAGATATATCCAGCGACTTTGACAACGTATAGTGGCTAATGCTATGATTGCTTACTCGTAATTTCAACATGGAACAACAAAGTTACAGTTAGGCCATTATGCTGTGTCGAAGACGCCGACGATGAGTTGTCCTCAGAGCTCACTGCTAGGACGTAATTGATGACTTTCTTAGAAAGCCTCTACCGTCTGAATGTACTTTGACAGGTTATGCAGATGACGGTATATTCCTTATTTAATCAAATACAAGAGTAGGACTTGAAAGGTTAGTATACATGTTTAAGGATGATCAACAATTGGGTTGAAACTTACCTATCGTTTATTTTTTGCTCCTCAGAAGACATTTCAGTTACTTTTAAAAGAAAATTTAAAGACAGCGCCTCGTATCATATTCAATAACGTCATTATTTATCGTCATCAGCAGCCTTTAACAGTCCACTGCTGGACTAGGCCTCTCCTTTGAAAGGAGGAATTGGCCTACTATACCACGCTGGCCAAACGGGTTGGTATAGGGTTTGTAGCAAGTTTTCCTTCTCTTACAGTGCTGTTCTCTGCATAATATGCTCCCTCTGTCGGCTCTTACGACACCCATGGGATGATATGAGATGGTGACATTCCATCTTCTTAATCCGTCACCACACGGTCACCATTAAACATAATGAATCTGTTTATTACTTCGGATTAGTTTAAGGGAGGAATTTTCTTTTATTGAACACGTAATAAATGGTACCTAGGTGAATAAAAAAAAACCTTTTACGCTCTGTCTATGATGTCAACTGCGACATGGAGAATGCCGTTCAGACCTATAATTTCACAACTTTAAAAATAATTGATGCAACCTATTTAGATTGTATGTGTGCGCCTGTATGAGCCGATAGGCCTACTATTGGTACTGTACGTCGGCAATCACTACAAGAGTCAACGTCTTGCGTTGATATTTTAAAATTTTTGTGCAAAGCTCAGTTAGCACTGAAGCTTTATCAATAATGGCAGGTGTACTTTCGGTTGATCTTAAGGTCCAAAGACGTGCATCAATGTATTATACCATACGAGAAAGCATGAATCCAAAATTTCCTAGCACCTCGTGATAGAAATACTCGTAAACTGCTTAGGTTGTTCAACCAGCACGCCGATGTCTACGTAGGCCTTGTCAACGAATAGCAGTTTCGTTGGAATACATCAACCAAGGGCCGTCACCTCGACCAATTCTTTCCAGACGTTCGTGAGCGACAGGCCGGACCTGGTTAGGGGGGGATCACTGTGTTGCTCAATTTCATATGGGGCATGGTAATTTTTGGAGGAAGTTGCTTTGGTTTTTTAATTAGTTTATTCACCATTATTCAAGCTCTGACAACAAATGTGAGTAATCTGCACATCACATTTTGTGTGTGAGTGTGGTCTTTGCCAATCTGACATTAACAATATGCCTAGTGACTTTCATAATTAATCACTTCTGGTCTAGCGTATTATGCGGCTCTTGCGGCAAGCAATCGAATATCAGTGCGTTTAGGCGTCTCTGCCATGCATATTACTGAAAATAGGCACAGCTCGAAAATTGTCGGTAATAGAGGCATGTTGATTTCAGCACAAATGGGTTGGGTCGACCGAAGAAGTACTACCCCCTCACAGAAGATCGATGTAAAGTAACAGTATCTGTTATTTTGTGTTGTGTTCAGTGAGTGAGAACGCCTGAGGCCCAGTCACCTTTCCTCTCCCGGTCCCCATCCTGATCGCTTTCCCTTCTTCTCTTCCTTCAGGTAGGCAGCAACTTGGCTGTACTTATTTGACATTGCTCCTGTAATGCTAAGTAAACACAGCTAAGTATGAGCCACGGATACCACTTACCATATCAAGTGGGCCATTGGCTCGTCTGCCAACGAAGAAAGCAATAAAAGTTTCGTAGTAACATCGCAGCGCCAATCAGCTTGTGACCATGGGACTTGCAATCATTCCGAAACGTCAAGCCTTTCATGGTATGTAAATACGTATAAAAGATCGCGTTAATTCCCGTGTCATGAATCATTAATTATACTTAATGCACTTTCAATGAAAATTATAAGGGCTCATTAGGCTAACAATTAACTAGTACCCGAATATTCGATTAACTTAAACTTATGCAATTAAGCGATTAAATTAATAATTGTGCTTGACTTCTTTTATCCTTAGGACACTAGATAAAGGCTAATACGGGACCCTACATTGTGCGTGGCTCAATCTACATTTGTCCGGATTTTTTAGTAGGTACCTAATATTTTGTCACAGGTATTTTTCACACAAACATTTAAATCACAGTCATGTAATACCTAATATTTTAATTACCTATTTAGCCCATGTCTAAGCCAAAGGAAAATAAATGAAAATCGCTTTGCTCACGGAATGAACTGAAAACGGTTCTGAAAATCGGACCTGAAAAACGGGCCTGAAAACGGATGTGTGCGGCCAGGCTTACTGGTGGTAGTTTAAAAAGTGCTGGCCTTCATAGAGTTTTTTTTTGTTAGCCATGTTATGATACGGAATAATAAAATGTTGTCCAATCTTTTCGTATTCTAATACGTACTTAGTAATATGCCTGAAAGGAATAAAGTTATTGTATTGAATAATTGCAGGTGAAACGGTTTGGCACCGCACTGATTTGAGCGTTTAAAGTTTGAAAATAATACTGGTACATCTTGTGAGATGCTTAGTTGACTTGGCCACCATCCACTGCTGAACATAAGTCTTTCTTAAGGCTCATCACACACACCAATTTTGATCAAGCATCGAACCGCTTCCCGCGATCCCAACCAGATCGTCCACTACGCGGAAGACCTACCTCTGCTGCTGCGTTCGGTGTATGGCCGCCACTCTAGAACGTGTTTGCCCAACGGTTAACTACATACACTTAGAGCTGCAGTATATACAACAAACATGACATATTTGTGTTAGCAAAAGTACCTATTCATATGAAATATTCACTTCCATTTTTGCGAATGAATATTTAAATGAAATTAGATCAAGGGATTACGTACCCATATTTATGTAGTAGTCTTTAAGTGACCGTTTTTTTACAGAAACAGATAGCCTGATTTCCTCGAAAAACTACAGCCACTTAGCATTTTCAATATTAACGTCGAAATCATCAAAATAGGAGGCAATGCGAACGAATTTATTGGAAGCAACGAACGAATAGAATTATTTACTTCTCCTTTAAAAGCTTTCCTTTGTTATGTCTCGTTCTAATTAGAGCGGAAAATTGATTTATGTTTTGAATTATTCTGTTTATTTGAATACGAACTGCCCACTTCTTATTTTGCTTATGTGCCGATGGAGAAATTAATGAATAGTCGGTGCAAAGGTTTTATTTTTCTTTTTATACGAAATTGATTTTCTATTAGCAAAGAATGTGTTCTGAATCTTATCTTCTCTTATATTTTCTTGATTTTTTATAGTTTATTTTAAATTAGAGCCATTATTACGGCACCTTTAAATCAGCGGTGACTGCACTTAAGGTGTAGTGGTTCAACCAGGCGCCTCGTCAATAACAGTCGTTGTGACTGTTGTGAGTTCGATTCGCACAAGAGACTTGTGTGTACTTTTTGACTGTTGATTGAATGTTTGTAAAGTTCCTCGCATCGCAGGATTTATTCTTAGTTCGTGGGTTGCTCTGTATATAAAAAAAATAATTCGCATAGATATAAAACAGTATACATCGACAGTATACATACAGAAGACATCATCATCATCAACATCATCACCATCCTCTGACTTTCCACTCCACGACTTACTAGTGTAACCGGATTTGACTGAAGTACATTTTGCCCGTAAAATGTGTGTAATTTTGTCACCTACAAACAGCAATCTTAGCCAGTAGGCCGCTCAAAGTTGTCGAGAAGTGTAAAAATGGTAACAAGTTCCAAGATCGCAATTACCCAGTACCTCTCGCCATGTCAGAGCTTGTGGAAGCACGTCCAAATTGCGAACGTAATGACATCGGTTAAACCGAGGTCTAACCGTTAATGAAACTGAAAACGCGCTCAAGTTTTAAATACTGCTATGAATGCAAGCCGCTCCTCAATTTTGGTAAAGACACTCTTTTGTAATGATTCTTAGGTTATCTTTATAGATATGGATATACAACGGTAGACACCCTCGCCTTATAAAGGTGCATTGTCGTGCGTAGCGGCCGATCGACAGATATAGAGAACTAGATGAGGCCGCGGTTACGCCTAAGGTATTATTTTTTTATAGTAAAAGGCGGCAAACGAGCAGACGGATCGCCTGATGGTAAGCAATTACCGTCGCCCGTAGACACAAGCAACACCACAGGAGTCACAAGTGCGTTGCCGCCCCTTGGAGTTGGGAAAAGGGATAGGATGAGGAGTGGGATGAGGGAGAAGGAATAGGGGATAGGGCCTTCAGCACTCTCCGGCAGTTATTTAAGGCTACTGCTCCTTTCCCGTGACTCTTAGCGTGGTGTTATATAGCTTAAGGCCTTCCTCAATAAATGGGATATTCAACGCAAAAATAATTATTCAAATTGGACCAGTAGTTCCTAAGATTAGCACGTTCAACTAAACAAAACAAACAAACTCTTCAGCTTTATTAGTATATGTAAATAAGACCTTAGGGGCAATTCTCATATTTTATATGATATTGAAAAAATTGGTTGCCTGTAAAGTCGGTATACGGGCGAAAGTTTTACGTGACAACGACTTTGAGTGGTAAAATAATTTTAATGTGAATATTCATTCGTATAGTAGGAAGAAGGATGAAAGACGCGTGCCTTTCACTTTTTATGTCTGTCTCTCTCGCTCTTAGGCGGGACGCGTGCCTCTCACTCGCTCTCATTGTGAGCGCATAACGTGAGCGGAGCGTAACGCAGTTTCTTGAAGTGTCACCCGGCAAACCAATTTATAAGACGTTGTCACGTCAATAATATTTTGAACGAAATGCGATAATATTTTGAATTGACTCAGTATCGGAATTCTGCTAATGTAATGTCATTATCGTCTAATTAGACTTATATAGTTCGACGTTGACACATAAGTAGTTCAATTTACGATCTAGTCACGATAACATTCCACTAACATTCATATATCTGTTAATTTAGGAGAATACCATTTTAGACATGAGCATAACACTGACATTAGATCGAAACTGCATTTTGAACAAATATAATTAGGAGAATCGGGCCTCTAGATTAAAAAGTAAACAATCCTATACATATCGTGATTCCTATAATTTCCTTTCCTCCTTCTATGAGCCAATTTTAACGAAATTTGAGCTTTTTTCCCTTTATCTTTCATATATTCATCATCTTCCTTTAAACGTCTCAAAATAAATTAAAAGTCATTTCAAAATCACATATTGTTGAATGAGATAAGCATCAAAAGTATAAAATGGTCGTCGACAAAGTAAGGCAAAGTTAAATTTATTCGTATTGATAAGCCGTAACATTGCGAGAGCATTACTAAACTTTTATACGATGATCAATCACCCGCTGTTTCCAATTGTTTTATTTGCTACCACTTATTTGCTGTGACTTTGTTTGTTCTTTTTGTTTTCTTTTTAATATTATCCATGTCTTTCTTCTTTTTTCATGTGCGGTTTTGCCATGGACTACTTCTGATTAGGGATAACCAGGTTGTGCTAGACTTATACTAGCTACACTGCGAATGTGTTCGACGCTTTGTCTATTCGCGTTCAAGGTATTGTTAGGTCGAAACATATTACATACTAGACTTCGCCAGCGGCTTCGCCCGCTCATTATACATAATTATAAACCTTGCCCTTGAATCATTCTGTCTATTAAAAAAACTGCATTAAAATCCGTTGCGTAGTTTTTAAGATTTAAGTATACATAGGGACAGACAGACAGAAGAAAGATTTTAGTTTATACTATGTAGTGAGGTTACATAGAACTACAAAATGTCATATAAGTTAATGCGTACTAATTTATTATTATGTTTTCTACATATCAACCCTTGATAATGGCGCAGATAATGCTGTTTGTCTTTGCAATCAAATTAAAACTAACTATAGCTAAGTGACTATTTACACATAAAATAAAACAATTATTTCTATACTTAAATAACTAAAAAATAAAGGAGAAACATTAAAAAAATGGTGCAGTATAATGTGAATAGAATGTAATTTAATTTAGTTTATGTGTTAAGATTTAGATATTTTAAATTGACACCAGACTTTAAAACCTACAAAAATAGTGTTTTCAATCATCTATCACGGAAATGTGCGAAAGCCATTCGCAATGGTTGTAACCATTGCGAATGGTTTTCGTACATTTCTAACACGATTTTTAAAATAGATTAAATATCAATCTTCTAAAAATAGAAAACAGGTAAGTTAACAATTAAACTTAGAACATAAAGCTAAATAAACATGAGTCCAAAGTTGTATGCTATGACAGGCTGTCAGTTATACATAACGAATGCTCATGAAAGTAAAAAAGTTTATATCTTGGAATTTATTATACTTGTACTCGTAACCAAGAACATTATCAAGGGCGCAAATATCGGTGAAAACATAAAATGTTTATACCTTCAAACTTCACCATCACAACTTTTGTTACGACTGATATCAAAAAACGGACAAAAATAAGACTTATACACAATTGTAGATAAAATGCTATTGTGCTATTATTTATAAAGAAATTCAGGGTATAAAACAGAAGACCGAATAAGAATATTATGTGTAGATAGTCTCAAGATGATTCAAATGTTTTCAACGTATTCTGAGCGCAAAACTTTGAAATTGTATTGGCCGCAACCCAAATTCTGAACATCCACATTGAGGTCCATTTTGCGACCGAAATAGACTCCACATCCAATGTAGTGCAGTGGATTGAACAGATATGAAGGATCTTTGCTCAGTTTTTGACAGGAAAAATGGAGTTTGTTAACACCAACAAAGTTAATGAAACATGAAGTCTTACAAATTCGATACTCTATGTTTTCTGTTTTGGGATTTAGTTCAATTGTGTATACTCCATAATGCTGTTGTTATAAAGGCTTAACTTAATAGATACGGTTAATCCACTTTTAGAATCTCTTTATATCTAAGAGTAAATAATAATAATAATAATAATAATAATAATAAACCAACCTTACGGCGTACCGTGACCGCTTACTGCCTCTGTTTCAGGGCTTGGAACCGGCTGTTAATGTATCGGCACAACGACAGTCGGATCAAGTGCGAGCCATTCAACGCTGTCACCTGTTGGATGACGACGCACTTGAGAGGCTACGCTCAGACTTGCGAGATATCCCTGAAATCACACCCTCCACGCGCAATGAGGCTCCAATAGCGCACGCCTCACTCAGGGCACAAGAAGAAGGTGAGGAAATGATAGACAGGGATATACAAGTAAGTACCCAATGCATTGATAAGATAAGGAGTACTTTGGAGTGCGCCATTGGGGAATATCGGTATGCTACATTAGAAAGTAGACCCCGATTGCCACGTTTACCCACGCATAGAAAAAATAAAGCGCTTGTGTGTGCCCTGGATTCACTATTGCCTACTTACCTAGACACTAGTGAAAATCTTAGTGATACACACTCAATTCTATACTGCGCAGCCGTAGCGGCGAGTCGAGTAGCTAATATTAAAATACAAAGCAGTATTACTATTGCTCCTCGAGATGCCGTTCCGGCTTGGCAGCGTAGAATTGAGCGTCGTATTGCTGAGACCAGGGCACTCATAGGCAAGCTAATCTGCTTCAGGTCGGGCAATACCCGCCCGAGAGTGATGCGTTTTGTGAGTCGGGCGTTTAAGGGGACAGGACTTTGTCCTCAAGAATATCCGTCACGGGTCACAGAACGCATCGACTTCCTGAAGCAGAAAATCTATGCGTGGGCGAATCGTATCAGGCGGTATAAAAAGAGGGTTGACCGATATTCCCAAAATCGCGCATTCCAAAGAGATGAGAAGTTGGTTTATAGGAATTGGGAGCGATCTGAACCAGGTGTGGATGATGGGCGTCGACCAGATGATGCGAACACGATTGCGTTCTGGCGCAGCTTATGGTCGACTCCCATCAGCCATACAGAGGATGACTGGATTAGGGATATTGAGCGATCATGTGAGGAAATACCTCACATGGAGCCTGTAGCCATAGACGCGGGGGATGTAAATTGTGCAGTCCGTCCGTTAGCCAATTGGAAATCTGCAGGACCGGACGGGTTGCACAATTTCTGGTTAAAATGGCTAGGCAGTGCACATGTTCGCTTGGCATCCCAATTCCAGTCATCTCTGGACTCAGGATCGCTGCCAAGTTTTATGACAACTGGCGTTACTCACCTGCTCTTTAAGTCTGGTAGTACCACGGAGCCTACGAACTATAGGCCAATAACTTGCCTGCCTACAGCGTATAAAGTTTTTACATCCATTTTGAGAACAAAATTGGAATCACACATATTTGGAAATAAGATCTTATCTGTATCTCAAAATGGATGTAGAAGCCGGGCACGTGGTACTAAGGAGCTACTCCTTATCGACATGGCCATTAGCCAACAGGTTCGCCGTAGTCGAAAGAATCTGGCGACATGCTGGACAGACTATAAGAAGGCCTATGACTCTGTGCCACATACGTGGCTTTTGAGGATGCTGGAGTTGTACAAAGTAGATGCAACTCTATGCACCCTCTTGAGGGCATGTATGGGGCAGTGGAGTACGGTTCTTCACTATCCAGGGTGACGACAGCCTTGCGGGTATGGCGTACCTATGAAGATCAAGCGGGGTATTTTCCAAGGCGACAGTTTGAGTCCACTATGGTTTTGCCTAGCACTGAACCCGCTGAGCACTTTGCTCGAAAGTTCAGGGCTAGGCTATCGGTTGCAGACTAGAGGTCAGGTTATTTCTCACCTCCTTTTCATGGATGACCTAAAATTATTTGCCCCCACTAACCTCCAATTAACTGAGTTACTAAAGATTACTGAAAGCTTTAGTAATTCAATTAAAATGGAGTTCGGTGTGGATAAATGTGCGATCATGCATGTAAAGCGAGGCAGGAGTGTGGAATCTGATGGTATAGAGCTTTCAGATTTCACACAACTTAGATCTCTCTCTGCAACGGAAACCTACAAATATCTGGGTATGGCGCAGGCATTAGGCATTGATGACGCTGGCATGAAACAGGCGTTGCAGGCACGTTTCTTTGGCCGCCTGAAGAAAGTCTTAAAAAGCTTTTTATCAGGCGGAAATAAGGTGCGTGCCTGTAACGGTTGGGCCATGCCGGTCTTAATGTACTCCTTCGGCATACTCAGATGGACTCAAACAGAATTGGACGCCTTGGATAGGAAAGTTCGCTGTCTACTTACGACATACCGGATGCATCACCCGCGTTCGTCGGTGATGAGATTGTACATCCCGCGAAAGTGTGGGGGTCGAGGCTTCTTAAGTGCCAAGACCCTCCACAATCGCGAGGTGTGCAATCTCAGAGAATACTTTCTCCATACCGACGCGGGTGTGCACCGAGATGTGGTCGCTGTGGACAGAGGGCTTACCCCGCTGGGTTTGGCCAAAGAGAACTGGCGCAAACCTGCCGTACTTGGTGTAGAGGAGCGCAGGGAAGTATGGAAAGGTAAAGAGCTGCATGGACGATTTTACCGGGCCTTGCATGGGCCCGATGTAGATTTTCCAGCTTCAGTATCCTGGCTGCGTTTCGGCGATCTTTTCGCCGAAACAGAAGGTTTTGTATTTGCAATTATGGACGAAGTTATCATGACGAACAACTACCGGAAGTATATTCTGAGGGATGGGACGGTCGACATATGTCGGGCATGTCACCAGCCTGGTGAATCGCTCAGACATATAGTATCCGGTTGTTCTCGTCTTGCCAACGGCGAATATTTGCATAGACACAACCAAGTAGCCAGGATTGTCCATCAGCAACTTGCCTTAAAGTACCAACTTGTCGACTCCGAAGTACCGTACTACAGGTATGTGCCCGACCCAGTTCTTGAAAATGGTCGTGCTACTCTGTACTGGGATCGGTCTATCATTACTGACAGAACTATTGCGGCTAACAAGCCGGACATAGTGGTGATAGACCGATTAGAGCGCCTTGCAATGATCATCGACGTCACCATACCCCATGACGAGAATCTCGTGAAAGCCGAAAAAGATAAACAAATTAAGTATTTGGACCTGGCTCACGAGATTGTCGACATGTGGGATGTTGACTCGGCGATCATTGTACCGATAGTCGTGACCGTAAATGGTCTTATTGCCAAGAGCCTCGACCACCACCTCAAGAGGCTCTCGTTAGACGGCTGGATCAAGTCCTCTATACAGAAGGCAGTATTGCTGGACACGACACGCATCGTTCGGAGGTTCCTCTCTCTGGAGCCATAACCACCGGTAGCTTGGTCCCTGTGCCCGATGCCGGTGGGTCTCCGTGGTCCTGTTTTATATAGTTATTTTTTTTTTGTTAAGTGATTTAATTATATAAAATAAGACCAATGAGAATGAAAATAAATAAAGAGGAATAATAATAATAATAATAATAATAATCTTTATTGTACACCAAATGAATTTAACCCGTGTGGTTGACGGCATAGAATACAAGTGTCACCACCCCCTATCTTCCCGTGGGTGTCGTAAGAGGCGACTAAGGGAGACGACTTAACTAAGTACCATCTTTGCGTAGAGACGGAAAACTCGACATCAAACCCTATACGACTGCCTCGTTGGTCTCGCGGCATAAATGTGCGCGTGGGATCGGGAGGTCCCGGGTTCGATTCCTGGGTCAGGCCGTGTTATTGGGTTTTTCACACAGGAAATTCTCAGTAGCAGCACGGAGTCTGGAAATGTGCCCGGTACGGCAATAGGCTCGCCCCTTATTACGTGGGACTAAAGTATATCTGGCGAAAGGTGGGTGTAGAAGTACACCTCTGCCTACCCCTTCGGGGATAAAAGGCGTGATGTTATGTATGTATGTATGAATTTAACACAGAAATTACAATAGATAAATATATGTTGCACAAACGGCGGCCTTATCGCTAAAAAGCAATCTCTTACAGGCAACCCTTATGGAAAAAGAGAAGTAAGGAGCCAGACATAGGGCAGTTTTGGCGTAGTAGGATACTAGTGATACAAAATATGAATACACACTATACTATACAAATAAACTAATAAATATACTATAATATAAATAAATATATACATACAATACATATATACATACAATAATATAATGAATTAAGTAATGGGAGTAGACAATAGTAAAAAAAGGGAGAAAAAGAAAGTGTGAGTTTGACAATGTTATGGAAAGTTAAAGAGATAAGTAGTGGTTTTTAACAAATTTTTTAAAGGATGTGATATTTTGAGCCAGTTTGATGGAAACAGGCAAAGCATTCCACAACCGTGCCGCTTGAACAGTAAAAGATTTATCGTAAAAAGTAGTGGAATGCATTGGAATTTCCAATCTCAAATTTACCGATGACCTAAGACCCGATCTTGAATGAGAGTCACATAGGAACTTGAAGCGTTCTTTCAAATAAGATGGAGAAGAAGGATTGAAGAGAATATTATAGAGTAAGGAAAGAATGTGAGTATTCCGCCGAAGGCGAATTGGCAGCCACTTCAGCTTATTGCGGAAATTAGAAACGTGATCATATTTACGTAATCCAAATATGAACCTAATACAGAAGTTTTGAAGACGCTCAAGCTTATCAAGTTGCTCCTCAGTGAGATCTAGATAGCTGACATCGGCATAGTCAATGATAGGTAATAGAAGAGAGTTTGCAAGTGCAATCTTAGTGGCAATCGGCAGAAAGTTCCGCAGTTTTTGCAGAGTCCCCGCCGCAGCAAACAATTTGCGACTAACTTCAGTGATTTGTGGTCCCCAAGATAGAGTTTTGTCAATATAAACACCTAAGTCCTTCACGCAATCACTTATAGGTATTGGGATACCACCAAAAGTAATTTGGGGTAGCAGATTCCAGTCAATGCGAGAAATCATCCTGGGACTACCAACAAAGATAATCTGTGTTTTCAAAGGGTTGATCTGCAAACCAAATCTCAGGCTCCAAGCAGATATCCGTTCTAAATCGGAGTTCATGATGCGAAATGCTTCAAACAGCTCATGTGCAGGTGCCTGTGTATAAATTTGAAGATCATCTGCATAAAGGTGGTAGGATGACTGAAGTTGATAGGAGATGGAATTTATGAAAATTGAGAAGAGTAATGGAGAGAGAACGCCACCCTGTGGAACGCCGGCTGTCGTATTACACCACGAAGAGAAAGAGTCTTCGACCCGTATACGCTGCCGACGACCAAACAGGTAACTATGAAACCAATCAATCACTGGTGGAGATATGTTAATAGAGCGTAATATACCGAGTAGAGTGTGGAAATCAACGGTATTAAAGGCGTTACTAAAGTCCAGTAAACAAAGTACCGTTAAATTGCCTTTCTCCATACCGAACCTAATGTCGTCGGTAATGTTGGTCAGTGCCGTAACGGTGCTGTGACCAGGACGGAATCCGGATTGTAAAGGATTGAATAGGAGGTTCTTGTTAAGAAAAGTAGTGAGTTGGACATGGACTAGGCGCTCGAGCACTTTAGAAAGGAATGGTAACACGGAAATAGGACGATAGTCAGAATAGGAAGTAGGTTTTGATTTTTTGGGCAAAGGAATAATTTGGGCATCTTTCCAAGCAGTTGGAAATACGCCCCAGGACAAGGAATAATTAAGTATATGACAAAGGATGGGGAGGATTTCGTCTAGGATAGGAAGAATCATCTTACGACTGACGCAATCATTACCGACAGCATTGGAAGAAATCGATAATACGCAACTTTTAACATCACACGCAGAAACTTGATTAAAGACGAAATGTGGATAATTTGGAGTTGGAAGCGTGGAAAGATCGACTAAAGTCTTAGCTTTAGTAGTCGCATCAAATTGCGACGAAGAAGTGAAATGCTGATTTAGTAAATCGATGTCAATATTATTGGAACTGTGATCATGTGTAGACTTTCCAACTCCCAGTGTTCTTAGAAATTTCCAGACTTTAGCTGGGTCTTCGCTCTCAACAGATTTATGGATGTGTTGGCGTTGTGCGTTCCTACACACCTTGCTGCAGTGATTTCTAATCGCAATATAGCTTTCCCAATTGCTAGGAGTCGGTCGACATTTGTATTTGGTTTTAGCCATTGCTTTCTTTGATAACAGATTTTTTATTTCCTTAGTTAGCCACGGCGAAGGCAAGTGCTTAACTCTTATTGCACGGACTGGAGCATGAATATCGAATAGACGAATAATTGCACTATTCAGTTTTTCAACTTTTTCGTCGATGGATTGAGCGCTTTCCACAGATTCCCAGTTAATGTTGCGAGCATCACTACGGAGACTCTCCACATCCATGCCACCAAAATGACGTTGCAGAAGAATTTTAGTCTTAGGCTTAGGAGGACGAAGTTTATACGAGAGAAAAATTAAGTCGTGGTAGGAGAATGCATCAGCTGAAAATTGACCATGCTTGACGACAAGAGAAGGTGAAGAAACAAAGATAAGATCAAGAAGAGAAGGAGTTGAATTCGGAAAGTTATGTGTAGCATTTAGAGGAAGAATAGACAGGTTACAGGATTCCACTATTCTACATAAGGAAGAAGAGCGAGAGTCATGCTTTAACAGACAAGTGTTAAAATCGCCCATGATTATTGTATGAGTGTAAGAAGTTGTAAGAGTTTCTAAAACACGCTCGAAAGATGAAAAATAATTTATATGGCAGTTAGGCGAGTAATAGACACCAAGCAGAACCTTCGTATGAGCGAGACTTAGTTGTAAAAAGAGATGTTCACCTGCATTAAGCGGCGGTGGCTGTGCTGACATATCAATAACATTGTAAGGAATATGATTACGGAGATAAATGGCAACACCGCCACCACCGCCAACAGTACGGTCGTTTCTTACTAAACGGAAATTAGGTAAAGTGTAAGAAACAGAAGAGAGACATGGTTTCAGCCATGATTCGGAAATAAGAATAGCATGGATATTTTTACAGTCGAAAGTAGTCAGCATATCCTGGAAGTGGGCAGGAATACTCTGGGCATTGATATGAACGACATTCAAGTTATGGGGTACATCGGCAAACTCTGATTGAAGTATTTCAGGTAGAGAAGGAAGGCTCACAAAACTATCATTATGACTACTAACAGAGTGGAAACTGTCACTATCACTACTAAAATGGTCATCTAACATAATAAAATAAAATATTACACAAATAAATAATTAATATAGGTATAAATTTAAAAATTAATAATTAATATAATATAAAAATAATATATATCTTATTTTGAAGAAAAAAAAAAATATATAAATATTGATGTATAGTCGTTAACTCCACCCGCCAGTTACGTGTTACGTAAATAAACAATTTAGTATCTCCCGAGTAACAAAAACAGAACAAACAGATATCTGAACACACCAAGATGCAAATAAGTGAAAAAATTTAAAAAAATATAACATAAAATAAACGACAGTTGGAAGAACTAGACCAGGTGAATTAAAATTTCGGTACTCCGTAGAAAAGAGCAAGGATTAAAAGCCCGAGTTTCAAATGTGTAGAACACTATGGTTTGACAGCTGTCAGATGAGAAGGTTATTATAGGTCAACAGTGAAAAAGTGAGATTTATAAAATAAATGTAAGGTATAGCTTCGAAAATAGAATAAGAAAGAAGGTAGAAAATAAGTAAGACGAAAAGTAATTCACCCGGTCATATAAACAAACACGAAAGAACATAAAAATCCTATTTTTTCGGTGCTGGAGCTCGTTTTGTTTTCGTTGCGGTCGCCTTCGTCGCAGGTTTCTCCGGGTCCAAGCCCTTGATCTTGTCGAGATCGCCCGTGGATGAAATCTGATGTCGATGACCATTGGCATCTATGACGAACACGGAGCCCTCCCTGGTCCAGCACTTCGCGACACCAAACTTCTCTCGCGCTGCCATGAAAACTGCATGCCGCGATCGAGTCAGAAATTCAGACAGCGTAAGACCCGCTCCTTTTAATTTGGTTTTGGAAAACCAAATGGTGTCCCGTACCGCAACGCTATGGAGCTTAATGAGGATGGGTCTTGCCTTCTTACCGGATAGCTGACGCCCCATTCTATGGCATCGTTTGATGTCTGACGCTGTGAAAGAATCCAACTTGAGATCCTGTTTTATGACCTGTGTGACCACTTGAGCTATCTCTTCGTTCTTCCTCTCCTCAACACCGTGCAGCAGGATCATTTTACGGCGGCTGCGCATCTCCATACTGTCCACTTGGCGGACGACAGACTCTAACTGCTGGGAAAAGGACTTCAGTGTTTGCAGAATGAAGTCTTTGAATGCTGCAAATTCCTCTGCCAAGCTGCCAGAACTAGAAGGCTTCTTATTGAGATCCGCTTCAAATTTGGCCATCCGCTCCTCAAAATACTGCTGCATGTTGATTATTGAGGTCTCCATCATAAAGGTGCAGTGCTAGTGAATGTGTTGTGCTACTCTTGTTGTTATAAAGTGGAGATAACACTTGACTGGCAGGTACTAGATGTTAGCTATACTTATTAAACATTAAAATTATATTTTATATACTCAAAGTATTTTATTTAAATAAATTTATAACAGCTGATTCTAAAACAAGTGTTTTTTAACTACCCACACTACAATGTCAATAAGTATTACGAGGATTTATTTTTATTAGTATGAAGTAAGTACTATCATTATGTTTTGATATAATTTTCATACACAATCTAGGTTCTTAAAAGCTAATTTATTTAAATTGTAATTAAAATATGATTCTAGGAATATTTCAAACTCAGATTTAACTAATGAGAATCATTTGTTCACATATTCGTACTATTCATGTAATTATTTCTGTTCTCAATTCATACATATCTCACACGTTTTATCGAGGTGTTATAGTTACTGATATGACCTTTAAAGACATTTAGTGAACTTGAAAAATATCTGAAAATATTTATTCTGAAATTATCGAATACTTTTGAATTTGTATCCTAAGAATAATTTCTATGAAATTACTTTGTAAAAAATATTCCACAACTTCGGCCGTGGAAAATGAAAAACCAACTTCAAGAATTTATTCTACAATGTAAACTGTATTCAGTAGCTGTTAGATTTTTGCACGACGGTACCGCATCGCGTAAAACCAATAACTCTGTATTTATCTATGAAGCGATAGAAGGCTCTATAAAATAATTTGCCTTGGAAGTTGGATCTCGTGTCTGCCGATTCTTGATAACGAACTTGGAAATTTATTCATAGCCTTCTTCGTAGTAGTAAATACGAAGCGGGGACACAATCGGAATTTCGTTTTGATTTTATAACTATAGTCCGTTCACAGTTATTTTACCTCTAGCTGTTAGATTGGCCAACCTGGGCGTTATGTTGCTATATTTGGTATATAATACTCCCATTTTAAATATACATTATTGCTAAAAATGTACTTATTTTTTTATTGCCTAAGCAATCGTATTAAATATTTGGAAGTAATGTTTGTAACAAAACCTCTTGATATTGGCATGGCTATATGCATGTACATTTATTTTCTTACGAAATAACTAATTTCCTATGAAGATAAGTAGTTATAATAAAAATGTTGTCTATTTAATATATAAAGGTAAACGCATCATAATTACGCCAACGTGAGGTTCTAATTATCAAATACAAAAACTGCAAATTTAATTTTCATATTTATTTTAAATAAGAATGATGTGGGTGTAATATTACACCTCTGCCTACCCCTGCATGGAAACAGGCGTGAGTCTATAAGAATGATCCATGTGGACTGCCAATGTTATGATGGTTCGTAACTGCCGTCATATTCTGTATCAGACTCAGAATTTAGTTCTATTATGATACTGTCCATTTCAGCATCCGTAGACCCATCTGTTTCACGAAGCTTGTCTTCAATGTGGCGCTCATGTTTGCATTGTTTTTGTCAGTCTTCTGCAGTGATCGATTGTAAAGCTTCTTCAGCTAAATTCACAATGTTGGTTGCCTCTTGTCCTAAATTTTTGCTTGTGACTCGCCTTTTAATGAGACTCCACATAAGTTTAATTGCGTTTAGCTCGCAGTGGTATGGCGGTAATCTAACCACTTTGCGGCCATGAGCTTCAAGCATTTGAATTTTTGAAGCATTTCCACTAATATTGGGTAAAATGTTATGCACGGGTAACCCTATTTTACATTCCTGTCATCACAGAGTACAATTCCAACATAAAGAAAATAAACACCGACCTCTGTCAGAGGTAAAATAACTGTGAACGGACTGTAATCTACGGATGTGTCATTGCCGAAATGAGGTTTCGATTAGATGACAATAAAAAGGAGGCCGTTTGAAACGATTTTTTTATATCGGTTGAAATGACTTGATTTTATTGTGAGGATGGTGATTTGATTTAATTTTTTTGTGTTTACAATGAAAACGCAAATAACGGATTCAACTTCGGTCTCCTAGGGTAATAAGAATTTAAGAAGGAGTTTGTGTGAATCTCACCTACGGTATTCCTACAGCTATAGCCTTCCTACTAAAACCACCGCGGTGACCGCGGACGTCTCGTAGTGGCGGGGCCAAACAAATAGCAGCTAACATATTTTAATATATTGACTACAGACTTACGTAGATACCAGGGTGTAACAATAATGGTAAACTTGAGACGAATTTGATTCGCCGCGACCTAAGACTATAGAACAAAAGGCAGACAGAGCGCGCGGAACACTTGCGTGAGGCCACTAAAGCAAATACAAAATTGAAAAGCGAATACAAACTCCACTCAGTTATAGTATATATACAGTAATAGTATATATACAGTTTACACGCCACGATCGATCCAGCTTTTAAATTCATAAAATGCCGTCTTGCGTTTTTAAACATTGTAAAAGTTGTTTCTAAAAGCAAATACGGGAAGATGGAATATATTCTTACAGATAACTATGGATTATTTGACCGTTTTATAATATTATTTCGATAAAATTCGTATTTCTGCAGACAATATGTAAGTGTTGCCAGTTTACGTCGACACCGTTTTCCCTGAATTAGGGAAAATGCACTTGTCAATTGATTATTTAGGTAATAATGATTGTCATGTTAATGAAAAATACATTAACGTATTGTAAAAGTATATTGTAGATTATATTTTTCTTATAAATATACTAATAGGATTTCCATTAGTATATACATTGTTTTGAGTTCGATCCCCAAACGATCCAAATATTCGTGTACACGCGGCTACTTGTCAAGCTATACTCTTTGACCTTTGTACCGTTCTTAGACCTTTGTACCGTTCTTATAGCATAGGGAATAAGTATCAAAATCGTACTTCGACTATTTAGCTTGACTTGGCGCCGTGTGTACATTAAGTACAGAAACAGAAATTATTGATTGTAGCCATTATTTATTTTTAATTGCAATTTTTTTTGGTTACGATTTATGATTATGATATTCATAATTTATTGTAGGTATGCATGACAAAATGTTTTTAGCTAATTAATATTTATGACGTAAGCCTATCTATTTATTTCTCAATTTACGAATAGAATTAGTTAAAACTTAACTCGGAGCCTAAATTTTTTAAGAAATGTATTTATAAAAGCATACTTTAATGGTATCTTTTATTTGAATAATTTTCACAACAGCATTACATATTAAAAGCATTAATTAAATCTATGGCAAATTCTTCAAAACCACAAACGAATATAAAATATTACCTATGTAATATTTTTATATTCGTTTGCAAAAACTATATGCAAAATAGTGGGAGATTATTCATAATCTGGCAACTTTACACACACATAGACGCGCGTGTCCGTACAGTGCCAGTCGCCAAATGTCACGCACACATAGCTGTCAACGTGCCTCACTTAGTTGGACGAATACGCTACATCTGTTGTTAATAAATCTGTGGCCGCGACTATTTAAAGCTTTTCTAAGCAGACCAATATAGCAAACTCGTCGAAATACATATTCCGTACGAAGCCATTCTTAAATAACTCAAGGAATTCTGATAATATTGTTTTTGAGGAATTATTTTCATTTTATGATTATGGTTTGTCGCCAACCTTTAGCCGTAAATGACAGAGGTAAACTTTGAAGTCTAAACGCGTCCTTCATTTTAGAATCTAGGTATGTATGTGCTTTGAGATTATATCATGTCTATCTGATAAACATAAACCTTGAAACGATAAACCATCAAACATTCAATCAGCCTATAACATCTACTGCTGGAAATAAATGGTTGTTTTTTTTTCGGTAAACAATATATATTTGGCCACGTTCTTAATCAATGTAAAAAGGAGGTGTCGAGAGTCCGAATTGCATCCGTGGATATGGTGAATTTGACCTCAGTCACTTCGCCCTTATTTGCATACGAAGCGTTGGGCCATAGTTCACCATGCTGAACAAGTGCGGTCCTTCGAGAACATTAGGGTAAACTCTATGAAAGTTTTCTCACCACGTTTTCGTTTTAATTTTTTATGTTAAAACGAAATTGTTAAAACGATTTAATTAATAGTTTTAAAACGCACTTCGAAAAATTAGTAGTGAACTCGAGACTCTGCATAGCAGTTAGTATTTCATTGCCTAATACACATTGGCTTGATGTTTTACATTCGCGCGTAAGTGTAGGTATAAAATATTATGTCAGTGTATTTCACTTTATGTTGAATATACTTACATAAAATTTAGTGTCTATGGTAATAGGCAGTAATAACTTAACATCAGTCAGTCTGTACACTTATTCACAACTAAGTAGTTAGAATAAGAACAGTCCAACTACTTATAACGACCAGGAAAACACTGAATTATGAATGAAGGAAACTTCCATTTTGTATTTTTTTCCAGCTAAGAATGTCTGTAATTATTCAAAAAGATGAATGCTATATAAGATAATGCTGGTCACGTTGGTTTTATCTGGTTGGCAAATTGCTGGTGAACTGTGCGCCGTTCAAATATCTTAATAATACTATCTAAGGTTTTAAGGTCATGCCACGTTTAACGTCTGACCTCTTAGACCCAAGTTCACCAACAATGATATAACCGGCGATTGCAAAAACAACCGTTAAAAGTTAAACATCAAGATAAACAGAGATCGTTTTTTCACTGTTCACTAGTGCCGTTTGGGTGCCATTTAGAAAACCGGACGTTTTTGAATGAAATGAGTGAGAAATGTAACATTGCCAAATGAAAATGTACCATTACAACATCAAATGACGATTGAATGTACAACTCTTTTAAACAATCGTATAATATTATAATGCAGTCTGTAATGTAAGTAAAACACATAAGTCGAGTTGACAACTGTTTATTATTTTTAATCACAACACTCATCAAAGAGGTTGCGTGTCTACTACACAACATCTTCCCCATAAAATAAAATGAAACAATAACACCTATTAAAAACTTAACTGTTTAATAATACTTCTACTAACCCAACCCAACATACTATTTATTCTTCTTACTTCGAGTGTAGGGTGGTGAGTATAATGTACGATCAATTTTACAATTTGGCTTATACTCATCATCACCCTCATCACTTCCCGACACAAATTCCTCTTCGTCTACATCGACAAAATTATCATCATCTTTTATCTTTTCTACAGGACCAATACACTTCATCAAGTGTCGGCGATTACGACGGAAAATACCCCTTCTATTTTTTATTAGATAGGAACGTGGGGTAGGCGCTTTCCCCACAACCTTGCCACGCATTCGGCCGTTTTTATTTGCCAACATTATAACGTCGTCGCCTACACTTAACTCAGGTAGTGATTTACAATGCTGATCATAATAATTCTTTATTTTTATTTGTTTTTCCATTAGCTTATCGTGCTGTAATTTATCATTAATATTTGTTCGTTTTAATAAATCAGGATGAACTGGTAGTCTACAATTTAAACGACGTCCCATCATTAGCTGTGCGGGAGAATTCAAATTTTCCCGTGGTGTATTCCTATAACTTAATAAATGTATAAAAAAATCAGATCCACTATCGATAGATTTCCTCAACATATTCTTAATTGTTTGCACTGCTCTTTCACTCTTTCCATTAGATTGAGCATAATACGGTGATGAAGTTATATGATTAAAACCCCATTCTAAAGAAAATTTACTAAAATCACGGCTTGAATATTGCGGCCCATTGTCACTGATAACAGTGTCCGGTATTCCATAACGCGCAAAATTTTCCTTCATGACATTTATTACGGACTTAGATGTAGTGTCCCTTAAAAATGCTATTTCAATAAAACCAGAAAAATAATCAACCAAAATTAAATATTTCTTCTTTCCATATTCAAATATATCCGTTCCAATTTTATTCCAAGGCAATTCTGGTATAGCTACTGGAATCATAGGTTCTTTACTTGGTTTGTTTGCTATTTCCTGACATACTCTACATCTTTTTACATAATTCTCAATATCTCTAGTTATACCCGGCCAAAATATCACTTCACGAGCGCGTCTTTTGCAACGATCAATGCCTAAATGCCCTTCGTGAACAATCTTCAACATTTCTTTTTGCATAGAGTACGGTATCAAAACCTGCTTGTTTTTGAATATTACACCGTCAACACAGTATAGTTCTTCTCTTATAGGCCAGTAATATTTTAAGCCATTATGTATATTAAATTTGTCAGGCCATCCCTGATTAATATATTTTAGCAACACTTTCAAGCACTCATCCTTACTAGTTTCTTTCTTGACAAGAGTAAGCTTATTACGCGACATCGGCACATTATTGACTGCCATTGTAAGTTGACACAAAATAGCCCTACTAATATTGTCGTTATATAAATCTGAAAGAGGCGCTCGCGACAGTGTGTCTGGTATATACATATACTTCCCAGGCTTATACATGACATAGAAATCATATCCTTGTACTCTTAACAACATACGCTGCAAGCGTGCTGGGACTGAATCCAAAGATTTCTTAAAAATACTTTCGAGTGGTTTATGATCTGATTCTATAACCACATTACTTTTACCATAAATATATTGGTGAAATTTCTCACACGCAAAAACGATCGCCAACATTTCTTTTTCTATTTGTGCGTACCGTTGCTGTGTTTCAGTGAGTGTACGTGACGCATATTCGACTGGACGTCCCTCCTGCATTAGCACAGCACCTAAAGCAACACTGCTCGCATCCACTGACAGCACCACAGGGCTCCTAACATTAAACAAAGTTAAAACCGGTGCTTTACTTATTAGTTCTTTTAATTTATTGAATGCGTCCTTATGACCAGCTTCCCAACTCCAAATTACATCTTTTTTCAACAATCTTGTTAGTGGAAAAATGTGTTCTGAGTAATTCGGTATGAATTTAGAAAGATAATTAACTGCCCCTATAAACCGTTCTAAACCTTTCCTATCCGTTGGCTCCGGCATATTAGTAATAGCCCTTACTTTCTCGGGATCCACTTTCATTCCATCTTTGTTAAAAATGTGACCTAACGCACAAAACAGAAACAAATAACACAAACCACGTCTGGATTCAAATTCAACAAAAAGAAGAGACCGCGCTCCGAGATGGTGGACAGCGGCTCGGAGGACACAGACGTGAGCGTCGAGGACGCCATCAGGTACTACGCTCTCACTAACCCCGATTTGTTACGCGAGCTGCTGCCACCGGAGATCATCTCGTCTGTGTCTCAACGGACGAAGGAGGACTGTGCATGTGAGGAAGTGAAGGCTGTCAATACTGAGAAAAAGGTGGAATGTGAATGTCCCGAGGAGCCGCTCACCGAGGAGCAGAAGGCGGCGAGGGCGAAAGTTCGAACGTTGTATTTTTCGTTACTTACTTTTCTTTTTAAGAGTATTACGACATCTTTGGCAGGATTAATTTTATGACATTTGTCATTGTTATCGTTTATTGTGTAGAAATGCCATAACCATTTCAAAAGAGGTTTTAAAACGTGAGAAGTTATCGCTGAGCACATCAGTTGATTAGTTTCTGATTTCATAAGGCACATTAGTATAAATGGCTTATAGGAACCGAACCAGCAATTTGAGCCTTAACGAAATAAATATTTTGAGTGATTATATTCAACATCCATAAAAAAATTAAAAGTGCACATCTTTACATGAAACTGTTCTGTTGACAAATAAATTTAACTAGTTTACAATATGTCACATTGACAGCGATAACCAACGTTTAAACGCGTTAAACATGGATGCGAGGCTCGGTTAAAATAACCGCCTGATTTAGCATTTTAACTGACATATAAGGTATGGTGAACATGAAAATTTATCTAAACAGTTGGTTACAAATTAAAACATCTGTTAAAGTGTGAATGAACACCGGCCTTGTCTCTTAAACATTTAGGAAATTAACTAAAACCCAAGTTCACCGACAATGATATAACGGTCGATTGCAAAAACAACTGTTTAAAGTTAAACATCAAGATAAACAGAGATCGTTTTTTTACTGTTCATCAGTGCCGTTTGGGTGCCGGTTAGAAAACCGGACGTTTTTGAATGAAATGAGTGAGAAATGTAACATTGCCAAATGAAAATGTACCATTACAACATCAAATGACGTTTACTTGTACAACTCTTTTAAACAATCGTATAATATTATAATTCAGTCAAGTTCAGACGTTCTATTTTTCGTTATTATTCTTTTTAGGAGTATCACGACATTTTTTGGCAGGATTAATTTTATGACATTTGTCATTGTTATTGTTTATTGTGTAGAAATCCCATAACCATTTCAAAAGAGGTTTTAAAACGTGAAAAGTTATCGTTGAGCACATCAAATGATTACTTTCTGATTTCATAAGGAACCAGCAATTTGAGCCTTAACGAAAGAAATATTTTGGGTGATTATATTCACCATCCATAAAAAAATTAAATACGGACATCCTTTTGTCTTTATATGAAACAATGAGGTATCATTACAGTAGTACTGTAATGATACCTCTATGATACGAAACTGTACTGTTGACAAATAAATGTAACTAGTAAACAAAATGTCACATTGACAGCGATAACTAACGTTTAAACGCGTTAAACATGGATGCGAGGCTCGGTTTAAATAACCGCCCGATTTAGTATTTTAACTGACGTATAAGGTAAGGTGAACATGAAAATTGAACTAAACAGTTGGTTACAAATTTAAACATCTGTTAAAGTGTGGGTGAACACCGGCCTAAGTAATCTAGCTGTGGAGTTTTACTATTAATTTTTCTTTATAGCTCAAAGTTAGTTCTTGTCCAAGGCACAGATTCCGCTAAGCTTTTTATTAATATTATTAATGAAAAGCTTAGCGGAATCTGTACTATATTATGATTATGGTGATGGTGATATTGTTATCATACATGGTGACCAATAACATAATTATTTTCAACGGACTTAAAAAAAGGAGGTGATTTTCGTTTCATAATTCTTTTATTTATGAACCGATTTAGAAATTTTCTTTTTGTTTGATGAATAAACTTTTCGCGTGGTCCCATCCAAGTCAGGCCAGTTTTACCATTGTTCAATGAGTCCCGGTTAAATTACATGGCGAATAAATTCATATAAATATCGTCCTAATTTTGAATTAAATCGGAAGAGTATGCTTACCTCCAGTCTCAATGTTGTTACAATTCTGTGAGTATTCAATCAAAGTTTGACGACCGGGTGGCGTAGCGGGAGTGCAAGCGACTGCTACGCCGAAGGTCGCAGGTGCGATTCTCGCTCAATTAAAACATTTGTGTTTGTGAACATGGATGTTTGCCTTAGTCTGGGTGTTTCTATGTATAACATGTATGCATTTACAAAAAAAAAGGATATTAGTAGTAGTTTATCCATTGTCTATTACGCATAGTACAAGATTTTGTTTAGTTTTGGACTAGATGGTGTTGTGTGATGTGGTAGAATATAGGTAGAATATTATAAAATGATTTTCGATTTTCTCCTTTCTCTTAGCGTTATCCCAGTTTCAGTCTGGGGTCCGCTTTCTAGTCTAACCGGATTCGGCTGAATATTAGCTTTTCCACGGAGCGACTGCCTGTCTGACCTCCGCAACCCGAAGGGATAGCGTTTAGACTAGTGTCAGTTTATTTAGAAGGTACTGACGCCCTGTAACGACTGTCAAAGACCTTCATGACAACCGGGACCGACGGCTTAACGTGCTCTCCGAGGCACGGGACAAGCGATAATTAACAATTCAATACGCACATAACTCCGAAAAGTCATTGGTGCGCGCCGTGGATTCGAACCTGATACCCTCTGCATGGCAGTCTGTTGGTATATCCACTCGGCTATCGCTGCCTCAAAATGATTTTCGATTTTATGCAGTTTTAATTGATAATTATCTCACTATGTTTAATCCACGCATACTTCGTCGCTCATTACTCTTGTTGCGAATACACTACTTTGTCAATTCGTCAACTGCGCACTCCATCGTGTGCGGCCATCAATCGTTCGCGCATTGAACGCAATGCTGCCAACGTAACGATAAATCGTCGCTCGTGGTCACCGATTACCAAAGCAGGACAAAAAATATTGAATATTTTTATTTCAGCTGCCTACAGGAATGGAAATTATAGTGACGAGCCTTGTATGTCATAACCATTACATTTTTATATTTATAAAATATGCTATTCTATCTTCTTCTTACATTTATAAAGCTAGAGGATGCCCTCAGCTTTTCTTTGCCGTTTCTGCCCGATCCTCTAGGAATTTTAGGACATCCCTCCTTAGTGCACCCCTACGGTCTCCAAAGAACATACATTTCAATTTAGGTTTTTTCCGCCAGTAATTAAGGCTGTGGGTTTTCTCAGTCAGTCAGTAACGTAATAATTTTGATATTAAATTCTTCGAAATGAGATTCAAAGCTAATACCTTCATCAATTTAAAACCACAATACATACAAAACACTTCCATTCAATTGGACAAAAGACATTTGCAATTCAAGCAAACCTCTTCAATAAAGAGGAAGAAATCTGCAGTAAAAATCATCGTGAAATGTCGTAACTAATTAATACAAGTGTCTGGCAATTTAAATTAGAAATAACCGTTTGTCTTAGCAATAATTACGAGTAGCACTCTCTGGAATTAAACTGCGAACCTTGGGACACGAGAAGTCCATTACAATGGACCTTACACTGCACTTGTTCGACTAATGGAGTCGCCGCATGTTTGTAAGTGTGGATGGGACCAACGCTTTAGTTAACCAGTTTATTGTAGATAACGAAATAAGTGCGTTTATTTAAAATATATGGACATTAATCCATTAAATCTTTTTTAACCGCTCATCGTAGATATTTAAATAAATATACGCAAAAAAAAGAATAAAGTTTTTGGTATGTATCCAACTTCCTTTGCTTACGTTTTTTAATTAGAACGAAATTAAAACTAAAACAATCAATTTAAAATAATTATACAGAAAATAAAGGACAAATGCATTGTTATATATATTATGTTAAAAATTATCAATGTACCAGTATTTTTAAAAGGAGCTGCTGACGTAAAACTAGACATAACCTATACAAATAAGAATGTGGAATAGAAAAAGCCATAGTACGGTAGTTTTAAGGATACCGCGTTCAGAAAAACAGAATAAAATTCGATTCCGATTTACCTTCGGTCATAAATAAAAATACACTTCAATAACCAAAACACCGACTAAGACTAAATCCACACTATACAATAATTTGTGTACGTGCGATATCTCTAATTTGTAACACAGCCCGCATGCACTAGCATTTCTAACAAAACTTTGTTCAAATAAATTAGAATTTAAGCCAAACTTGCTCATACGATTCACAACTTTTACTAAACAGTTTAGTTAGCATGTAAACTTGTTACTTTATCACAGTGTCCTTTTAGATGCTGTTATGGTGTGGCCAACATGTTTAGTGTTGAGTGTACGGCTTTAATAATTTTATGTTGTTATCAAAATTTCTGCAGCTGATGTGCGATAGGTACCTATTTCTAGTTTTAAAATAAAGGTCTTAATAATATTATTTGGGATTATCCTACATTTGAGCAGACATATACACACCCATGTATTATGTATCAGACATTTAATCGCGACTAGATTAGATGTTTTTTGTACTGCCATTCCAACTACCGATCTGATTAAATTCTTAGAATACTCTTCAATCAATATTTTAAGAACTTTACTTATTAAAATACGAACACAGGCACATACAAAATTAAACTATCTGCAAACAAGAACACATAGCCTGGTCTTAAATGACTGTCATACCAACAAATATTTCAGATTAGCTGCCCGCCCGGCTAACGTACGGGTGACCTTTTCAATAGATATAATACAGCCTTCTAATGGTGAAAGAATACTTAAAATCGGTCTATTAGGTTTAGAGTTTATTCGGTACAAACATTCAAAAATAGAAAACTTCTCTCTATATAATATTACTATAGATACAGATATATTATTATGCATTTCATTGCTTACTACTTACAACATTCGTGTCATATTACATTCTACGTAAAACAAAAGAATTGCTCCACTATTCCACACTTTATAAACATCTGTACTTACTTGTGCTAATAAAGTTGCATGTACAACGCGCTTGTGCAACCAAAGTGGGACTTAAGACGGATATGTGACGACGCATGCAAAAAGTTCCAACTAATGAGAAACTTTCAAAAACTATTGGTTAAACTTGCTGGATTAGAGAAGTTTTGTCCTCGAGATAACTTTTAGTAAATAAGTGTAGTTTTACAGTTGGATAGAGAGTAATAAAATAGTATACGTATTACTTAGAATCACGTCATTATATTATCGGATGGGTAGGAAATAATTATTTCTACATTTCGACAGTTATTTGCAAATAGAGATTTCCGGAGAAACATTAAGTTTTTCTGGAAATCCGTTCGTGCAGTTCGAGGAAGAACTCAATCCTCAAAATACACATCGATCAGAGACAAGAATGGAAGGATAGTGAATGGTGAAAGAAGATATATAAGGCAAGTGTGAATGGGACAGGACGAAGAGGAAGACCTAGGCAGACGTTCTCTGACCAGATTGGAGACATCATAAAAAAACCGGTCAAGTGCGTGTCGGGCCACGCGCAATGTAGGGTTCCGTAGTTGCCCATAATGACTTGCTGCAAAGGGTATTAATGTACAACAAATCCGACTGTTTATTTTGCTGAAAAAATAATTTTAATAACACTATTATAAGAACCTAATTTTTGTTTAGAAAAATACTAGGTATGTATCCAGTTATGTACTGTAAACATAAAACGTGGTTTCCAAGATATACTACTACTATACATACGTAGTACCGTAGTACATTATTACATTACATACCAAAGTACGTATATCTTTAAGATTAAGCCAGCGCGCCCAATGTAAACTCACAGAAATAGGTATTTATAAGTTAACCGACGATTACTCGTAAACTAGTGATATCTACTTAGCCGTGATAGCTTTCCTTTTAAATTCGTTATATGTACTACAATTGTGATTTTTTTCACCTCTTCCAAATCAATAGTTTAGCCGGCAGAGGGGGGGGGGACACTTGAGTCAAACAATTTTTTTCACTTCAAAGCTTGATATTTGACAAACCAATCACTTGATCGAAAAATGATTTGAGCAAACTAATAATAATTTCTTAAAACCTATCCAATGATACCCCACATGATGGGGTACTCAACCAAAAAAAAAATTCAACCAAACTATATATGTAGGGGAGATACCCTTAAAAAAAATATTTTCCCAAATTTTATTCTACAGTTTTGTTGCAATATCTTAAGTCTATATTTATGTCAAATATCAGTTTTCTAGCACCAGGCGTCTTTGAGCTAGGCTGCGGACGGACAGACGGACGGACATGACGAAACTATAAGGGTTCCTTGTGGACTACGGAACCCTAAAAAGGACAGGTCAGAAGTACCCTAAACAGAAGAGCATGCATGAGAAACTTGATGGGAGCGAATGAAGCAAGAGAGGTATGTCAGAATCGTTGCAAATGGCGTTCCGTAGTCTATGCCTACCCCTCCGGGAAACAGGCGTGAGCCTATGTATGTATATATTTGCAAATAGCTGTCGGTACTTTTCTGGTAAAATATGACTTAATCTAGATTGTTTGGTTTGGTATTAATAGGCCAAAGCCGCGTAGGAGCTAATACCTACTGTATGAATATTCTGTGAGATTGTAGTATTTCCCTTCAAAACTCGTTGTCAACAAAGGTCACTGCTGCTGAAGCTGCTACACCGGTGACACAGTAGTGGGATTGGAGATGGGACCACACCGTAAAAAACTTCCGCACTAAGAATAAGTCCTGTGTCAGTGTCCTGTGTGTGTAAGAAAGTGTTTTATCGTGTGGGCAAGAACCCGCAATACCTACTATCAGTGCAGTTCTAAACAGCGAGATGTGCATTTAAACCTGTAACCAAACAAGTAGTAAACTCGTGGCGTAAACGCCACGAGTTTACTACTTGTTACCCGACTACGGCGAAGCCAAAAGGACGGGTTAGGTTTTTGGCAGTCTATGTATTTATGTTTGTATGTTCCACCGTAGCGCCTAAATTACTGAACTGATTTTAATAAATAGGGTGTCATATTCGTAATAATGGCCCAGGTGTCATAGGCATTATCATATATAGATTTTATCAAAATTTTCTATTATGGAATTAATAGCTCAGATTCCAACCTCAAAAAAAATTAAACTACCATAATCATTACGTTTTTGGTATCAAAATAAAGGTATTGGTAAGCACATTACAAATATGTACATATATTATACTGGTTTAGTCAAAATATAACTTTAAAACGCTGTTATACTTACAATTCACGCGGTTCAGACCCTTTGTGTTACCTATTTTTATTTCTTTCTTCTTAAAAATATGACAATGTAAATATTGCACGGTTATACAAACCTCAAATAGTGCAACCACCCAAAATATACGGTTTACCCAAAGTTCATAAGATGCATGTATCTCTGCGACCAATAGTGAGCCAAATAAATTCACCCACGTACGGCTTGGCGAAACACATAAGTAAGGTACTGCAACCGTTAGTAGGTAAGGTGGCATCTTTCGTCAAGGACTCTCGCCACTTTATTGACATCATCAAGAGCGTGACAAGGGAACCAGACGAGGTGATGGTGAGTTTTGATGCGGAGTCAATATTTACCAATGTTCCAGTTCAAGATTGCCTTGAGGTCGTTGACAGGAAGTTAGAGGAAAACGGTATATCTAAAGCATACGTTGTTCTGCTAAAGAATTGCTTAGAAGGAAACTACTTATTATATTGTGGACAACATTATCTCCAGATTGACGAAGTGGCCGTGGGTAGCCCAGTAGCACCGGTAATGGCCAATATCTAGATGAAGTACCTCGAAGAATCCATAGCCATGCAGGCATCTAATGTGAAGCTATGGAAAAGGTGCGTCGATGATGTATTCTGTATAATGAAGGGCAATAAGCAAGACGATAACAATTCTCACACAGATTAAACTCCATACATCCGAACATCAGATTTACATTTGAAATGGAGATGGAGGGATCGTTGTTCTTTCTTGACGTAAAAGTGACAGTTAAAGACAATGGCACCCTGGGACACACTGTGTACAGAAAACCGACCCACACTGACAGGTATCTCAACGCGTTTTCGCGTCATCATCCGCAACACTTGGCATCCGTTGTGTCGTCCCTAGTGAACAGGGCGTATGACCTCTGTGACCCTGAACACTTAAGCAGTGAGCTCTCACATGTTCAGGAGGTACTTAGACGTAACGGATACAAGAATGAGATACACCGTCTGAAGAGGAGGGACCGTACACCTGAGGTGAGCAGGGTGCCGGCTTACATGCCCTACCTAAAAAGAGTAACGGTCAAAGTTGGAACAGTACTCAAGAAATACTTCATTTAGACTGTTTATAGTCCACTTTCCAAGTTAGCACACAATCTGCGCAGTCCAAAGCATGTCATTCCTTTTCAGACACCTGGTGTGTACAAGGTCGATTGCAGTTGTGGTAGTTCCTATATCGGACAGACCAAGCGAACAATTGCGGAAAGGGTCAAGGAACACATCGCAGCTGTGGAAAATCGACAAGTAAATAAGTCCGCTACAGCTGAACATCTATTGGAGTCTGGACCAAACCACTGGATTGAACTACATCAACCACAGGTCTTGTCCACCGAACGTCACTATTACTCCACGATAGTGCGTGAAGCGGTTGAAATGAAAAAAACAAGAATTTCAACCGGGAGGATGGATTTAGATTATCAACAACTTGGAATCAAGTCATCAATAAGTGTAAACACCGCCGCAATGATACAACTCAACAGTGTGTAGACGTCATTAGTGTAGTTTGTCGAGGTACCAACAGTGCGGTTAAAAACAAAAATAAAAATCAAGTGAGGGTAGGTGCCAAAACCCACACAACACAAGGACGGCGCTGAGCTCACCAGTCCCGCCGTGACCACGGCTGAAGCAAATCAGCCGAAACGTTGGCAAAAACCGAGGTATTTATGCCTTAAATATAAGATTTATCGCGAGTAAGACCCGCTATATAACCTTGTATAATTGCACGGTGAGTTTGTTTACATGCCCTATTGGGATACGGAAAAGGATTAAATAAAATAAAAGTTTTAAAACTAAAACCCGACTACGTCAAAATGGAGACTAAAAAGAACGAAACAAGAAAATAACTCATTCACATACAAATCCAGAAAAGTATAAGTACAGAAATGCTCAAGCTAGAGCCGTGGTCGCACCTATTGTATAACTATTGTGGGGTGCCAGGAACACTCAACTGCATTAAACAAACATGGCAGGTAACGACATGTAAATAAAATAGGTGCGACCACGGCTCTAGCTTGAGCATTTCTGTACTTATACTTTTCTGGATTTGTATGTGAATGAGCTATTTTCTTGTTTCGTTCTTTTTAGTCTCCATTTTGACGTAGTCGGGTTTTAGTTTTAAAACTTTTATTTTATTTGTTCCTGGTGTAAGTGTTCTTTGGTACAAGAATACCATGACAATTTTGACATATCCCTTAACTTCCTGACACACAGAACATTATATAAGCTTGAAATACCGAAATAGGGTGCATAGGGTTCCCACCAAGAACTTAGGGTCCCAAGCCAATCTCGCCTGCAAGTGGTGCACCTGCCGATCAACGAACAAAGCTCTGGCAAACTAAATATCCCGATAAGTGGCAATAGGCTCGCTACCTATTACGTGGGATTCAAAACACTGGCGAAAAGTGGGCGTTTAACATGCCTCTACCTACCCCTTCGGGGAAACAGGCGTGAGTCTATGTATGTATGTATGAAATACCGAAACATCGCGTGTGCAATGTTTAAAAATAAATAATATTGCTACTTGTCTCGTAGCCGATGATAGCATTTTGTTTTGTATCTAACGCTAACATTAAGATTCATGATCATCATCAGTCTGTCCCACTGCTCGGCACCAGCCTCGGTCTGGCCATCATCAACCACGCTGACATAGTAAGTACGTGCTAGCAGACATGAAATAAATGTGAAAAACATTATGGAGAGCCCTGAGATATTCAGATTACTTACCTCGTGATGTTTTCCGGCACCGATTGTACTAGTTGTAACCTATACCGTTTTATTGACCATGCGAATTCTATGCTGAAAGTCTACTTGAAGCTTAAAAATTACGTTTAAAAGATATTACGCATAAATAAATAAAATCAGTATTCTTTACACAGCTACATTACTTGGTAGCTGTTAATAAAGTAAACGTATCTCCTAAACGAGCAGGGGCGCTAAACATTTTAATAAATTCGCTGTACAAGTACGCTGTAAAGACATCGTCCTAAAGACCTAGTTATCCTTATATCCCTTTAAAATTGGAACGCCAACCTGTTTTGAGAGTAGGTGTTGATAATGGCAGCAATCCCGGGTCCCGGAAAAATCCCGGGAGTCCAACACGAGCGGATTCCACTGCGTTTGATTTGGCCCGCTCGAGCAAGGGCTCGAGCGGGCCAAATCCGGGATACATTGGCAAAATTGTCGCTGGGAAACAATTCTAAAATACATCTACAAAAATAGCAAAGAGGTTCGCTTGCTACAGATTTTGAGTACGGATACGTTACTTCGGTAATATAATTGACTCTGTATTCTTGTAGAATGTGCTGATCGGAGACATTTACTTTGAACGTACTGTGTTCATTGCTTGAAAGAGATGCAACAAATGGGTATTTCGGTTTTGCGAGAACTTTGTTTTGAACCAAATGTAGCCCTGTGCTATAATATTTAGATAGCTGAGAAACACACTTTTGCTTATTTATTTTAATATAATCATACTGACATAATATATGAATAATAACCAGACTCTACAGTTTGTGTTAATAATCACAAGACAACTTAATTTAACGTTTGAAACCTTATTATTATGGTATTAGTTTTATGCCATGTATTACTTACTTTTATTTTTATTATAGACTCATGCCTGTATCTTCGAAGGGCTACCCACTGGACTACGGAGGCAGTCATGACTGAATAGATATTGAATTTAATCTTGGATAGACTAGAATGATCCGTAGAAACATCGGAGTAACAAGAGTTTTTAATTTTTTTAATATCCTTCCAAGAGCTTTTAACATGGCTTAGATATTTATAATTATCGTACAATATAGCATTGTACGACAAATATAAATATCATCAAATCGAAGTGGCAATACACATACACCTTACAAGTGTCATTTCTATGACTGTCACTGAATACACTTTTAGAAAGCGGCTACATTTGGAAGGAACGATCGTTGATTAATGATACTATTCAGACAAAAATTATCTCACAAGTGTCACTTTCTAAAACTGCCACTTCAACAGTCAGCATCAAATCCTTCCGCAATCTATGTAAATATCTGAGCTCTTTGCTGTATACTTACCTACTGACATTTCTATTAGGAGGCAATTTTCATTCCAGAGCGTAATTCGTAAAGTTTTATAACGATTGTCGCGTATACACCAAGTTTTCGGTTTGATAATGACTTGCCAGATTGGTGTGGATTTGTATACATATTTCATTCTGTTTCGACGAACAACTTTTAGGAGGTAATCGTATACGGATCTTGCGACGTTTAGGCTGGTTTTAGTATTACGCTGACGGCACGCGCACCGTCGGCGCGGATGGACGAGATATATGAACTTCTAGGAAGCGTTTTTGAATGATGCGTAGGTATCAGCGCGCACGGTGGTCAGCGCTGATAGCTACGCAGCCGTACGCGTCGCGCGTCGGCCTCGCGTAGCTTTCGGCGCTGACAATCGCACGAGCGTCTCTGCTTTCAGTGAGGGTTCTAGTGTCGAGCGGAGCGGATGTCGTCAGCGCATAATAATTAATACACTCCGCATTTTGGTCGTCGTCTGTACAGTAAGGCGGTCAGTAAGATACTAAAACGAGCCACGCTGAGCCTCAGCGCTGACAAACGACGCGCTGAGCTATGAGCGCTGACGGTGAGCGTGAGACTAAAATCAGTCTTATATTTTCCTTGTTTTGGAGTTGTCGATCAAAAGTGGAATGAAAGAAAATAATTAGGAACGAGTATACTCTTTTAGTATCACAATATTTATTACAGGCATAAATATAACTTATGTTTATGCCAATTATAACACATTAAATTATCTGTGGATTTTATCGCAGTAATTTTTTTTGTTTTATATTTAAACCAAAATATCTAAAAATGCATTTCCAGTATTTCCCGACTATATCATAGCAATTATTATGGTACTCGCTAAGTCAGCTTAAAACAAATATGTTTAACATACCAACACTTTTTCACATTAATAATAATAATAATAAATTACACTTTATTGCACAACAAAATAAAGTTTTACAGTACAAGTGGCTTAAAACTACAAGTAATGTACAATCCTTGTTGTTGTGCCTTATCGCTTAGTGCGATCTCTTACAGGCAACCTTAGGATGGACAGGAATGATGTTAAGCAATT
This sequence comes from Euclidia mi, assembly GCA_944739405.2. Lineage (NCBI taxonomy): Eukaryota > Metazoa > Arthropoda > Insecta > Lepidoptera > Erebidae > Euclidia > Euclidia mi. The sequence goes on along the minus strand of OX123181.2, from coordinate 8,475,286 downwards.
ATACATGCTGGCGATGGTGTAGTTAAATACTATGAATCAGTATTGAAGATTTAAATAAAATACATACATACTTACAATTACATATTCCATAAAAATACTTAAACATACATAGATTAAATATATACCTACATACATTCGTACAATATACATATATACATAATAATATGACAGACATTGTAGATACATTGAAATAGAACCCGCATACAAGCAATTAAATGCGTTAAGTATTCAGATAGTGTTTTATTAACGAATTTTTAAATATGTTTAGTGATGGTGCTCTTCTGATTTGTAATGGCAAAACATTCCACAGGCGCACTGCCTGAACGGTAAAGGATTTTCCAAAATAATTTGTGGAATGCCTTGGCATCTCCAACGTCAGATCTTCAGACGACCTCAAGGACCTTATATGTGTGTCATGAAGGAACTTGAAACGTTCTTTGAGATAGGAGGGCGTACTAGGATTAAATAGAACATTATACAGTAATGTAAGAATGTGAGTATTCCTGCGAAGACGAATTGGGAGCCACTTGAGTTTGTTACGAAAATCTGAGACGTGATCATATTTGCGCAGTCCAAGTATAAATCTAATGCAAAAGTTTTGGAGACGCTCAAGTTTATCTAGCTGCTCCTCTGTGGGGTCAAGATAGCTGACGTCAGCATAGTCAATTATGGGAAGAAGCAAGGATTAAGCGAGCGCGATTTTAGTGGCAGTTGGAAGGAAGTTGCGTAACCTACGCAACGAACCTGCGGATGCAAAAAGCTTGCGACTCGTTTCTTGCATTTGAGATTTCCAGGACATACTTTCGTCTAAGGAGATCCCCAAATTCTTCACAGTTTTACTAAAAACGAGATTTTTGCCATCGATACTAATTTGTGGCAGATCGGACCAACTGATTTTTGAGACTAATTTGGGGCTGCCTATAATAATAAACTGGGTTTTGTCAGCATTTATGATGAGTCCGTATTTCTTAGTCCAGTCGCAGATTCTGGCTAGGTCCGCCTTAATAATAGTACAAGCTTCTGCCAGCTTATTTTAAGGAGCTTGCGTATAGATTTGTAAATCTTCTGCGTAAAGGTGGTAAGAAGAAAGTAATTGGTTTGAGATAGTATTAATAAATATTGCGAAGAGCAGGGGAGAAAGCACGCCACCCTGTGGCATAGCGGCATTAGTGTGAGACCAAGTAGAAAAAGAGTCTTCGATGCGTATACGTTGCCGGCGACCGAACAAGTAACTGTGAAACCAGTCAATTGCCGATTGAGATTCGTTAAGAGAGCGTAGAATGCCAAGTATGATGTGAAAATCCACGGTGTTGAAAGCGTTACTGAAATCAAGTAACGAGAAGACCGTTAGATTTCCACTATCCATACCTAGCCTAATGTCATTAGTTACGTGAACCAGTGCAGTGGTAGTACTGTGGCCAGGGCGGAAACCGGACTGATATATGTTTAGGAGGGAATTTGTATGTAGAAAGGAACTAAGTGGTGTGTGGACTAAGCGTTCTAGGACTTTCGACAAGAAGGGAAGTAGGGATATAGGTCGGTAATCTGAAAAGGAACAGGGCTTAGGTTTCTTGGGCAAAGGGAATATTGTTGCATCTTTCCAATCGGATGGAAAAATGCCACGGTTGGTGGAATGGTTGAAGATGTGACATAAAACTGGAAGGATTTCTTCAAGGATGGGAAGGATCATTTTACGGCTAACTATCACTACCAACTGCATTAGACGTAACAGCCAGTACGTTTTTCTTAACATCACATGCGGCAAATTGCGAGAAGATAAAGGGAGAATAATCCGGAGTTGGCAAGGATGACAGATATTGTAAGGTGGCACTTTTCATATTTCCATCGAATTTGGACGAAGTAGAGAAATGTATATTAAGAGAATCAAGGTTAATATTATTTGGAATAGATTGATGCCGTGTCTTGCCAACTCCCAGACTTTTAAGAAATTGCCAGACCTTAGCTGGATCACCGTTTTCAACGGATTTATGAATATATTGGCGTTGCGCATTCCTACACACCTTGTTGCAGAGATTTCTGGCTGCCACGTACTTTTCATGGTTTAGAGGAGTAGGCCTGTGTTTCAACTTAGCTTTGGCAGCAGATTTTTTGGCCATGATTTTCCTGATATCGTCTGTTAGCCAAGGTGCTGGTAAGTGTTTCAATTTGATGCTACGTATTGGCGCATGCACATCATATAAATTGATGAGATTAGTGGTGAGTTCATGGACCTTACTATTGACACACTCTGAGTCATACAGAGGGCTCCAGTCTATATTAGAGGCATCCTTACGCAGTTTTTCATGATCCATGCCACTAAAATTGCGCTGCAAGACTATTTTGGGCTTAATTTTGGGTGTGCGAATTTTATAGGAAACAAAGATCAGGTCATGATAGGAAAACCCATCCACTGTACATTGACCGTGCTTATGAACCAGATTGGAGGAAGATACCAAAATAAGATCTAGAAGAGAAGGGGTGCAATTGGGGAAGTGATGAGTTGCATTTAAGTTAAAAATAGATAGATTGCAAGACTCTATGGTGTGCCGGAATAAGGTAGCACGAGAATCCTGTTTGAGCAGACAAGTGTTAAAGTCGCCCATTATAATTGTGTGGCTATATGAAGGAGTTAAATTTTCTAAGATAAGCTCAAATGATGCAAAATAGTTAACACGTTTAGAGGGAGAATAGAATACGCCTAATAATAATTTAGTGTGGTGAAGTTCTACTTCAAGGAATAGATGCTCGCCTGCATTCAACAGTGGCGGCTGTGGAGACATACTGACTATTTTAAAAGGAATTTGATGTCGCAAATATATGGCAACACCGCCGCCAATGCCGAATGCCCGGTCATTCCTAATTAGCCGGAAACCTGGCAGTGAATAAGATGTGGAAGGGAGACATGGTTTTAGCCATGACTCTGATACCAGGATGGCATGTAGGTGTTGGCAGTCTAAATTAGCCAGCATATCTGGAAAATGAGCTGGAATACTCTGCGCATTTAATATGGACTACATTAAAGTTCTTGGGTACGTCTGAGAACTGCGACTGAAGAATGTCTCCGAGGGAGGGGACACTTTCAAAGCTATCATCTAGGCTTTTAGCAGAATGAAAGATTTCACCACTATTGGAGTCTGTGTCTGACATTTAATAAATATATAATAAATATTAAAAATATATATATGATATTAATATAAATAATTATGTTTCTAATTGTCGCGTAAAGCTTTAATCACACTGTCCACCCGCTAGTTGCGCATGAACATAGATAATGTCAGAGACAAAAGTATATAATTAAAAACTAACAAATGATACAAACATAAATATATTATATAGATTCACATGAGAGATATTGTTACTAACTAAAATCTAACGAAAAAAAAATATATATATTTATTTATGTCTAAAAACACACATATTCAAATCCGTGTAGCGTGAGACGGAACGTTACTCTATAGTGAGTGACGTTTGTGACAGTGACATTGACAACATCACTTGTTGTTTTGTTTATGATACACGGTACCTACATAAAATAAAGTTAAAAGTATGTAGGCGGGTAACTAGATTATTGGCCGATATAATCACTTCAGAGTGTTCAGAGTTCCTACTAAGTTGGCGCAGCTGGGTTATTGTGCATTGAATACACACAAACTAAAATACACTATCTACATTAAAACACGAAAGGCATTATCTTAACAATTATATTCTAACACTTTTCACTTGCAAGTCTTTTAACGAACCGAAGACGGATTCATGGTGTACCATCAACCAGGCGACCCGACTGAATGTCCCGCAGTCCGCCAGACAAGTCCACATGAACACCGTCAGTGCCCCCCGCCACTGGACCGCAATTCGTTTCGTCACAACCGGCCGGGAGCACTTCGATTCGTTCAAAAACTGTACTAATAACGTGATGACGTTTCATGACATCTGCAATTTCCGTTCCGACGTGAAATAATAAAGAGGCGCTGGTAATGCGCCGTCACGGCCAGACTGACCTGCGACCGTCCTCGGGCGCTTCATTTTGCAATTTTGTAGCAATCACACAATTATCTATAGCTTACCTTGAAAAGCAGTCCGCTCGTCCACCCTGACAACCAGAGTACCAGACTCTCCAAACCGTAAGCCTGGACCGGACGAGTGAGCCCTTCGACCAACCCTTCCACACGGGTCTGGACCGGACGACACTGTCCTCTCAACAGATTTCCAAACATAAGTCTGGACCGGACGAGTGCGCCCTTTCCACCAACCCTTCCACATGGGTCTGGATCGGGCAACACTGTCCTCAGTGAGGACTCCTCACAACCACTTTCCAAACATGAGTCTGGACCGGACAACACTGTCCTCCTAACTTTCCAAACATAAGTCTGGACCGGACGAGTGTGCCCTTTCGACCATCCTCCTAACGAGGCATGGACCGGACAACACTGTCCACAGTGAGGACTCCTCACAACCACTTTCCAAACATGAGTCTGGACCGGACAACACTGTCCTCCTAACTTTCCAAACATAAGTCTGGACCGGACGAGTGTGCCCTTTCGACCATCCTCCTAACGAGGCATGGACCGGACAACACTGTCCACAGTGAGGACTCCTCACAACCACTTTCCAAACATGAGTCTGGACCGGACAATACTGTCCTCCTAACTTTCCAAACATAAGTCTGGACCGGACAAGTGCGCCCTTTCGACCATCCTCCGAACGAGGCATGGACCGGACAACACTGTCCTCCTACCTAACCACTTTTTAAACATAAGTCTGGACCGGACGAGTGCGCCCTTTCAACCATCCTTCAAACAAGGCATGGACTGGACGGCACTGGCCCTTTCGTCCAGCTTATCTATTTCAGACTACAGTTAAATTTAAATACCCAAGTAATAAATGTGTAATGTAAGTTTTAAATGTGATGTGAATTTGTGTAATTTGATCAAAGAAGTAATAATGTAGCATGCCGCAGGTGAGGTCAAACCTACGCCTAGCTAAACTAAACCTATGCTACGTCAAGCCTAACCTCACCTATCAGTTATGAACTGTCGTATTCAGCGTGAATTTGAACTTCGAGGTCATTTGGCTCATGGTTTGAGTTGATGCAAAGGTTATCTGATCCTGCTGTGATTGTATCAAATGCTACTGAAATAGTATAGGAGCCTGCCGATGTGTTACGCATCTACCGAGTCTATGAGGATAATCCTCATTGAGTTCTACATCAATCACCGCCGTCTCGGCCTTCTCTTCGTTCAATAAGCTGGTACTAATTTCGACTAACCCATCATGACCCTAACATTTTAAACAACAGTGATGTCATCTCTTTTTTTTTTGATCGATTGATCGTTAATCAATTTATGGTCCAGTCATTTCTATCATAAAACCATTTCACTCAACCTTTAACCAAACTCCCTTAATAAACTACCTTAAATTTAATTGCTAGAAAGCGATATAGGTTGTAACTATACCGATTACGAGGCACCTCAAAGTCGCGCACAGGATGCGCGCCACTCACGGGCCGCGCGTCACACACGCGAACTTATCTACCAACTGAATTTTACAAGGATTCTTCGCATGGTATACCCACTGATTGGAGACCCTGTCCCTTTCAGACTAATTCAATATCCGTACATCGAAATCTTAAGTGATTATCAAAATCTTTTACAACTTCCCTGGGTGCTTGGCTCTCTGCTCAAGAATAAAAGATGATAATAACGCAACTTTCAATTATTTATTGTTCATCTTTTCTACCAGAACATCCAAACCTGAATTTGAAACCAACTGCCACCAACATAAGCTGAAGCTGCTTAAATGTAAACCGCACATGGACTGATACTACTGATACTAGTAAGTTACAGTTGAACAAATTGATTTACTTTTGTCTACGCGAACGCAACGACTACTAAGATTGTCAATCGACTGTAACGAGTTCTTTCCGATTCTTGCAACGCGCTTCTGTTACACAACAGAAGCCAGGTCGAGCACCACTGACACAATTTTAGCGATTAATATAGAATCAATGAACATAAATGAAATTAAAGCCATTTCAGTGGCACTGTATCCATGATTACGTCCAAACCCCACATCTTTATGCACTCCCTTCTAGTAGGTAATGCCGGGCCACGCTATGGTCCTCGCTACAAGGCTAGATGAGACTATTTTGCTTAGTAGCATTATTCTGCCAACCAATAACGTTTTACAACTACCGCCACCAAATAAAATTTGCAGGGCCAATAGAGAAATTAGATAGAATACGCTCACCACGGTAGCAGTTGAGAAATCAACTGATTCGCCAGCACCGCAGCAGCACAATCGCCCTCACTCGCGTCTTGTGTGTACGTTTTATTGCACAATTTTATCCCACAAATGATGTAGGCGGGTAACTAGATTATTGGCCGATATAATCACTTCAGAGTGTTCAGAGTTCCTACTAAGTGGGCGCAGCTGGGTTATTGTGCATTGAATACACACAAACTAAAATACACTATCTACTTTAAAACACGAAAGGCATTATCTTAACAATTATATTCTAACACTTTTCACTTGCAAGTCTTTTAACGAACCGAAGACGGATTCATGGTGTACCGTCAACCAGGCGACCCGATTGAATGTCCCGCAGTCCGCCAGACAAGTCCACATGAACACCGTCAGTGCCCCCCGCCACTGGACCGCAATTCGTTTCGTCACAACCGGCCGGGAGCACTTCGATTCGTTCAAAAACTGTACTAATGACGTGATGACGTTTCATGACATCTGCAATTTCCGTTCCGACGTGAAATAATAAAGAGGCGCTGGTAATGCGCCGTCAAGTACTTATTATTTAGAAAGTGAAGGTGTTTATTGATACTAATAAACATCACATTGTGAGTATTGTGACAAAGGCATGCAAGCAGATCCTACGTTGGACAATTAATTTATCATATCAAAAAAGAATAACATTAACTGTGACCACTTTAAGGATTCTGGTTGTAAGAAACTCATTTCTACGCACTCAGGCTTACTTGTTGTTTCCAAGAAATATACACAAATCTAATAATATCATCAGCCCTTTATGCTGTCCCACTGAGGGGCACGGGCCTCTTCTCATTATGAGAAGGGTAAGGCCATGGTCCACCACGCTGGCCAAGTACGGGTTGGCAGACTCCACATGTCTTTCAAGAACATTATGGAGAACTCTCAGACATGCAGGTTTCCTCACATAACTCCGAAAAGTCATTGGTGCGTGCCGTGGATTCGAACTCGGGACCCTCTGCGTAGCAGTCTGTCGGTCTCTCCACTCAGCTATCGCTGCTGCCAACCTAATAACGCATGAGGAAAATTGAATTGAACCGAAAACAATAAGCACTTCGTGGCAAACTTACACAATAATTTAATATTCATAAAATGCATTAGAATCCATATCACTCGTTCCAAAAGCCTTCGCTTCGCTCTATCTTCAGCTTTTATTCTCGAGAATTATCTTTTAGCCGGGATGAGACATTCTCAAAGACTTTATGTTGGCGTATGAAAATTTTAATGTAAGTGGAGATCTCTGGAGGCGGCACTCGGCGAAACATTATACAGTTATATGGTATCATTCGATGTATCCAATCGCATAATATAAGCCAAAATAAATATTTTATTCGTTGTTATAAAATGTGATGGTTGGTTGAATAAAAGCATATTAATGTTGGGACGGGTAGCTACGCAGCGTCTCGTAATATGATGTCATTTGCGTAATCATACCGAAACATGACGCGACGTGTATTCGGAAAAAGGCTGATGATATTAATAAAAAAAATTTCGCTGTTTTCTAAATGTCAATCAACATTTTGTAATATGAATGTATGTTGTTTGTGGGCATAATGTTTACATTTGTACTACGATAAAAAATAAATTAGGTACCGTTGTTTTTGAGCTAGCGTGATATTTTGTCTTCTTGTATGGTGTATTTAATTACTTTTAGGTCTCCTCACTATTTAACACTAAGCCGAGTGCAATGGATTTGATCGTTACAATTTATTATAACACTTAGATTGGCCGTTGCTTTGGGTTCGTTGTTTGAAGGTTGAATTAGTCCCTCGCGATACAGGATTTAGTTCTAGAGCATGTTTTCTCTAAGTCAACATAAAAGCATATTCAGGGTTACAATTATATTATACTACAACTACAACGAGAGGAAAACCACACATTATAACCAAGGTCCCAAATATCGGCGAAAACAAGCCACAAGACATAAACTATACAACTGACCAAGACTTAGAAAAAAATACAAAAGCTATATGGCTGGCCAAGCAATTAAGTCAAACATGGGCTATACCTACATGTATTTAATTAGGCCACAAGAGTAATGTATCCAGCCCCCGGGGAAGTCTTAGCTTCAATAAGTATAAAAGCTTGTTATTAAGGCCACGCAATTTGGTCCCCCAGTATTGTTATTGGGTGTGTTGCTGTCATGGTGGGTAGGCAGACAATTTGGAATATTTCTACATCATGTTCAAAACATCGTTTTGCATTAAATGCATGTCTGGAAGTTCCCCATAATGGTCTCGAGATATATGTGGAGTTTGCCTACCCGGACGCCCAACATGGTGAACTAGCCTAATCCTTCTCATATTGAGAAGAGGCCCGTGCCCAGCAATAGGACAGATTGTACCAAGCGCAAATTAACATTTTCGTACGCACAAAATTCCGTAGTAAGTGCACTCCTTGGGTTCGAACCTACTGTGTGGAAGTCTGTTGGTCTCTATATTTTATACTATCATTGCTTTAAAATTTCATTCTGTTGCGAATAACGCGACCGGACTGCAACGTCTACATAGGTATATAATGTATGTCGCACTCGATAAATAAGTTAACAAGGACTTTTATTGCTAATTGCATTTTATGCAGGTCTGCTGACACTTTTTTGTCCTGGCCCGAAAATACAGGCAAATTTTATGATATCAGTACCTGGGATATTGAAACAAGAATATTATCAAAAATGCAAATTTTCCTCTTGCACAGCAACATTTATATTGAACAAATAACTACCCTAATAATAGACAATAGTGACCATAATCTAGTAGGTACACTTGCGAAAATGCTCAATTTGATAAAGTCGGCGAGTTCAAAAGGAGGCCAGGCAGAATTTATTAAATATGTAAATTAGTCCTTATATAATGTAAAATATTCTATTATACAATATTATTATCGTTTTTTTGCTGACTAAAACTTGTACATAATGTGGTGGTTTCGGGGAATCATAATCATAGTTCAACTTATAAGGGAATTATATATTCAGTTATGAAGGGTAATATTCCAAGAATCACTGATGCTCTTGCTTGGAAATTAGAATTTAATAGTTAGATCGGTTTATGGAATGACCTTCAAACGTGAGGTGTGAGATTTAGTTTCAGTGAATAGAGAGGTGTAATAATTATTTAATATCTACGTAATAATGTTTACTAGTTTAAAGATTTTATTGAATCAATTATTTGAGAACGGAGATATGAGTTATAGTATTCCATCCTATTTACTACTCTGCTTTCATTACCCTCTTTTTAGACGTCTCTCGAGTCCGTGTGGTGACGGATTAAGAATACGGAATGTCACCACCCCATATCATCCCATGGGTGTCGGAAGAACCGACAGAGGGAGAATATTATACAGAGAACAGCACTGTAAGAGAAGGGAAACTTGATACAAACCCTATACCAACCCGTTTGGCCAACGTGGTATAGTAGGCCAATTCCTCCTTTCAAAGGAGAGGCCTAGTCCAGCAGTGGACTGTTAAAGGCTGATGATGATGATGAGACGTCTCTCGCAACCTTGCACTAGGTAAACCTAGTATGTAGACTACTATCTTATGATTAGCAAACCGTGTATCGCGGGGACTTGCCAAGCATTTAATCAATGAACAAAATAACTCCCAAACTCGAAACTTGTGGATCACACAAAATGGCCGTGGTTATCGAAATCACAACGCTCACGTACAATTTAGCAGAAAAGCAGCTATCATTATAAAAAAATCGAATAAATTTACGTCCTGTATTCTTTAACTAAGACGTATCTGATTAGAAAGCATAACCTTCTTGCACATTAAATACTACAAACTTATAGCGTCTCAGGAATATCTACATACGCATATAAGGAAGACAATTAAAGCGTTGCTTGACGAATTATTTATACCTTCTGTCTTATTTAATGAATACCTTTCCTTATAATATAGGGTCATACATATACACTTAATATAAAACATCGAATATCTACTAAGAAATAGACATACAATTAGTACAAAGTCGCTTAATTCCAAACCAACACAACGAAACAATACAAACACTAAATCCACACTATACAATAATTTGTGTACGTGTGATATCTCTAATTTGTAACACAGCCCGTATGCACTAGCATTTCTAACCGAACTCCGTAAAATAAATTAGAATTTAAGCTTAACTTCCCGATGCTCAGACGATTCACAACTTTTACTAAACAGTTTAGTTTTTTTTTAGTTTAGTGTTGAGTTTATGGCTTTAATAATTTGATGTTGTTATCAAAATTTCTGCAGCTGATGTACGATAGGTATTTTTAGTTATAAAACAAAAGGTCTTAAGAACATTATAACACACCCATGTATTATGTATCAGACTTTTCATCGCGACTAAATTAGATTCTTTTTTGCACTGTCATTCCAACTACCGATTTGATTAAATTCTTAGAATACTCTTCAATCAATATTTTAAGAACTTTACCTTATTAAAATAAGCTTGCAGGCAGTTTTATTTAGTATGTGTGCCTGTGTTCACAGGCACATACAAAATAAAACTGCCTGCAAACAGGGCCATATAGCCTGGTCTTAAACGGCTGTCACGGCAACAAATATTTCAGATTAGCTGCCCGCCCGGCTGCGTACGGGTGACTTTTTCAATAGACATAATATAGCCTTCTAATGGTGGAAGAATACTTAAAATCGGTATATTAGATTTTGAGTTTATTCGGTACAAACATTCAAAAGTAGCAAAATTCTTTCTTTATAATATTACTATAGATACAGATATATTAATATGCATTTAATTGCTTACAACTTACAACATTCGTGCCATATTACATTATATGCAAAAGATAAGAATTGTTCCACTATCTCACACTTTAGAAACATTTGTACTTGTGCTAATAAAGTTGCATGTACAACGCGCTTGTGCACTAAAGTGGGACTTACAACGGATATGTGACGACGCATGCGAAAAGTTCCAACTAATGAGAAAGTTTCAAAAACTATTGGTTCAAGTTGTTGGATTAGCGAAGTTTTGTCCTCGAGATTTCTAGTACAACTTTTAGTAAATAAGTGTAGTGGTTACAGTTGGATATAGAGTAATAAAATACTATACGTATTACTTAGAATCACGTCATTCTATTATCGGATAGGTAGGAAATAATTATATCTACATTTCGAAAGCTATTTGCAACTTTTCTGGCAAAATATAACTAAATCCACCCTATTTGGTTGTAGCATTAATAGGCCAAATTGGCAGGAGAAATAATATCGTATTGCAGAAACTGTGAAATTGTATTATTTCCCTTCGTAGAATAATGCAAAATGGTATTTCCCAATTGAGTACGAACACGATACACTTTGAATACAACGCGCAGTATGCTTCACTTCGGTTGGTAAGTTAGAGTGCTAAAGGTGAAAACCCTCTTCTGTCTTCGCTCTCCTAACAACATACATGTTTATATTCCTGTGTTTCCTCACAGTATGCATTATTTATTAGCGGCAATCATGTGAATGATGAAATATTTCAATATCCATACCTCAAATTATAATGTTTTTACTATTTAAATATATTATATATTTTCTTTATTATGTAACGATCTAATTATACATGAATAGAATTTATAATTCTATTCTAATTTAATATCCTAATTCTATTGAATTCTATCTAATCTTCCGTTTCTTTGTTTCGTATTTTTCCGCAATATTCTGTGTCAATTTTCAATCCAAATAAATACTTTTCTTTCTTTTCCTTCTTTTTATCTCTACAATTCCCACACCAGAAATAAGCCCTGTGTCGCGTCGGATCATACAAACATTCAATCAACGCTGAGAAATGCAACTCCTCATGATGCTTTCCGTCATCGATTATACTAGTTATATCCGCCGCATGCCGCTTTAGTATTTAACCATGCGAAATCAACGCTAAAAATCTCCATGAATCCCAAAAGAAAGTTTAGAATCTATTGCGCTTAAATATATAAAATCAGTTTTATTTTATACACAGCAACGTTACTTGGTAGCTGTTAATAAAGTAAATGTATCTCCTAAACGAGCAGGGGCGATAAACATTTTAATAAATTCGATGTACAAAGACCTCACCCTAAAGACCTAGTTATATATTATGTATAAGGGATATAAGCCCTTTAAAATTGGAACGCAAACCTGTTTTGAGAGTAGGTGTTGATAATGGCAACAATCCCGGATCCCGGAAAAATCCCGGGAATCCAACACGAGCGGATTCCGCTGCATTTGATCCTTGCTCGAGCGGGCCAAAGCCGGGATACTCTGGCAAAATTGTCGCTGGGAAACAATTCTAAAATGCATCTACAAAAATAGCTAAGAGCTTCGCTTGCTATAGATTTTGAGTACGGATTAGTTACTTCGGTAATATAATTGACTCTGTATTCTTGGGAAATGTGCTGAGCGGTGACATTTACTTTGAACGTGTTGTGTTCATTGCTTAAAAGAGATGCGACAAATGGGTTTTTCGGTTTAACGAAAACTTTGTTTTGAACTAAATGTAGCCCAGTGCTATAATATTTAGATAGCTGAGAAACACACTTTTGCGTATTACTTTTTGAATATAATCATACTGACATATTAGATGAATAATAACCAGACTCTACTGTTTGTGTTACTAATCACAAGACATCTTTATTCAACGTTTCAAACCTTTATGTTTTATGCCATGTATTAATATTGAATTTAAACTTGGATAGACGAGAACGATCCATGGAAACATCGGAGTAATTAGAGACTTAGATATTTATAATTATCGTACAATGTAGCATTGTACGATAATTATAAATATCATCAAATCGAAGTAGCAATACACATACACCTTCCAAGTGTCATTTCTATGAATATCACTGAATACACTTGTGGCTACATTTGGAGGGAACGATCGTTAATTAATGACACGTGCCACTTTCTAAAATTGTCACTTCAACAGTCAGCATCAAATCTTTGCTTCATAAACAAACCAAACTTCCCACTCAGCAACATCAGTTGTACAACTAAATCAGAACTCAATATCTTTCCATTCATAATTCATTCGAAAGCCGAAAGGCATAATATAATGGTAAATGAATTCATTAAAGGACGAATTTGAATCGTCAGTACAGGAAATATTACCGAAATATCTTCAACATAATAACTAGCTAAATAAAATATCATCTACATTTCTAATGGTGAAGTTTCCGACTGACAGTTTGTGTGACGAGGGCTCACTGTATACAATGAATACAGATTTACATAGAAGCGCAGTTTTTAAGGATTTCGTGTGCCGATTCCAAGTGGAGACTGTCTCCAGTTTAGTTCGTAGTTGGCGCCGTTGGCGTCGTTGGCGGCGCTGACGTCGTTCTCCGTCTCACTTGCTCTCGCAGTTAAGATACACTCGAGGAACGTTCGTCTCTCTTGCTCTCGTAGAGACAGCTGTCACAGCGTGACTACGCCAAGCGGCAATTTGGGTCACAGAAAGTTTGTCTTCAGAGCGCCCATAACAAATGCGGCTCTATGTAAATATCTGAGCTCTTTGCTGTATACTTACCTACTGACATTTCTATTAGGAGGCAATTTTCATTCCAGAGCGTAATTCGTAAAGTTTTATAACGATTTTCGCGTATATACCAAGTTTTCGGTTTGATAATGACTTGCCAGATTGGTGTGGATTCGTATACATATTTCATTCTGTTTCGACGAACAACTTTTAGGAGGTAATCGTATACGGATCTTGCGATGTTTATCTTTTCCTTGTTTTGGAGTTGTCGATCAAAAGTGGAATAAAAGAAAATAATTAGGAACGAGTATACTCTTTTAGTATCACCATATTTATTACAGGCATATATATAACTTATGTTTATGCTAATTATAACACATTAAAGTACCTACCTATGTGTTTGAAATAGAATTAGTTTTTATTATAGGTCAAATCGATTAGATCGATTGAGTAACATTTTGTTTAGTCTATTGAAAATTTTTGACGATGGTCACACTGAACTGTCACTTCCGTTGGCGCCTTGAAAAATTAACACGCCGTTTGCACTCTCGCGTGCCTTGTACCTAATTAATAAATTGATCGCCCTTTGAATTAACGCGAATTGAATTAACTTGCAAATACGTAATTGCCGCTTTTGACTTCCGGCAAAGTTTGTTGTAAATTGATGACATATTGAACATTTGTGAAAAGTTTTGTGAACCGCAAACGTGCATCGTGGTCTGGAGAAGGACTTCGCCGAATTGTACACTGGTATCTATTCGATTCTCTTGTTATTTTGGCCAAAATTATGAGTTAATCCTATAGGTCCACTTCAAGAACATCACCAGGAGATATAAGGTAAAATTTTCATGTACCTACTCAATACTTTACTCACTGTAAGATGATATTGATGATGATGTATTACATCTTCCACTGCAACTCTGTCCTGAAAATTCCTGCCTGGCTACGGTAATTCTAGACATAACTTTTGGTGCAGAGCGCTGTTGTATCTTAGCCGTTGATTGCATCTGAACTCAGATTGGTGTTGTATGAGCTATATATCTCACCTTGTAGACAGTATTGTAGTGTTTGTCAGGTCAGTTATTGTCTAAAATACATAATATTTAATTGTATAAGTTGACCTAGATAATTTGAAACACATTGTCACTTATAACCTCAATCAGTAATGGTTGATTTGTATTGTTGAAAAATCTAACTTAAATTTGTTGTTGCATTAATAAGTCAGTTTGTTTGGATACATAGCAGCTGTATGTATCAATAAATTTAGTAAATTTAGTTTATTGCATATATTCATAAACATTATAACAACCAACTTGACCTTGCCACTTGGGCGGGTCACATTAATAAACTTTGTTTTGTTATAATATAGATAATATTGCTAGGTAACACATATTCTGTGCTTACTTACTATTGTATATCTCAAATAATACAGCCAGTCTGTCTGTTGCAAGTAATTAGTTAATTTATTTGAATATTTAACTTTAACTTATTCGAAGGTTCAACTTTTGATAACTTTGACTTTGTTTTGTGTACATATATATTGAAACTTTTAATTTTGTTGGACAGTAGATACCTGTCACTTGCTTGTACCAGCAGTAAACAGGCTAATATTTTGTTGGTTTCAAAGAATTAAGAAAAATTAAGTTTTGATTGTTAATATTATTTAACGCTTGTCCGGGCTCTTTTGAATTTGGATTATGTCAGCTATCAAGGACTTGCGTGCGGCTGCTGGTGCTATTGCATCAGATTTGCGCTGGTTTGCCTCGGCCAGTGCAGCAGGCCTTACTTCAAAGGAACGAGCGGATCGATGATCGCCTGGCAAGTGTGGAACAGCAGTTCCGCACTTTCAGCGCTTGCTGTCTCGAAGTGTCAGTCACTGATTTCACTGCTGACCAGCGAAATAAGGTCAGCGAAGACTATGCCCAGGTCTTAGACCTGTATGATGCTGTCTCCAATACTGCGAGACAACTAGTTGCCGATAGGGAAGGGCAACCCGGCCTGAAGCAGGAGCTTCCTAGGTCAGCACCGGGGCTGGTGAGTAGGCTCCCTACTTTGGACCTCCCCCATTTTGATGGCTGCCTAGGAAGCTGCCTGGTCAATGACAGGGCTGACCTTCGGCCAGCACAAAAATTGGCATATTTAATGTCGGTTCTGGATGGGGAGGCTAAGGGCCTCATCCAGCATCTGCCCGTGTCTGACGAGGCGTACCAGACGGCTCGGGACCTAATCACCCGTAGGTAATAAGCGTGGCCTCGCCGACACGCACATCGAGCAGATTTTGGGTTTGCCGACGCTCACCCGGGTCTCTGGGTTGCGCACCCAACTTTTGAACCCGCTTTTGGTGGCCATCAACGCACTAAAGTGCCTTGACCTGCCCGTGGACCAATGGTCCTATCTATTGGTGCACATTGTGCTGAAGAAGCTGCCTGCCGACCTGAGGTCGCGTTTTGAACAGTGCTTTGGTGGGGATAGCGCGACCCATCTGCCCCCCTTTGCTGACCTGGAGAGGTTCCTGGAGGATGAGTGCCGGGTCTTGGACAACTCCGGTGGTGACACGCCGGCTAAGACGCAGCCGCCCAAGGTCAAGGAGCAGGCTCGCCCGAGCCAATGTTGACTGGCGCCCTCCTCGCTTTGCGGTCACGCAGAGCCCAGCGGAGTGCTCCTACTGCAAGGTCACGGGGCACAGAACGGCCAGTTGTAGGGCATTCTTGGACCTACATGTCGCCTCTCGTAGGCGCATCGCGAATGCCCGCCGCCTTTGCTTCTCTTGTTTGGGGTCCCACTACCAGCGAGACTGCCCAAACTCTCGCCCCTGTCCTCACTGTGGAGGACAGCATTTGGACATTCTCTGTATGAATGCCAGAGAGGTTGGCCGCTTGTCCAACCAGCCGACGCCGCGCACGGGCGGGTGTTTTGAAGGTGGCAGCCGAGGCTCACCGGCGCGTAGCCGAGAGTCGCCTCGCTCAATTGATCGCCACTCGCCCCATTTGGAGAACCGTAGCGTACGCACGCCTCCTCTCTCTCGCGCACCTGAATGTGCTGTTCAGCGTCACCAGCACCATGACTGCTGCCCCAGGTATTCCCCTCCTTTGGCGGAGCGTCCCCGCCTTGACTCGCGCCCACCTCGTTTTGGGCGGGTGCGTCATTATGACCCCCCACAGATGGCGCGCGGATCGAGTCATCGCGCCTTTGAGGACTTCAAGCCGCACCCTCGTTTTGACTTGCCTGGTCCTGGCCAACGGTCGCCGCCCAGGCAACAATAGGTCATTGACCCCTGCCCTATAACTCCAACCTCCCCCATTGAGACCGTTATCCTACCAACGGTTGCTGTTAGGGTCTGGAGACCCACGGGGAACTCTGTTGTTGTCCGTGCTATATTGGACACAGGTTCACAAGGTTGCATTGTTTCCACTTATTTGGTAGGGCAGGTTAAATTAAATATGGGCTCTTTTCCGAATTGTATAAGGGGCATAGGTGACGTAGCCTCTAATGTTGAAGGGCAAGTTAAGGTTTTGTTTGGCCCTGTTGAATCTTCACACCCGAGGATTAAAACCTCGGCTATTGTGCTGAAGAATATTTTGGGTATGCATCCACAGAAGCAGCTACCTGCTGCTGTGGTGAATTTGACATCGGGATTGGAACTGGCAGACCCCAAATTTGACACACCGGGACAAATCGACTTGTTGATTGGCTCTGATGTCCTCGGTGGAATTTTGATTGGAGTTTGTTGGCTGTAGGCTCCGCTCTCTCTGATGCGGTTCAGAGGTTTTGGGAGATAGAGGAGCCCCCTCAAGCTGCCCGTTTGAATCCAGAACATGAGGAGTGCGAGCTGTTCTTCCAGAACAACACTGGTCGACTCCGTTCTGGTCGGATTATTACGAGGCTACCCTTTCTGTCTGTTCGGCCTCCGCTTGGTGAGTCACGACCTTTAGCCGAAAAGAGATTGTTGGCTATGGAGCGCCGCATGGGTCGTGATCCGGAGCTCAGACAGAAGTACATTGAGTTCATGAGGGAATATGAACAGTTGGGACACATGTCCGTGTCAAAGTTGGATTGGCGTTCGGTGGAGCATTACTTTCTCCCGCATCATGCGGTATTGAAGTCATCAACTGGCAAGCTGCGCACAGTGTTTGATGGTTCTGCGCAGACTTCAACAGGCGTATCCTTGAACCAGTGCTTGCATTCTGGTCCCAAGTTGGTCAAGGACCTTTGTGACGTCATCACCAGCTTCCGACGACATCAGGTTGTCTTTGTAGGCGACATAAAAATGATGTTCAGGCAGACTATTATCCACCCTGATGACCGTCGCTTCCAGCTGATCCTTTGGAGAGAGTCTCCTCGTGATCCCATGGTCGTCAACGAGCTCAATACTAATACGTACGGGTTAAGGTCGAGCCCCTATTTGGCAATACGTTCTCTTTGGGAGCTCGCAGACCAAGAAGGCTTGAGTTTCCCACGAGCCTCCGCCATCTTGAAAGACGATATTTACGTCGATGACATTTGCTCGGGCGCCTCCACAGCGGACGAGGCGATCCTCCTGCGGGACGAATTGATAGGTATTTTGGCCTCCGCTGGTTATGAGTTGCGCAAATGGATTTCCAACTCACCAGCGCTTTTGGAAGGCTTGCCAGAGGATCATCAGCAGGATCCACATTTGTTTGAGATTGTTGACAACCCCGCCATGATGGCTGTTCTCGGCGTTCAGTACAGACCAGTCCAAGACATCTTTACATATAACGTAGACTTGAAATTGCCGTGTTCTTGGACTAAACGTCTCGTATTGTCTACTGTCGCCAGAACCTTTGATCCGAACGGTTGGATCTGTCCAATTATATTTTAGGCAAAATGCTTCTTGCAGAAGCTTTGGACAGCAGGATTGACCTGGGACGAACCTCTGCACGGCACTCTTGTTGAGGAATGGACCTCTTTTGTATCCTCACTTCCTGCCGTCAACGAGATCTCCTTGCCTCGTCCCATCCTTCCTCCCGGGAAGTACAAGGCCACCCTTCACGGGTTTTGTGATGCCTCGGAGCGTGGGCACGCGGCCGTGGTGTACTTGCGCACAGTTAGTGCCTCAGGTCAGGTGAGGGTTTCCCTGATCATGGCGAAGAGCAAGGTGGCACCCCTTCGGACATCTTTGACCATTCCGAAATTGGAGCTCTCGGGAGCAGCCCTACTTGTACGCTTATTGAACCACGTGTCCAGTACTTTGGGTAAAAGCATTTGTATTAATGGGACCTACGCCTGGACAGACAGCCAAATTGTTCTTTGTTGGTTGAAGGCTTCTGTCCACACCTTGGAGGTATTTGTCGCTAATCGCGTTTCCCAAATCCAGAAATCCGAAGTCAAACTTGTTTGGAGACACGTGCCAGGTGAGCTCAACCCCGCTGATTGTGCCTCGCGCGGATGCTTGACGCCTAGTTTGATAGGTCATTCACTGTGGTGGGGTCCGGAATGGTTGAGTCGACCAGATATTGATTGGCCTCGAACGCCAGTTTTGAATACTTCTTATTTGCCGGGTCTACGAACACTCGCTCTTGAGAAGGTGGAATGCGCCTTCGACCCCGATTTTTTGTTGAATCATTACAGCTCCCTCGACAAGTTGTTAGGTGTCACTGCTTGGATAAAGCGTTTTATTTTTAACCTTAGGCACCCACAACAGAAACGACTGACACCGTTTATCTCACCACAGGAACGACAGGAGTCCCTTACCTTTTGGGTTCGTTCTGTGCAATTGGCGCATTTTGAGAAGGAGATTGCTATCCTTAAGTCAGGGAGATCGAAATTATCGGGAGCTGTATCTAAATTGAACCCCTTTTTGGACGATACGGGTCTCTTGCGCGTTGGAGGGCGTCTCAAGAACGCCAACCTCCCTTACGGGGCACGTTACCCCCTGTTGTTACCTAAGGACGGTCATTTGGTACGCTTGTTGGTAACTGACCATCACCTTAAAAATTCGCATGCTGGTTGTAATGCTTTGTTGGCCATTTTGCAACGCGAGTTTTGGATCTTGTTTGCCCGAAGAATTATTCGGAGTGTAGTCTTTCGCTGCATCCCTTGCTATAAGCTCAAGGCTTTTACCATGCAGCCCTTGATGGGTGACTTACCGGCAGATCGCGTAACTGAAAGCAGGACGTTTGAAGGTGTTGGCACGGACTTCGCTGGTCCCTTTTTGGTGAAAACGTCGACACTTCGAAACAGCAAAACTGTTAAGGCCTACTTGTGTGTTTTTGTTTGTCTCTCCACAAAGGCCGTTCACTTAGAACTGGTCTCCTCGCTTACGACCGAGGCGTTTGTAGCCACATTTGACAGATTTGTATCCCGCAGAAGGCTGCCTTCCTTGATCCGTTCTGTTTGCGGCACTAACTTCAAGGGCACTTATAATTATTTGAATGACGTTGTTAATTTCCTTGAAACCAACAAAGCTGATATAGGTGATAGGCTTGCCCGACGTGGGATAAATTGGTTGTTTTCCCCACCAAATTGTCCTTACTGGGGTGGTATATTTGAGGCCGCCGTAAAATCGGCCAAAACACACTTGTGCAGGACAATTGGTGAGTCTGTCCTTACATTTGAGGAACTCGCAACTGTGTTTTGTAAGATTGAGGCCGTTTTGAACTCTCGGCCATTGTGCCCGATCTCCTCAGATCCGAATGATTTGGAAGCCCTTACGCCGGGCCATTTTTTGATTGGTCGCCCACTTGTCGCCTTGCCTGAGTACTCCTACATTGATACGAGACCTGGTCGTCTCTCGCGCTTTGAATTGGTACGGCAGATTACTCAGAGCTTTTGGAAACGCTGGAATTTGGAATATTTGCACATACTCCAGCAACGCGTTAAGTGGACCGACAAGACCGATCCACCCAAGATTGGTGACCTCGTTTTGATCAAGGAGGCTAACCTTCCGCCACTCAGATGGCGCAGGGCGCGCATCCTTCGTTTGGTAACTGGGGCTGATAGAGTTCCCCGATTTGCTGAGGTCTTGGTGGACGGTTCGATTCTGAGGAGAGTGGTTGCAACATTGTCACGTCTACCAACCGATTAGTGGACCGGTAGGCCGGTCCGGGGCGGGTGGATGTTTGAAATAGAATTATTTTTTATTATAGGTCAAATCGATTAGATCGATTGAGTAACATTTTGTTTAGTCTATTGAAAATTTCTGACAATGGTCACACTGAACTGTCACTTCCGTTGGTGCCTTGAAAAATTAACACGCCGTTTGCACTCTCGCGTGCCTTGTACCTAATTAATAAATTGATCGCCCTTTGAATTAACGCGAATTGAATTAACTTGCAAATACGTAATTGCCGCTTTTGACTTCCGGCAAAGTTTGTTGTAAACTGATGACACATTGAACATTTGTGAAAAGTTTTGTGAACCGCAAACGTGCATCGTGGTCTGGAGAAGGACTTCGCCGAATTGTACACTGGTATCTATTCGATTCTCTTGTTATTTTGGCCAAAATTATGAGTTAATCCTATCGCAAAAGAACACCGCTTTATTCCAAGAATGATACGAGAAGCTATTGAAATTAAAAAACATCCTAATTTCAATAGGGAAGATGGTTGGAATGTTCCTCCAGCTTGGGACCCTGTTATCAGGCTAATGAAACCCAAGAAGGACAAAGTCACCAGAAGACATCAAGACACAGTGAGCACATTCTGCGTAGATAGTAACACCAATAGTTGAAAAATGTTCGGGTACTTTGAGATAACTTTTAAATTCAAGACAAAGACAAATACCACCTCAGTCTGCCGTGAACATGAATCCTGTAAAGAATTCGAAACGTTGGCTAGTAATAAAAATGTAGTTTCTAGATCATTCGGTTTAAATGTAAAAACAAGTGAAACCAATATAACGCGATAAAATCCGTAAACTGTAGTTTAATTTCAATTAATCCTATAGGTCCACTTCAAGAACATCACCAGGAGATATAAGGTAAAATTTTCATGTACCTACTCAATACTTTACTCACTGTGCAACGCAGTGCTTTGTGTCTGGATATATTGTCTATCGTGGTCAGGTAGATGTATTACACCTTCCACTGCAACTCTGTCCTGAAAATTCCTGCCTGGCTACGGTAATTCTAGACACTATGGATTTTATCGCAGTTCATTTTTTGTTTTATATTTAAAGGGAAATGTCTAAAAATGCATTTCCGTATTTCCCGACTATATCGTATCAATTATTATGGTACTCGCTAAGTCAGCTTAAAACAAATATGTATATCATACGAAAACTTTTTCACATTGTGAGTATTGTGACAAAGGCATGCAAGCAGATCCTACGCCGGACAATTAATTTATCATATCAAAAAAGAATAACATTAATTGTGACCACTTTAAGGATTCTGTTCGTAAGAAGCTCATTTCTACGCACTCAGGCTTACTTATTGTTTCATACACAAATCTAATAACGCTTGACGAAAATTGAATTGAACCGAAAACGACCAGAACTTCGTGGAAAACTTACACAAACAATTTAATATTCTTAAAATGTATTAGAATCCATATCACTCGTTCCAAAAGCCTACCCTTCGCTCTATCTTCAGCTTTTATTCTCGAGAATTATCTTTTAGCCGGGATGAGACATTCTCAAAGACTTTATGTTGGCGTATGAAAATTTTAATGTAAGTGGAGATCTCTAGAGGCGGCACTCGGCGAAACATTATACAGTTATATGGTATCATTCGATGTATCCAATCGCATAATATAAGCCAAAATAAATATTTTATTCGTTGTTATAAAATGTGATGGTTGGTTGAATAAAAGCATATTAATGTTGGGATGGGTAGCTACGCAGCGTCTCGTAATAAGATGTCATTTGCGTAATCATACCGAAACATGACGCGACGTTTATTCGGAAAAAGGCTGATGATATTAATAAAAAATATCGCTGTTTTCTAAATTTCAATTATATTTTGTAATATGAATGAATGTCGTTTGTGGGCATAATGTTTACATTTGTACTACGATAAATAAGAAATTAGGTACTGTTGTTTTTGAGCTAGCGTGACATTTTGTCTTCTTGTATGCTGTATTAAATTACTTTTAGGTCTCTTCACCATTTAACACTAAGCCTAATGTAATAATAATAACTACATTAATGTTTTACGTTTGTAACAGTACCTAAATAAGAAATTAGGTACTGTTGTTTTTTAGCTTGTGTGATATTATGTTCTCTTGTATGGTGTATTACTTGACTGCCTCGTTGGTCTCGCGGCATAAATGTGCGCGTAGGTTCAATCCTCGGGTCGGGCAAAGTGTTATTGGGTTTTTTCCATTAGGAAATTCTCAGTAGCAGCTCGGAGTCTGGTAATGTGCCCGTTACGGCAATAGGCTCGCCCCCTCTTACGTGGGACTAAAATAAATCTGGCGAAAAGTGGAAGTAGCAATATACCTCTGCCTACCTAGGTAACGGTTTAGTGAGCAATCTCGTTCCCTATTCAAATCTTTTGCGAGGCATCCCGTTCGTCATCTGGACCGTCCTTTCTAAGACTTCTTAAGCAAGAAGATCACTCTGAAATCTGGATAGAAGGCTCATGGACGAGACAAATTCTGACGCCTTTATTAAAAATACAACATTGATATCTATTAGTACTAATATGTAGGTATTTCATCATCATCATCATCGTTAAGCGATATTCTAGTGGCATCGAAGACTTTTAATAATATTAACTTTTCCACAGAGCGACTGTCATCTCACCACAACAAAGAGGGAACGCGTTTTTCCATGGGTGTCAGTAGATTCAAGTCAAAGTCAATGTCAAAATCTTTTATTCATCTAGGTCACAAGGTGACGCTTATGAACGTCGATTTTTTAAAGTACTGCAAGGTTACTAATTCTGTATAGTTATGGTAAAAGACGTGCTCTCCGAAGCACGGACAAGCAAAAAATAAGAATTAAACACCCCAACAAACATTTATGACGTTGAGTAAACGTTTTGGTGGCAACTTAATGTTATTTAGTATAATCGAATAAACGTCATAAGGACGTTTACTCGACGGCTAAAGGGCCCATTTTATTCAACTTAAGGCGCTAAGAGTTTCGTCTAACTGTTATATAAATACCTAATTAGTCGCATAGTCGTCATATACACGTCGGCGATTTCACTACATGTCATGTAATAATAGCTGTCGCGGCGTGTATGGACTTCAAGTCACACAATATGACTCTTATTTAATGAAATAGTTGTTTTATTGTCATGAGAGAGATAATGCAACTTATATTGAACTAATATTATGAGTATTATGACACATTATATATCACCTTAATATTAATATGGCAGTGTTTTGACAACTGAGTTAATATTTTTATTTGTAATTTGAAGTGAGAAAACCATTTCCACAGTTTTAAACCATTGTGCAATCAACTGAGCAGTTCAAAATTTTTTTTATAAACTTGACATCCTCTATTAACAATGACAATTTTAATCTAAACATGACTACATACATACATACATAGACTCACGCCTGTTTCCCCGAAGGGGTAGGCAGAGGCATATTAAACGCCCACTAAACATGACTAACTACACGTTTATAATCCCTAATAATTCTGACTCAATATTTTTGACGCCTGTAAGTAATTATGACATTTTGACAATTATTAAATAATTAAATAACACTAATTCTACGGGATATGACCATATTAGAACTGACATCTTAAAATTATGCGCTAAAATATTATCTCCTCCATTGTGCCACATTATTAATCTGTCACTTTTGCAAGGACACTTTCCAGCAAGATTGAAACTATCTGTCGTCAAACCGCTGCACAAAAAGGGCGATGGTAAAGATATAAATAATTATAGACCCATTACGCTAATGCCGATACTGTCAAAAATGTTTGAAAAAGTAATATATGACAAATTATATGGCTTTTTAGAAAAACATAGTAAGTATCCTTAAACCCGAACAAAACGGTTTTAGGAAGAACTACTCCACTACATTGGCATGTTTTACGCTAACTAAAATGATAACTGAGAGTCTCAACAACAAAGATAAGATATAGTCTCAATATTTCTGGACATGTCCAAGGCTTTCGATTTTGTGAACCATAAATTATCTTAATATATAAAATCCTTGCGTTACTGACTGACAGCCAAGCTACAGTGAAAACTATAAGCCGCATGAAGCTGAAATTTGGCATGTGTGTTCTTTGGGGACCACAGGGGTGCACTAAGAAGGGATTTCCTGAAATTCCCACGAGATCGGACAAAAACAGCTTAATTAAAACAATGTGTTGGCGTAGCTGCGGGCGTCCTCTAGTTGCTGTATAAGCTTGAAAAATATGGAATTAAAGGAATAGCCCTAGATTGGTTTAAGAGTTACTTAGAAAATCGTTACCAATGCGTGGAAATACAATGCTCGTCTGGCAAATATAATGCAATAATGAGATCAAAATTCAAGCTACAAAATACATCTGGAGTTCCGCAAGGAAGCATCCTTGGGCCACTGATGTTTATATTATATATAAATTACTTGCCCAACATAACTAACCATAAATGTGTACTTTACGCTGACGACACAACTTTAATTATAAATGACAGGAATAAAGATAATTTAGAAAAAGAGACAAATATGACATTAGATAGAGTAATAAATTGGCTAGAATGCAATTATGTACAAATAAATATTAACAAAACTAAAATGATTTAATTTCAAACTTACAACAGCAAACCTATAAAGCTTGACATAAAATATAATAATAACGTTGTTGGAGAAGATAACTCCACATCCTTTCTAGACATTACCATTGACAAATACTGTAATTGGAAACAACATATCGAAAACCTTTGCTTGAGTCTAGACAAATTTGTTTACGCTTTGTATCGCTTAAGACAAGTATCAACCATAGAAATGGCATTTAGTGCATATCACGGATATGTCTCGTCAAAATTAAGATATGCTCTTATTATATGGGGAAACTCGTTAGACGCAAACAGAGCATTTCTTGTGCAAAAAAAATGTATCCGAGCAATCTTTGGCATACATCAAACAGAGAATTGCACCACCTATTTTAAAAGGCATAATTTATTACCACTACCTAGCCTGTACATTTTTGAAACTTGTGTTTTTGTGCGTAGTCTTCCATATTTATTGCCTAAGCACAATAATGCCGTGAAAAGACCTGGTAGACATGTTTACAAATTGTTAATATCAAAACAAAGGGTAAATTTATTTAGTAAGAATGTATACTGCATGTCAATACACATTTATAATAAACTACCTAATAGTTTTAAGGAGATTAATACGTTGAATGTTTTTAAATCAAATTTATATAAATTACTAATTGACAAATGTTATTATAGCATAAAGGACTTTTTAAATGACAAAACATTGTGACATATTAAGTATTATTGACATGAAAGCATGCAAACATAATATTATGAATGAAATATTTTGAATTTGAATGATAATAATTAATGTGATATGACTTGTTTTAATAGACCGAAATCGCACCACAATTAAAATTTGTACGCCATATAATAGTAGAATATGGCTAGCAATATAATAATTATGTACACCCAGATCTTTTGTAATACCTATATTCTGAGAAATAAATGTTTAATTATTATTATTATTACTGTTAGGAAAGTACGGAACAAAATTTTTATGCTCTTTTAAATGTCTAATATTTTCACATATTTTATGAATAACTTTATTATGTAACTGCGTTATATGACAACTATATGACTTCCCGACCTATAAACTACGTGTTCTTTGTAAATGTTTACGCCATGACAGTTGATTTAGGAATCAATAATAAAATAATAAACGACTAGCGAACTTAGTTCAATGAGTTTATATTTTAAGAAAAAAATTAATACTTTGCTACTTTTTTTATCTATATTGTACCAGACAGTAAATAAATACCTATGATAAATTTAATTTCAAATGGTAGAAGTTGTATACAAGGTTATTTTAAGCTTTTAATATGATTATTAGTTAAATAGCGGTCCGTTTATCACGTTTGTGATACTTGAAGATGTATACAGGGTGCACTCGTAACACTTATTCGACTTATATATAATGGTCACAAATAGGTACTACGTGTAGACCATTATTATCCGTGAAGCAGATGTTTAAAAGGTAATTATATAAAAAAAATTACAGTATTATGATGTTTATACTACGAAAACGTTTACACGACGAAAAGTTATATAAGTAAGTTTTATAGACGTCGTCGTAGATGCTATTATATGACGGTTGTAAAAAAAAGTCAAAAGAACGTTTATATGACATTATTGTACGACAAAAGATGTATATGAATATTCAGACACATATTGCACCAGTACATGACTAAGAGTTACAAAAATTACTACAATATAACTTTAATAAGACCCAAGGTAATAAAAAGGTTGGATTATACGACAAAAATGTTTGTTGCGATGCGATACATTATTACCTCGAAAAGTCGGTAGTACGAGGCGTGGTTTTGATACCGACGACGCCGTCCGCATGTTAGTCTGTTGGTATCCCCACTTGGCTAAAACTAAGTAAGATAAGATAAGATTATACTTTATTGCACACCAAAATAAATGTTTACAGTACAGGCTTAAAAACTACGAGTAATGCACTATCGGCGGCCTTATCGCTAAGTGCGGTCTTTTCCAGGTAATCTTTGGATGGACAGGAATGATGTTAGCAGTTTTATTAGGTGATGGTGTAGTTAATTAAAAATATTCAGTGATGTTGCTCTTCGAATTTGTAATGGCAATGCATTCCACAGACGCACAGCCTGAACAGAAAAGGATCTATCAAAATAATTTGTGGAATGCCTTGGCATCTCCAGAGTCAGATCCTCAGACGACCTCAAAGTACAACATCCTCCTCCTCGCGTCGTGTTCCTCATTACTGAGGGTCGTGATTCCCCCGATGGGAGATTAGTTTTTCTTTTATGATGCTCCTCCATCTATGTCTGTCCTTGCCGACGTGAAGAGCATCATGCAGCTTGGTGTTCAGCGTTGACCGTATTTGGTCAGACCATCTTATTGGGCTGCGACCTCTCGGCCGCCTGCCATCGACTTTGCCAGTGACCATTAGTGTGACCCAAAGTACAACATATCCATAGGGTATTTTTGTCTTAAAAAGTCATATACTGAGTTACCCGTTTCAGACGCAGCCATGTTGACTAGACAGGCTTTGTCTGTATAACATTTTGACTATTTTACTAATGCGTGATTTAATAACTTCTCTCATTATCCACTTTAGCTGCATATATGGTAAACACAACATAAATAAACGTCACTCCTTTGGTATTCAAATACAAGTCTCGAATTAACTTAACTTTTTCTAATCAGTTAACTGATAAACACTATTAAAATTCTTGTGTAGTTATTTCAAGCAGTCGACGTTGCTAATGAAAAAAACTACACGCGATAAATATGTATTTGGCGATAATGACTAAATTTAAAACTTGTCAAATTGAATTTATGACATCGATTGAAAACTCTTCTTAATTCCATTTTAAAATCAAGGATTTGGATATTAGTATTCACTATGAGTATGGTTGGATGGTTGGATGCGGCCGGCTCAAAATCGGTCTGTGTGGAGAACATTGGGGGAGGCCTATGTCCAGCAGTGGACGTCTCTAGGCGGACATGATGATTCACTATGTATTAATCTAAGCATTAGCATTTCGGCCCATGTGGAGTGCCTTGGGGGATGCCTATGTCCAGCGCATTGGACGTCTTTTGGCTGTTATGCTGAATCTTAGCATCTAGTCAGCAATGAATGCATATATGGCGTAGTGGTTTAGGCGCACATTGCGCCGAGTTGTGGGTTTGATTTTTATCACACAAAATGTTGTCTTGTGTGGGGACAAACGAGACAAAACATTGTAAGATCCTCCAATTCCGACTCATTGACTGACAATCAAGAAATACTTACATTATAATATGTTCAATTGAAGATAATTAATCAGATAGAACACTTAAAAAACGCCCCAAATCCCTTGACATCTTTGTAGAATTGGAAGCGTGCCCAAAAGACTTTTACTTATTGCAGAATTTGCTTCATTATTTTAAAAAGGCTTGCACTGAATAATTGCCTAGCAATTAATAAAGGCTGTGTGACGAGGCACTTTATAAACATTCATACAAAAATCAAAGAGTAACCAAGCTCAGAACAGCCGTTTGAAAACTAAAGTGTTGTCCCTTGTAAGCACTGTACACTTTTCACTTTACTTGTCACAGTGGCAACATTTTAAAATATTTGATCGAAATCAGACAACAAAAAACACTTTATGCACTATTTACACGAGTTTAACTTTTACACGAAGAGTTCCGTATTATCTTATAAGATACAGTATTATAGTCCGGGCTGTTATATCCATTTTAGTAAAATTATGAAAATGTAATAATGTTCGTGATATTATATTCATTCACCATTCTAAACACGAATTCTATTACAATAAAATTAATGTAATTTTAGTACCTACTGACATATTGGATGTTTCAACATGTCTATCCGTCCATATTTTATGAAAATAGTTGTTTTTTGTACATACTCGCCGCCAAACGTCGGCATTAAACAATTAAATTATATTTCAAATATTTTGTACGTGTTGTGACAAGTTGAAATATTTTTAACAAAGTAATTCGAAAATATAAAATTTAAAGTTTCGATACAATAACGAACAGGTAATTTAATCACTTATAATTTATTACGTATTTTAGCTAAATTTAATATTATACTCATATGCTTAAAAAAAATTGGGAAGGGTGCAAGTTGGACTCGCGCACGAAGGGTTCCGTACCATCATCTATAAAAGAAAATTAAGTTTGTTGTATGTTAACTTAAATATTTTGTAAATTTCTACCTGTTTATTAAGATCGAGTAACAAATTGCTTAAAATTACGTTTGTTTTATGGGAGTCCCCTTTTATTTTGAAAGGTATTACACAACTACATATTCTGTGAAAATTTTAGGCGTTTACCTGTTACCGTTAGTAATTTTGAGCAAAAAATACGAAAACAAACACGTTTATTGTATGGGACCCCCTCTTAATATTTTATTTTTTTATTTTTAGTATTTGTTGTTATAGCGGCAACTGAAATACATAATTTGTGAAAATTTCAGCTTTCTAGCTATCACGGTTTATGAGATACAGCCTGGTGACAGACAGACGGACAGACAGCGGAGGCTTATTAATAGGGTCCCGTTTTTTACCTTTTAGGTACGGAACCCTAAAAAAGATATATAATCAATTAAATATTCCCAAACTTTTCTTGAACATTAGAAATAATTAAATTTCAATCCATTGTTAACTATTTAATGCCTAAAGTAGGTACAATAATTGAAGCTGAAATGATAATCATAAAAATAGTCCAAGATAGAATATAGTCACTCACAGAGGGTTCCGTGGTTAGAAAGTAATGCACAAAGTAGTTAAGACAAATTCAATTGCACGATAACAAGCACTCAACGAAATATATTTTTAGTCATTCTAATTTATAAAATCTTTTATGAATGTGAAGATTCAGTTTTTTATAGCATATTTTATTTATTCCATCTATTATCCTACAGCTATTATAAACGCTAAAGATTGTGAGAATGCATGCATGTTTGTTACTCCTAACAAAAACAGATTTTGATGGAACTTTATAGATATATATCTTATACATCAGAATAGCACATGGGCTTTTTGTCGTCATAAACGCCATCCACGCGGGCAGCACAATTACAATTTCTTTTAGAATGTTTATTTAGTGTAAGTTTGAAATAAACGTTCCTTGCCTACGATAATGTTACGGATTCCCAAACAATATAAAATTTTCTAATTGCAATAAAAATATTTTTAAATGCTTACATGTACTTTATAAATTTTGAGATATTTACACACTTCGCTGATCAGTTCAAATCCAAACTGTGCTATTGTGAACACGTGAAACAAATAACAGAACAGCGGATTTATAAAGAAACAGGTACTTTTATAAATCGTCTAGATTTGTCATAACGATAATTGAAAGTGTGAATAGTCTGGATGTGACTAAGCGGTGCTGATTTTAAAATGAATGATGCAATAGCGACGGTAATGGTCTATCAAAGAATGTTAACAGAAAATATTTGCTGTCTGACTGCATTTCACACAATAAACGAGAACTGTCTAGTAACCTCAATACCAGTAACGCTCTAAGTCACTGTGCGGCTTCATTTCCTTCTTTTTTTATTTTCACGTTACTGGCAGCCCGATCTCTGTTGTAAACTCCTTGATTTGTAGTTGTAGCTATGGTTATCCTGATGAGATTGTGTCTTTTGCGAGACGTCTGCTTTTCTCTCAATGTCTGGAGCTGTGTGAACATTAAAAGAGAACGCTTAGTAGAATATGATCCATCCATCATCAGTGATAACGTTCACCTTCATCTCTTTTTGTTTTGTTGTTAAGAATTGACATTTGCACAATCGACATCGAGACTTTGTTGTTTATTTCAAGGCTTACATTTTATTCTCAGCTTGCACCTTGTGATGTGGTTCTGAGCAATCTCTCAATGGTTCATTATTCTTAGATTTTTCTTTTGTATTCGTACATCCACACAACCAAATGTGTTAGTCGTGAGTGACGTTCATATCAGCTATATATTATTTTAAATAAGATGCCGTTCCCCTCGTGGATAAAGTTGTACCTAAGCTTGGATATGTAGTGGATTCACGCCACGAGTGAAATCATCCCGTTTTAAATTTGAATAAAAAGTCTCTTGTAGTTATGACTGTGTTGCGATGGCACTTAAAATTAATATGAAATAGTAAAACCAAAATACCAAAAATTCAATTAAAAAGAACACATTGTTTTCAGATACAATGAAGTTGGTATTCTTCCTCATGCTCTTGATAAGTGCCCTCCGAATGACTGCCCAGCAATCAACGAACGTTCTTAAACGTTCGTACTACCCCGTATGTTCTGCAAGGGGAGTGACTCACAACGTACCCAATCAAATATCTTACTATGGACCTTGTGTGTGATGAAGAAACATACATACATACAAATGATACTATTAATGAAAGAGCTAGACTTAATGAATCAATCAAAACATAAATATTAAGCGTGTGTTTATTAATTCTAATTATATCACCTTACTTTTGAATGTCTACAAATCCTAGATCTAAATCTTAGCTCCTGTCAAAATAAAACTGATGTGATCTAGTAAATACTTTCAACTCATAATATTTTTACAAGCATTTGAATGAGTTTGGCTCTAAACTTTGGGTGTATTTTTATTTTATGAGAGGAATCAAAGCTAATTTGGCAATCTTATAATGAAATCGATACACATATTGTTACTGGGTTATCTTTAGTGAGCTATAACATGATTTTGAACATTTTTACTATGGCGTACCCCAAGGCTTTTACTTGGCTCCTTATATGAAGACAACATTACACATCATCGGCCATTTTCGTAATTTGTCGCACTGTTTGGTACAGGTCTCTCCTCATTATGAGAGGGATAGGCCGTGGTCGACCAGGACCTATCTCCTTCACACAGTTTTTTCACAGCATTTGAAATCATGTAGAATTATCAAACATGCAAGTTTAATTCACGGTGTTTTCCTTCACCGGTTAATATGTGACATTTAGCATTTTAATACGCACTAAACTTCGAAAAGTCAGTGGAGTCTGTTAGTCTTTCCACTGGAAAATTGCTGCCATGAATCACACAAATTACTAGTTATTGTATGAATCAATAATACAAGCAAACATCTTCCCAAATATTTAGAAAATGTGGCGCAATTGTGTGCGGTTAACTATTACATGGCTGCAATGAGCAATGAAAGGCTGCGATCATTAATGTTACGGAATTCATATAAAACCTGATCCATGCCGATAACATTATATACAGAGTGTTTAACATTGTTATTCCTTAATCTACCGTAGCGATATGGGCCCTTAAAATTTTTGGTGTATATTTTTCAAGTTACTATTGTTCCACACCAACTGATAATCAGATTTACTTTTTTAAATATTTCTTTAGCTATAAAGTCACCAAAAGTGGCAATAGATATTTGAAATTATCGTTAGACAAAGCTTAAAAAACGTGCTACCATTGTCTAATAAAATCGTTAGTAAATTCTACACAAATTCATTATCAGCCTATACATAAGAGATTATAATGACAACAACATTTAAAACAAAGATTACGAAAATCCAATCATTTTCACCACATGAATAAATTGAGACGCAATCACGTGTGTTAAGATAGATCTTATCGTGATAATCTGAAAGTAGAAGTGGAAAGAAATATTAGTAACAAATCAGCCACTGTGGCAGATCATCCAAGACTTAATTCTTGAGAGAAGCTACTGAGTATTATGAAGTTGCTAAGTGTCTTTTCTTTTCTATTTTGTCTACAAATAAGTGTGCAGTACGAGCAATCATACCATGTGAATCATTTTTACGCGGTGTGTGGGACAGATGGTGTGACATATACCATACCAGACATCATATCATACTACGGACCTTGCCGCTATTGGGAGACTGTTAGATTCTCCATTAAAAAATAAGATTATAATAAATTTTGGTACACAATTTTACCTGTAAGTGTATTATTTGATTTCCTAAATGCCATTGCCCTAATTGCGATGTATCATTTTCATCTGCAAGGAGTTTGTTTCCAGGAACTTGATGTAAATCAGACTGTAAATTCAATTATTATTGTTAACATATCTGAGTATCTGACTCCGTGGTCCAGTGGATAGCGTATGCGACTGCTGATCGAAGGTCCCGGGTTCGATTCCCGGGTCGAGCAAAAGTGTTACTGGGTTTTTCCGAATTCTCAGCAGCAGCACGGAGTCTGGTGATGTGCCCGGTAACGGCAATAGGCTCGGCCCCTCTTACGTGGGACTCAAGAATTCATGGCAAAACGTGAGTGTAATGTTACACCTCTGCCTACCCCTTCGGGGATATAGGCGTGAGTCTATAAAAAAAACATGCCTAGAATTATTTATCAGGCAAATAAGAACAAATTAGTATTAATTTGTTCTTATTTGCATGATAAATATTTCTAGGCATGTTATTTTTTTTTTAGACTCACGACTCACTCAGTTTAGATGAGCTATATATCCATTTGTACCCAGTACATTTTATCATTTTTGCAATTAATTTGTTAATGTGAAATATAACGATAACATAATCGTTCATTGCATAAACTTCAATTACAGTAATGAATGCAGACACTGAAAGTGTTACCGTTGATTAAAACATTGATAGAAAACCTGTTTGATGAATAACCTACCTACATAACTTTAAACCATTGTATACATTTTCAGATTAAATTAATTCGTATGGAGTAATAACGTGATAGCATCGTTTCTTTTTAGTTCTCGCGGTGATAACCATCTTACTTAGCTCCACACATAAACATAACTTCATGCCTTTATCCCCGAAGGGGTAGGTAGATGTGTATTACACACCCACACTTTACCAATTATGTTTCGGTCCCAATGTAATAGGAGGCGAGCGTATTACCATCTACCAGGCACAATGTTAAGCGAGCAATAATCAACATTTTTAATATTCAAATTCAAATTCAAACTTTATTCATTAACAATTTTCACATTGTGTTTGAAATACATAATATTAATCCAATTCTATGAAATTACAGAAGAAAAAAAAACAACTAATTAGGCAGCACACCATTTGAAACATACAAGTCACGGAAATTAACTAAAATAATCAGTAGTCAATAATAAATTATAATTAAATAAAGCAAATTGTTAAATAATAAAATAATAATGTCAATAATGAAATATGAATGTCAGTAATGAAATATGAATGTCAATAATATAGTAACAATAAATAAATGAATTAAGTTAATAGAATTTATTGTAATAATTATAATTAATTATTGTTCCTCAATGTCACTTTTGCATGTCATCGAGAGAATATAAACACCCTTCCAGCAGAAACGTCTTAAGCTTACTTTTAAAATTACTTTTATATAGCAAGCTCTTCAAACCAATGGGCAACTTATTAAAGATTTTGATAGCGCTGTAATAACTACTATGCTTTACTATATTTAATTGAGGTATATATTTGCCCTGAAAATCTTTTCTACGCGTGTTTTCCCTGAGTTGGCGTTCTTCTTCCGTTTCATACTTGTGAACGCACTTCGCAAAATTTGACAATAAAACCAGTATGTACAGACTCGGCACTGTTAAAATTTCGAGCTCGGCAAAATGCAGTCTACAAGATACGTCCTGCCTTATACCTACAATGGTTCTGATCGCCCTTTTCTGCAAAATGAACGCTCTGGAAATATAATAACTGTAACTGCCGCCCCAGAATAATATGCTGTATCTTAATTTGGATTCGACCAGAGCATTATATACTATTTTTAAATATCTAATACCAACTTCGTCCCTCAGGCTTCTTAGCACGTAACATGCAGAGCTGATTGCACTTTCCAGACTAGTGAGCTCATCCTTCCAGCTTAGATACTCATCTAAATTAATACCAAGAAATTTGGTAGTTTTTACCGTGTTCACTAATTCACCATTTGAAACACAACTAAGATTTAGCGTTATTCTTCGCTGTTGAACGGAACAACATGAGGTTGGTTTTATTGGTGTTTAATTCAAGGCTGTTTACTGAAAACCAATTATGAACAATTTTTAATGCCTCATTAACTTTCGAACTCAAACTGTCTATACTCTCTGCTGATAGAATAGCATTAGTGTCGTCAGCAAACATAATCGGTTGAATATCTCCCATTGAAATGTTTGTAACGTAGTGAATCAAGTCATTAATATACGTAATAAAAAATATAGGGCCGAGTATTGAACCTTGCGGAACGCCTGTTACAATTGGAGTCATTTTTGACTTAAATGTTTCCTCGCAACAGTATATGCCGTTAACACCATTGCTATCAGCTACTTCTTGTATTTCAATAAACATTTTTCTATTTTGGAGATATGATTGAAACAGTTTCCCCGCATTACCCCTAACTCCATAGTGTTCTAGTTTTTTCAAAAGCAGTTCGTGGTTGACAGTGTCAAAAGCGGCACTTAGGTCCAGAAAGAGCCCTGCCACTTTTTTTTCTCATTCATTCGGTTAACAACATCGCTGACTAGTAGCTCAATAGCGTCTTGTGTGCCGACTCCAGTTGTATACCCAAATTGCCGATGATGTAATACTTTGTTGAAATGCAAGTGTTTTATCAATCTAACTTTTATTACTTTTTCAAATATTTTTGACATTGTCGGTAATAATGAAATGGGCCTGTACATTGAAGGATCAGATTTAACTCCCTTTTTATATATCGGTATTATCTTGGCTATTTTAAATTGATCTGGAAAAATACCTTGCTCTAGACAATCATTAAACATATTGGTTAGAGGCTCAGCTAGTAGGCTTCATCGTAGCCACATGAAGATTTATTTTCCATGCTGTTAACTAATTTAAAAATTTCATTGCATATGACTGGATCCCATATTATATAATTTGGTTATCGACTCTGGTAGTATTGTTTTCCAAAATGCTAATTGCCATTGGCGAATAACCTTGTGCTTGATTGAATTTCTTACCAAATTCATCTGCGAAAATGTTAACGATTTCTGACGGATTGGACACAACTTTATTACCAGATTTTAGAATAATCTTATCTTTTGCGATTTGCTTTTTATTTTGATGTCGATTGATGATCTTCCAGATATCTTTCGACAAGTTTTTAAACTTAGCTATTTCTCTTTGGATCGCCAACCTCTTAGCTATTTTTATTACCCTTCTATACACTGCAATATATTTTTGTCTATAATTTATAATACTAGAATCGGTATGGTACCCTTTACCTACCACCAGAAAACGTTTCATTAGGCTCGAAGTCTTTATTCCTTTTGAAACCCAGCGCAAGTTCGTAAGAGAATTTAAACGTACTTGCCTTTTTTGTTTTTTAAAGCTCTGTTTATACACTGTTTGGAGCGTTTTTATGAAAGTATTCAGGCCTACATTATTCCAATCATAATTTAAAAGTCTTTGCCTGTATCTGATTTTATTTTTGATGCTAAGCCTTCTTTTCATTACATAGAAAACCTTGTGTTTATTTAATGTATTACATAATAATGTCACGTTACATAATAAACCGGCATGTCCGTCAGCTACACCATTATGGTCAATGTCTAAATTTACAATACAATGTGTCGGTATATTAGTCAAAATATTATCAATACAGGATAAGGAGTCATTGCGAATAAAAGTAATTGTGTCAATAAGTGGTTTAAAATTGTAACATGTCAATAAAGTAATGAAATCGTGGCATTTTCTGCTACCTGTTGATAAGTCAATATTAAAATCTCCGCATATAAATGAGTTGCTGCCGTAAAGGTGTTCTAACAACGCTTCCAATTTATTCATAAATATAGTTAAATTTGTATCATAGGGGTTTCGATAGCAGCAACACACACAAGCACCAGTAATTCTATCCTTAATAGCACATATCTCAAAAGCCTCCATTGTATACAACTTCTTAGCAATTGGCAGTTCCTCACATTCCCTGTCTTTTCTCGCTAGTATAATTGTACCCCCTCTCTGTTTGTTCCTTCTAGTGTTATAAGAAACCATTTTATAATTAGTAAAATTTAGTAAACCCACTAATTTATCATTAAGGAAGTGCTCACTTATGCATAGGTGATCCATAGTATTTTTCAAACTTTCTATGTACATCTCAAACTCATTTTTTTATTGTTTAGACCACAAACATTTTGGTGATAGATATTCAAATGTACAAAAGTTTGCTTATTATTTTTGTTGGTTGTACACATCGAGCTATTTTTATTGGGATGGGAAGCGAAAACAAATGGTATCAGCTTGTGATGAACCACACTGGTTGACCACCATAGTGGGTGAAGTGCTGTTACTAAGGCAAGAAACATTGTCAGTTTGTGTACTTACAGTATTGGTTTTAAAAATCTTAGCCAACTCACATTGTGTGTGTTTCGATGTGACATAATAATTAGTATAATTGATTTTATATGAGGCATTCAATATTGCTCTACACAACAATCTACAAGCTATATATCTATTGAAAAATGTTTTACCAATATAATTATTTTCCAAATGCACAAACATAGTATTATTTTTAAAATTAGAGCATATATGTTGTAACAATTGATTCAGTTTGTATTCATTTAAATATTTATTTGTGTAGACTTTACCAACAAGAATATTAGTGTGCTGCATTTTGTAAAGAAAATTAAAAATGAAAGATTGGAATTTTAAAACATTTTTGTCATTTGCACCACCCAGAAATACGATATAATCTGTGGTCGTAAATTTTTTACATAAAGTCTCGCATGAATTAATAATTTGATCAATCTGTGCATATGGCTTTATGAAACAAGTTACAGAGTAATCGTACCCCAATAAATCCTGAAGGTTTTGGCGCATCCCATACCCTGTTTGGTCAGCAAATATTGCCACTCTGTGTGAAGGGGATCTCTTTTCCAAGCTAGTCGCATTTAAAATCTCATTCTTCCCTACAACTTCTTTGTATGTGGTAGACTGTTGCTTTGAAGTACCTGCACCCTGTGCTTGATGACTTCCAGGAGTTACAATATGAGGTATTGTTGACGTCTCACTGATTATTAATTCTCCGATGTTTAAGTGAGATTGCTGATGCGTGTGAGGGATCTAAAGAAGACTGTCTTCTTTAGATCCATTATGTGGCGATTTAGTTAAAATTTCATCCCGCGAACTACCAGTAGCGCCATCTAGTTCGTGTATGTCACAGTTTTCCACCTGTGTTATTATGTTTACATCCTGAATTGCTGTATTAATTATTTTGTCATTATCGCTCTTGACCTGACTTCCAGTATTTGCGTCCTTTGAGGTTGGTGAAGGGATGACAAAAGATTCTGTTAGACGACGTATTTGATTTTCTAGTAGAAGATAGGTTTTTGGCTTTGCGTAGTGATGATAATGGTGTCCTACAAAGTTGCTTCAAAATTCCTATTTCCTGAGACATGTCTTATCATATTTGATTTTTTAAATCCATATTTTCTATAATTAAATTTCCAAGTTCGTTTTGCGTACTAAGTAAATTGGTCCTCAAGGCATTTATTTCTACCTTTATCTCTTCTCTGCATATGGCTTAAGCATGGGTCGATACACACATAACTTCAAAAAGTCAGAGGTGTGTGCCCGGGTTAACTGGGGATTGAACCCGAAACCATCCTCTTGGCAGTCTGTTATGTACACCTATCGCTATCACCGCTTTTTACTTAGCTCCCTCACCGTTATTAGGTGCCCTACAGCGAGACCCTAAATCCGGTGAGCCGAGCCCCTATGAGACATCCCTGAAACATTCGGACCTACGTTAAGCCAGTGTGTTGGACTATTTTTTTTTATTTAAAAAAAAACCAGTCAAACCTTTTTGGGAATCGGTTGTACTGTTGACTATGGCGTAAGGCTTCCGTTAATGGGAAGAGGCACGTGCCCAGCACTGGGACATCTTATGCATAGGCTGGTGTATCTATAATATAAAAATGAATCGCAAAATGTGTTGGTAAGCGCATAACTCAACAACGCCTGGACCAATTTGGCCAATTCTTTTTTTTAAATGTTCGTTGAAGTTCAAAGGTGGTTTTTACGGCGAGATAAATTCTAATAACTGCCGGAAAAACCCTAAAAACAGCCCTTTTCTTTTTCCCATACAAACGTTTTCTAACTAAAACGTAGAGTCAATTTGAGCTTTGTGGCTATTGTATAAAGTTCATATTACAAGCACTCACTGTTGTTTAAACAATGTAGGTACATATGTTCCTAACGTCAAAGAGTCAATTTGCACTTTATTACTGCTATACAAAGTTCAAATTCAATCATATCTATCAAAACAGTGTGCGTTGGAGCACAGAATACATCGTTGGAGGATAAACAAAAAAAAAACGAAACTCAACAAAAGAGTTTTTATTATTTCATGTCCCTATTTTACATAGGTACATAAAAAATTATGACCGTAACATTGTAGTACGGCTTGAAGGATTTGACTCCAAGTCATATCAAATTAAAAAAAAGTTGAAACAACAACAAACTGTCAATGTCAGTGTTGTTTCTATGGTTGTTTTTTGTACATATACTACATAGACATTAAGATTAGATTAAGCTGCATATCTATAATATAAAAATGAATCGCAAAATGTGTTGGTAAGCGCATAACTCAACAACGCCTGGACCAATTTGGCCAATTCTTTTTTTTAAATGTTCGTTGAAGTTCAAAGGTGGTTTTTACGGCGAGATAAATTCTAATAACTGCCGGAAAAACCCTAAAAACAGCCCTTTTCTTTTTCCCATACAAACGTTTTCTAACTAAAACGTAGAGTCAATTTGAGCTTTGTGGCTATTGTATAAAGTTCATATTAAATTACAAGCACTCACTGTTGTTTAAACAATGTAGGTACATATGTTCCTAACGTCAAAGAGTCAATTTGCATTTTATTACCGCTATACAAAGTTCAAATTCAATCATATCTATCAAAACAGTGTGCGTTGGAGCACAGAATACATCGTTGGAGGATAAACAAAAAAAAAACGAAACTCAACAAAAGAGTTTTTATTATTTCATATCCCTATTTTACATACATAAAACATTATGACCGTAACATTGTAGTACGGCTTGAAGGATTTGACTCCAAGTCATATCAAATTAAAAAAAAGTTGAAACAACAACAAACTGTCAATGTCAGTGTTGTTTCTTTGGTTGTTTTTTGTACATATACTACATAGACATTAAGATTAGATTAAGCTGCATATAGATTATAAAATGATGTTTATTTAATGTATAATTATAAATAAAAATCCAAAATGTTTTTCTTGGATTTTCGGTTACTTAGGTAATCTACTGAGTTTGCCGAAGTTTGCTTTTCTCAACTGATACACGAAACAAATTCGTATCTATATCGTGTTTTGTGCAGTGTTTAGTTACCTATGATCACTAATTATTGCATGTGACACTATAATCTATACTAATATAATAAAGAGGAAAGATTTGTATTTTTGGATTTTTGTATGTTTGTTACGAATAAACTAAAAAAGTACTGAACCCATTTGAAAAATTCTTTCACCATTGTAATGCGACTTTATCCCTGAGTAACAAAGGCTATATTTATTTCTAGAAAATAATAGGGATACCTACAAAAACATCAATAATGTAACCCAAAGCGTAAGAAAAATTTCCAGAAAATGTCTTTTTCAATTCCTATATAAAACTTTTTGAATTGTTTCAATCGGACATTCCATTAAAAAGAAAACACGCAATAAACGTCATTTAATATTTTGACAGTTATCATTTGACAATTTTCAAAGTATTTTTTTTATTAGTTACTAGCTGACCGAAAACGTTGTTTTGAAATTTTTTTTATTTTTTTTGAAAAATAGATGTTGGCCGATTCTCATAGATACCGGATAAGCACAAAAAATTTCATCAAAATCGGTCAAGCCGTTTCGGAGGAGTATGGGAACGAAAACTGTGACACGAGAATTTTATATATTAGATGAAAGTAAATAGTTATTTTCAGACTTATACGAACAAATTATTTTGTTGAACCGAACAAATTGTAAAACCGTAAGTATTTATCAAATATTCCTACGAGAGCTACATACTAAAACATTTCCTAATTTATTTTACTTATATATACTGTGTATTCTTAGGTTCCATAGATTAATATGTATTTTAGGTTCTCTGATTAAAGCAGACCATCCCAGCAATATGCCTAGAAGAACAAGATCACAACTATCTAAACATCGTTCTCAAGTGAGATTAGTGAAAAGACGTCGCATTGGAGAATCTTCCTCTCAAAATTCAGATCGTCTCGCAAGTCAGAGAGAGTACGCTACGCAGTCGCGTGCCAGAGAATCTAACGCCGAACATTCGCAGCGCCTTGCTGAAAATAGATACATAAACACAGGAGCACGGGCAAGGGAATCTAGCGCCGAACGTTCACTTCGTCTAGCTGAACAAAATAAAAGATCATCGTAGTTACACGAGAGACAGTCTAGCGACGAGCGATCGCAAC
The DNA here is from genome assembly GCA_944739405.2 of Euclidia mi. Lineage (NCBI taxonomy): Eukaryota > Metazoa > Arthropoda > Insecta > Lepidoptera > Erebidae > Euclidia > Euclidia mi. The sequence goes on along the minus strand of OX123181.2, from coordinate 8,433,567 downwards.
GCCTTGCTGATTTTGTTGCCTTCTACAAATACCACTCCTGACATAGTGTATAGTGAAACTTTAAGGTAAACATTGTAAAACTTAAAGTAGAAACCTACAATATATAAATTAAGAAGTGAAAATATCATTAAGAATTAGGATTATAAACACTTACTACCTTTGTTTTGCGTTTCTTTTATCATAATACCGATTCAAATCCAACATTTACAGTTAAGACAGGACAACGTCTGTCGGGTCAGCTAGTTATTATATAAAAATAAATGTAAATGTAAATTCATTCAGTAATTAACTTTAAAAATTGGCATTCATTAGCGTCAACTTGTGTAACGAATAAATGATTTTGACTTGCCTTTTGATAATTAATTATTTCATGAGAAAATAACAATTAAAGTTTCACAAATAAACCAAACAAACGAACGCATTAAAATGGGCACTGTTAAAGCCTGAAAATCTTTTACACCAATTAAATAAATTCGGAAACATATTACTTATTTATAGGTTTTGTAATTTAATTCAGACCTGGACATTCACTATGCGTTACGTACGGAGCGTCCACTGTCGAATTAACGACAAGTGACAACTTTAATGGGACCCTTTAAAGTTCGGAACAGTCCTAACTCGCACGCTTTTACTATCCAAAAATATCACAGATAGCTGTTGTTGTTTGATGTTGCTCTTATTTTAGAATTCATTAGGTGTTTTGTACTATTTTTAACAATATGAGCTTGAAATTTCAATGACAATTTTTAACCTAAGGTGATAAGCCTTTTCTATTATAATGAACAGTAATGATTTATTTTATTATAGTAGCAGAGTTTTTTGTTTTCACGTGAATATTGGCAACTGTAAAGTAAGTTAAAAAAAACTTCGTTTAAGTAAAATACCGATATCAAAACGATTCAAAATATTGAAACATAGAACGCATTATTAATGTTAATTACGTGGGACCTAAAAATTCATGGCGAAATGTGGGTGTAATATTTACACCTCTGCCTACCTCTTCGAGGATACAGGCGTGAGACTATAAATAAAAATAAACAAAAAAATATTAAGGGTAACTCAATTACTACTCGTCAGATCTTGAACAAATTTAAATTGGTTTACCTAGCAAACAGTTACCGTAGAATTGAGAACGTCCTCCTTTTTTAAGTCGGTTAATTTTTTTAATCCACTTTCGCCTAAATTAAGAACCTTTTATTTTATTTTAAAATATAATCTGTTATAACCATAGAAAAATAAATAACTATATGGTTATAACCAAGTATAACGTAAATAAGGCAATAAAAAGTTCAATATCGTTTTAGTATCAGGTACTTATTTGTGGCTGAACTTTTATACTTAGACATTTAATGGTTGTTCAGAAAACAGAAAAATAAAAATTTGTTTTATTTCATTCTTTAAGTGCGTAAATGGTGTCCTGTTATTTTAATATGAGGTTACATTTTCAAGAAAATAACATTACGAGAACATTAAGAATTTTATTTAGCACTAGCTGACCCGACAGACGTTGTCCTGTCTTAACTGTAAATGTTGGATTTGAATCGGTATTATGATAAAAGAAACGCAAAACAAAGGTAGTAAGTGTTTATAATCCTAATTCTTAATGATATTTTCACTTCTTAATTTATATATTGTAGGTTTCTACTTTAAGTTTTACAATGTTTACCTTAAAGTTTCACTATACACTATGTCAGGAGTGGTATTTGTAGAAGGCAACAAAATCAGCAAGGCGTTGCGATCGCTCGTCGCTAGACTGTCTCTCGTGTAACTGCGATGATCTTTTATTTTGTTCAGCTAGACGAAGTGAACGTTCGGCGCTAGATTCCCTTGCCCGTGCTCCTGTGTTTATGTATCTATTTTCAGCAAGGCGCTGCGAATGTTCGGCGTTAGATTCTCTGGCACGCGACTGCGTAGCGTACTCTCTCTGACTTGCGAGACGATCTGAATTTTGAGAGGAAGATTCTCCAATGCGACGTCTTTTCACTAATCTCACTTGAGAACGATGTTTAGATAGTTGTGATCTTGTTCTTCTAGGCATATTGCTGGGATGGTCTGCTTTAATCAGAGAACCTAAAATACATATTAATCTATGGAACCTAAGAATACACAGTATATATAAGTAAAATAAATTAGGAAATGTTTTAGTATGTAGCTCTCGTAGGAATATTTGATAAATACTTACGGTTTTACAATTTGTTCGGTTCAACAAAATAATTTGTTCGTATAAGTCTGAAAATAACTATTTACTTTCATCTAATATATAAAATTCTCGTGTCACAGTTTTCGTTCCCATACTCCTCCGAAACGGCTTGACCGATTTTGATGAAATTTTTTGTGCTTATCCGGTATCTATGAGAATCGGCCAACATCTATTTTTCAAAAAAAATAAAAAAAATTGCAAAACAACGTTTTCGGTCAGCTAGTAACTAATAAAAAAAATACTTTGAAAATTGTCAAATGATAACTGTCAAAATATTAAATGACGTTTATTGCGTGTTTTCTTTTTAATGGAATGTCCGATTGAAACAATTCAAAAAGTTTTATATAGGAATTGAAAAAGACATTTTCTGGAAATTTTTCTTACGCTTTGGGTTACATTATTGATGTTTTTGTAGGTATCCCTATTATTTTCTAGAAATAAATATAGCCTTTGTTACTCAGGGATAAAGTCGCATTACAATGGTGAAAGAATTTTTCAAATGGGTTCAGTACTTTTTTAGTTTATTCGTAACAAACATACAAAAATCCAAAAATACAAATCTTTCCTCTTTATTATATTAGTATAGATTATAGTGTCACATGCAATAATTAGTGATCATAGGTAACTAAACACTGCACAAAACACGATATAGATACGAATTTGTTTCGTGTATCAGTTGAGAAAAGCAAACTTCGGCAAACTCAGTAGATTACCTAAGTAACCGAAAATCCAAGAAAAACATTTTGGATTTTTATTTATAATTATACATTAAATAAACATCATTTTATAATCTATATGCAGCTTAATCTAATCTTAATGTCTATGTAGTATATGTACAAAAAACAACCATAGAAACAACACTGACATTGACAGTTTGTTGTTGTTTCAACTTTTTTTTAATTTGATATGACTTGGAGTCAAATCCTTCAAGCCGTACTACAATGTTACGGTCATAATGTTTTATGTATGTAAAATAGGGATATGAAATAATAAAAACTCTTTTGTTGAGTTTCGTTTTTTTTTTGTTTATCCTCCAACGATGTATTCTGTGCTCCAACGCACACTGTTTTGATAGATATGATTGAATTTGAACTTTGTATAGCGGTAATAAAATGCAAATTGACTCTTTGACGTTAGGAACATATGTACCTACATTGTTTAAACAACAGTGAGTGCTTGTAATTTAATATGAACTTTATACAATAGCCACAAAGCTCAAATTGACTCTACGTTTTAGTTAGAAAACGTTTGTATGGGAAAAAGAAAAGGGCTGTTTTTAGGGTTTTTCCGGCAGTTATTAGAATTTATCTCGCCGTAAAAACCACCTTTGAACTTCAACGAACATTTAAAAAAAAGAATTGGCCAAATTGGTCCAGGCGTTGTTGAGTTATGCGCTTACCAACACATTTTGCGATTCATTTTTATATTATAGATATGCAGCTTAATCTAATCTTAATGTCTATGTAGTATATGTACAAAAAACAACCATAGAAACAACACTGACATTGACAGTTTGTTGTTGTTTCAACTTTTTTTAAATTTGATATGACTTGGAGTCAAATCCTTCAAGCCGTACTACAATGTTACGGTCATAATGTTTTATGTATGTAAAATAGGGATATGAAATAATAAAAACTCTTTTGTTGAGTTTCGTTTTTTTTTTGTTTATCCTCCAACGATGTATTCTGTGCTCTAACGCACACTGTTTTGATAGATATGATTGAATTTGAACTTTGTATAGCGGTAATAAAATGCAAATTGACTCTTTGACGTTAGGAACATATGTACCTACATTGTTTAAACAACAGTGAGTGCTTGTAATTTAATATGAACTTTATACAATAGCCACAAAGCTCAAATTGACTCTACGTTTTAGTTAGAAAACGTTTGTATGGGAAAAAGAAAAGGGCTGTTTTTAGGGTTTTTCCGGCAGTTATTAGAATTTATCTCGCCGTAAAAACCACCTTTGAACTTCAACGAACATTTAAAAAAAAGAATTGGCCAAATTGGTCCAGGCGTTGTTGAGTTATGCGCTTACCAACACATTTTGCGATTCATTTTTATATTATAGATATGCAGCTTAATCTAATCTTAATGTCTATGTAGTATATGTACAAAAAACAACCATAGAAACAACACTGACATTGACAGTTTGTTGTTGTTTCAACTTTTTTTTTAATTTGATATGACTTGGAGTCAAATCCTTCAAGCCGTACTACAATGTTACGGTCATAATGTTTTATGTATGTAAAATAGGGATATGAAATAATAAAAACTCTTTTGTTGAGTTTCGTTTTTTTTTTGTTTATCCTCCAACGATGTATTCTGTGCTCCAACGCACACTGTTTTGATAGATATGATTGAATTTGAACTTTGTATAGCGGTAATAAAATGCAAATTGACTCTTTGACGTTAGGAACATATGTACCTACATTGTTTAAACAACAGTGAGTGCTTGTAATTTAATATGAACTTTATACAATAGCCACAAAGCTCAAATTGACTCTACGTTTTAGTTAGAAAACGTTTGTATGGGAAAAAGAAAAGGGCTGTTTTTAGGGTTTTTCCGGCAGTTATTAGAATTTATCTCGCCGTAAAAACCACCTTTGAACTTCAACGAACATTTAAAAAAAAGAATTGGCCAAATTGGTCCAGGCGTTGTTGAGTTATGCGCTTACCAACACATTTTGCGATTCATTTTTATATTATAGATTTAATCGTCAGATATGTATGATCTTGTTCCACTGCTGGAAACGAACCTTTTCTCACTAAGAGGCGGTTAAAGCCCGCCACGCTGGCCAAGTGCGGGTTGGCACTAAAAATATCTTTCGAGAAAATCATATAATTATCCAGATTTCTCACGATGTTTTATTTCACCGTTAAAGAAAAGATAATTAACAACACTTGCATAATATGCACTTAACTTGTGTGCGCCGTAGATTCGAACACGAGAGCTTCTGCGTAGCATTCTGCCGGTCTCTCCACTAGTCTGTGGAGAGACCGGCAGATTCACTGTTCAAATTTACTGTTCGTATGGGACATGATTTTGGGTATACCTTATGTGAAATTGTGTGATGCCGTTGAAGAAAATGTTTATTATATTTAGTTTTTCACAAGTTCTTAGAGTAAAATTTGTGGCATTTTAGTCTTTAATCAGCATATCAGTACTACATACATACATACAATACAGTTCAACCATATTCAATGGGAGCCGAAGTAACAGCTTTCTTACTCTTATAACAAAATTGCCCTTTGTAACAAAAGTACAGTGTGTTCTAAAAACCTCAACTTATATATAAAACGTGCGTTTTAATTTAGAGCCGGGAAGGCTCTTTATATAAATACTTGAGTGTCAAATTTGTAACGATGTGACAACGTTAATGAGACCTTTTAGTGTTAGATCGCGGGGACGGCACTCCCATATGTTTTAAACTCAAAATATCACATATTGCTAAACATAGAATTTATTTTAGACTTTATTAAAAGCAATTTCACTGCATGGAATAACAACTTCCGTGTTTCTAATTTTGGAACAATGAGTATGAATACTTTGTGAATATCATTAAAAATGTTTTGTCGCCGAATAGAATCAAATATTGTCACATACATTTAACCAAGAGACACTGAGTGTACCCAACCTTGAAATAAAAGGTCTGTATAACTGCTAACCATCAGGCAGACTTATTGTGCCCTCAACGTTCACTTTGTAGTACAATCTGAACGCCCGCCGGACGCACGCCAAACGGACGCCAAGCGCACGCTTGTGAAACACGCTTGCCCAATGTGAGGGAAGCCTTAATCTGCTTTCTTACCATTAATAACATTCGCTTCAAATACAGGGGGGCCCTGCGGACTACGAAAGCCACTGAAAGTATAACTATTATATCCATTTCCTGCCATCAACAAAACCGCGCAAAACACACGCTCCATGCACCAATATCAATCATTTCGAAAAATGGTACAGTCACCTCTAGAACCTCACAAATTTAACGGACGCAGAGAAGAGAAACTGTTCAATTCAGAGAACACATGTGCTTGTCAAAATGAATATGATGGATTAAGCTTTCCCTCTATTATACCTGTCCCGCCCCCCTTTCGTCTCCCGATAGACGTGAGCGACCGCCTCTTCCTGTTGAAGAAAATTAACTACGTGTCGAGATGAAATAAAAACCATATTTAATTTTGCTGGAAAAGTTAATGTATAGGAAATGGTTTTTGGTCATGCGTTTGATGAAGTGCTTTGCTCTTCGAGTCAGTAACTGTGTCTCTTATTTATTCCTTTGTTTTCGTCTCAGTAAACAGGGTAACCCAGCCTATGGGGTAGGTCAACATAACATATTCCGCACCCCGCATGCGAGTCTAATGAAAATGGTAGCTGCATGCAAGTCGGATGGCATGCGGGAAGACAACTCACGCACCAATCATACGAGCCCTTCAGAGAATAGGACGTTGAAAACTTGGGCATAATGTGTGGACGATGACTGCCCATCGCAAGAAATTAGAAGTCAAAATAATAAACAATCTGAAAAACTCTCATCTGGTTAAAAAATATTATCATTCCTATTGTTTTATCGTACAACGTAAATCCCGATAGCGACTAAAGCATTTGTCCCTTAGTTTTTGTAAAGACACAATGCAAAATTAAATTTCCTAGAAAATATGAAGTCGTTTTTTTGTTAGAAAAATCTGTGAGAGCACGAAACGTTTGTAAAAGCGGCTCTATTCTGTCTGCTCGGCAGATAATTATCTGACACACAGAATCAATTATAATTGATTCTGTATGCTCGGTTTTCTCAAAAATATATGTTGAAAATAAAACTAGCTATTTATTTAAGCATGAAATATACATGTTCATAGTAAATACGCACAGCATAGAAGTACTTAGGATCCTCCCGTTTTTATTTAACGTACTTGTAATACTACCAGTTTCGCTGAGGACTTTCTAAATAGTAAGAGATCCGTAGAAGAGCGACCTTCACCTTTTTGATAATTGGATGAAAAGTATTTTATATAAAATTTTGCATGTTCAAAAATACATATATCGCGAATGGTTTGGCAAAAATAAATCTGTCCGGCCTAAAAAAACTTGCCAACCGCTTTTCCAGACAGGTTTATTGCCGACAACCTTATATCATCGTTTTCGCAGCGACCGACGCACTGTGGGCTGAGATCAACGTTTCATAGACATTCAAATTTTTTTTTTAAAGTGTCATTTTTTTCACATGGAATGCTGGAGGAATCTAATTACATGCCTAAAAAAATACTCTTTATGAAATGGGTACATACACGGAAGTTTGAGAATTTTTTCTTTAAAAATTTGTATGGAGACAACATAAAAAAATACGATAACTCTGCTATCGCACAATTGGCTCTAATTCCCTTTTAGGGGATTAATCCTTGAATTATTTATGATTTTTTGACATACTCGGTATCACGGCCTCAGGTGCGCTTTTTTTTTTTTAAAAAATGAGCATTTTTTTTTATATGAGGCAATTTCTTTGGACCAATTTGACTTAACATAATATATATGAATATGACCCGGATATTTGGATCATATTCATATATCTTAAGCCAAAGAAATTGCCTCATATAAAAAAAAATGCTCATTTTTTTTTAAAAAAAAAGCGCACCTGAGGCCGTGATACCGAGTATGTCAAAAAATCATAAATAATTCAAGGATTAATCCCCTAGAAGGGAATTAGGGCCAATTGTGCGATAGCAGAGTTATTGTATTTTTTTATGTTGTCTCCATACAAATTTTTAAAGAAAAAATTCTCAAGCTTCCGTTTATGTACCCATTTCATAAAGAGTATATTTTTAGGCATGTAATTAGATTCCTCCAGCATTCCATGTGAAAAAAATGTCACTTTAAAAAAAAATTTTGAATGTCTATGAAACGTTGATCTCAGCCCACAGTGCGACGTAGCGCTCATTGTAATGTAAGATTTGTCTATTAAACAAATTAAAAAATAAATATAACTAGTACCAACTTAACTGTCGAAGTGTTTATACTTGCCAACCCTATAAATATGGTAGGCAAAATATAGACAACCCAATGTTTACGATCGACTGCACGGTTGGCGTAGTGTTTTAAGCGGCCGCCTCGCCGCTTGACACTGCGCCGAGTGTTGTGGGTTCGATTCCCACACGAGACAACACTTTGTGTGATCCATAAATTGATGTTTCGAGCCTGGGTGTTAATTGTCCTCGTTAGATGTATGTTTGAAAAGTCCCCCGCGACACAGGATTTAGTCCTAATGCAAATTGTCTTTTTTAAAAGAAAGAAAGAAAATGTTTACGTAACCTTTAGGGTTCATACATTCAGTAAGTACTTTTAGTAATTAAACTCGTATGGGCAATGTTAAATCAAAAGCCAAGAACATTTTTTTTTTGCTTTCATTGTCTGGACAGGATTTTTTTGCCAACCCATTCGCAATATATTTTTTAACATGCAAAATTTGATATAAAATACTTTCCATCCATTTATCAGATCGGTGAAGGTTGCTCTTCGACGGATCTTAGACTAAAACAATAAAAAGTAGGGACAAAGGACTTCTTTCTTGAGGCAGTGATGGAGAAGACAGCAACAGACTACCATGCAGAAAGTATCAGGGTAAAACTCCCGGCGGGCACCAGTGACCTTTCGAAGTTATGTGCATATTAAATTGGTAATTATCACTAGCGTCGTGCCTCGAACAGCACGCGAAGCAGTATCTCACGGCTATCATGAAGATCTTTGACAGTCGTCATGGGAAGTTCATCATCATCATGTTCATCAGCCTTTAACAGTCCACTGCTGGACTAGGCCTCTCCTTTGAAAGGAGGAATTGGCCTACTATACCACGCTGGCCAAACGGGTTAGTATAGGTTTGTGTCAAGTTTTCCTTCTCTTACAGTGCTGTTCTCTGCATAATATGCTCCCTCTGTCGGCTCTTACGATCTCGGATATGGGATGGTGACAATCTGTATTCTTAATCCGTCACCACACGGACTATTGTTGATTGATCGTTGATCTTTACACCATGGAGCTATTCTTACAGTCAACGCGTAGTTATAGTTCAGTGTGTTTGCTATCAGAATAATAAACCTATTTTGATGGCACTTAAACGTTCGAACATTAAAGTTTAATATTGTAACTAGCGGTAGGTAACGGCAGAATAATACATCACTTATATCGGGAACAGTACAACCTCACCTGAAGTTAATTGCTCAAGCATCACACGCGCCGCCAATAATGTTCACAAATATAATATGGTCATGGCGACCTCAAAATATTAACTTGAGAAATTCACGGCTTTATGCGAACGTTTCATAGGCTGAGAACACATTGACGGGCTTCGAATAATACGCTGCGTTGTGAAATTTGGAACAAAGTTGAGAATATTTGTAGCTACCTAAAGCGTATATAATACTGCTAGCTTGGGCCTGCTTCCTGTAACGAATTTGTGCTCAATTCTCGTAAATAGTAACGTGGAATAAATCTGTAAGTAAGTTTTCTCCTGTAACTACAATAGAATAATCTTAATATATAAAATCCTTGCGTAACTTACTGACTGACAGACAAGCTACAGCCGAAACTTTTGGGCTCAGGAAGCTGGAATTTGGCATGTATGTTCCTTGGAGACCGTAGGGGTGTACTAAGAAGGGACTTCCCGAAATTCCCACGGGATCGGCCAAAAAGAGTAAATTTAAAAAAAATGCAGGCGTAGCTGCTGGCGTCCTTTAGTATTACATAAGATGCCTTAATCACGATAATCCAAACCCACGTGAGCGAAGCTGTGGGCGAAATTTAGTATATTTCATATTTTCTCTCAATTATGTAATTTTAACAAACTAAAACAACATTTTGACATAAACACTATGCTTGCTAACATTATACTATACATACAACTTGGATACATGATTATTATGTATTCAGATTGCGCACTAAATCAGAATCCAAAAATAAGCAACATTTCATACGTTATTGTAATAGATAAGTAATAATACATAACAAAAAAGCATTAAAAGTTTTAGCGACTCACATAAACTAAATGTGACAGAAGATGTGACGTCATAGGAAATTTACATCAAATTCAGCATCGAATAATACAGTGACAGGTATGTCTTACACCGCGACACATGTCGTAAGCAGCCGGGGACGCGTTCACTTTCACGGCTCCAAAATGTCATGAATAAAAAAGTCGAGCTACTTTAAAGATGCACTTTATAAAACTAAAATAATACTTCATACAATATTATTAAGCGGGTCTTAGTCGCGATAATTTACTTATTTAAAGGCATAAATACCTCTGTTATTCTCCTACGTTTCTACCGGCTTGCAACGGTTGTGGTCGCAGAGGGACCAGTCCCTCTGCGACCACAACCGTTGCAAGCCTGTTATCGCGACTAAGACCCGCTAAATAATATTGTATGATGTATACAAATCGCGAAAGTTTAAAATCGATTAAAATAAAACGTTATTTAATTTTATTAATTATTTAGTATGCTACTAAATTCTCATGAACAATCAAACAAGTCGGCGGTGGACCAGTTTGAAAAAAAATCCCTTGGCTCGCTCATAGAGTCGAGGCACACTAGAGACTGGTTTTGTATACGAATGTCAATGTTTTTGTGAAGTAGCACTGGAGGCAACGATGTCTTGCTGAGCGATTCTCACCCTTATGATGGTCAAGCGACAAGTTGCTCGACTGTACGCACTTATGTGATGACTAGATTACTAGCACTTTTTATTTTAGTTAAGTACTCCCTACCCAATCCCGTATGAATTTTGAGAAATCCCTTCTTAGTCCACCCCTACGCACCTTAAGGAACATACATACTCAATTTCAACTTCTTGCGGCCAGTATATTGGGCGATCTGTTGTCTGTCAGTCAATCAGTAATGGAGGTTTATAAAGACGATGATAATTATGGATTCAAAATCTTTCTGGTTTTCATTGTAGATATAGCTTCAAAATCATCATCATCCTCCTAACGTCTAACCGGATTTGGCGGAATATTAGCTTTTCCACGGAGCGACTACCTGTCTGACCTCCGCAACCCGAAGGGATAGCGATATTCCATGGTATAGTCTCCTGTCTGTTTATTTTAGAGGTACTGACGCCCTATAACGACTGTCAAAGATCTTCATGACAGCCGGGACCGACGGCTTTACGTTCTCTCCGTGGCACGAAAGCGATAATTAACAATTAAATACGCACATAACTCTGAAAAGTCAGTGGTGCGCACCGAGGATGTGAACCCAATACCCTCTGCATGGCAGTCCGTTAGTATCTCCACTAGGCTTTCGCTGCCTTACTAGCTTCAAAATCATATTCAATAATTCTCTGACTATAAATTGAACCTACTGTGTAAGTTTCAAGTTTCTAGATCCAGTAGTTTAAGCTCTGCGATGATGCGTCAGCAAGGACAGTAATTGTAACAGTGAATGATGATTATTGGCCAGTATGTGGTAGTCTGTGAGTTAAAATATTTCATAATATTTATACTCAGTGCTGATCTGAAAAGGGATTACACGAATAACCTAGAAAATCTTCTCAGTAACATAATAATATTGTTGAAATATCTAAGTTGTAACCTGTATTTTCATATTTCAGAAGAAAATAATCTAGGTTAGTTCATAAATTCATAAATCTCGATCTCTATTCTCTATGTCGATCTCGAAACGACATTTAACAACATATTTTTGTACTGTGTTTACTCAACTTTATGTTTCGAAATATCTTCATTAATTATTTAAAATAACAAAGTCTGCTTAACAACGTGTAAATTTGATTGTACACATTTCGAGGCGAGCGCTCAGCAGTGTGCACTAAGCTTATCTCGAACGCTCTTATTAAAAGGTGTTGCGTTCATAATTCTACTAATGTATGGAACATGAAATAACGACGACGGTTTTGAACACTGAAAATGCATTAATTTAACAGAAATATGGCTATAAGGCCTAGCGGGTTATTAGAGCAAGCCTTTGAAGTAAATGTACAGCAGATGTTCATTGGAAAATTAATTCTAACAATATTATATCTTTTAATTATCAAAGCGGTCCCGGAACGATTGTTATAGACGAAGTTTTACAACGTTCGGTACTCTTATTATTGCGATTATTCTTGGAAGAAATATAATATAACGGTAGACGCGGCGTATACTTCGTAGAAAACCTATCGTAGACAGTCACAATCGTAGCCGACAAAGTGGGGCGTCTACGTCTCGTAGCAAGAAAACGCTTCGACAATCGGAAGGCGAGGGTGAATTCCCAATCAGTAGTTTGCATCATCGCACCTTTCAGGGCTATATCGGCTATACAGGTGAAAAAACATCGCAGCTGGTAAAAATTTACGTGTAGCAATCACGTCACGTAGCACCGATTTTCAAGTGTCTCTCGTCTTCACAAATTCTTTCATTGAGATTTGGGCCGTGCTTTTTAGGTCGAAGAAAATCTCTATTGTGTGTGAAATTATTTACTCGCTTAGTATAGTTGAGTTGTGTATTCGGCTCACGTAGGGAGGGACTTATGACGTAAGAGAAGCAGGTGTAGCGTGCACTGTTATATATTTTGTAGCCGTTTTTTGCGTTCGCTTTTAAAAGGGAGCGGCTGAATTTTGAATTAAAATGTTGATACATTTTAATTCAAAATTCAGCCGCTTAGCTTTAGCGGCCGTGTTTAGATAAGCGTCGACTATTTATTTTACTCGCTTGACTTATATTTTGAAAGTTCTGTTGTCTAGTGTCTGATATTTGAAAATGTGAAATATATGCAAGCTGACCTACCATGTTTAAATAAAAGACAAAACGAATACCTAGACTTGACCAAACCTAGATAATAACTGGTCCCTAATGCTTTTTTTTTGGTTTAGGACCTTCTTAAGTGCATTACAGATATTGTAAACAATGTAGGTAGTTGCGATGCAACACTGACACAATGAAACCCCAGGTAACATGTTTCGATAGACTTACTGTAACAGCAATATGATCTTCTTTCCATACGGGAATTCGCAGCGCTTGAATAGTTTGACTCTCAGTTTGTAACATTTTTACAGATTGGCAAAGTTGAGCAACGTTTGTTGAGGTCATCTATAGGATGGGACCGCTTGTCAGAGAATTTTATAATAGAGTAGGAAATAGAAGTAGTCGCGGTCCTTGACACATAACAAATCTGAGACATATAAGATAAAAAAAATTAAGAAAGAAATACTATTATACCAATTTAATACAAATACTACTACTATTATATTGGTCTACAGGTGTTTTTAAATGGCTGTTTGACCATAAGATCTTTTCAGTTAAATCCGAAGAAGTAAAGACTTTTATCTGTAAGGTCCTTTCTATTTTTAGTTACTTAATTTCTTTTTTTCGTTTTACTACGTTTACTAAAAAGGATACCAAACAGATACATGTTTTGTCCAAAGATCAGTCTAACCGCATTTTGACATACGGATACTGTCTTCTCTAACGATAATTATATGTTTGTGATCATTAATTCATGGATGAATGTTTAATACTCTTTTACGAAAAAAATATCAAACAAATATTGATTAAACTTTGCAGTGAAATTGCATATGGCTTAAAGGTTACCTTTGATTGCAATAAACGACGCTCACGCGAGCGAAACCTTGCGGAAACCTAGTATCGTACTTTCTTTCTACATACTTTTCAAGTTTTTATACGTATACCCTAAACTTAAACAGTACCCTCTTGGCAAACTCGTCCAAAGATATTCGTGTTTGGTAAGTATGTGTAACTAAGTTTTTATATTAAGGAGACGCGTTGGTTAATAACATCAGTGTGATTTATGAAGTAGTATACATCCGCGGGATGGATGGCGGTGCTGTAATCGCTCCCGAGTTTCCTCCGGAGAACTTTCTATGAAATTGTATCGGATACCTGGATCACATGGATATCTAATGGCTGGATATGACTGTTTATGTTACTAATTTAATTATCTCTTAAGAAATCTTTCACGTTACTGAGTTGTCCTTTATTGTGCTTATAATATGGAGTTGGCGAGAACCCTGCTCAGCGTTTACCTGCGACTTTGGAAAATCGGCATGGAAATCTTTGAACGAGGCCTATCTTTAGCAGTGGACATCTTAGGATTACTAAGTTCTGTTCGCCTCGTAAGTGGTCTATCAGTAGAATTTGCGCAGAGCGCTTTTGATTGATATATTTGACAAATAACAGAACAATTTTCTACTCTTTCGAAAACATGATTGTGCATCTTTTCATGCCTTTACGCCAGAAATGTTTATCTGCGAAATGCGGACATCGTAATTAACAATAATTTATTTCGGGACAACTCACAATCACTAACTGACTACTAACTGACACTAACCACATGACTGACTGACATTTAGATACATACGAATATATAAATACCACTAAGTCACAGAATAAACCATTCCTTATTTATTCTGATTTATTCTGAATCGGGAACGAACCTACGACTTCCAGATCAGCAGTGTTGCGGCTAGCTATCCTAACTACTCGACCAATAGGCTAGACGACAATATTTCCATATTCTAACAATCCTCCTACTAGACCAAGTGACCAACTTGGAATGCCTGATTCTTAAATATAAAGTGTTACTGGTTAAAAAACCTTTCGCCAAGACGTACATCAAAAAGTTCCAATCAAAGACGACAAAGCAGTTGCTCTACAGAAATTTGTACTGTAGACTATTATCAAGTTAAGTCCAAAAGTCAGGGGCCAGTGTGGCGAAGTATCGAACTCATGAAGCCATGCCAAAGATGCCATACTAAAACATATTAAACTCGGCGGAGCAAGACAACTAACTAACAACTATTTCAGACATTATGCTCCAACTATTGTTCTGACCTATTGATCGTGTATTTGTAATCTATCTCCTTGTATATCGACCACAGTTTATATCGTTAACTATTACTTGTATGTGTTGTACCTTTGAAGAGATACATAAGTAATTTTCGTTTTATGGACCAGTTGTGACTAAATCGCCTTTATTATTTTGCTCCTCAATTTCAATACCTTTAAACTAACGATAGAAATGTTCGCACTTTTATCAATTCACTTCTTCTTTGTCCTTTTCATTTTTATTTTTTGCACTGTTTATTCTGCTTTAGAAAAAGCTCCTTTTATAAACCCAGATGTACAATGGAAACAACCATTTGAGGAACACAGGTGTGGTAACGTTTTACTAGTTATCGATTTCCCGACACGGCGAGTATAATACATCATAATGTTTTGTAGGTAATTACATATATCAGCTGCAACCACCATGGTAACTTTAATATACGTAAGTTGATAAATAAAGTACAGAATTTTTACCGTTCTAAGGAAAAGCAAAATGAAACATGCCTTATATACCTCAAGTTCATCATGAAGTTATTTTATAAAGCAATTTGAAACGTATATTATTATATTTTATTATTCCATGGCGTCACATTTTTTTGTCAACAAAGATTTATCATACAAGTATTGTTTGAATCCCAATGTCGGCATAGAACACAATATAATTCTGGGAATAAATCCAGTTAGGATTTCTAAGGAGTATATAACGAGTGAGGAAAAGTCTAGGGAGTGCCGCCAATATGTATACTACTTACACTCAAGTTGTTTTTATATACGAATCATTTTACTCAATTTTTTTCGCGGTTCTCCTTTTGTGTAAAGCGTGGGTGCTAGTGACAGCGATGGCGTGGCGTGATTTCTGAGATAAGATATATTATTATTCAAGGTTGTAGAGTCAACGTTACGATGTTTAACTATTAACTAAAAGGTATATTAATGACCTATGTTGTGATCCTGTGTCGTTTTGGACGACCCTTATTTGATATGTCGATTATGACCTATGAAATAACTCAACACACACACTTATATTTATTGTAGTGTTTTGCTGGGTAAAAGCATCGCAAGTAGTCATTCCTCTCAAAATATTCTAGAGTCTAAACATCATACTCTAAGTACGATATAATGTATGAACAGCCATCGTCGCCTTCAAAATGAGTTTGGTAACTATACAAACAAAACCGAAGAACCCTTTGAAATAAATTAGTTTCAGTTTATAGTTCCAGACCGTTCATATTAAAGGGACGAAAATCTATATTCAGTCAGCGTTCACTAAAGTTCAATTTGAGATTAAATCGATTCATTGTTTTCTGAGAATTTTGATTATCGCCGTAATGTTGTTAGTGACTCTCATAATAAATTTAATGTTTCATTGACTTGGTTATCATACAATCCACTGGCCGAGGTTGTTGGTGACAAATGGAAATGATAAACAACAGCAATAATTATAAGTTAATCATAAGTTACACTTATTATAGGAATTAGAGATTCTGTAGATTATTCTTAAAGAAACAAAATGGTTGACTTGTGTCTGTCAATTTTCAAATGCGAGTGTTTTTTTTTTGTTATAGTTCAGAAGATGAAATAGCAAAGAGGTACATACATAGCTCTGTTATAGCAATCAAACTCACCCGTTTGATATTATGATAATACCAGGTGTACCCAAAGGTTCAATTAAGTAAATGGATGAAGAAAGTACTGTGGTATTCAAGCGTATCTCTGTACGAAATTAAATTCATTGCATTACTTCTTTGAAACTCTTAATATGCAACGATAATTGCTGAGCTTTTGCAAGCATTGCTTTTTGGAGATATGCAATAATTATAAAGTGGTATTTGCTAGTTCTCTTTGTCTTATTTAAATTGTACGTCGCTATTGCTCACCGCGCAGCACGGCCTTACACGCGCGCTTACAGATTGGATTGCCTATAACGTATATATTAGACGCAATAAGGATATCGTGAGCCGCGAGATATACCAGTAATCATGTACCTATATTCGATATATGTACCGATACCAACTCACATGTAGAATACGCATAAATTTAGCTCCATACGCTTTACGAAATATAGAATAGTTTCTTTGAACGGTTTTCTTAGGATAAAGAAATGTTTTCAGATATTTTTCCAGTGTTTTCGGAAAGTGTTAGCTTATAATAAAGTGTTCGTAGGCTTTGTGTGATTCTTTTAAGAAATAGGCTGTATCAATTCAATTTTGTATAAAATACATTCTACTTTTAAGAGTCGTAGGTATATGAAGTTTTA
The DNA here is from genome assembly GCA_944739405.2 of Euclidia mi. Taxonomy (NCBI): domain Eukaryota; kingdom Metazoa; phylum Arthropoda; class Insecta; order Lepidoptera; family Erebidae; genus Euclidia; species Euclidia mi. The sequence goes on along the minus strand of OX123181.2, from coordinate 8,416,283 downwards.
TGCCACAATGTCTTTTCGTTCCCTATGACATGAGGTCTCAGAAGGTTTTCGAATCTATTAATGAAGAATATAATAGGTACTACCTACACAATTCCCATCAGTTATATTTTTTTAAGTGGAACAGATTTGAATATTCATTAAGAAATGGGAATAATAGTTGGTACTTCAAAGAAAATACTGAAAATAAATGACTCAGAATCCATTCTTTATATTGTTTAGAAGTCTAACTGTAGCATATTATAGAAGTACTAGAGGACGCCAGCAGCTACGCCTGCATTTTTTTTTAATTTACCCGTTTTGGCCGATCCAGTGGGAATTTCGAGAAATCCCTTCTTAGTGCACCCTTACGGTCCCCAAGTAACATACATGCCAAATTTCAGCTTCCTGCGCCCAAAAGTTTCGGCTGTAGCGTGTCTGTCAGTCAGTCAGTAACGCAAGGATTTTATATATTAAGATTTCTTAAATCCTAGTCATACAGGATCTATCCTAGTGTTACCTTTGCGTTAACGTGAATGTTAAACATTGAAAATAAACCACTTCATTAAGTAACTATATACCATTAAGTCATTATTAATGTTATACTAAATACTTACGGACTTTATTGTTATGTATTGGTTTTGCTGAAACAGCATTTATTTATTGATTATCTAAAAAGGAATACACATTGAATGCTAAAAGATAGCTTTTACAATTGTTAGCCTTTTGTAGGAAACAAAAGGATGGAGGACAATTTTGTAAAAAATATCATTTACAGGAGAACACCGCGTGAATTTAAACCAATCATCTGGAAACTACATTATTTACGAACGAAAGTCACACACAAAGGATGATGACGTTTTGTCTTTTTTTTTAACTATCTAAATCATCAAAATCTTAACCTTCATAGTCACATCCAGTAGTTCTAGTTTCACGTCAAGTTCAATCAGTAAAGAATTAAAGTATTCCTCTCTTACTTACTTCAATAAGTTTTGCAACTTACATACTTTGTGAGTAAGGAGTTAGTGCGTTGTGCTGATTAAGTTGCCTCTGCTATTGATTATAAGTTTTGGATATTAATTAATTAATGTTCACCGCAGAGAATTCCGGTGTAACTATTTAGAGAGTTAATACTTTTCGAGAGAAGCTTTGTATATTTGACTATGTAGGAGAAGTACTGCATTAAATTTTAAGGTGCGTCCATATATACATTTCGGCGTGTCCAGTCTGTGTTGCCAGTAGGGTAAAATTGGGGCTTCTGCATCACTTGCTCTCGCGTCGCCGCTCGAGCTGCGTGATACAGAAGCCCCAATTTTACAATCGAGGTCGATTCATATTAATGTGTTCTGCATAACTCAGAGTGCCCAGTAATACCATACTGTTATAGTTAACATAATTTTTTAAGTTTAGCAATTATTTAGTGATCAATGGTAGCGTTACTTTTAGTGAGTTTTTATTATGAATGTGTGTACCTAATGAATTCCTCACTTCATGTAATATCAATGTAATCATGTTATCAATTTAAAAAATAAATGGATATGTTAATGAGTCTAGGAAACTATTAAGTAAAATAAAACAATGTATATTATCAATTTAAAAAAAGTTTATTATCAATGCACCATTTTTTTAAACACAAAACATTTTTTAAAGCACATATTGAGTCATGATAAATACAATTGTACAAATCTTCAGAACACTTATAGCGATCATATAAACATAACAAATTAGGACAACATTTATCTTCTAAATTAATTAAATTATTAGTATTTAAAATATCCTTCAACCATAACATTTTTTCAAGACCTTTAACGTAAATACACTTATCTTTTAAAACATCTGCAATTAAATATTGATAATTTGAGTAAGGTATAAATCCTTCACCCCAGTATATTTTTCTGTTACGTTCAATCCAGCAAACCTGCCGTCTTTCTGATTTAGTCAAATCGTAAAAAGGAAATGGTGGTTTGATTAAAAACACTTGTAGGTTTTTACTACACCATACAGCTATTTCTTTTAGTATACATTCATTTGCTTCTGTTTTAAAGCCTTGAACGTCAACAATGGCCGTCATGATAGCCTACGCACGATGTTGCTTAGAGGTTTGTATTCCACAATTCGGTACTGAGCTACTAAATTCAGCCACAACATTTATTTAATTTTTACATAAATATAAAGCATGCATACAAACATTGACTCATAACAATTACACATTTTTAAAAAGATAACATTTATTTATTTTTAGAAATACAACTAAACTTAAATAAAAACATTATCTTAAGACTACTCAGTATCACACAATTTCTTACTTATTTTTTTTATTAATGTCTCTGTGATATCCATTACATCATCATAAGGCTCCTCAACCACATATTGTGCACTTAAGCAAGGCTCGTTTTTTTTATTTTTGTCTACATAATCTAATTCACGAATATCTATTTTAATTAGAAGACGTCCTTGCTTAGGACGATTTCTTCGAACAATGTACGAATTTGCCGATGACGTTAATAAACTTTGGCGCTTTTTAGACGGTGACAATTTTTTTGACTGTGTAGAAAAGTTTGGTTCAATGTATGTTATGCCATCGTCTTGAGTGGAGAAATATGGGCTAGTAACCTGTAAAAAAATAAATCACACATAAATATATAATAATGTGGACGCGCACAATAAATGTTTATAAACATAAATACATTTTATGTAGTGCTTACCTGATCAGAGGATTTGTTCCGATGCTTTTCAAAACATTCATAATTTCCTTGAGAGTAAAAAAATGGCTTGTTTTTTAACTGTCTACCATTCTCTGCCAAAGCATTGTCCTGCAATATAATATCATAAAAAATATAAATGAAAAGTTCATAACTATATGAATTTAACTATGAGGAATAAAATAATATTTACTAACCTCTTGTATTTCTGTCTGGTCAACTTCGTCCAAAGGACTTGGGATTTGAGAATCAACATTATCAAATACAAATCTGTTAAGTCCTCCAATGTTGAGAATGCTGGGGCTGTATGACATGATTCTGAAAATAAAACTAAAGTAAGATATCTAATTATTCATATAATAATATAATATTGTAATAACTAATAACATTAAAAACGTACTTACCAATAAAACTTGATTTCTCTGCTAGCAACAGGTCCTGTTTCGGCTGACTATGACAGCATAATGAAATAAGGAATGCAATTTTAAATCTGTATGATATTCAATACCAAATTAAATCAATTATTAAAAATATAATATTGTAATACGAGAATACAAAATTCCTAACTTTCTAGACCTGTTCAAACATGTTAAATGCTGTTATTTATACTTTATGATATGTATATCTAATTTAGTGTTAAAGTTATAGCTACCTATAAATATGCGTGTTAGACATTCATTACAGTAATTGTCAAAATGAAGTTGATCAAGCAACCCATATCTTTGAAAATTAATAATATAGATTTAAATGAAACTTCTCACCAGATCAGACATAGTCCTTTATTACCGAATACGATTCGATGTATAATGTGCGGTCCATCGAACTGTGGTAAAACAAACGTTATGATTAGTTTGTTGTTACATGAAAATGGTCTAAAATTTAAAAATCTTTATGTTTATTCCAAAACTTCATTTCAACCAAAGTATCGTTTCTTGAGTGAAGTATTTGGAAGAGTCTCGCAGATTAACTTCTACAAATTTAGCGATGATAAAGAGGTAATTTCTCCGAGTGAAGCTTTAACAAATTCTGTGTTTATTTTTGATGATGTTGCGTGTGAAAATCAAGTTAATATTCGCAATTATTTTTGTATGGGTAGACATAAACAAATAGATTGTTTCTATTTATCTCAAACCTATTCCAAAATTCCAAAACAACTGTTGCGTGACAATGTGAGTTTTCTTATTATATTCAAACAAGATGATGTGAATTTAAAACATATTTATGAAGAGCATGTTACTTCTGATTTACAGTGGAAAGAGTTTAGAAATATTTGTCAAACTGTTTGGAGTAAACCTTATAATTTTCTACTTATTAATAAAGAATCGTCATTAAATAATGGAAGGTACACACAGAACTTTGATATGTTTTTTAAATTTGACTGACTGTTTATATGTATATATATATAAGTAATTAACATGGCAAATCAAATTCAGTATAATTTGTTCTTTAGCTGAATACAGTTGTTAATAAGTATAACATGGAGAAAAATATTAAAATAGAATTAATGAAGTCTGTAGACTCCATAAAGAATAAAATAAAACAAATGAAAAACCAGGAACACTCTACGAACTTATCACTTGAAAAAATGTTAAAACCTGTCACAGATCCCCTTAAAACTCTAGTTGATTCAAATAAAACATTAGAAAAAATACAAAATTTTGAGAATACACACTCTAATTTTGAAGACGTGGAATTAGGTGACATTAATACTAGCTCATCTACTAAGTTTGAAGAATGCTATGACCCAGAACTGAATTCTGTACTGAACGTTAAAAAGCCTCCCCAGACGGAATTACCGGATGATTTAGAAATATCATTAGAGGGTCGTGATATCCATGATATTTATGACCTAAACATACCATTTGGAATAAGGAGTGAAAACAAAAAAATATTAATGGGTAATTCAATAGTTTCGTTTTCTAAAATAGATAGTGCAAATAATGATAATACCATTTTAATTAAAGTTGGTGACAAAAGCTTCAATTTAACCCCTGGTTTAAAAGAACTTTTACTTCGAAGAAAACCTGATTTGAAACAAATATCGAGCAAAGATAAACTTGTCTATAAAGATATGTTGCATTATACAAATGCACATAAGAGAGATTTCAATCCTAATGGGCAAATAAGAGGCGATAAAGGTATAAAATATCGTGAAATAATCAAACCATTGTTTTCTGAATCGTCAAACAATAATATTGTCACTAAATTTGGAGGAAGCTTACCAATCTTAAAGAAATACAAAAATAGCACTGACTTGGTATATTGGGAAGATCCTAACGAACTGGTTGAAAGATTGAAACTATTAATTGCTTCCCGAGATGCTGGTAATACAAATCATGATAATGAAATTTTATCAATAATCGAAGAGTTAAAAGAAACTGACATAATTAAATAATAAATAGTCCTAATAATATGCTTTTTATTCAGTATTATAGCAGAATTCGAGACAAACATACCTACTGAGTTGTGAACATGAGCAAAGCTGACGTGGTAAACGAAATTCATAAAAATGCGAGAGTGAACTATCCGCGAAGACATGTTGTAATGAGAGATATAGATGACTTGTGGCAAGCAGACTTAATTGATTTGCAATCAATTTCAAAAGAAAATAAAAATTATAGATATATTCTTACCGTTATTGATTCATTTTCGAAATATGCTTGGGCCTTTCCTATGAGAAGTAAAAGCAAAGAAGATGTGTATAACTCTTTCAAAACTTTGTTGGATAAAGGGCGTGTTCCTAAAAATCTGCAAACCGATAATGGAACAGAATTTTATAATAACAAATTTCAGAAGCTTATGAAATCGTTTCATATTAACCATTATTCAACCTTCTCAACAAAAAAAGCTTTAATAGTCGAACGATTTATCAGAACATTGAAATCTAAAATCTATAAGGAATTTAGTTTAAAAGGCAATTACAATTGGGTAAATAATACCCTCAATGATGTTATTTACAAATACAATCACACTCACCATCGCACTATTAATGAAATCTCTGCTAATGTGAACAATATGAATAAAAAAATGATATTAGAAAGGTATTTAAAGTTGCCAAAAAATGATAATTTAAAAAGCAACTACAAAGTAGGTGATTATGTGCGTATCAGTAAATACAAAGGTACATTTGAAAAAGGTTATACTCCCAACTGGTCAACAGAAATATTTAAAATTCGTAAAATACAAAATACAACTCCTATAAGTTACTTAATTGAAGACACTATCAGAGGTCTGCCTATTTTAGGAGCATTTTATTCACAAGAACTTCAAAAAACAAAACATCCCAATATATATCTAGTCGAGAAAGTTCTTAGAAGAAAAGGTAACAGGGTTTTAGTAAAATGGTTAGGTTTGTCTTCAGCTGAAAGCAGTTGGATTGATAAATCGAATGTAATATTATAAATAAAATAACGTTAACAAACTCGAATCACATAACTATTTATTAAAGTATTCAAACCGGAATCATCAGTCTTAGAATGTGTTTTGGAGAGAGTAGTCTTCTCAATTGGCTTATTAATAATTTACCATTTGAATTACACTTACCAGGATATAATTACTGTGGCCCAGGTACTAAATTAATAAAAAGACTAACAAAAGGAGATAACGGCGTAAATAAGTTGGACGAATACTGCAAAGATCACGATATTGCATATCACAAGTCATCAAACTTAAAGGATCGACATAAGGCTGATTTAATTTTGTTAAAAATGGCGAAAGAGCGAGCGGTTGCTTCCGATGCCAGTATAGCTGAAAAACTCGCGGCACGCTTAGTAAGTAAGGCTATGTCAGCAAAAATTAAAACTGGTTCTGGTTTGGACAAAAAACCTTCTCCAAAAATTACACCTGGAAAAGGGTTAAAAAGTAAATTAAAATCTGTTATTACAAAAGCAAAAAGGCATATCAAAAGATTAAAACCTAAGAGCAAGAAAATGGCAATAGAATTAGCTATTGCCGCTACTAGAGAATTGGCTGATGATTCATCGATTAAGCTCCCTCGCGTTATTCCTATTCCAAAAACTGGGGGAGTATTACCTTTGATTCCTATTTTTGCGGGATTATCAGCTGCGGGAGCTTTAGCAGGCGGTGCAGCTGGTATTGCTAAAACCATAAATGAATTCAAAATGGCTAAAAAGCTGTATGAAGAATCGAGAAGACATAATGAAAAAATGGAAGCTCTATGTATTGGGAAAGGACTACACCTTAAACCACATAAAGGCGGCCTTGGAATTTTCGTATCAAAAGAAAAAAACTAAGATATCGGCTACCCAAACGGGCCTTAACTAACTTTGACATTTTAAAGTATGGGAATAGAATTCCTTATTTTAGAGGTGTCTTTATGAGAGATGAGCTCCCTAAATGTCCTTATAAAAAAGAATGTGGAGTTATTAATTTGGATAGTTCAAAAAATCCTGGTTCTCATTGGGTAGCCTATGCAAAATATAATGATTATGTTGAGTATTTTGACAGTTATGGAAATCTTAAACCTCCGAAGGAATTTATAAAATATGTAGGTTCTAACATTCAATATAATTATGAAAATATACAACGTGATCACCCCTTCAATTGTGGACATTTATGTTTAAATTTCTTAAAGAATTTTTGGTATAATCATGAAATAAAATAAAAAGGATCATCTAAAAGAGTTCAGTATGCAAGCATGTCTACTACGGTTACCATCTCTGGAAATAAATCGGAACTGATTTCGTATTTTCAACCACCTCTTCATTTATCGGATCAGTACGAGTGCGGTTTACTATACTTTTCAGTATTAAAAACAAGACCGAATGTGCCCGTTAATAACAGCAGTTTAACAGCTGTTATCAGAATTGAATGTGATCTTTTACACGGTTCATACTGCAACGGATTACCGACTCATTTTATTCATGAATTTATATCTGATACTGCTCCAAGTCACGGCTACATAGAAATACCTCAGAACGTTATTTACTTTCCAGTTAACAAAAATATAATTTCATCCATATCTGTTAGGATTGTAGATCTGTTTGGTTACCGTATTGACTTTGGTGAAGAAAATATTCAATTACGTCTTCATATAAGAAAAGCAAAATGATAGTATATTATAAAAACCCTTCAGTGAAAATAAAACGTCCTATTCCGTCAACGACCATAAAGGTGCACAGACGTAAGAAAAACGTGAAGAAATTGACTAAATCAAATAAAGATTTTCTTAAAGCTTTAGGGTTTAAAGTATGAGTATACTACAGATTACCGATTTACCACACTTTGATAGTTCGATCGAAAGTTATGAAATCCATTCATATAATCCCTACAATAACAGTTTTAGAGAAAACGATGAAATCAGAATCCCCATACACCAGCAAGATATATACGTGCTACCATCAGCCAGTTCCATCTACATCGAAGGTCAAGCAAAGCTGTTCGGTAAGGATGGGCATCAGATCAAGAAAGCTGTTACGTTTACTAATAACCCTGTTATGTACTTGTTCCAAGGCATCAGGTACGAAATGAATGGAATTGAAATAGATCGTATAAAAAATTCTGGAATAACATCAACAATAAAGTCATACATCTCATTTAATGAAGCAGAAAGTAAAGTTTCTGCATTATGGGGTTGGAATTTAAACGGATTCCAAAGTGATGGACATTTTAGCGTTGTGGTGCCCTTAAATAAGATTTTAGGGTTTGCAGAGGATTACAATAAAATTGTGATAAATTGTAAACACGAACTTATATTGAATAGGAGTAATTCTAACTTAAATAGTATTATTCTTACTGATGAAGTCGTTCAGCTTCAAATAGATATACAGAGAATTCAATGGAGAGTACCACATATAAAAGTTTCCGATCGAGAACGTTTAATACTTTTAAAGCACTTAGAAAGAGATAAACCTATTCAGATGGCCCTTAGAAATTGGGATTTATATGAGTATCCTTTACTACCTAAAACCACAAAGCATTCTTGGTCAGTAAAGACTGCTTCTCAATTAGAAAAGCCTCGGTATGTCATTTTTTGCTTGCAAACTAATAGAAAAAATAATAGAACTAAAGACAGTTCGGTATTTGATAATTGTGATGTGACAAATGTTACGCTCTTTTTAAATTCGCAATATTATCCTTATGAGCCTTTATCTTTAAAGTTTTGTGAGAACAAATTTAATATAGTATATTATATGAAATGTATGTGAAATTTCGCCAGTCGTATTACAACTCTCCGGTAGAACCGTTGCTTGATCTGCAGGATTTCAAAGAAAAGGCCCCAGTCTTCATCTTAGACTGCTCGAGGCAAAACGATAGTTTAAAAACTGGTCCAGTGGATGTAAGATTGGAATTTGAATGTTCAACACAAATACCAGATAAGACAACTGCATACTGTTTGATTATAAACGACCGACTTGTTGAATACAAACCTCTGAGCAACATCGTGCGTAGATTATCATGACTGCTATTGTAGACATCCAAGGCTTTAAAACAGAAGCAAATGAATTTATAATAAAAGAAATTGCTATATGGTGTAATCAAAGCCTGCAAGTGTTTTTAATCAAACCGCCATTTCCTTTTTACGATTTGACTAAATCGGAAAGACAACAAGTTTGCTGGATTGAGCGTAATAGAAAAATGTACTGGAGCGAAGGATTTATACCTTACTCAAATTATCAATATTTAGTTTTAGATATCTTAAAAGATAAGTCTGTTTTCGTTAAAGGTCTTGAAAAAGTGTCATGGTTGAAAAACATTTTAAATAGTGTTAATGTAATTAATTTATAAGATAAAGGTTGTCCTAATTTGTTAACCCTATATGATCGCTATAAATATTCCGGAGATTTTTTTTTAAAAAATGTTATGTGCTTAAAAAAATGGTGCTTTGATAATCAACTTTTTTAAAAAGGTACAATATGGATTGTTTCATTTTACTTAATCGTTTCCTATACTCACTAACATACCCATTTAGTTTTAATATATACTATGATTGGAATATTACATGAATTGATACACATTCATAAGTACAATAAAAAACTCAGCAAAGAGAACAGTTACATTGGTCACTAAGACAAGGAGTTAAATTCCTAACCTGAAAACCTTAGAATAGGTGTTATTATTCTAAGCTAAAACATAATGTTAATAATCTATATCGTGAATAAAACGGATCGCAGATAACAAAAGTAGGTATTATTGGAGGCGTCTGCGTCGCGAAACGAGCGAAGCGAGTTGAGTGAACCAGAAGTCAGAACACATTTATATTAATCGATCGAACACTACACGTGCAGTCAATCTGCTTTATCTCGATACGTCCGCATCACCTGGAATCCGAGTGACCGTGGGTTCAAGTTCCATGTAGACGAAGTCAGAGGCAAAAGCTAGTTGTGGATAAAACAATTATATAATTCTGGACCTGAGATGCATATAGTCGGATCTGGAAAAAGTGAGGTTTTCAGGAGAGCAAAAACAAAATTCGAAAACATTTTTGCCAATATATAATATTTACCAGCAAACTGGAACAATTTTATGAATTATATTTATGGGTAACAATTGTATCTTATATTTTGTAACAATTTGAAAAATTTTAATATTAAAATACTATGGTAAATAGCATTTATTTTAATTTTTTGCTCTAATCCGACTTTATGCCTCTAATAGATCGTTCATTAATAATACTTTTCGAAATTATAATATCATACGTCTGTATGCTAGCAATTTTTATGACTGATCCGTAGTTTTATATTGAAACACGACATTATGGTGTAAACCTCGAAACAATAGTCAGCGTTTGATGTCCCTTTAATCCTGCCCACTACATTATCATCAGGCTCAACAGTCCACTGGTGCACTGAAAACGAGGCCTCATAATCAACGCTTATAAAAAAAATACTTTTTACTGTTCTTACGGGATATATATCACGTACCTTTGTTTTGAGTAACCGATATTTCGGCACTGTTGCAAGCGCCATGTTCACGGATGTACTGAAGTATTGCGGGTGGATGAATGTTATAAACAAGTGAAACGGTCTACCCGCTTTCTTACTCGTTTATAGCGCGCACAATCACTACCACCTTTTTCACTTTCACACTGTACTCGATCGCTACAAACTGTACTGTACTGTGTATATTTATACAAAAAATGTTAATATTAAAATACTATGGTGAATAGCATTTGCTATTCACCATAGTATTTTAATATTAACATTTTTCAAATTGTTACAAAATATAAGATACAATTGTTACCCATAAATATAATTAATAAAATTCTGTAGAATGGTATGGAGATCCTTTCTATCTTGCAATATTAGATTGCTTTTTTTTAATTCTGATGGACTCACAACTGGGGGCCAATTCTCCTATTTTATATGACATTGATTTTATATTTTGAATGGACTCAGAAGCCCTATTCTGATAACCTAATCTCATTATTGTATAATTTGAAATAAACAAGTCATCGTTGACAAATATTTTGACACTTGTTTCAATTTACGATATCGTAACAACTTCGTTCAATTATCAGAAAATTTCGAAGAATATGCTTTTTGTGACGTAAGTATGACACTGACATCATATCAAAACTATATTTATTTAGGAGAATAGGGCCCTTGGTTTCTTTACGTTTAGCTTAATAACTGTTTCATAGCTTTCTTACGGCCCTGTCACGACCTTGCCGCTCTGAGCGGCGGCTTAGTGCGGGGCGGCGAGCGGTAAGATCAAATGTATGAAGACGTTCGAAGCACGCCACGAGCCGCCGCGCACAGCGATAACGCGCGCGTTTTTTTTGGCGCGAATGGCTGCGCGGCGAGCGGCGCGGCGGGCGGTGCGGCGAGCGGCGGGAACAAATGTACTGCGACCGAGTCCGACGCCACGACTCCGAGCGGCACAGACAGCGTTACGCGAGGGACGAACTAGGCGGTTAAACTATTTGTTAAATATTTTGTGGCGGTAATGAATACGGAGACATTTAAAGTCGAAATTTTAAAACGGTCGCGTGTATGGATAGCAACACATCCGCTTTATAAATACAAAAATGTTAATAAAACGTTGCGATATGTAATGAAACAATGATTTACAGAATGTAAAGGTAGGTTTAAATATAAATCGCAAACATTAAAACATTGTGTAATGTACATATGTACCTATTTAGGTACAGACACAGCTTCTATGAAAGTTAAAAGGTGATTTACCTACCTACTTAACGTAATCTACGTTGTGTAGGTACCTATTCAACGCCTCATTAATTGCGAATATGCATTATTCCTTTGATATAAAATACTTGTAAGAAATGAAGATCCAATGTCGACAATTTTGTAGGTATACCGTATAGTTACACAAAGATATTTTGGTTATCGCCATATTTATGGGTAACTCCGTCGGCCCAAATACGTCCACATTTGCCGCTGCGTTTACCGCTGCTGTAGGGTCGTGGCGTGCACGACGCTCTGCCGCGCCGCCCGCCGCGACGCGCGCCGCTTAGACCGATCTCGTGAACAGGCCCTTAGTGTGTCCTCAAAGTGTTGACAAATATTTTGTGCCATCACAGTCCACAGCCATTACAACATAATATAAAGGTGTATTAATTATAACGCAAGCAGTAGAATCTACTTGAGTCGCCAAACATTTTAGTTGGCAATGATATATCTGATACTTTACTGAATCGGAAAATTTAATATCAGATATTTGCTTGATAAACGACTAGAAATTTGGAACAATTTGCCTATAGTAGTAAAACATGTTACCATTTTCATTGATGATCATTTTCTCCTGACATGGCTTTTGCATGAGGTACAAAAAAACAATATCAGATGATTTATATGGTAAATCTTCTAATGTATAGGTAGGGTGCATAGGGTTCCCACAAAGAACTTAGGATCCCAAGCCAACCTCACCTGCAAGTGGTGCACCTGCCGATCAACGGACGAGGCTCTGGCAAACAAAATATCCCGATAAGCGGCAATAGGCTCACCACCATCGCCACGTGAGATCAAAACACTGGCGAAAAGTGGGCGTTTATTATGCCTTTGCCTACCCCTTCGGGGAAACAGGCGTGAGTCTATGTATGTATCTTTTAATGTAACCATACTCATCAAATCATAACACAATATCTTGTATCTCACTCTGCCACGCTTAAAAGCAATGGCACAAGAGTAAGACAAACAAATTCGCCTTCTCGTCCGCTCCCGAATGGCCCGCACGAACAACAGAAAAATCGGAAATATTTTCAGTACCGACCAAGCTTCGACTTGATAATTAAGTAAAAGTTGGCAACATAATGATTTATATTAACATACAGTCCAAAAAATTGGTGTAATGAGTATTATATTACAGCTAGAATGTCTTATTATTGCATTCGACTTAATGTATTATAAGTTAAAAACATAATTTTCCAAGCATAATGGTATATGTTATGATCCGTACATTTGATCGGTTGCAAAATTTAGAGTGATAAGTACGTATCTGTATATACATCCAATGAAAACATGCATGACTGTTAAAAACGCTTTAAAAGCATAAAGAATTATATGGATTTGCGACTCTGTTAGATATTAGTTATTTATGGAAAAAAGGTGCATATTAAAATATGGCTTAATGCCACACAAATATTTCGGTAAATTGGTAGATCCGACATTATGAATGTAATTATCTCCACGATAAATAAAGATAGCATTATAAGAATTAGTTTGCCAGAAGGAGAAAAAGAAATCTAGCATTGTGATGGTAAAAAGTCATTTTGGGTGGATCTTTAGATACGACCATATGCATCTCAGGTCCAGAATTCATAAGTACATACATTCATAGTCTTATGCCTGTAACCCTGAAGAGGTAGGCAAAGGTGTATTACTACACCCACTTTTCGCCAGATATATTTAAGTCCCACGTAATAGGGAGGCGAGCCTATTGCCGTACCGGGCACATTTCTAGACTTCATGCTGTTACTGAGAATTTCCTAACAGAAAAACCCAATAACACTTTGGCCGACCCGGGAATCGAACCCGGGAGCCACCCGATCCTACTTTCAACATTGTTAACATTTTGCATTCATTCATTAAAATTATCAACGAGCTGTGCAAAGATAACAGTATGTACCTACCTACATATAAATTATTATGAATGCATCGCTGTGCCCGAGCCGCACTGAGCGCGTCGAACGAACTTGAGAATGTTGTTTATATTATGTCATCCCAAGTAAAAACATTGTTACTATGCTACCAGTATTACGATGCATCGATGAATGAAATAATATTATACTTCTAATGCCAACCGTCCGTATCGCAGATCATGTTAGTAGTGTAATTTTTGGGGCGCTCTGCATTGCGAACGGAGCGAAGCGAGGTGAGTGATGCAGTAAGCAAATGAATTTATACTAAAAGAAATAGCTGTATGGTTAATAAAAACTTACAAGTGTTTTTAATCAAACCACCATTTCCTTTTTACGATTTGACTAAATCAGAAAGACGGCAGGTTTGCTGGATTGAATGCCTGTAGTAGATGAAAATGAAATGCATAATTATTATTATTAAAAGAGTAATTAAATAATCTTATAAGAAATAAGTGATTCCTAATCTAACATTTATTGTATTTTAAAGTGCTATTTGTTTTAAGACTAAGATATATAAATCATCCATCAAGAATCCTAATTGTCTACTATTTAAATATATTATATATTAGAAGATTTTACTATCGTAATTATAAAAAATAAACGTTTGTACTGAGTTATTGATTATCTTGGATAATTCTATACACGTCATGTTAAGACAAAGTGGTCCAATATTTTATCACATCTTTGACGACACGTTTGGCGCATTGGCTAAGAGTATGACTCGCATCACAATGTAAATAGTAGGTTTAATAGACGCAGCAACTAATGCACCAACGTGTTGCGGGTTCGATTCCCGCACGGAACAAATGAGTATTGTTCCAGTTTGGATTTTGTTTTTATGTTTTTTTTACTTTATTTTTTTTGTATTATAAGCAATTATTATGTCTCCATAATACCTACTGTTGGCTACTTACTAAGAAAGAAAGAAAGAGAAAAACTATTTATTTGTCACAGACACAGAAAAAGTATTACATATAAAAGAAAACATTGCAAGGCATAAGATTAGTCTGTGACAAATATGTGCACTTGATGTGCACACTCAGCTATATTGTTGCATTGTGGTAGTGTCCACAACTCTATTATTGAGTTATAGTTGCTAGTAAAAGCTAACCTCTCATTATACGGAAGGCCTGTGCATTCATTAGTACAAGATGTGCACCAAATCGTTTCGATGCAACGATGTGCCGTGATCGAACATGATATTGTTGTTTATTGTACTTATTTAAGTGCGCGCGATAATTTTTGCTTGGCTATGTCAGTTCGACACCATACCAGATTATGATACACACAACAACTGATCGGACTGATCGCGTCGACTGAACACAGCAGTCTAACTTGAGAATGTTGTTACATTAGCATCTCAAACTAGAAACGACAGTAAGTTGTCCCATTGCATTGCTACTACAATGATATGTCGGTGAATGAAATACAACTCACTTTGTTCTGAGTGATGCAGATCACATTTATATTAATCGATCTCGATTGTAAAATTGGGGCTTCTGTATCACGCAGCTCGAGCGGCGACGCGAGAGCAAGTGATGCAGAAGCCCCAATTTTAACCTACTGTTGCCTTAACATATGCATGTGTCAGAATCTATAAGCAAAGTTCTATTTTTAACACGATATTGTGTTAATTGACTCATCTTAAATGGTGGGCGAATGGAAAATTACCCGATAATGAATCGTGTCATAAGCTAGGCGAAGACAAGGGAAAGTTATGCCCCTCTCCTTAATATTTTGTTGAAACCTGTCCATATTCGTACCTACATATTTATTATTCTCTCTTCTGAGTCTAGCTAAGCTAAATAGGTAGATTTTTCTGCTGAAAAAAGTATAAAAAATACTCCTCAAAATTGGTTTATCACGATCTTTGAGAGTGTTATACACCGAAAACGTCCAAAACTCTTATGATCTGTTATTATACAGAATATAATGAACCAATGAAATATTGCGTACCACATTATCTCCGAGTATTTTTTTCTTTAAGCATATTCGACGAAGAAATTTATTGGTATATTTGATTACGACTTTACGCAAATGAATATCTGAATGTTGATATTTGATTTTTCTTTTTAATTTACTCTTTAGTCCTAATCTCTTTGTACTTGGATCGGGGAATTGAATCAATGATATTTCATTAGCTGTCTGGCTTGTTATCCAAATAAAAAGTACCTATAGAGACAAATAATGCGGATAATATTTCCCAAAAAAATTAAAGTATCTCATTACCTTAACCAATCCTACGGATGTTTGTTACTCTATCGAGCAATAACTACAAAACTGTTTTTGATGAAACAGTCAAAAAGTATAGCTTACAAGGCAGCGATAGCCTAGTGGAATCGGGTTCGAATCCACGGCGCGCACCAATGACTTTTCGAAGGTAATTGCGTATCAAATTATTAATTATCGCTTGTCCCGTGCCTTAGCGAGCACGTTAAGCCGTCGGTCCCGGCTGTCATGAGAATCTTTGACAGTCGTCAAAGTTCGTCAGTACCTCTAAATAAACGGCTCCGTGGAAAAGCTAATATTCAGCCATAGCCGGTTAGACTAGTAAGCAGACCCCAGGTTGAAACTGGGATAACGCTAAGAGGATGATGAGTCCAAAATTATAGCTTATAGGTCAGAATAGCTCTTTTGCTACATTTTATTGTGATAGCCGAAAGCCATTCGAGTGAAGTTATGGACAGAATCTAGTATAAGCATAATTCAAAAATGCTTTAAATTACTCTATCGTAATATAACTTAAGCACCACTTGCCCAACGAATTCGCTATTCTCTACAAAAAAAACAACGCAAAAAGCAAAATTGTTGTCAAAAATCATCAAGTCATCTATTAAATGTATTTTTTTGTATAGAACTGAAGTAAAATGGTAAAATAGCGGCGAACATTGTTGTGTTGAAACCCAAGTGAACGTGCTTGTCGTAAATGGATCAGAGAAGGGCGCGTGAACACTGGCGACGTGAAACACGACTGTGTAACATTAATCCCTTTAGTATCGTAAAATGCATGTATTTTGATGCTTTTTGTACTGGGTTTTAAAATATGTTTTAATATGTACGTATTGTTGTACTATGAAAGTATATGAGAATTCAGCATGAGCCATTGCATTTATTTCACCCATAATTATGGTATGTTGCGTGTTAAGTTTATCTACATCTATAAATAAATAAAATTGAAGTGTCTATTTGTATTTTTGTATGTAATGAATACAAACCCTATACAATTTTTCCGGTCTGGAAATTGAACACGACGCCTCATACATTGCAATCGGGTACATTAAAAAACCACGCACCCGAATTCACGGGTAAGACCTAGCAAATAAATAGAAATGAAATCTATTAATAAGGCCGCTCATAAGCAAACCATAACAAATATAAAGAGGGAATTCGTGCTTATATATTTTTATCTATCTTTATTGGATAATCTCTAAGTACCGTAGCCAAAACTCTTTTTGCGAGATCGATATTTTTTTCACCGTATAAAATTC
Source organism: Euclidia mi (assembly GCA_944739405.2). Taxonomy (NCBI): domain Eukaryota; kingdom Metazoa; phylum Arthropoda; class Insecta; order Lepidoptera; family Erebidae; genus Euclidia; species Euclidia mi. Next base: position 8,399,058 of record OX123181.2, on the reverse strand, counting down.
CCAACGTGGCAGACCAATGTATTTTCATCCTTTTACTCTGAAAAATAGTGGGTAAAACGCAGGCAATGTGGCTTAATCCTAAGTGGACTACGGCTTACAGGGCCGTTCGTTGAAAAATAAATTGCAGCATAGTTGAATGAGAGAAGTGGGAATTGCATAATAAATATTTAATCCGGTGCCATTGTGGCTACCGGCTCAGTCTTGTGTTCGCGTTTGAGCTCTGAGAATGGCACCAGAGGATCACTGGCCCTCTAAATGCACTCAGGTAGCTTGCAAATTAATTGGTTATTCAATTTACGGCACCTCTTTAATGAATACTGACGCGTTTGTTTGTAAAGACCGAAAGGTTTGACATGATTTTGAGTACTGTTTGGTTGGTTGCTTAGAATTATTACGACTTAGCTGATAAACGTATATTTGAAATTGATTTGTTGCTTTTACTTGAGATACTTCACAGTAAGAGGTTACGATTAACACGTAAATTCTTTATATCAAAATTAATAAAAGGCTATTTTTATCGGCTCCTTATAGGTAATATAATCTCAGTAAAACCAAAGATAAAAGGTTCATTATAATACGTTAAATAGCCAAGCCTAGTAAACTAAAAATTTAATTTCCATTTTTTTTTTTAATTTCCTATTTCCTATAAATATTCCGTGTGGTGACGGATTAAGAATACGGAATGTCACCACCCCATATCATCCCGTGAGTGTCGTAAGGGCCGACAGAGGGAGCATATTATGCAGAGAACAGCACTGTAAGAGAAGGAAAACTTGAAAAAAACCCTATACCAACCCGTTTGGCCAGCGTGGTATAGTAGGCCAATTCCTCCTTTCAAAGGAGAGGCCTAGTCCAGCAGTGGACTGTTAAAGGCTGATGATGATGATTTCCTATAAAACTGATAGTTTAAGATGCACTTCGTTCTAATTTTTGGTGTTAGAGGCTATGTGCATAGTAAAAATATTAGACAAGTTCGAACTGGTAATAATAATAATATTCTACAACGTACACACATCACCATCTAGTCCCAAACGAAGCAGAGCTTGTAGGTACTATGGGTACTAGATAATGGATAAATATACATATTATATACTTTTTTTGTAAATACATATCTACATAATTATTATACATAGAAACACCCAGACCTCTTGGTCAAACATCCATGTTCATGCACACAAATGTTTGACTTGAGCGGGAATCGAACCCGCGACCTTCGGCGTAGCAGTCGCTTACACTCCCGCTGCGCCAACCGGTCGTCTACGCTCTGGCTGTGTATTTATCACTAATCACTCGTTCTTTTTCATCTAAATGAAAGTACTGTTAAATAAGTACCTCAGTACTTTATACGGTGTATTTAAAGCAGGCGTTGTATGCCGCTGCCGCGTCTTCGACGTAATCTGAAGTACGGATGGTGTAATCCCAAGGAATTTAATTTAAATTAGCACCGTGCCGCTTTTCAATAGACTCTTATCTTAGTCACAAGACACCCTCTCGCAAATTGGCCCTCTTATTCTTGTTATTTGGATGATTAACGAGCCAGGCATTTTTCGTGTCTTAAATTAATTAGCGATAACCGAATGAGATGAGATCATAATTAGAATTTGATTTTGATGGAGACGTAAGATGGGATTCGTTTGATCCGTTTTACAGATTTAGGTTTTATTTTACAAGTTTTGAAGTGATAGTATAATAACATTCTTGCATACTGTGGCCACCTAGGTAAGGGAGCAATAATAGAGATTTTTTGGAAACTCCCAGCTTAAGGGGGTAAAATACTCACACGCGCGAAGTCGTGGGCCAAGTGTAGTAAATATATAAAATAACCTTTCTTGGCTGACATTGCATCGCTGAATACTGAAGCAAAGAGCTCAGATATTTACATAGAGGCGCCTTTCTTATGGGCGCTCTGAAGACGAACTTTCTGTGACCCAAATTGCCACTTGGCGGCGTGGCAGTGGCGCTATGACAGCTGTCTCTACGAGAGCAAGAGAGACGAACGTTCCTCCTGTGTGTCTTAACTACTAGAGCAAGAGAGACGGTGAACGACGCCAGCGCCGCCAACGGCGCCAACTACGAACTAAACTGGAGACAGTCCCCACTTGGAATCGGCACACGAAATCCTTAAGAACTGCGCTTCTATGTAAATCTGTATTCATTGACTGAAGGTATAGCTATACAATATGTCAGTTGTCCTTTTTAACAAAAAAATAAATAAATAGGTAATAAAATATATACTTATTCACCTAAAATTATTTGTAACAATGTGCGATGATATTAGACCCTATTTTCCTTAAATGTTACATTGAAATTAAACTACAGTTAACGGATTTTATCGCGATGTATTGGTTTCACTAAGTTATTACATTTGAAACGAATGATCTAGAAACTATATTTTTAATTTATTACTAGCCGACGTTTCGAACCCTTTACAGAATTCATGTTCACGGCAGACTGAGGTGATATTTGTCTTTTTCTTGAATGTATAAGTTATCTCAAAGTACCCGAACATTTTTCAACTACTGGTGTTACTATTTACGCAGAATGAGCTCACAGTGTCCATAGGTCTTCTGGTGACTTTGTCCTTCTTGGGTTTCATTAGTCTTATGACAGGGTCCCAAGCTGGAGGAACATTCCAACCATCTTCCCTATTGAAATTAGGGTGTTTTTTAATTTCAATAGCCTCTCATATCATCCTTGGAAGAAAATGGTGTTCTTTTGCGAGTATCTGTGGTTCATAAAATCGCAGGTAGTGGTTGGATCCTTGTTCCACAAGTTCACACACAGCAGACTTTGTTGAGCGTTTATGTTTTATGTCGGCTATATGTTCTTTGAGTCGAATGCCTATGCTTCTCTTGGTTTGTCCAATGTATGAGAGCCCACATTCACAGTCAATTTTGTAGACACCGGCCTCTTGCAAGGGTAACTGACACTTGACAGTTGGTAATAATTGACTGTGGAAGCTCGCTTCAAGATGTAGCCAATTTTGTCGGTCACGCCCTTGATGTATGGGAGGACAAAAGACAAATATCACTTCAGTCTGACGTGAACATGAATTCTGTAAAGGGTTCGCAACGTCGGCTGGTAATTAATTAAAAATAAAGTTTCTAGATCATTCGTTTCTAATGTAATAACTTAGTGAAACCAATACAACGCGATAAAATCCATACTGTAGTTTAATTTCAATGTGTACCATGCGCGTAAACCCAAGAAGATAAAATTTTACTTTGATAGTAAATCAGAATAAACTGTTGAATCGTGCAAAATACGACTGTACCGCACAGTCACTGTAGGTACGTGTGCTTGTGTGTGTCAGGCACCTTTTTTCTTTTTTGCTGTCGTGTTGGAAAATCCTCATGGAGTCCCTCCGTCCTGGGGGGGGGGAAGGACGAAGGGGACTGTCAGACTCTTACTGACTAAAAACCAACCCGTGCTCCTCATGTACCCATGTGTCGGAGGGTAGGGTTTCACCGAAGCATTTCTCGCTAGCCCCCGACGGGTATAAAAGGGCCCGCCAGATGGTCAGGCGGGCCCCGAACGAAACCCCCTTGGTGGCGGATGAAGGTGTTGGGCACCGCTGAGAAAGCACCCAGCGGCCGCAGAGGATAGGGAGGACGGCAACGCAACACCGCATCTCCTCTTACTCTGCGGCCCCACCGCGACGCAACGATGGTGCGCCCCCATTAGGTCGCGGGAGATAGGGCGCGCGGCAACGCAACACGGACATGGCTCTCCTCCTGCGACCGCACCCGACTGCGAGGGACAGACAGAACTGTCCCCCGCACCCGCACCTTGGGACGCATCCTACGCAGGCTTCACTCAAGCCCACGTGGAGCGTCCCCTCCCGGGATCCCGCTTAGCTTCACCGTGGGTGTACCTCAAACTCACGGTTACTGAGCCCCCCCACCACGACAAGGTGGAGATCCCACGGGGGTGGGGGTTGTGTCAAGCACCTGCAATGGCAAACAGCTGAGCGGCGGCGGCGGTCATTACACCGGGTTAATTTTCAAAAAGTATGACGACGAACATTGTTTTTTTTGTTTTTGGTTTGGACTTATTTTTTCATAAATTTGTATTAAGTTATAGTAGTTTAATCACCCCTTAAAATATTTTGCCAACGCAAATCAACAGCCTGTATATATGAAATTTGGACAGTGAGTCATATGGCTTAGGCAATAGTCTACCATTAAGTTGGTTAAACGCGGGTTAACATTTTAGGGTAGGCAAAGCGGTGAATAATCCTAGACTTGTAATTTATAATCTATAAATGAATTTGATGTTATATTACTGCAACAAGGCAGCGATAGCCGAGTGATGATACCAACAGACTGCCATGCAGAGGGTATCGGGTTCGAATCCACGGCGCGCACCAATGACTTTTCGGAGTTATGATAATTACTGCAACAAGGAAAGGGCCGTCCACCGGCCGACTAGCAATTCATCCAATACCACATCCTTAAGAAACTTTATATTTAGAAGAACTATACCCCGATTAAAACTACATGCTATATGCAACTAAAAAAAACTAAGAAAATGTTTTTCCTTGTGGAAGCCACAATGCAACTGACATGACATTAAAATCATCTCTTGAGGCAATGAGATGTTAAATTATTTTTCTCGGCGGCTCGGAACATGTGTGCTTGTCAAACCAAATATGATGGATGTTCCGTCGAACAGTACCTACGTGACACGGCTTACACAATTTGATATGTAATAACATTATTTGAATACTGAAATCTTTATAGGTTAATCAAATAATTCCAGATTTAAATAACAGACATTGTAATGACAATCAAAGCACAGAATAGATCAAATTTTAGAAAAGAACTAAAATTGTTGAAAATACCTATTACCTACATGCAATCATTTGCATTAAGGTTTCTCCTCTTCGGTCTTTTAACGACGCCTTATTTTGATATAATAGGCAGCAACCAGAATGTATTTTATTGATTTTATATCGAAGAAGTTAAAGACGACAGTTCCATCTCTATTGGCCAAGCCTGACTTGGTCACTCAAAGGCTCGTCTATTCATGGCCACAAAAAGCGCGAGTAGGTATATTATTTTAATTTCCCTGTTTCCAAAATACGTTTTTATTATTATAATTTATCTGTCTCCAGAATATGTCTCTTATCTTAATATATAAAATCCTTGCGTTACTGACTGAATGACAGACACGCTACAGCCGAAACCATTGGGCGCAGGAAGCTGAAATTTGGCATGTATGTTCCTTGGGGACCGTAGGGGTGCACTAAGAAGGGATTTCCCGAAATTCCCACGGGATCAGCCGGGTAAATTTTAAAAAAATGCAGGCGTAGCTGCTGGCATCCTCTAGTAATCATATAAGAGACGTATTCTGGGGTACATCACTCTACATCACTTTAGTAAAACATGCTTTAAGCATTGTACCAATTGTGCGGTAAGTTTCAATAAATAAATCAAAATAAATTCATTACACTTATATAGTTATTCTGTCACCCCATCCGTCTCTGCGTTAGTAGCGGGAGCTATCAGCGGCTGCGAGAAAAACCGCTCGAGTGCCGTGTATAGTTACGTAACCAGATATGTTTGCGCCGCACATTAGGTACGGAATCTCTGTCTTACTTATTGTCTGGCTTCATCGATATATACCTAATGCTTCACTTGGCTTACAGGACGGTGAAGTGGGGCAAAAACAGACCGTAGCCGTTTTAACTTGCCGAACTCTGGCTCCCTCTTTCGATTAATAAAATCCTAGTACTCAGGCAGAATGCTTTGATATACATTCCATATCTGTCTGTATATATAAAATTCATGCGTAACTGACTGACTGACAGCACAGCCGACACTATTCGACGTAAGAAGCCGAAATATGTATGGGCTTTACGGTCAGTAGAAGTGCTCTTAGAATGGGTAACCCAAAATCTCACGGAAGCGGGGTATCTCCCAACTTCCGTGAGATTTTGGGTTACCCCGGTTAAATGTAAATAAAACATGCGGGGGTAGCTGCGGGAATCTTTAAGTTTATGCTAAGGCAAAGTATAATACTGCTCGGAACGAAAATCTTAAATGTTTTAACTGGATAACGTGAACACTAGGCGCAATGTTGTGTATTGAGAGATGTATATTGCTCTAAATACAACTGTGTAATGCCATCGACATAAGTGTCAAATACTCACACACGTATATAGGGAAGGTGCATCATACACTACATATAACATCACGCTATGTGACACGGATACTGAGCAGTAACCGCGGTAACGATTAGTGTGAATTATAACAATAATAACAACATGTATGAAATCCGTATATAGTTACAATAAAAATAGAACAAGAAGTAATAGTTGTGGAAAAGGAGCATTCCTTCTAACTGTCTGTTCGTATCTGGACGTATAACGTTTCATTTTGAGATTGCGCTGAGATACCGCCAAAACGTTCCACTTGGAAAATCTTACGGATATCACATATGTTTCTTTTGTACAATATCTCTAAATGTTAACTTTTTATATTTTAAGTTGTTAGTATATTTTGGTTATTATATTGAGCTGGTTTGTTGGAATAACATTAGTAGGTATAAGTGTTAAAAGGAATTATGATTAATCATATTGTGTCTGTGGCCTTACCTTTTAGGGTTCCGTGCCTGATAGGAAAAAGTGGAACCCTTATTGGATTCTTTTGTTGCCTGTTTGACGTACTGTCTAAAGACCTTTAGATATCGAACCACTAAAATCTTAGGTCTACAGTACCCTGAAGATGAGAAAAATAAAACTTCTTAATTTACGTAAAGAAAGTATACTTAATTATTTTATAAAACTTTTTATAAGTTTTATTCAATATAACTTTCTTTTGTTCATAGTGTGTGTTTCTTGTCCTGTAGTATTTTTAGCTTCAATAATAAACATTTTTTTAACAGAGACAAAATTTGAGAGTTTCATTTACGTATGCAAAATTTTCACTTTTCAAAATTCAATATTTCACAGTCTGTAAGGTAGAGTGTTAATTAATTTGGCCGTTGTCACCTTGTATCCAGGGCGTTCTCATTATTTGGTGTTAATGAACAACGCTTCGGTGAAGAGGTGCTTTATTGAATATGCGATCGTGTAGTCGATAGTTCATAGACGGTGCAGAGACTATATGTAGTTTATTTATGGCTTATGAAGCAGTATGAAAGAGAAATAGCTAGCTATAAAAATATTTATAAACTAGTTGCTCTACCCGCAGCTTCCACATTTTTGTATACTTAAGTTTAAAGACAAAATAATAGATTTCTTATTTTCTCTATTTCAACGTCTTCAGGTCTTATTTTGGCAGCAAAACTTTATGTCCATGTCCAAGGTGTCACCTATTTGTATGATAAAAATCATAGAATTCTGTTTAGCCATTTCAATGTGGAAATGGATCATGGGGACAAAGGGATAGACAAGGAAATTCATATAATGTACGCAAGTGCAAATGACGTGGAACTATAGTACTGCTTGTGTGGTATTGGTTTGAACCCCTGAAATCTATAACTCCTAACTGAACAAACATATTATGTGACAAAACTTGCTACGACAGATCCGTGCATTTCATTATTTTTTTGTTTTTTGATAATAGCTGTTTATAATCGTGCCTTGCAACAAAGTTTTAACCACCTTTAAAAAGACAGGTAGCTATAATTCTCAATACACTGTTACATTTTATTTAAAAATATATTTTTATAGGCTCACGCCTGTATCCTCGAAGGGGTAGGCTGAGGTGTAATATTACACACACATTTCGCCATAAATTTTTCGGTCCCACGTAATAAGAGGCGAGCCTATTGCTGTTACTGGGCACATCACCAGACTCCGTGCTGCTGGGTACTGGGAATTCTGAAAAACCCAGTAACACTTTTGCCCGACCCGGGAATCGAACCCGGGACCTCCGATCAGCAGTCGCATATCTATCTACTGGACCACGGAGGCGAAAATAAATATAAGGTAAATTATACGTTTTGTATATAATGAATAGATGGCGCGCACTTGAGAGCGCAGAGCGGCTCTCTAATAAGACCCATTGTGCTGAATAATTAGAAGGTACATTCATTATTCTAATTACCTGTCAACCACGACACAGCTCACAGTTGACGCCCACAGTATATCTTACAACGGTTTGGCAAAAGTACAGAATGTCGTTATACAAATGTTTATTGTTTTTATTTATTTATTAGTTGTATTATAGGTACATAGAGCGTAAAAAGGTGGACTTAATGCCCTAGGAATTTTCTCCATGGCTACCTTAGAGTGCTGCAGAGAGTAATGGTAGGCATATTGTAATTTTTTTATAGAAATATTTAGTAAGAAGGCAATCTCTACGTGTTACTGACGGTTTAGAATACTAAGTATCATTTCTCCATTTCATTCCTCGGATGTAGTAAAATGTGACTAAGAAAAATGCACCAAACCAATAGGCGATGCAAAGATTATCCGCGCGCCTCTAGCGGCGAATTTGGAAGCTGTCCGGGTACGACACTTTTGACAGCTTTCAATACAACTTTGCTTCGAGGTTATAGTGGTAATTGTATTGAGCTATCAAAAGTATCGTACCCGGATAACTTCCAAATTCGCCGCTAGAGTCGCTAGTTAGAATCTTAGCAACGCCAATAGTATCCTTGGGAAGAGACGGAAAACTCCACGTCAATCGCTGTAACAACCCAATCGCTGTAACAATCTTTATTATGCATGTACCTATGCTCACAAATAAATCATTTGAATTTTGAATTTGAACCCATGTTGGCCAGACGGCCAGCGTGGTATTAACCCACAATACTGTTGTGAAGCAATTTAGGTGAGGCCCGTCTCCATCAGTAGACTTCAAAAGACTGTATGATGATCAAAATGTCAGTGAAATCAATATAAAGATTACCATCTCGTTACCATCACCTATTACAGGATTTTTGAGCAATATCTAATTTGACTGCCTCCGTGGTCTAGATGGCGTATGCGACTGCTGATCGGAGGTCCCGGGTTCAATTCCCGGGTCGGGCAAAAGTGTTTTTGTTTTTGATTTTTCAGAATTTTCAGTAGCAGCACGGAGTCTGGTGATGTGCCCGGTAATGGCAATAGGCTCGCCCCCTATTACTTCTTCTTTTGCCTGCCCTATTCCCATATTACTTGGGGTCGGCGCAGAATGTCTTTCGCTTCCATTCTCTCCTATCAGCCGTCATCTGATTATTCACTCCCTTATCATTCATGTCATCCTTCACACAATCCATCCATCTTTTCTTTGGTCTTCCTCTTGCTTTATATCCCTCAACTCTAATATTCATCACCTTTCTAGTCACATGCTTTTCATCCCTCTTCATAACATGTCCATACCACGCTAGACGATATCCTTTCAGCTTTTCTTGCACCGGTGCAACTTTCAAACTTCCCCTAATATACTCATTTCTAATTTTATCCATCCTTGTGACCCCACACATCCATCTCAACATCCTCATCTCTGCTACATGTAATTTTCTTTCATCCGTCTTCTTCACGGCCCAGCATTCCGATCCATATAGTGCGACAGGTCTTATAACGGATTTGTAGATTTTTCCCTTTAGTTTAAGGGGCATCCGTGGGTCGCAAGTTGTTCCTGTGACCTGTCGCCATTTCATCCAACCTGAGTTGATCCGGTGCGTGACATCGCGGTCTATTTCACCGTCCCCTTGAATAAGTGACCCGAGGTACCGGAAGTCGGAGCAGACTGATATGGGTTCTCCAGCAAGGGATATGGACGCAGGACTGGAGAGACCGCCGAAGTCGCAAAACATGTACTCAGTTTTGCTTTTGCTGACTTTCAGGCCTACACTCTCCAGCCTTTGCCACCAATTTGTCAGTCTGCTCTGGACCTCAAGGCCACTCTCGGCAATCAACACAATGTCGTCGGCGAATAGCATACACCAGGGTGCCTCTTCCTGTATGTCCGCCGTAAGGGCGTCCATTATTAGCAGGAAGAGATAAGGGCTAAGAGCCGACCCCTGGTGCAAGCCTACAGCCACATTGAAGTTGCCGGTATTGCCCGCTGTGGACCGGACATGGGTTGTACATCTACTGTACATCGCCCAGATCAACTGTACATACTTCCCAGGCACTGCTTTCTTCTTAAGGGCCCACCACAAAACCTCACGCGGTACTCGATCATATGCCTTTTCGAGATCCACAAAAACCAAGTGCAAGTTCTTGTGTGCACTTCTGTACTTTTCGCATAGTTGGCGGATCGCGAAAATGGCATCCGTTGTACCTCGACCAGGCATAAAACCGAATTGGTTTTGCGAAATTTCACTCTCTTCTCTCAATCGTCGTTCAATCACTTTCTCCCAAGCTTTCATACTATGTGAAATTAGCTTTATTCCTCTATATTTATTACACTCCAGCACATCACCTTTGCTTTTATAGATGGGCACCAGCGACACTGCTACACCATTCATCAGGTATGGCTTCTTCCACCAACAACTTAATGAAGAATAAAGCTAACCAATTCCATCCGTCTACTTGCAGTATCTTCCACACTTCAACTGGTATTCCATCCGGCCCCGCAGCTTTTCCATTCTTCATTCCATTTACTGCTACTCTCACTTCATCCTCACTTATCTTTCTTATTAGCCCTTCATTCACAGGTATATTCTCAAGCACACCACTCCAATCATTTTCTTCATTCATCAGTCTCGCAAAGTAATTCCTCCATCTATCCTTAATTTTGTCATCCGCGCAAAGTACCGTTCCATTTTCATCTTTTATACACTTTATGTTACATACATCCCTTGCCTTCCTCGTTCTAGCTTTAGCTAGCCGGTATAGTTGTTTTTGGCCCACCGGGTTCTCCAAGTTATTATATAAGCTCTCCTGGGCCGCTGCTTTTGCCAAAGCAACGGCTTTCTTAGCTTTCTTCTTTAGAACATTATACTCTACCTTCTTTTCTTGTCTCAGGCTGACATTCATTTCATCCACACCCTGCCATTCCTTAAATTTCCTCTTCTTATCCTTCAAAATCTTTTGTACTTCTGTCGACCACCACCATGTATCTCTATCTATCGTTCCTTTTCCTTTTGATTCTCCTAAAATATCTTTCGCTGCACTCCTGATACACCCTGCCATTTCACTCTAGCATTCATTTATACTTCTACATTCCATGTCATCCATCGCTATCATTTTATTTACAACTCTCTATCTAAATTTCTTTTCATATTCTGGCCTTTCTAAGAAGTGCCACTTAATTTTAGGAGGTGGTTGCTCTTTGTTTCTGTTGCATATTACTTCTGTAGTAACTTCCATTATGAGGAGCCTGTGCTGCGATGTTAGATCTTCCCCGGGCATTATTTTGCAGTCTTTGACGTGTTTGAGGTTGTTGCGTCTGACGAGAAAGTAATCAATTTGAGTCATGTGATTGCCACTTTTATATGTGACTAGAGGACGCCAGCAGCTAAGCCTGCATTTTTTTTTTAAATTTTCCGTTTTGGCCGATCCCGTGGGAATTTCGGGAAATCCCTTCTTAGTGCACCCCTACGGTCCCCAAGGAACATACATGCCAAATTTCAGCTTCCTGCGCCCAATTGTTTCGGCTGTAGCGTGTCTGTCAGTCAGTCAGTAACGCAAGGATTTTATATATTAAGATTAAGTGGTCTCTCTTCTTCTGGAACCATGTGTTGGCAATCGCCAGGTCGAAAGCAATTGCCGATTGTAGCAGGCCTGCACCCTCATTATTGCGATTACCAAATGCCCATTCTCCGTGTACTCTTTCATACCCACTATTCACTCTTCCTACATGCCCATTAAAATCGCCACCAACATACATTTCCTCATGCACTGGAATATTCATCAAAACACAGTCAAAGTCCTCCCAAAACTTCTCTTTCACCCTTTCATCACATCCTGCCTGTGTGCCTATATACACTTATAACGTTCAGTATCACAATTTCTAACATAACTTTCACAACTATCAGTCTATCATTCACCCTATTAACTACCATCACTTGTTCTTTCAAATTACTATCTAAAACAATTCCCACACCATTTCTTTTTCCATCACTTCCGCTGTAGTAAAACTTGTATCCCTCACCAATCTCCCTCGCCTTTGTGCCTTTCCACCTGGTTTCCTGTAAGCACGCCACATTTATCCGTCGCCTTTTAAGTACATCCGCTAATTCTCTGGCTCTTCCACTCATCGTCCCAACATTCCAACTAGCATACCTCATCTTCACTTGCCGGGTTAACTTCTTACGTTGCACCCGCCTGGCTTGGTGCAACAACCCTTGTCCATTTATCACCGCGGCCGGGTGCTGCCTCGGCGCGTCGCCAATGGGGTACGCCCTAGCCCCATCGCGCATCATAACATTAATTCCAGCCATTCTGCATAAAAGATTTGGCATAGATTTCACAGTCGGCCGCCTGCCTAACACCAACCCTCTTTGGGAATGCTATTGTTGGTAGTTTACCCGCTACCGCTCGGGTGACCAAATGTGCTGATAAATATGCACCTGGTCCCATGCGCCCATTTGTCGCCTTCTACGACGCCCCGGGAAGAGCAAAGGGGGTGGTGCTATTCTTTAAGTCCGGCACCACACGGACCATTACGTGGGACCTAAAATTAATGGTGAAATGTGGGTGTAATATTACACTTCTGCCTACCCCTTCGGGGATACACGCGTGAGACTATAAAAAAAATGTTTGCTATTTTAGTGATCACGACCGCCCGATCCGAAATCAAGACCGACAAAGCAATAAAAATAAACATTTATAAATTGTTGTACCTACTGTACACAGTTACACTGTGGCGCCCTTCTCTCGTAATATCAGGAGAAAATTGAACATATTTCAACGATAACGCTAAATCGACTAAATCTTACAAATTTTAATGAATTTCTCAACAACTTAATCTCTGACACAAACAAAATACTCTTCGTGTTCTTCAAAGCGATTATAAATTTAAAAAAAATAAGCGTATCATTTCTGATGCTGTAATTTCGTGAATGTTGATCGCAATTACGAAGCGCTTGTGAAGTAGACGTTAATTAAAGAAACAACAATCGTCATCATAAATTATGCTCATCACAACATTATTTTGTATTAAGACCAATTATACAACCAAATATATCTGGCACAGTGTGGCAAAAAAGTAATGGAGGATAAAGTATCTGGATGTTTTTGTTTGAGCATTGAAATCAATAGTGAGTCGATTCAAAATCTAATTGCATTTCGTTCAGTATCGATGTCAAATAAAAAACGAGAATTGGCCTACTAAACTTTGTAACCTAAGGAGCAAATACTAGTTAGGTATGGTTAGGCCAGTTTCAGGATACTTGAAACTATATTCGAACTTGGGCGCCTCCAACCGGTACAAGTTAAGCAAAGATTATATACAGACAATTTATATTTTCGGCGTTGTTAGTCCCGTCCCACACACGTAACCCTTATAAAAAAGTTTGTCCGCATTAACGCGAGTTCAAACGTAAAGTTTCCTCAGAGCCGTGGTGAAACTGAAGGGCTTTTTATTACGCCACTATCTCAACTTCAAAGTTGAAGAAGATCCCATTACGTGGATAATAGCGTGACAACACGACCCATTAGCCACAACATACCGTACAGAATAAACCATAAACAGCGGCGAAAATGTATGGCGGTGTCATGGCGGTCTTATGACGGCCTTATGGCGGCCTTATAGCGGCATATTACCGCAGATGGCCACGATAATTAGGCCGACAGCATCAACCCCGTACTGCTGTATAATTGGAGTTGAGTTACATCCTTCCGGATAACCCTGCGCTGGCCAACTAATTAGTTGGGGACGAATTTATCATGTTTAAGAAATTTCGCCTTCTTAAATATGATTTATTGCGAATTACGAGATAATTGGACAATAGATTGTTCTCTTAAGGTACGAGTCCTGTTCAGGGAATTTCCGATTCAGTTTGATGGTATTTTTCTTGTACGGAGAGATGAATTTGTGAAGAGGTCTAATTGGGAAAGTATGTTTACAATAGATCCCGGTAATTAGTGCTCTTTCATTATATCAGATATCTTAATATCTCATTATTTTACCTATATTTATAGCGGACATGACTTACGACTATTTTCTGAAATGCTATTAACGATCTATTGCATAATATCCAACTCATGTCAATATTGTATTAATCAACCCTGCCTTAAAAATAACTTGAACAACGAACGCTAATCGTCTTTGTTTTTGTGACTTTTATGCGAGAACTGTGAAATATATAAATAAACCCTTTGATGTTGGTCTAGTGTAGGTATCTTTTGTTTTTATACTGACTGTTAGTCAAAAATATGTTGCCTACTATTCATTTCATAGCCGTTTTGATATCATCATGGTCATCTATAGTTTACTGAACCAGGCGTTACTTAGCGGAACTCTATAGGACTGGTATGGGTTACGGTAATAATGGTAACCCATACCATTCCTACATCCCTTATCCTTTTAGAGGAGTTCGGTATTGTCAACTCTTTTCTATTGCAATAGTTGGGGTGGTCAATCCGAGGGTGCGTGGTGGGTTCCTCTTTCCTTCCATTACGTTATCATGGTCATCAATAACCCTGTTGTTATAGGTGATGATGACAATGATGATGTCTATCCTGCTGCATAGCACAGGCCTCTCATCATCGTGAGAAGGGCAAGACCATAGTTCCAATACGCTAGCCAAGCGTAGGATGGCAGACTATACATGTCTCTCAAGAACATATTGTAGAACTCTCAGATAAGCAGGTTTCCTCTCGATATTTTCCTCCTTTTTCTGCCTCCGTATTCCATTCGATAGCGTATGTGACTGCTGATCGGAGGTGCCGGGTTCGATTCCCGGGTCAGGGCAAAAGTGTTGCTGGGTTTTTCCGAATTCTCAGTAGCAGTACAGAGTCTGGTGATGTGCCCGGTAACGGCAATAGGCTCGCCGCCTATTACGTGGGACCTAAAAATTCATGGCGAAATGGGGTGTAATATTACACCTCTGCCTCGAGGATGAAGGCGTGAGTCTATAAAAAAATAACATTCAATGCTCAATTAACATCAAAAAGTCTGTTGTGCAGGTTTGAACTGCAGACCCTCTGCGTAGCAGTATGTTAGTGTCACTAGTAGTTTATCGCCGCTAGTTTTAGTATAAGCCAGAAAGGTAAAATAACATTTTTTTACCCAAGACAAACACGGTTGTTTAATTTGCCAGAAAGGCTTTAATCAGACAGGAGTACACTTTTGAAAACAACATAATTCTGGCTAAAATAAAACTGCCCGCTTGCACGGAATTTTTACCGTGAAATACGACCTAGGAAGTCAATTACATGGCACTAGAGAAAAACGCAGCCAATGTTTTTCATTACAATACCTGTAGTATGAAGTAAAGTGTAAATGCATATGGTGTACGCGGCACATGCAAATATATGTATCTGCGTAATGTATTGTGTAAGTAAATGAGAATGAAATGTATTCGAATATGGCCGCGACCGTGGATAACTTTGAACTTTTGGAACATGTATAACACACAAATAATAGTTAAGATATTTAATTAAATTTATGATCGGGTCTAAATAAAATTGTGTGGTTACTTATTTTAGGTGTTTGTTTCAGCCACGGTCACAGTAAGATTGGCTTTTTGTGACCATGACTAAAATGTTACCCAAAGTATGCGATTTCGGCCACATCTGCTAGTTTCAGTGTTCACGAAAGACTTAAAGCAGTAGTCTCTCAGATCAAATCGAATATTGTCAGAAGTTAAACTGTTTTCATCCACAGGACAGAGAAATAAAGTATGGAGTAAAACTGCGACTGATACAGATCAGTCGCAGTTCTACTCCATACTTTATTACTCACAGAAGACAACGACATGCTGAGTGTGGGTGAAAAGTGTCGGGGTTTAGATCACAGGCATTTACTAGTAAATTCGCCGAGACGTGAAAACGTGCCTATACTCTACTTAGACAATGACTTCTACTAGTATACACCCGATAAGGATCCCCCTGGGGAATACACACATGTGCTAATGCGTGTTTAAGCGAACGTGTAAGAGGCATCATAGCGGTGCGTGTGTGATCTCAAATATGATTCACACCTAACGGAGCGCGTTCCTGAGCATCCGTGTGGAACGTACAGTAATTATAATTGCAATCAACGGGAACAGCGTTAATCGGAAAATTAATACTCATTGTCTTCTGTCTATTTAAGTTTAAAAAATACGAACATAGGAAACCGTGATTCCTAGTATAAAAAAAATAGGTTTTTATGGTGTGCTATTAATTCATTATTTGCAATTGTCTCAATTTTCTATACTGAGGGCAGACAGTTTTAGGTTTCAGCACTTTAGTGTGAGTAAACTTGCTCAATCGCGGTATTCGATCCATCCATGGATTTTGAGATTCGAGATTCGTGTTTGACATATTTTGTATGGATCGTATGTCAAAAACGAATCTATAATCTCAAAAAAGGGGTCCATATTGGCTCACCTAAAGTTCCTTACCCGTAATTGTTCTTCCTAATGATTTGTAATCCGAATGATCACTCTTCCTAGAATTTTTATCCTAAAGTTTTCGTTCATACTATTTGTAGTGCAACCGGCGATGTTCATAACACCCATGTTTCCGAAAATTGTAATTAATAATATCATTAATGTAAATATATTTAAACTCCTACTGTTTTTTATCATAACGCTTTTATCCCTTAACATAATTACCATAATATTTTCACTAGTACTCAGAAGGTCAGAGTGTCGTCTTTGGGGTGCTATGAAAAAAATACTTTGAAAATTTCGCGACCAATTTCGAGTTAGCGCTCGCCGGCCGCTACCGTGGCACCGCTCGCTTCGCTCGCTCGCTCGGCTCGCGCGTATTTGGTCACAGTTCTAACATAACCTAACCTATGGATCCCTTCCACATCGTTTTTACGACAAACAGTTAGTCGGAGACAAAAACCACCAGGACACTATAGCCTTATATTTAGGTGTTTTATACAATAGAATCGAGAAAATAAACGATTTGCTAAAATAACACTTTTTTCGCTGTCTACACTCTGTTCTGTACAAAGTACACAGAGTATGGAACATATTGTGTCACCTTGACGCTAAGCTTCTTGGAGTGTCTGGGCACTTATAACTATTTTCTTGTAGTATCTTCTTGGGTTTACGCGAATGTTACACATTGAAATTAAACTACAGTTTACGGATTTTATCGCGTTGTATTGGTTTCACTAAGTTATTACATTTGAAACTAAAGATCTAGAAACTATATTTTTAATTTATTACTAGCCGACGTTTCGAATTCTTTACAGAATTCATGTTCACGGCAGACTGAGGTGATATTTGTCTTTTTCTTGAATGTATAAGTTATCTCAAAGTACCCGAACATTTTTCAACTACTGGTGTTACTATTTACGCAGAATGAGCTCACAGTGTCCTTAGGTCTTCTGGTGACTTTGTCCTTCTTGGATTTCATTAGCCTTATGACAGGGTCCCAAGCTGGAGGAACATTCCAACCATCTTCCCTATTGAAATTAGGGTGTTTTTTAATTTCAATAGCCTCTCGTATCATCCTTGGAAGAAAACGATGTTCTTTTGCGAGTATCTGTGGTTCATCAAATCGCAGGTAGTGGTTGGGTCCTTGTTCCACATGTTCACACACAGCAGACTTTGTTGAGCGTTTATGTTTTATGTCAGCTATATGTTCTTTGAGTCGAATGCCTATGCTTCTCTTGGTTTGTCCAATGTATGAGAGCCCACATTCACAGTCAATTTGGTAGACACCGGCCTCTTGCAAGGGTAACTGACACTTGACAGATGGTAATAATTGACTGATCTTCGTTGGCGGCTTGTAGTAAGTTTTGATAGAAGCTCGCTTCAAGATGTAGCCAATTTTGTCGGTCACGCCCTTGATGTATGGGAGGACAGCAGGTTGTCTTTCTACTGTGGCTGGTTTTTCTTTCTTCTGGGATCTGTGACAGTGGCGCGGCGGTCGGAGCTTGTTGTCTTGCAGAACTTGCCTGACATGTTGAAGCTAAGCGTCCAGGTGTTTCTTGTCACAGATCCCGCGGGCTCTCTGAAACAGAGAACGTCGGCTAGTAATAAATTAAAAATATAGTTTCTAGATCTTTAGTTTCAAATGTAATAACTTAGTGAAACCAATACAACGCGATAAAATCCGTAAACTGTAGTTTAATTTCAATATTTTCTTGTAGGTACCTATTTATACAAATAACGTCACATTTTACAACTAAAAGTGAAATTCGATTTGATTTCCTTTCCGGCCAACCTAAAATATTTATCCCATCATACATGTTTATAATATTCAAGCACAGCTATTTATTGGGTCGATCAATTTGAACGATTTTGATCGCATATGCCTTTAGGGTGGTCCCATGTAAATTCAATCAAAACCCAATTGAAAGCTTTTGGACCGGGAACTCGGAAGCAACAAGGGGCAGCAACAAATTGTATGCTATTTATGGTGAGTTATTCTAGTTAGACCTATTCTAAGAGTTTAACAGGTAATGCTATAGCAGGATGTTTGACATTATTTTTAGAGGCAACTCCTGCACTTGAGTTCGCGATACTTTAATCATGTATCGCGGAAGACTTTGCAATGTAAACAATGGACACAAAGAATTATATTCTACTGTCCCGTCTGGGAATAAAAGTCCTGGAATCTGAAGCTCCTAAAGGGCTCCTAAAGAATAAGTCAACAAAAAACGGAATATCTCCATATGAGGCGCTAGAAAAAAAATACTCGAGTAACTAGAAATAACCTACATGTTGGAGATAACACTTACAAAGGCGTGTCAAAATTTAAATATTTAGGCTGCATCATAACAGACACGAGAGGAGGAGAATGATATCTGCATCCAAAACTCGTTTAGATGTAGCGCGGCTCTGCACAAAGTGTTAGTGTCCATGTTTCTTAGCTGAAATATCAAAATATGAATTTACTAAACTGTAATAAGACCTATTCTAACGTATGGCTGCGAAACCTGAACACTGACACAAAAGAAGGAGATTAAGCTATAGGTCAGAGAAAGAAAGGTCCTCCGGAAGATCTTCGGCCCTGTGCAGAGAACTGACGGGAACTGGCGGATTCGCAAAAATGTCGAAATTGAGGAACTCGTAGCCTTTCATAACATAATTGGGGAAATAAAAGCCCACAGACTCCGATGGTTCGGTCACGTCGAGAGATTGTACATATGTATGTGGGTCGACCAACAGGACCTGTCGTTCGCCCCAGATACCGATGGAAATACGTTGTGGAGCAAGATCAGGCACTTCAAGCTGGTGATTGGCGCGAAGTGGCCAAAGATCGGATGAAGTGGCATTCTCTCACTTTGGAGGCCAAGGCACATTTTGGGTCGATGCATCATTGGAGTAAGTAATTCTGGGAATTGGACCCACAGCACTCTGCGCAGCGTCAAGCGGTAAGACGGCCGCATAAACCACCACGCCACCCGCGCACAGTCAAAGTAATATCATTGTCACGAAGATGTGTTTTTATTATTTTCATAACCTAGAGGTTACTTAGTACGTAAAGTGTAAGTGTAAAGTACTAAACTGTGATCTCTTCTGAACGGTTTTAAAAAATAGTTTCACGTAAAGTAATTATACTAAGATATCAATACTCTTGCGTTTCATTCGGTAAGCTGTTAGAGTGCCAATACCCTATTCCTTCTTTCTCATCCGGCTTCTCGTACTATTCTTTTCACATCCAGACTGGCAACGAACTCGTGACTCATCTGGTGTTGCAGATGTCCGTTCGATTGACTGCTCTAACATAAAAGAACCCGAAAATGTAACATATCAATCCTAGTTACTCTGTCTAATGTCACTTATTTAGACCTAAATAACATGAGTTCATTGCCCAAAAACCTTCATATTAATGTTTTATTTACAAAATAAAACAACACACAATAGCTTCAACATAAAGAACTACCAAGAAAATAAATTAATATCCGTTTAGAGCCTATTAAAATAACATTAGCAATCGTCTTTTCCAACTTAAGCTGAACTTAGCTACTTTCCATTGTGTTAGCAATTAATTTTCTACATGCTATAGTATTGCGACTTAAAAGTTAAAGACTACACTGAAACCGTTGTATGAATAATGAAGGCCAGGCTAGGTTGATGTTGTTTTCAGAATCCAAACTTAATATTATAAAGCTGAAGAGTTGTTTGTTTGCTTGAAAGCGTTAATCTTGGGAACTGCTCGTCCGATTTGAAAAATTATTTTAGTGTTAGATAGCCCATTTATTGAGGAAAGCTATAGGCTGTCCGTGTGGTGACGGATTAAGAATACGGAATGTCACCACCCCATATCATCCCATGGGTGTCGTAAGGGCCGACAGAGGGATATTATGCAGAGAACAGCACTGTAAGAGAAGGAAAACTTGATACAAACCCTATACCAACCTGTTTGGCCAGTGTGGTATAGTAGGACAATTCCTTGTAACGAAGGCCCATTGGGTGTGTTTAAATGAGAAACGTGGTTAAATGTTACAATAAAATTTGATTTAATTGCCAAGTAAATCTACACATCAATTAGGAAGCGTTTCACTAACGAAAAAATTACTATTTAAATGTCATTAAAAAAAGATATAAACAGGGTCGCGTGATTCGGCGATGGTAAAAGTTTTGTTGAGGGTCCTGCTGCCGGTTCGTCCAGGAGAAGTGGTTACTTAACTCGGTGCCGGTTCGCCAGATGTAAGGGACGACCGCAGCCAGCACCTCAGCTTTTATAGAAGCTCGAGGTGCGGTGGGGGGCGAAGATGCAAGCGGCCGAGAGGTGGTGTCATCACGACGTCACAGAGACGTCACATCCTGTTAAAGGCTGATGATGATGATGTAGGCTATATAACATCACGCTATGAGCCACGGGAGAGGAGCAGTAGCCCTAAATAACGCGGATGTAACCGCGGGCTCATCTACTACGACATATGATTGTGTTCATGAACGTGAATATATAATCATCGATAGCTGCTGAATTTGGATGAAATAACATTGCCTTTTTGTGTACCTGCTATTCAAAAAGCTCATAATTTTGTATACTTTCTAAAATGACGCAAAAAACGTTTTGTTTGACCACGCGTCGCACATAATTGGTTGTATAACAAATATTAACATTATGCATGTCGTTATTTGCGCTTCCTAAATATAACAAGTTACGTTAAGTACCTAAACTTTAAATGGCAACTAACAAGCAAGTGATAGACTGATTTTGATAGCATGATGGATGGTGACTAAAAACCTATCTAATATTATAAAGCTTGTGCAACGCTTTGAGCGACGGGTGCAGTGCAATACCCCTAAATATGGCTAGAGAAGAGCTCAGCTAGTATAAGTTTTTTTTCGGTATCGATTTAGTTGCTACAGATATGTGATATAGTTTTTGCTGCAGTTATGAATACGGCATTGTTTTTTATTTACAGATTAACATCACAAAAGGCGAAACAAAAGATACAGCGCGGGTGGATAAATAAACATTCCGGACCTGTCAAAACCACACATAAATCTCCCAATGTTTATTTTGGAATATATTTTACAAAAATTTGTCGCGTAAAATCAGAAAAATATGTATTTATAGAAATAATGCATAGCATAGCATAGCGTATTCCAAAATACATTGGGGCTAGAAATCTTCAAAACCTTGTTTAGATATTCGAGGCAAAGGGCACATTAGTTAAATGAAGAGGGCATTTGTTGTCTGTTACGCTTCCACGGCTACCACTGAACAGTTTTTATTGAGTATTACTATATTGTTATTTTGAACGTGTAAGACAAGGAGTAATAACGTGCAAAACCTTCGTATATTACCTGCAGACGACGCAGTCCAAGTAACACGCTGAACAAGCGGTGCAGTGTCTACGTGCGTCTCGCAGACCACAAATACCAATTCCTTATAGATTCGTATAACTCCCCACATATTAAAGTTGTGGAAGACTGAAGACGCACGCCACAACTGCGACGCACGAAAGCGACGGCCTGCAAGAGCAGTTCCATCGTATCAGCGAAAAGGAAAGAGATACATATTATAATTTATATTCCGCGACCTGTTCTTAAATACCCACTGAAAGTAGCAACACATAGCAAAACCTACTAACAATATTGCACAATCCTACATAGTCACAAAGTTCAGTTAACAACTTACGGGTGTAACAAGATAAATTATTATGGGAAAATTAAGCTGTAGCGATTGAAAATATGCATCTAAAACATTGAATTGACAGTGTGGGTCGCGCAATGTGTGGTCGTAATGAGTATAATTCGGTCGTATTTGGTCGATCGCGCCACTTCTGTCGGCAGTTAGCCGGTCGAAGATTATATCGACAATTAACGTGACCCTTGTTATTTCAATTGATCCGAGTTCCCTTTCCATCACCGAGGCCAATAATATCACCCGTTTTAACATACATTTGATCAACTGTCTCATTAACATATAGACGGGGTTCCGAAAAATTCGCTATCCAAATTGTACCTTCCTTTTTTGTCCCTCCGGGCTTTCGCCGAAGATAAATTAAGGGCTTTTTTGTTGGTCCTGTGACCAGTGGGGCGATTTCGAGACATTCATTTGGGTTCTGTATACATTACGTGGAGGTATTGAAGATTGTGAGCAGCTCACCTTAATTATTTCGTTGGAAAGTTGATTAGCCGCTGTAATAGGGTCCCACTTTTTGTTTCGCGGTTTGCTCACCTTTGTACTTTTTGTTAATTAAACTTTGTTTTACAATGACTGTGATTAATCAAATATTCTAGCTAAATGTTTACGTTTAAATTATTTCTACTTAGCATTGTTAATGACGAGCCAGTATTTACCTAGGTATAATAATGAACATGCAGAGTAACCAAAATAATTCATAAATGCGCGTGTACAAACTGTATAACCAAGACGGTGTGATTGTATTTATTGATCGAAAAACTACAACACAACGCCATTACAGAAAGCTTCACAAACAAAGCTTTTGACTACAACCTTTTCGAAGTCGAATTATCTTCAGAACTTATAGTTCTTCTTCAGTTAGTATAATGCAAGAGAAATCCGTTTGGCCTAGTGGGATTTTCCATTTCTCTGAATCTTTATAAATACTTCATACTATAATGATATAGTATACACTTCACTTACATGGTATATTATCCGGTACAGTAGACATAAACTAAACAATACCGCAACCTATAGGAGTGGTACACTTTAAATAAATTAATATGAAAATTAACTAACTCCATCGAAATTGGTTCCGCGAATCGATATCGGCAAAATTTATTCAATTAATAACCCAATACTGGAATAAAGTAGATAAATGACTCATAAATTAGTCGGTAGAGTGGATGCCGATGATATAATGTGTTCACGGGAATAGAATGTGCCGTTTAGACCCGTCTTAGTTACTGTTATTGAACCCGTAATTAATTATATTTATATAAATTTATATTCGGCAAATTGCGATTAACATTATCGCATGTTTGTATGGCTTTGGGAAAGGCAAGTGTTAATGGTTAGAACTCTCTCGCTTCACGGCAGAAATGGCCACATTACGGTCATTCTTGCCAGTGAAAAAAACGAATTATGAGTTAATTTAAGATTTAATGCACATAATAAAAAGAAAGCTCTTTCAATCGAAATTCGATGATTAAATATGCACGCACGTACGGTGTAGTATCTACTTTACTCGCGGTTTACCGAGTGTTGTCGGTTCGATCCACACACGAGACAACACTTTGTGAGATCCATAAACTATTAATAGTTTATTTAATCCGAGCATGTGTGTTCTTTGTGTCCATTTATATTATGTTTTGTACATTCCACCGCAACGAAGGATTAATGCCAAGTGTGGACATAATCTGATGGAATCAAACGGAAATACCTAACCGGAATTATCTATTTATGACAAAGATATACTTTGCATGTAATATGTGCAATAATCTAGTAGAGATAGCGATAGCCTAGCGGAGATACCAACAGAATACCATGCAAAGGGTATCGGGTTCGAATCCGCAGCGGGCACCAATGACTTTTTGGAGTTATGTGCGCTCCGTGTCTCGGAGAGCACGTTAAGCAGTCGGTCCCAGGTAAGATCTTTGACAGTCCTTATAGGACGTCAGTACCTTCTAAATAAACTGACACTAGACTAAACCACGGTATATCTCCGCTACCGCTTCTAGTTGCGGAGGTCAGACAGGCAGTCGCTCAGTGGAAAAACATATATTCAGCCAAATCCGGTTAGACTAGTAAGCGGGTTGGGACCGGGTAACATTTAATAAATAATTATTACGACAAGCAAAGATCGTACAACAAGATCTCTTGTTATTTTCACAAAAGTACTCACTGATTTCCGTTTCGACGTAAAGTAATCATTTGCAATTACAATTGTATTTTTGTTCTTGTAATTGTCACAAACGTGGACTGATTGTATTGTGTCCAATTAAGAGACAGTTGATTGGATGCTGTGCGAAGAATCTGATGCCAATGTTTTAATTCGATGATTTGCTTGACTTGGATGGTTGTTACTACAATAATGAAAAAAATATCACGGTATCAAATAATTGAGTGATGTATAAAATATTATGTTCTGTTCTTTAGATTGCGATAATTTTCTGACTTGACTCCAATTAGTATGGTTCTATAAATGTACTAAATCTGTCACAATGTAGGTAAAGTACCTATCAGCACGTTATGCAATATCCTTAACCTTCTGGTGCTGAAAAGTAGTAGAGCAGTAGATTATATACACTATGTATTTTAAGGCAGAGATTTCCCAAAAAGTTTTAATTCAGCTTATGATATACAGAAGTTTCCTATAGAGTTTATTTTTTATAAAGAAAACGTTTTATACTGTGAGTTATACTGTTAGTATATTTAACTCACCGGTAACACTTTTAGCTTTCCGCTAATATAATTCACAAGCGAGCGCCTTCCGAGTAGAAAATCTGAAAATCCGGCTCTGAAAATTTCAAATCCTTAGAATAAGTTAGATGTAATCATATGACAAGAAAACTTTAGTACTAGGTCACCAGCAATACTTTACAAAAGATTTTCTACAAACAGATAACATCATGTATGATTAAGTTTCAGTCCGAGAAGCTTCCAAACAAAAACTAGTAAGTATTCAGCGCAACTATTACTTATTCCGCAAAGATAAGTTAAGCACAAGCCATGGAGCAAATGAGTGTGACTCCAAAAATAATCCTAAATCCAAAGAGAAAAATTCCTTAGAAATCGGAAAAGTGCTTCGGTAGCTATCGGAAAACTTCTGTAAAAGAAATATTCTTCGTGTAAGGCATACATCATTTATATTCGGTGTAATATTGTGTTATATCTTTTGTTTACCAAGACTAGTTCCCGTCCTAAGGGATCCGCCGCGTCTATGTGCTATAAATTGAATTATCGGCTCCACGAAGCGTCGTTTGACAACCTCATGTCCAGGGTACCAAGTTATTGAATTTATTTACATACATACATAAGGGAAAAAAGGTTTGGAACAAAAATTGTGGGCTGTCGTATATCATGTGCGAGTTAGGTGTCGGCGAACTGCGGCGTTGTCGAGCAATATTTTACATGTCGATGCGTAATACGCAGAGTTTAGTAATTGTGTTGAATAAACAATGAGTGCTGATGTTACGTATTTATGATGGCTCGGCTTAATCCATCGCAGTCAACAAATACGTCAGCTAATAATGATACGTGAGCTACACTGGTCATGGTCACAATCAAACACAAGGAATCGATTTCACAACGCGCGGCACTTTGAACCACTTTGGCCGCAAAATGAGTGCGTCTTACATGATTTATGCGAATGCATCGATGGATATAAGGTTTACTGAAGTGATGAAGTCTTTGTTCTATTTTCTTGTAAGAACTCAAAAAGAAACTTGACATTGTATTTAAACTTCTATTTTGCACTCTGTGCCCGCATGATACATAGGCTATGAGTGCAACTCGCACCTAGCAGTGGAAAACAGTTTAACAAGTTCATGATTTAACGTTTATAGGTAAGTGGGTACTACAAATAATTGTTTCACTAAAGCCGTCGTTTAAACAAAAACTGTTAATAAAACAGTGTGTACAGATGACAAATGACAATTTCATCGGGTATTTGTTGAGCGATGGTCGATAAGCGCCACGACACTCTACAATTAATAACAACGAACTGGAGGCCTGCGCTGTATATTACTTTATACGAGCACATACTATCACACCTTCATCAGGTTAAAGGTAAGCAGAGACCAACAGTCTGATATTTCCTTCCTTCTTCACTTTCAATGGGCCCAGGTTTGAATCAAATCAGTAAATCCTGTGTTTAAGGGACACAGGTCATTGAACCACAAAATTCGCCGCAGTTCTCATGTATATCAAACGTTCCGTAAAGCATCTGATGATGTAATATTTGGTTCATAGAGATTGCGTTAAAAATAAATACCATCAATGCATCTTCTATATAAGTTGCCGTTGCATGCTTCATCATCTCATTCCTGGTTAAAAACTGCTCCACTGTCCACTCAGCAAGGTAAAATTAACAATTTGATCCGCAATATGCCGAAAAGACAGTAGGGTGCGCCGTGGCTTTAATCTATCGGTGCGCAACCCTTGTTCTACATAGTGCTAAGCAAAAGTAAGAAAAGCTAGGGGAAGATTGAGGATGTTTATAACCTCAGGAAACTAACGAACAAATGCAACGATCCTAATATTGTAACTTTCGCTTCTGTGAACATTGTTCTTTATCGATCCGGTAGGCCTTATACGGTCTCGCACCAATTGCAAATAAGTTTCTTAAAATACCGTTGTTTATATTCCAGACATCAGTCTGATCAATACGGTTTAGTTTCACATCCTCTACATGTTTTTGTTTAGGTAATATAAGTTTCAAAGTAATTATATCCACAAATGTGTTTATTGTTAAATGTCTCCATCATACTCCAAATTTACTTTCACTAGGTGACTATATATGTACACATAAAATAAAACAATTATTTCTATACTTAAGTACCTAACAAATAAAAACTAGTACATAAAAAATTGGGCAAGTGCGGGTCGGACTCACGCATGAAGGTTCCGTACCATCATCTATAAAAGAAAATCACGTTTGTTGTATGTCTACTTAAATATTTTTTAAGTTTCTACCTGTTTATTAGGATTGAGTTACAAATTGCTTAAAAATTACGTTTGTTGTATGGGGGCCCCCCTTTATTATTTACTTTTTTATATTTAATTATTTATTTTGCAAGGTATTATATAACTACATATTCTTTATTTTATTTTAGCCAAAAAATACGAAAAGAAACACGTTTATTGTATGGGACCATCTGCTTAATTTATTAGTTTTTTTTTATTTTTAGTATTTGTTGTTATAGCGGCAACCAAAATACATAATGTGTGAAAATTTGAGCTTTCTAGCTATCACGGTTTATGAGATACAGACAGACAGACAGACAGCGGAGGATTAGTAATAGGGTCCCGTTTTTTACCTTTTAGGTACGGAACCCTAAAAAGGCAAAGAAAAATTTTAAAGGGCGTCATGGAAGTCCTCCACATCGCCATCAATGGGGAGCGTGCCCAGAATGCTGGCAGCATTGCCACGTTGTATGGCAATGCTGATCTATTGTGCCAAATACAGGCCAGCCTTCTGGTCACGCGAGGCATCAACCAATCTCTTTGAGATCTCTAAAAAGAGATCTCGCACTTGGACCCCATGGTCCCAACGTTTCAACTCCAAACGGCTCAAATACATAATCACCTACTAGGTTTATGTATTTGCGCCGTTTGAGAGACTCCGCTGTAGCACCAGCAGTGCCCGCACAACCTGCTGTCATGCTGTGCTAGGAAGATGAGATGGCGCAAGGGTATCAACACATGTTGCGTCCCACACCAAAGGCCTACCCAGCTTCCATGGCAGTAAAGACATACCGTCTGGTCTTTTGCCATCGTCGCGTGCCAAGCCCTGAGGTTCAAGTTGGGCTGACACGCCAGCGGTGAAAATTTACTATACAAATATTCTGTGCTTATACTACACTCTTATATACTTAAAAAACGTAACAGCTCATTCATAATGTAAAGAAATACACAGCAGAATTTATTAACATGTGTGACTACATGCGAATAAATATCAAAATTGCCTTCAACTTTTCCCGGGTTTAGCTTTCCGTTCCTGTCAAAAATACGAATGAAATGGGAATTCGCAAACCAATCCAATTTGCACTTCTCATGCCAATGTTAATAATTCTTTAATTTACAAAACTTTTGACAAAGGTCGGCTATCAGTATTTTTGTCATTTTTTCACGTTGTAATCTATCCATTATTTTTAATCAGCTTTAAAAGAGGAGAAATTTCTCAATTCTGAATTGATCTGAGAACTTCATAATTTAATAACTGATTCCATAAATATTTTTTATTTGGAAGCGTAGTTCCCGTTTCGTCAAAGGTAGATGAATTAAACTTGAAGCCAGTTTTTTTGTAAACAATGCATTGTTTCCTTTAATAGTTGTGTTTTGCCATCTATTTGGGTTGCATAATTGCTAATTCCTTAACCCGTGTGGCTAAACTAAACGCTTGAGTGAGGAGTGAGGTCTGCGTAGTGCTGGGGGCGAGGATTACACGCATGACCTCTTGATTACAACCCGTATGAACCGCTATGCCTTCGGGCTATTGCGTCCTGTGTTGTTATCAGGCTGTTTTGTTAACGAATAAAGCAAACATTCTATACAATGCGATAACAGTGCAATTGATGTAATAGTATCTATTAAGTATACTATGGCAAATGGGCGGCGGTAATTGCATACCATCAGGCAATCCGTCTGCTCGTTTGCCGCCTATTACTATAAAAAAAAGAATTATTGTAAGACCTCTTAAGTCGATAAATTAAGATTATCTAAACACATATGAAACACCTAAACCAAGATAGACTTCCAGGTTCACGCACACACATGTTTGACTTTAGCGGGCATCGAACCCGCGACCTTGTGTGTGGCAGTCAATTATACTATTATATTTTCATACCACTGTTACGCCACATGATCGTGAATAATGTTGACGTTAATATATTCTTGGGTACATGGTTTGGAATTTAACTAATTAGACAAAGAATAAGTAAAATAAATTCTATCCTATTGACGATGATTCATAATTAAGACTAAATTTAAGACCTCATTATGCCTTTATTTGAAACCAAGCAGCCTCAAACCATTTTTCAAATTCAAAACACCTACACTTGTGTTGTACACGCAGTTGTCTCAGTAAACAGAAAGCTTGACTTGGCCATGTTTTTGTTTACTTCAAACTGCTGATAAAAACATCGTCATAACGAACATACTGGAGTGAAAACTTTTGAATTTATAATGCCTAACAACAGCGATAAAGTTTGTGTTGTGAACACGCCGTACTGCCGAGCTCGAGTTACATGTCAAAGTAAACAGTAAAGGAAACAAACTAGATTGGACCAGCCTGTAAAGTCTCAATGTCGTTGGCAAACTCACTTTAGTATGCGATAAACAAAAAATGGCTTCAACAAAATCAATGTTATCAGAAACAGTAGGAAATTTTCATATCACCCTTCGACTAAGTCGTCACCCTATTTATTAGGTTATTATCATATCCAAACTTTACTGCAATCGGTAGTTTCAAAGTCAAAGTAATTTATTCAACTAGACTAACTTGATAAATACCTATAGGTTTAGGTAAGACTAAAAGGCTACCTATATATATTATACTACTCAAATAAAGACTGATTAAGCCTTGTACCAAAACCTCCTTTATAGTTGCAAGCTAAGTCCCAGTCTAAACTGTGTAATATTTATCATATCTAGCTTTAAATACTAGGGTTACATCTGTTCTAAAATTCTATTGTAAAATTGGACTATAGGGACAAAATGAAAAAAAAAAAACAACTTTATCTAAAAGATTTAAAATGTCAAAATGTTAGACTAAATCTGGTATTATTTTAATGCTTGTATTGTAATATGGCCTATTTTCACATCCGAGCTTAATCCCTCGTTTCTGATATGTATTGTTCCTCATTTGCCAAGTGAAACCCTCTTCATTCGTGTTGTCCGAAACAGCTGTGGAATAAAACTCTTTACCGGCTACCCAACTCTTAAACAAGAGCTCCTTAAAAGAACGATCAAAGCTCTTCCCCATTATAAATGAACGAGTTAAACCGCTTTGTTAAATAACTACTGAACCGATTTAAGAGCAGGTTTCGAAAAAACGGATAAGATTATTATAACCTTCTTTTAATATTATACAAGGAAAGCTTGCTAAAACTGTTACGCCGCTTTTTGTAGTAAATAACAGCCATAGGTTATTTGCACACGTTCACTATACATATACACTTATACTCACGCACGCCTATTTCCTGTGAGGGTAGGCAGAGACAAAAGTAGAAATGTAGGTATGTTACCCTGACATACTTCAATTATATATAAGGTAGTGTTTATAATATTTTAAATACATTCTTAACCTTTCTACTGCCTTAAGCTTGACAGTCAATAATATCAGATAAAATCCGCATCATTGTCTTCATCGGGCTAGTTACCAAGGCAATTTGTAAGAGTCATTGAACTGTCTGCTTGAACTTTAAAAGCTACAATGTTTCTTAAAAAATAAACACATCTCTGGAGGCCATAAAAAAGGCAAAATATTGCGATGCGAAAGCGATTTGGTTTTACTACAGAGAAGAGCCACGCAGACTCCACAGTAAAATACCGAAAAGCACTCCGAGCGTAATTCCTATCATCAAAAACTAACAAGTTTCGCTCTTCACTTGAATTTCCATTAAAATATCAAAGCTTTTTATTCCACCTTCTTGTTCGTTATTCGTCTGTGTAGCAACTATATTGTTGGGGATTTGGATACTAAATAACTAGACAACCACTTAGTTAAATGTCGTATATTATAATGAATAAAAAATTATAAAATAATGCGCATTACGGTAAACTACAAACTAAGCATATTATTTGATACTTACTTATTAACTAAAGGAGTATACAGATTACGTATTCTATTATTAAAGAACTTACACACTAATGTTATTATATAGTCATACACTTCACCTCCCAGGGCATATAAAAAAAATATATATCGACAATTTTTTTTTTTTACACTACACGATAACATTATCATTTTATTTAACGAAAAGCAATGATAACATTGATACATACATGTAAAGGTTTTAAACCGAAAAATCTACTACTAAAATTATCTAATTTATGAAAACTCATACCTAATTTATTTAACTATATGATAATCATCTATCTAACTGCAGTTATACAATGATATTTATTATACTAAGATAATCATTAATATTACATGTAATGTTAAACTATTGATAGAACGCCCTAGTCCTATTCTTATGTACTAATTCTATTTTATTATTCTTACCTATTTTAACATTACTACCTAAATCTTCTATTACTTTGTAGGGACCTTCAAATATTGCATCTAATTTTCGACCTGTTTCATTCTTCAACAACACTAAATCGTCTTTTTCGTATTTAATAGGATTAATAGATCTATCATTCAAACATTTACGTTTTTGTTTACGACAAAGTAATTTTTCCTTTGCATCGGCATGTGCTAATTGTAACCTATATTTGAGTTGTAATTGATAGTCATCACTATTGTATAATGGTTCTACTGTTTCTTTAATTCTATTAGGTATTCTACAAAGTTTACCGAAAACAAGTTCGTATGGCGTATAATTTCTTTCGGAATGGACTGTGTTGTTAAAACTAAAACACCAAAACGGTAGCCAATAACTCCAAGTGTCGGTATGATTTTCACATTGGATAATTAAAAATGCACCCAAGGTTTTGTGCGCATTTTCAAGAGCTCCTATGGACTGGTGGTGGTAAGCTGTAGAAGATAATTTATCAATGTTAAGAATTTTGCAAACCTGATCCATGGTTGAAGAGATGAACTCAGTGCCCCGATCTGTTGCTATTGACCCAGGAATGCCGAACCTTAATATAAACTCTCTAACAAATGCATCTGCAATGGACACAGTTTCCTTATTTTTAAGAGGAATAGCTTGGACAAACTTTGTCAGCTCACATTGCATGGTCAGTATATAGCAATTACCGTCGATGTCCCTATCTAAAGGTCCAACTACATCTAAGTAAATTTTATCAAATGCCGATGAAGCCGTTGTGGTTATTTCCATCGGTTCTTTTGTATATCTAAAGTATTTAGATTTTTGACATTGTTCACATTTTTTGACAAATTCCTGGACGTCCTTCTCAATACTTGGCCAATAATATCGTTGTTTGATAGTATTCACTATTCTGCGCACCCCAGCATGACCACTGGATGGCAGTAAATGGAAGTCATTTAAAATAATAGTCTTTTCATTGTCGTCATTAATTCTCTTCATTCCTCGTAATATACAAATTCGTGGTCCGGACCAATGTGTGAGAGACGATACTTCATCACACAAATTCTTTACAAAGTCTATATTATCTTAATTTTTTATGATACACACTTCATTTATACCTAGTTTCTCACAAAATAATCTTAATTTTTGCGCAAATTCGGCTCGCGAGAAATGCGCCTTAAAATCAAGATTTATAAATAACGTTTTCTTATTTCGAACAAACGCAAAACATTCTAATTCTTGGTTTATCATATTGCTATCTCTAAATATTTTTAATTCATTTCCTTCAATCAAACACATTTCCACTGCTTCACACGGTTTTCTTAATATATCCACAACTCTCGGTTGATCAGGCCTCGAGTCAGGGGATTTACTAAGATCCGTTTTCTTATCATTCTTTCTACTTTCATCCATATCGTTCAATCTCTTCTTTTGAGCTCGCGTCAAGACAGCTACAACTTGCTCATGCATACTTTTTAGATCATCAGAAGTTAAAGAAATTCTAGATAAAGCATCCGCTGCAACATTTTCTTTCCCTTTCACATATACAATTTTGAAGTCATACTCTTCTAGAGTTAACCTAAATTTAAGAAGCCTACTTGACGGGTCTTTAATTCCAAAAAGGTAAACTAACGGTTTGTGATCTGTCATAATAGTAAATTTTCGCCCATATAGGTATGGCCTAAAATATTTAACAGACCACACAATTGCCAAAAGTTCTTTCTGAATAGTAGGGTAATTCTTTTCTGCCTTATTTAATGGTCTACTTGCGTAGGCTACTGGTCTAAGATCTTTGTTACACAATACTGATCCAATCGCAATACCTGAAGCGTCTGTTTGTAAAATGAACTCATTGCTCTCATCAAAATCAGGATATTGTAGAACTGGCGAAGAAGTTAAAGCGTTTTTTAGAAATTCAAATGCATTTTCACATTCTTCTGACCAAATAAATATTTCATTTTTCCTACATAATTTATTAAGAGGCATTGCTATTTCTGAAAAAGATTTTATAAATCTACGGTAATAATTGCAAAAAGCTACGAAACGTTTAACTTCTTCAACATTTCTAGGAGTAGGATAATTCTTTAGTACTTTTGTTTTCTCTGGATCCGGTAAAACACCCTTTTCAGAAACAACATGTCCTAAATACATTATTTCCTTTCTTAAAAATTCACATTTTTGCGGATTTAACTTTAAATTAACTTTTCTTAAGCGCTCCATGACACTAGTTAAATTTTTATTATGAGATAAAAGGCTTCTCCCTATTACAATTAAATCGTCCTGATAAATGAGACATTTGTCATATGTCAAGCCAGACAAAGCTACAGACATCATACGGCTAAAAGAATTTGGGCTTATCTTAAGTCCCATCGGTAAGCGCTTCATTTGATATTGGCCTGTACTTGTAGAAAACGCAGTTAATTTACGGCTAGCTGGTTCCAATTTCACCTGATGGTGGAACCCTTGGTGCAGTTCAAGGTGACTAAAATAAACTGCTCCCGAAAGTGAATCTAATATTTCATTTATGTTAGGGAGTGGAAATTTATCATCACAAATCATTTCGTTTACTTTTCTGTAGTCCACGACTAAACGTCATTTCTTTTCAGTGCTTTCACTACTTCGCTTTGGTACTAATAAAATTGGACTAGACCATTCACTGTTCGACTTTTATATAATATCATTCTCTAACATTTTATTTATTTGCTTAGCTATTTCTGGTTTTAATGCCTGCGGTAATCTGTAAGGTTTAGTGTATATAGGAGTACAATTTGGTTTTACGGCTATTGATTGCTCATAAATATTAGTAGTTGACAATTTATCCCCTTCTACATAAAAAACATCTGCATATTTAGCACATATTTTTTCTATAGATTCCTTCTCTTCTTCATTAAGGTAATTTAACTTTAAATCAGATAATAATGTATTTACTCTCGATACATCTACTTTATTGTCTTGAAATTGGCAAATATCATAGTCACACAAGGATTGTAAAGTAGGAGTAAAAGACGGTAAAGTTATATCCCTTTCACTAACATTAAGAATTTTTACAGGAAGCCTATTATTTTTTACTTTTGCTATCGAATTTGCTAAAAATATATCCGTCATAAGCTCTTGTCCACACACAAGTACTTCATCACTATTTGGTTTGCTAACGTAGATAAAATGTAGGGACTCTGAACGCGCTGGAATAGTTAATGTATTCTTAAGTCTCTCTTGATCATCAACAACATTAAAATTATATGTTTTTCCTAAATTACTAAAATATTTGAATTTAAATTAATATTAGCTTGAAACTTGCTTAAGAAATCTAAACCAATTATTCCATCTGCTTTTAGTGGTAACGAATCAAAGATAAGAAATTCATGCTGAAATATTTGATTATTATGTTTAAGATTTAAATTTACAGAACCTTGAGAACACTGCTGACCACCTATTCCATTAATCAGTGTGTGATTTTTTCTAACAATAACGTTTCTTGGTAGACTGTCACTTTTAACTATAGATAATGAAGCACCTGTATCTACGAGCCAATAGTACTTGATATGATTAATGTAAAATGCGATATATTTAGCATTTCCTTGACATGATAATATAAAATGTTTAAGCTCGAAAAAACTGGTTCTTATTACATATCTCAGTAATAGGTTTATTGACACTAACAGTTTGCTCTACAGGAAACGCATTTTGTCCACGTCTGGTATTCAACTGGAACCTCTGGACCCACGCTGGTTCAAAGACAACGGGCGGAAATTTCCTTTAAAATTATTATTTCGCCATAATTTTCCATTATTATAGCTATTATTATGCTGCTGACCACGATTGTAATTATTGTAATATTGACCACGATTGTAATTATTATAGTATTGACCACGAAAATGACCTCTTTGACGCTGATGCCCTTGAAAATCAGTCATTCTTTGCGAACTGTGTCCCTGCTTAGATACATGTAAAATGTTACCTGATGATGGCCGAAAGGAGGTGCTCTCTTCGTCCTTTGCAGCTTGTATGGCATCCTTCAGGTTGGAATAGTTTCGGGCACAAATAATTGTACTCAGCTTCGAGCTGCGCAAACCATCTGAAAACCGTTTTATTGCGAGCTTTTCATTAATCTGCTTTAATACTTTAAAATGATCCGGGTTACCGTCGGCTTGAGAGATAGTTAAGTCCGTTAACAAGTTCTCGATCTCAGTGCCATACACATCAATTGTCCTTGAACCCTGTTGAGCGTTTTGCAGTTGGGATTGAACCGCTATAAAAGACTTTTTTGGTAAAAGATATTGTCTCAAGTCTGTAATTAACTCTTTAACGGTCTTGTATGTGCTAGATAAACGCATTTTCAGACAGTCTATTTTTAAGTACAAAAGTAATTAACAAGGCCTCACCTTTTGAGTCGAGCATACCGGCGTACATCTCGATGGACTCTATTAGCCGTTTGGTCGTCTCATCAACACCGTCCAATACTGGAATCAAACTACACGCCACTTTTAGGTCAAACTCCATTTTTACTATTCTTTCAGGGAAGACACATAAACTATTAATTTCCTTATATATCGTATTAATATTTTGAAATAGGTATATCTAATGCCGATGTTAATGTACTATCCTTTTTATTTTCCAATAACGATAATATTCGACTACATTTATCTAAAATATATTTGGATTCATTTAATTTAGTCTCTATAACTTGTCCTTTGTATCTACTCTGTCCCTTTTTTATCAAATATTTTCTAATATCTACCAAATTATTATAATATGCAATAAAACTATCAATCATAGTCTAAAAATAATACGACTTATATTATTAACTTAACATAAAATCTATAACATTATTGCGACACGATATACAACACTTTGCTACGTTGCATTTTTAGCATGCAGTACCTATCGCCAGTGCACAATTCTAGCGTGTTTAATTTATAAAGTAATGAAATATGATATTGTCACTCGCGTCGTAACCACCATTTTTCACGTTATCTGGATGGATATCTACATATTATCAGATGTTGTACCTTCAACTCGTCCTCGGATGGATGCCCGAATACGTTGCATTGCGTTGAGCCCAATTTCGTCTTGTATCCAGCGGCGATGGCAACTTCTATACAATCGTAGGAGAAAGTAGATTATCAAACCAGTCAATATTGCGAGGATGACCAGGGTGACGATACTTAGGCGCTCCACGTGGCTTCCGATGTCCTTGAGCACGGCGTCATTGTTACCAGCCGCGTTTTGGTTGATGAAAACATCTTCTTTTTCCACCGTGGAACGACACATGTTCCATATGTATATGTAGGTACGTGTTGCGATACTATATATTCAAGGTACTTATACTGAAAGAGCCCCTTGGCAGACTAGACTGCAGAGGCAGGGTCGCCATGTAATGTTGGGGATTTGGATACTAAATAACTAGACAACCACTTAGTTAAAAGTCATATATTATAATGAATAAAGAATTATAAAATAATGCGCATTACGGTAAACTACAAACTAAGCATATTATTTGATACTTACTTATTAACTAAAGGAGTATACAGATTACGTATTCTATTATTAAAGAACTTACACACTAATATTATTATATAGTCATACACTTCACAACATTTACAGCAACAGTCAAATAAATAGCAGTGTTCAATGTTTAATAAATATCTGAACCAACAGTGTAATTGTAATGCCTCAAGAATTTGAGATTATTTTTCAAAATTTTGTCCTAAGATTGTCACAGAACATTATTTATGCGATCCAGATTAGTATCCAGTCTAGTTGGGTACAAATCTCAAATGTAGTACCTATGTGTCACAAAAATTATTAAAAAAATTAAGTGTTACGAAATTTCAGTATACCTATGAACGAAAACTAACAGCGTTTTAGCAATCAATAAATAAATAATGAACGGTCAATCAGGCTGTACACATACTTCCCCCCCGTGGGATCTCCACCTTGTCGTGGGGGGGAGGCTCAGTAACCGTGGTTAGGTCACACACGGTGAAGCTAAGCGACATCCCGGGAGTGGACGCTCCGCGTGGGCTTGACGGAGGCCTGCGCAGGATGCGTCCAATGGTGTGGGTGCTTGGGACAGTTCTTCTGTCCCTCACAGTCGGGCGCGGTCGCGGGAGGAGAGGCGTGTCGGTGTTGAGTTGCCGCGCGCCCTATCTACCGCAACCAAATGGGGGCGCATCATTGTTGCGTCGCGGTGAGGCCCAAGAGGAAGAGGAGATGCGGTGTTGCGTTGCCGTCCTCGCCTTATCCTCTGCGACCGCTGGGTGTTTTGGCGGCGGAGCCCGACACCTTCATCCGCCGCCAAGGGGGTTTTGTTCGGAGCCCGCCTGACCATCTGCCGGGCCAATACCCGTCGGGGGTAGCGAGGAATGCTTCGGCGATACCCAACCCTCCGTCACACGGGTACTTACATAAGGAACAAGGGTTGGTTTTTAGTATATCTTGGACACCACATTTTATGTTTACAATACATAACTGGATACATACCTAGTATTTTATCTAAACAAAACTTAGGTTCTTATAATAGTGTCATTATAATTATCTATTCCGCAAAATAATCAGTCGGATTTTCCGTTTTTAGTCCCACGTGAAACAGAAGTTATTATCATACATACATACATACATAGACTCACGCCTGTTTCCCGGAGTGGTAGGCAGAGACTACCGAACGCCATTTGCAACGATCCTGACATACCTCACTTGCTTCACTCACTCCCATCAAGTTTCTCATGCATGCTCTTCTGTTAAGGGTACTTCTGACTTGTCGTTTTTTCAGGATGTCTCCAATCTGGTCAGAGAACGTCCGCCTAGGTCTTCCCCTTTGTCCTGTTCCATTCACACTTGCCTTATATATCTTCTTTGTCAGTCTATCGTCATCCATCCTCTCCATGTGACCAAACCATCTTAACATGCCTTTCTCAATGCTTGTCACTACATCTTCTTTTACCCCACACCACTCTCCTTTCACACAATTCTTTACTCTGTTGGTCAAAGACACACCACACATACTTCTCAGTGCTCTCATTTCTACATCATTTATTTTACTTTCAAATCTCTTCTGCCATACCCAACTTTCACTACCATACATAAGGGTAGGCACTAACACACCTCTATGTACAGCCAAACGTGCCTTTTTGGACACGTTTTGACTGTTCATAAACGCTTTCAGAGCTCCATTCACACTATTACCTGCATTAACTCTCCTTTCAATATCTTCTTCATTCTTACCATCTCTTGTAAACACCACTCGCTGTCCATCGATCAAAACATTATAAGCCGTAACGCATTCCTCCTTTTCAAAAACCATAACTTTCGTTTTTCTTACATTCACTTTCATTCCTTTCCTCTCTAACGCACCATGCATGATTGCTGCCATCTCCTGCAACTCCTCCGCTGAAGATGCAAGTATTACCTGATCATCAGCATAAAGGAGGCATTTGACGAGTAACCCATTCATCCTTAATCCGCAGTCACTATGTTTTAAATCTTGCAAACAACTGTCCATGAAGAGGTTAAACAGCCACGGCGACGCTACACCTCCCTGTCTAACACCTTTCTCGATGGTAAACCAGTCAGTGTAAGCCCCGTTTATCCTCACACAAGCTCTAGAATCCTCATAAAGGGATTTCAGAGCTCGAATGAGGCTGCTGTCCACCCCATTCATTGACAGCACCGACCACATTTCATTCCTCACCACTTTATCGTAAGCCTTTTCCAAATCCACGTCAACCAGTTATTATCAATAATGGCCATTATGGCCAACTACGGAACCCTACATTGCGCGTGGCCCGACACGCACTTGGCTGGATTTTATGCCATAAGATTACTTTAAAAATTAAACCATTTTTATGCCGGCAAAAACGCTGTAACTGCTGTCAGCCATTTTGATGACGTATAACCGCTATGTAAACAAAACCGGCATCAGACGACTTCACTATTTTTTTGTATTTCCTGTTTTTTTGGAAATAATAAATTATTACAATCGCTATCGTTGGTGTGTGGTGTCTAGTTGTACAAATGCTAGCATTTAAACTCCTGAAAAGTTGTTTATTAAAGTGCCAGATAATATTGAAATGAGAAAATAATGTTTGGTTGGACCTCGCAAAAAGAAATCCTAAGTCATTGTCAACTAAAAGTCGATTGTTTTTATGTGATGTACAAGTCGCTCAATTTACCCACTATAATTGGTACATATCTAATTATACTTTGCCTATTTTCCTGTATTTTTATAAAGTAACATAACCTACATTTCGAATAACGAAGTATTGATTACTAATAAACTGATATAAATAATAGTGACAGGTAGCACGCCATTGCGTAATGTTGATGTTGTGCATGTACTGTTAGAGAGAGATGCAGGAGGCCTTAACTGTTGCGTTCTCTCTCCCACCGGCGGACACGAATTGGCCCCACTCTGCCACTCTATTCTTATATCTCTATGGTCACAGCGCGACTGCCACGTCGCCATGCGGCAAAATGGGTCACACTGGTCACAGAAAATTTGTCTACAGAGCGCCCATAAGAAATGTGCCTCTATTTAAATATCTATGCTCTATGATCGGAGCTTGTGTTTTTCGTCACGTGATATAGATTAAAAATGTTGATTTTTAATTTAAATATAATAAATTAATTAAGTGCTTTTATGACTCAAAATAAAAATTTATAGGTATATTTCGACATAAATTTTAATATTTCTCATATTTCAAATTTAAAAAGAAAAAATTGTTAGGCACGTGCGAATATCAAGGCTTTAACCAGAAACGAGCGGCACCAAACACGCTACGAAACAATAACTATTTAATTCGTCTAATATTACGATCAGTTTCTAAGTAAAATCGATGTTCACACTTACCTAGCAATTTCATTAGTCCGGGTTAAATAAATGAGCAGGCCACAAGGCTTCGCTCGTAAGTAAATTACAGCCTGCGTAGACCATTGACCCCGTTTACTGCCTCATATGGAATAATAAGTCGTGTTCTGTGACCATTAAGTATCCCACTTGCTATTACTTCAAATCGAGTCGATTCAATGAAGAAAATTACGCCGCGGTAATGGTTGACAAAGAAAGAAACAGCTCGTTATATGAATACTTTCGTTTTTTGTTGGGTCACCACTATTTTTATGTGCTTCTGCGACAATTTGTATTTTTAAATGGGTTCGTCTCTCAAGTGTCAGCATGCAAAATATTTTTTTAATATTCCACCACATTCACACAACACCATCTAGTCCCAAACTAAGCAGAGCTTGTACCATGGGTACTAGATAATGGATAGACATACAGTTATACTTTTTTTTGTAAATACATACATATCATACATAGAAACACCCAGACCAAGACAAATATCCATGTTCATGCCCACAAATGTTTGACTTCAGCGGGAATCGAACCCGCTATCTTCGGTGTGCCAGTCACTTGCACTCCCGCGGCGCCAACCGGTCGTCAGATATTTGATAAACAGATTCTCAGAACCTTGTTATCTATAGTATATTCTCCGTGTGGTGACGGAGAATACAAATTGTCTCTAGCCCATTTGATTCCGTGGGTGGCGTATGAGGCGACTAAAGAAAATACACGAAACAAATATCATATTTGGGAAGAGACGTGAACCTCGAGTTCCAAGCCGTCTGGCCAGCGTCAGGCAAAATCCTCTTTTTGATTAACAATGCTTTTGAGATGCATATTAGGAGAGGCCTATGCCCAGCTGTGGGCTGCGGAAGGCTGTATGAGGATTTCTAGAGCTTTGATCGACTACAGGAAAGGTACTACTTACAAAAAAAAGTGAAGACAGTCGAAATTTTAAAAGTTTAAATTTAATTATTTCAAAGCCTAATTAACTGCTAGATTTGTTTACACAGTGTAATATTGTTCATAATTGCACTGTACTCACGTTTGTATATCTAAAACGTAGGTCTATGTAATCCTATATCTGCAACTTACA
This sequence comes from Euclidia mi, assembly GCA_944739405.2. NCBI lineage: Eukaryota > Metazoa > Arthropoda > Insecta > Lepidoptera > Erebidae > Euclidia > Euclidia mi. The sequence continues at coordinate 8,357,821 of OX123181.2, read as the reverse complement.
CCACCTGCCAGCACTGCACACTCATAAAATACACATCACATTTAAGAAGCACACAAGAACTGAACAGGCGAACGACAACTCACATCAGAATGTCTGAGCTATCTAATATTAAAGCAGCACAGAACAGCCTTGAGGAAATGTTCTCGAAGAGGATGGCGGAGCTCGAAGCGCAGCTACAGGGAGGCACAGCAAAAGACACTGTTGCGAAGGTGGCAGAGGAGTTCCGCACCTTCAGGGAACTCATGTTCACGATGCTCAGCCTTCTCCGGAAGCAAATCAATGAGTGCTGTCAAAGTATTGACAGTATAGAGACAAGACAGAGGCGCAAAGCACTCATCTTTCTTGGAGTACCGGAGGTGGACAAGGAGGACTGCAGGGGTACCATGCTGAAGATACTAGACAGGCTGGAGCTGCCAACAATCACTGCAGATAGCATCAATGTGTGCCACCGAATCGGCACCCCCAGCAGTGGTCATCACCGTCCAATCCTGGTCTGGTTCTCGGAGATGGATCAAAGGTCTGCCGTCTGGCGTGCTAAGACCAGACTAAAAGGCACATCCACGTCGGTGAAGGAGTTTCTAACAAAATCCAGACAGATGATCTTCGGTAAGGCCCGGCAACACTTCGGAGTGCGGACTTGCTGGACCCAGGACGGTGTCATCATGGTGAAGACGGCGGATGGCACTCGTCACAAAATTACAACCACCGAGGAACTCAATGGCTTGCAGCAAAAATATCCCAAGCGATGTGACTCCGCGTCCGTGGATAAGAATGGCGCCGGGTCTGCTGGGACGTCAAACGTGAACTCCAAACCGCGTAAATAGTAACTTTTTATTATTAATTGATAAACTTTTAGCGTAATTTTTAATACTGTCCTTTGTTTTGTTTATTGTACTAGTTTGCTTCAGAATCTAATTGTCATTTTGTCAATAACGCAAGTGACAGTTTGGCAGCTCTGTGTCAAAGTGACGTTTACCATGTTGCGTTCGGAAACTGTCATCGATAGATTCTCTTTGATTTTTATGTTTTTTTTTTATGCTTCAATTTGTGTTCTTTTTTTTGTTTGTTTGTTAGCTGGCGGGTGGTGCAGAGAGGACTGCTTTGCCAATATCATATACGTATATTTTGTTTATAGATAATAATAATATAACTTATTTATTACTATTTTATATTTATATATATTATTTTATTATAAAACTAATGGATATTGATAATATTGATATTGATGAATATTTGTCGGCTAATGAGTCTTTTGCCTCCTCAGACAATGTGAGTTTTTGCTCAGTGGACGGTACTTTGAGCGAATGTCTAAGAAAATCACTTGCATACCGTACAGGTTTCCTTAACGTGTGTCACATAAACGCTCAAAGTATACCCAGTCACTACAGTGATTTACTGGATACTTTTTCCGATTCGAATGTGCATGCCATCCTGGTTTCGGAGAGTTGGCTAAAACCAACGCTTTCTTCCACTTCCTACTCTCTGCCTGGCTTCATCCTCGTTCGAAACGATAGAATCGTTAAGAGAGGTGGTGGAGTTGCTATCTACCTCCGCAGTGCTTTTTCTTTTAAAATATTAGCTTCTTCTTCACCAACCTCTTCGCCTGCGGAGTACCTATTTCTTGAGATTGACGTCAAGGGAGCTAAAGCTGTCCTTGGCGTCGTCTATTGTCCCCCCTGTGTTGACTATTTCTCCAGTCTCGAGCCGATTCTGGAATCTTTAGGGTCTCAGTATGCGCATCATATCGTCATGGGCGATTTTAATACCGACCTCCTCTCCCGATCTTCCAGTCGTTCCTATAAGCTCCTCGACATCATTGAGTCAACCAGCCTCCATGTTTTACCCCTGCAAGCCACACACCACAACGATAATGGGGAGGATACTTGGCTTGACTTAATGATTACCTCTGCTCCTTCCCTTGTAACCTCCCACGGCCAACTTCCTGCACCCGGATTCTCCCGTCATGACCTTATTTACCTTACATACCGTTTGAAACCCCCGAAATCCCCTCCTAAAGTTGTGCGCATGCGTTGTTTTGGTCGAATGGATGTGGATAAGCTAAGTCAGGATGCTGCACTGATAAACTGGGACAACTTGGTATCTGCCTCCACGGTGGATGAAAAAGTGGATATTTTTAATGCTGTTGTTAGTGAACTATTTGATGTTCATGCTCCCATTAGGCAGGTGAAGCTGAAGCGTCCACCAGCACCCTGGATCACAGCGGGTGTTCGAATGGCTATGCGCCGTAGAGACCGGGCGTTTAGGCAGTACAAGAGGGATCGGTGTGAGGATAACTGGGCGCTTTTCAAGTCTGCAAGAAATCGGTGCAATCAGATGGTGCGCAACGCTAAACGCCGATATATCCTCAGTAACATCACTTGTTCATCGCCTGCCAGTACCTGGAAGTTCCTTGGAACACTAGGTATTGGTAAACAAAGGCATATTGATTTTCGTGGGACTCATGATTTGGATGACATCAATCGTTTTTTCACCACTACTGCTTCGCTTGATCACCAAGTCATGAGTCACACGGTTCAGTATTTAGATGGGTTACCTCAATCCAACATAGACTTTTTTCATTTTTCTCCTGAGTCTCCGGGCGATATCAAAAAGGTCATCCTCTCCATAAAATCTAATGCTGTGGGATACGACAATATCAGCCGTCGTATGATTACGACGATACTGGATCATCTCTTGCCGGCAATATCCCACATCATTAATTTTTCCCTAGAGTCTGGTACCTTCCCTTCCTTGTGGCGCAAAGCCTATATAATTCCACTGCCCAAAATCCAAAATCCCACTCTCCCTGAACACTTCCGACCTATTTCTATCCTACCATTCCTTTCCAAAGTGCTAGAGGCCTGTGCACACAAGCAGCTATCTTGGTTTGTCCATCACAACAACTTGCTGAGTCCCTTTCAATCAGGCTTCAGGCCAGGTCATAGCACAACTTCTGCCCTCCTTAAAGTGACTGGTGATATTCGTGAGGGTATGGAAAACACCAAACTAACAGTGTTAGTGTTGATTGATTTTTCCAATGCCTTCAATACCGTCAGTCACGATATCCTATTACATATCCTATCCCACCTCAAGGTCTCGGCTGGAGCTCTGGATTGGTTTTCTGATTATCTTCGAGGTCGCCAGCAGTCCGTCCGCGTTGACGAGTCCTCGTCGAGATGGTTCGAGATGACCTCTGGCGTTCCTCAAGGCGGCATTCTTTCACCTCTTTTATTTTCTATATTTATAAATCTCCTAACACAAAATCTTCAGTGCGCCTACCATCTGTACGCAGATGACTTGCAGATTTACACACAAGTAAATGCGGATTGCATTACCGAGGCCATCAGTAAGATCAACGACGATTTGGCAGCTATATTAACCTGGTCGGACAACTTTGGTCTAACTGTCAATCCTAGGAAGACTCAGGCGATTGTTGTTGGTAGTCAGTGGCTTTTAAATAGACTTGACTTCTCGTCTCTGCCCGATATAAAATTTAATGGGACCACCATCAGTCTGTATCCAACAGTCAAAAACCTCGGGCTACACTTAGATAACGCGCTGAATTGGCAAGCTCAGATAACTCAGGTAAGCCAGAAGGTCACTGGTTCTCTACGCGCTCTCTACCGCCTAAGGAATTTTCTACCATCCGAGACCAAGACAATGTTAGTGCAAACTTTAATTTTCCCTCTGATCGACTATGGCGATGTATGTTACTTTGACCTGAATGCAGATCTCCTTAATAAACTTGACCGTCTTCTAAATAACTGCATTCGATTCATTTTCAATCTTCGCAAGTATGACCATGTGTCTACTTATCGCTCCCAACTAAAGTGGCTTCCTATCCGTCATCGCCGTAGATTGCGAGCTCTCACTACCCTTTATTCTATTCTTACGTCCCCCACTTCTCCGCAGTATTTGACCTCCTATTTTCAACTTTTATGTACTAACCATGAAAGAAACCTCCGTTCTGCTAACAACCTTCTTCTCACAGTCCCTTCTCACAACTCCAATTTTCTTCACTCTTCTTTCACTGTCCAATCTATCCTTCTCTGGAATGCCCTCCCTCTTGAAATCAGGATGGCCAAGACTAAGTATACATTCAAGTCTAAGGTGAAGGAACTTTTATTGGCTGAGTCGGCATTTGTACAATAAATCACATAAATTTCAATTTAATTTAATATAAATATACCCATGTATTTATTTATCTATATATACACACACACATATATATATTTAATTATATATTATTATGTAATATATTTATATATATTTGTATGTAGGTTTATAATTTGCATATATTTATGTAATATTTGTTATGTATGTATTTAAAATACGTTTATTTATTTGTATGTACCTAGAAATCGACGTTATTTTCTTAGTTTAATTTAATTCTCTTTGTCTTATATTACACCTACTACTTTTCTCTCTGCACCACTTTAAGGTAGACTGGGAGAGAATGCCTATGGCATTAAGTCCGCCTGTATACTTTGTGTATATGAAGTTTTAAATAAATAAATAAATAAATAAAAGTATCGAATTTTAATTCAAAATCATTTATTCATATAGGTTACAAAAACAACACTTATGAACGTCATTTCTTTTTTTTACAACCAGTTTCGGGATGGTAGGGCTATGAGAAGAGCCTGGAAGAAACTCATGCCACTCTTTTTTAAATCAGAATCTTAATTTTACAATTTGTGGTACCCCGAACATAGATGATATACAATAATTAGAGAACCCCGAATTTATGATTGCTGACAAAGCCAAAACACTTCGCGACACTGATAAGAAATAAATAGATACGAAAAAAAAATGTGAATAGTACAACAACAAAACACTATAGCGACAGCAGTATAGATGTATCAGCAACCAATAGATTAAAGAATTTTGTAAAGGTGACAAGTGAATAATGAATAGATCAGGGCTAAAAACTGATATACTAGATTCAACAAATCATAAAACATATACAAACCCTGCAAACACAACTGTGTTCACAAGACACCTCCACTTAACGTGTTACTAATTAAGAAGAGAGTTTGATAAATATATTACAGTCATAAAAAGAACAATAATAGTGAATTTAAAAAAGCAACTGAACCCATGATGTCTTGTCATCTAGAAATTCTTTAATAGTGTAATAACCCATTTCTAAAAGAGAATTCCTAGTAGTGGTTTTAAATTTGTGCAGAGGTAAATTCATTTTTTCAAACACACAAATTTGCAGAGGTAATTTTTTGAAGAATTATATAACGAGTCCCGCAAATGAGTTATGAACTTTATGAAGACGGTAGTTAGTGCCCACTAGTTTATGCTTAAATACTGTTTTAATACTTTTTCATACATAAATACTTTTTTTTGTAAATACATACATATTATACATAGAAACACCCAGACCAAGACAAACATCCATGTTCATGCACACAAATGTTTGACTTGAGCGGGAATCGAACCCGCGACCTTCGACGTAGTAGTCGCTTACACTCCCGCTACGCCAACCGGCCGTCAATTAATTATTATAAATGAGCGAGCTACGGCGAAAGTCACTTATTAGCATGTTATAAATTTTAAAATAATAGTGCATTTTCGTTACATACTAGTGAGGCGTCGCGGGCTCACCCGCAGATCCTTCTTGTTGAGCTAACTTTTTATTTTGCTCGAGTCGTAAGGGCCGCCGCATATTGTACATCATCTAAAATATATATTATCAATTGGGACAACAGCACGCTAGTTAAAACACTTCCGTTTTATTATATTAATACATATGTATGTGCTTACTTGCTTAGATATTGTCCAAAAACTGTAATTATGAATATTTTCAAAGTATCTTATTAGAGGATACGTAGGCCACTCGGCACTTTGAACCACAACATAAGCAACCTTTTATTGAGTATTGCGTTAGTGAATGTCGGCAAAGTTTCGCATGAGATGCGAGGGACTCAAACTATTAGCTATTAAATATCTTGCGCCGAGGACTTTGCAATACATTGCTGGCATTTGGGCATTTGAGACGGGTCATGGTTCAACTCGTGACTTAATGTAACTTTAAATACAAATAGTTTGGACGTTTCTTTTAATTATGCCGTCACAGGCCCTGAAGGGCGCTTAGGTTGCCATGTTGCTTTGCCAAAATAATGTTATGCTCTTGAATAATTTGGCTGACACAATTTTCTTTGGCATTGTTTAGAACAAACTTCAATACTTTCGTTTTTATATAAGTACACTTTTTAAAGTCAAAATGATATTAAAAAACTTTGTGTAGTTATTCTGAAACACACAAAATAGTTTATTTTTATTGAACATAACTACTTACTAAATCATGATTTGTGCTAGCCTACTGTTCGACACTTTATGGAAAAAATTAAATTAAAAGTTAGCTTCTTGGTGGAAAGAGGATAACCCCTTTTTGATGAAGAGATAACGAATAAGTTTCCTAAACTAACTTAATCAACATATGAGATTGTTGTTCTCTTAATCATTTTGCAGAATAAATAATCGTAAAAGTGGAATAAAAGGCACTTATTCATTAAAAAAATTGCTCTTTATTTATAGTTTTGTTTATAATGTCGCTACCAAAGGTATCTATTGCCGTTTAAGGTTGCGTTGTTTACATTGACCAACATTATTACGTTCATAATGAATGCCGTCTTTGGCCTAGTTCACTAGTCATAACGCGACCTGCTTTACTCTACTGTGTGTTTATGTCTTATGATCACCACACTTATATGAGATGAGTCAGTATCGAAGCGACAATCAAGTAAGTAGGTTACATATCTGCTGTCACATGACCTATGAACTAGTTCAGCTGATCAGCGAATTTTAATAACTAGTGATGAGAAAATATTTTATATACTACGGCTTGCCCAATTCAACTTTATATGCAAACGGTTATAATGAGTACTTATGTAGGATAACGTATGTGTACCTAACACATCCATTGACGTCGGTGTTTGATTCAAAGCAGATGCGCCGAGATAATCTTGGAGCATCTTACAATATACAATACCAGTGTCGAATATACAGATCCCTTTAAGTTTGGTACCTTTTGATCCGCTAGCCTTGTGCTACTATTACATTCCATTTATAGGGACGTGAATATTCGTCGTTCGTCGCAGGATATCAGACAATAGTGTCAGGTAGCTGACACCTTGTTAGAGAGGTCGCCCCTTTTGAATCTTATCTTCATTGTGTTGAGATGGGTCGTCTGGATTCTGTTTCAAACGTGTCTCATTCCCGCGTCTGACAAATGAGACACCTACTTAATTGAAATTACCAAGCAGACCGATCCATGAATTCGCTCATACGAATTAAAATCAAAAGGTCGCTCCGGAAGAAGGCAAACTTTTGTTTGCTTTGGAGTGGTGGCCCGAAAATATATTCGGGGTATGTCGCGTGTTCACACCGCGCGCCTGTGTGTAGGGGAAGCTGTCTCGAACACGCCAGCCTCCAGTCTATAACTCACGTCCGACGAGCGGCCAAGCGGCGCCCGCGGCTTCAATCGCTCAATGTCAATTGGACCACCCCTCACCCCCGCACTACCGCCCGCGATCTTGCTCTCTCAATGGCACCTCGACAAAGAAATGTACGCCATTTTTCTTCGAGAAATGCAATTAGAAGGGATGCATTTCTCTTTCGCTGCTCGTGTTGTGCAACAACGAACACTCTTGGATTTTTAATTTAAGGTTTAAGGAGATAAAGGAGCTCCGACAAATAGCACCCACGTCTTTTATTGTCGGTACAAACTTACTGCCTTTTTTAATAGCCGCTCTCTCACAGTGCTTTGTGATTAGCCTTATTTTATTAGATGGTGATCATTGCGCAATACATAGGCGATATTGTGTGGATTTATGTGTAACGGCATGTGTATGTGGTGATAGTATGGGGTATAAATGTTAAGTGTAACGTTGTGTCTAAACGAGGGTACAGTAAACACGAGCAGGCAGTATCCGTGAGCAATAACACTTGTGAATGAGTGGGTACTGCCGTGAGTGGAGGGGGTGAGGTAGGGTTATAACGTACGCGTTAATCAGCCGCTTGTACGCGCGACGCAGCGTTAGCCAACCAGCCGCGCGGCCGCACTGGAATCCGACACTTACGCAAAACTATTCGCGATATTATGTAGTGTTTTAATTATGCCTTCCAATTGAGTAAACGACTCATTATGTATTTCTATAAAACTAACAGACAGGTATGATGTTTGTTAGTTTGAGCAGTGGTAGGAAAATTATTATGTGGTACATACATACATACAGACAACTTCACGCCTTTTATCTCCGAAGGGGTAGGCAGAGGTTTATTACACACCCACTTTTCGCCAGTTATGTTTCGGTTCCAATGTAGGTATTAGGGAGCGAGCCTATTGCCATCTACCGGGCACATTATTAAGCAAGCGATAATTAACATTTTTAATTTAATATAGACATAACTTCGAAAAGTCAGAGGTGTGTGCCCGGGGTACCTGGGGATCGAACCTAAGACCGTCGCGGCAGTTCTTTACATAAACCACTGGGCTATCGCCGCCTTTTTTTGTATATATATGTTTTTGTGTATATTATGTGGTATAGATAGAATAAGAAGAATCGATAGACGCAGCAGCAGATTTCTTACTGAACTTTCGTACTTTAGACAAAAGCTTATTTATATACGCGCTACATTCAGCGAAAATGCTAGGGAAAATTAGTCATCAGCAAAAACTTGTACTTATATTTTCGTGTCTTGTAATCTTGTGCCTATGTAGGTATAAATTTATATTTCAGTTATGTCTATAGCATAATATATTACCTTTACAACAAAGAGAGAAAATAATCACTCTCAGGGCCTCAGCAGGTCAGTAAGCGGCGCGTGTGTTGAATACAACTTGCTATTGTATTCTATTACTTTATTTATTTCACGTAACCGATCGCCAATCAAAATTGATAATCACCCGCACGCATCAATATACAGATTAAGTTAACAAAAAAAAAAAGTAATGTTTTAATATTTCCATATTGGCTATCTCTCGCGTCGGTCATGGGTGAATTACGAGTAAAATTAAACTCTGGCCGTACCTTGCGAAATTCATTCGGCCTTTTGAATAATGCAAACGCTTTAATGGAGTGTACGCGGATACCTCTCATGCCCATCGCTAGTGTAGCATTTTTATTTTAAACCATTTAGTTGTAGTTGGATGCCCACGTCATTATACAATTGTTTTGTGACACAATTGTGCATTCTAATACAAATTTCACAAAACGCGCCGCCACGCCGAATCGAATCAGTGTCTGCTACAAAATGGCCGGCCACATTTCATCGTTAGAAATATATGTACGTCGTCGTAAATTATAAAAAATAAAATTTATTTGCCAGTGTCGAATATGTGCCGGATTACAAGCCATGTATCAAGCGTCGGCCCATTAAATCTAAGCGGCATGAATATTTCAGGCTCGACAAACCAATGCATGGCTGTGCGTTTTTATTAACACAAGACATTAACGCTAACGGTCTGCTGCGCTGGTATAAATCCATCTGAATAAGCGCGGCGAAAATGCGAGGACATTATGTGGCGCTCCTTGTACTAAAGCGCACTCCGTTACAGGAACAACAGCTGCGACCGACTAGTACAGTAAAACTACCACACCATACTAGCCGTACGTGTTGCCATCTAACTAAGTTTTGGCGTTGATCCGCGACGCAGTATTATATCATGTGTTATACAACATTCTGTAGTACCTGCTGAGGAACTGGCGCTACTAGGTTAGTGTCGGCTGTGTGCGCCAGTAATCAAGGTCACTACGCTTCCGACACATTTCAACTCAATGCTCATGAGAATACTACTATTTGGACTTAATTTATCAGTAGGTATATGTTGGTACTTTAAATGAGAAATAAATTTGCCGATTACCAGTAGCTGTTAGGAAATTTATCCATTGAGCTGTTTGACTACATTGTTTTTATAGTAATAGGCGGCGAACGAGCAGACGGATCGCCTAATGGTAAGCTATTACCGTCACCAAAGGAGTCACAAGTGCACTGCCGCCTCTTGGGGTTGAGAAAAGAGATGGAATGAGGGGAAGGAGGTGAGGGAGAAGGAATAAGGCCTCAGGCAGTCTCACTCACCGAGCGAAACGCAACAGTTTAAGTATTGTCACTTTACGTCGATTTTCTGTGGGAGGGTAGTACTTCCCCGGTCGTGCCGGCCTATTCATGCTGAAATCAGCAAGGCTCTATCACCTATAAAGGTCACAGCTCATTAGAGCCAGCCGGCACCCATTCCACACCGCCTCGCCTCGTGCAGTTAGTATTCTTCATTTGGACTTGTATGGGTATGCGCTCACTACATCAACTCCGTAGCGTCACCGGATCGCCTCTGTCGTAAGCCCTCCACGCGTGGACGGCGGGTGGACCACTCGGTGACAACTCGCTGCTCGCATGCTTGCCTTGCGTTGACTGCGCATCGCCATCGCCGCCCGCGAATGATTTTTTGTTGCGTCTTTCATTTTCTTCTTCATCAAGCGCGACAGCTATGAGTGCCAATTCAAGGTTTGTAAAATTTGACATTAAGAAACACACGTGTAGACCTAGTGCCAATTGTAACAGACTACTCGAAAATTCGTGGACCAAGCGACATCCACTCGTTGACCACGCGACGTTCACTCGTTGACCGCGCGGGGTCCGCTGAATTACTGCGCGACGTTTTGGTGATAATGCGGCGTCCACCCGTGGACCACCTGTCGACTACGAGTGGACGCCGTACGACGAGCGGTGCGGGGTGGGTGCCGGGTGGCTCTAATGAGCTGTGACATTAAAACTACACACTACAGCGCAGCTATTAACCCAGTACTTATTTACTCTTGGATTTCTGGTAAAGCTTTTACATAGTTGTATTTATTATTATGCAATCCTTACAGTTATGTATGTAAAACGGAAAATACAAAGTAAAGCCATACTCGGTCACCTTCGCTTAATTCCTTTTAAGGCTACGTCCACATTCAAATATCGCAGTAGTACGCATTGGAGGATGTCGACGCGGTTTGTACCAAGCAACGAATGCAGTGCGGATGGCGATTTTAAAGCGGGTGTGCATGATTCTGTCGATTGCACTCGATTGGTCATGTCCCGGTTTTCAGAAATGTGTCAGCAGTGACAGCAAAACGAGTTTCCAGTGTTGCTTACTTGTGTGCGTGTCACTTGTCAGTATGTGCAATATGAGTACTGTGACGTATGGCGTACGGCGGATTGCGAATAAATAATACGTTATGTGTGACAACGCACGCGGCATCACTTTTTTATTCGCAATTCGGTTTGTTTTTGTTCGGCGGATAACGTTACGCCATTGTGTTTGCAGCTGAACGTGCGTCATTTACGTAAACGGATTTTTATTTATAAGTTATAATACCTGCCGCATAAATCGCACGTACCTACGATAGATATAGATCGCGCGCGGCGGCTGTCGATGCATTTCGACAACATCGCCGTCGCCTCTCTCTTCGAACACAATTGCGGACACAATCGCGACACGTAATCGGAGCCGCGACAGTTTTGATTCATGATTTAATAGCGACATTAATATGAGCAAATACATTAGAGCTGTTTCAATCGGCTAATCCATAATAAAATTATCGGTGTAATGTATTGCGACCGCGGCGCGTATTTGTTTGTTACCGCGTGACTCCCGTAATTACATCCCGTAATTGTGGTCCTGTTTCATACTGTTTGTCTATGTACACCTGAAATTTAAGCCGCGTGCGCCATTCGATACTCTCTAACTTAGTTCCACACAAACACACTTACCCTAATTTTCGGTCCTCGATGTGGGTTATTTATCACCCACACTAGGTATTATACATTCAGGTGCAGACACGACGTCTTCACAGTGGTGTGAGCTTATGATCCACTCGAGGTAATGCCGCCGCGTATTATTTGTCACTTGCCGTTGTCTCGTCACATCATAACAATAAGGGTCGTCTGTCATCCTCACTCCAATTTTCATAGCGATCAGTAATGTAACAATTCATTAACCATAGTCGTTACTTGGTCGACATTAATATTAAACTGGCCGAGCGTAATGTGTACCTATGCCCGTCATAAAATTATAATGATATATAGCTTTACAACACCGCATTTCGAGCAGTCTTTTCAGATAAACTTTTTTACAAATTGGTCTTTAACAAACAGTGTTCCTGCCCTAACAGTTCAAAATACGCCCGGGGACCAGGTCAAGCTAATTTATAATATAGCAGTAAATTATGCAATGAATTCCCGCTTGGAATTTGCTCGCAGCGAATGAAAATGGTCGGTGGCCCACGAGAGATAAAGCTCAACTGAACGATAGCGCCGCCGAGCCGTCCCAACCCATCCTTCAATGCATAGATCAAACTAGTGAGCGGAACTGTGCGCGAGCTGAATACAACCTCCGTTTTATGTACTCTCACCTCTTTCACGATTTGGATTGATACCTCTCAAAGAAAATCCTCTTAGGAAACTGCAAGCCTTTGTGCCGAAAGGAAACTTTTCGTAGCATTATTGCTTTGTTCGTGACATTATCTATGTATACACATGAGTGTACTATTACCGCTAGAGAAATAGTTGTGAAAGTCTAAATTGCCAATATGAACGTAGCAAAGCACAATTTGAATTTTGGCCTTTGAAGACGTCCTTAATTTTGATTCCAAAGTTTTGCGTAACCACATTTTGCGCTGGATCGTTATATCTACGCTTATTACACGGCCCGAGCATCGGCGGCATCCATATTCCTCGCCGGAATTTACTACAAGCTTCTTGGCTCGCATCCTTGGGGCGCGCTCACACGCGCTCGCAGTGATTTTCACACCTCGACTATTTATTGATCCAAACGGCATCTTATCCTGCAACTAAACCAACAAACACCTCTTTGCTTAAATAAGTTCCATCTTGTATTCTGTCGTTGCAAAACAAACGATCAAGTAGTCTTGGGTAAAACCGTTGCATTCTTGTTTTTAAAACTCGTTGTCCGGATCTTAGTGGAGGACTTAAACAACTGTTTGTGAAGCTTACCTTCATTACCCAATCTTTATGATAGATAAATTAATCTATTTAAGCTCAGTAAAAAGTACCTGTTAAATGCCTCCGAGTAAATACATTTTCTTAGCACATTTCGAGATAGCGGGAAGATTGATACCCGTGTCGTCACGGTTAGATTTGTAAAAAAATAATACGAGTGGTTTATCCTTCATAGATCTCCATCAGGGCGGAAACGTCCGTGCTAAAGTATCGTGTACGAAATTGCCTCGAGGAAGCTCTGAAAAAAAGGGAAAATAAGGCGACATCCGCCAGCGCCGACGGTCATTACGTTAATGCGAGACTAAACGTGATTGATGAGGCTGGAGCGCCTCGAGCCTCGAGCCTCGCGCCCGAACCGCGCCGCGAGCAATAGTGGAGCACACACACGCACCCAAGTGTGTTACACTGTCACGTGCTCTTGTTGTCCTTCATCCGATACTACGCACTACATTTTGACTTTATACACACTTGTCTAAGTTGGTTCATCGTCTTTCATGCTAGACATATTAATATTATGTTGGAACGCGTAATAGTAATCACGTACACAATCGGCAACGTGATATGACTCAGTGGTTTCCATTCCAACAGAATTTTGAAAATTCACGGCATTGGAAATTGGGTCGGTTTACTTAATTACGAAAATGGTTTCAGTATCATTTTTAGACAGCAATTCATATTTGGTAAACTGTCCTTACAGATAGTGGGTTGTTGTTGCATGTGATATAATGAACATATGTTGTACAAACAAAATATAGTTAAAACGCTTCGAAACCTTCGTCTTACGAGTTCTAAAACCGATTGGCCATCGGAACAACAGCGAACGAACTGAGCCGCCGCCGGACAAGCAACTAAACGAACAACTTCTTTTAATGCGATCGCGTGCAAATGCTCAATTGGCGAGCGATAAAAAAGAAACGCGAGGCCTCGACACGCAGCGACACACAAAGTTACATAATAAAATAGTCAATGAGCGGGTGTAACGGTGTGAATGCGTCCCAGGGTGGCCGGCATTGTCCCCGCTGGCGTCCTAATTAGTTTATGATGCACATATAGCAGTAAAAGACTACAGGTAGCCTGCAACGAATTTAGCTCCCACCTGCCTGTTAAAGTATTATGCCGAGCCATTGTCGGGCGCCACGCTATACAACCACAGCGCCCGATTGCAGCAGATTATTACTCGCTGCGACCTTAAGATTAGATCAGATAGAGCTATGTGATTGTTTGGATCATCGCTGAATACGACACCATGTCGATGTATTAGCGACTTGATTGAAATGTTATGTAACAAATATGTTTACTAATCGTCTTTGTTGGTCGTGTGGAGGTTGCGGAGGTCTAACGGCAGTCGCTCTGTGGAAAAGCTGATATTTAGTCACAGCTGGTTAGACTAGTAAGTGGACACTGGATGAAGGCGCTGCACGCCTTGGCGACCGGTGTCCGTTTAACCCAAAGGGATAGCGATATTCCATGGCTTAGACCAGTATCAGTTTATTTAAGGGTACTGACTCCGCGTAACGACTGATGGTTTAACATGCTCGATAATTAACAATTAAGGCTGGTTTTAGTCTTACGCTGACGGCACGCGCACCGTCAGCGCTGATGACCGAGATATATGAACTTCTAGAAAGCGTTTTTGAATGACGCTTAGCTATCAGTGCGCACGGTGGTCAGCGCTGATAGCTACGCAGCCGTACGCGTCGCGCGTCGGCCCCGCGTAGCTGTCAGCGCTGAATATCGCTCGAGCGCCTCTGCTTTCAGTGAGCGTTTTAGTGTCGAGCGGAGCGGATGTCATCGCGCGTACAGTCATGGCGAATCGCTAAGTGGATACAGGTCGAGTTATTGATGAGTCGTTCAATCGGTGGTACAGGCACGATTCTTAGGCTGTAATGGACCAGTTTATCCTGCCTCTTTGCCAGTAATTTGTCAAAAGTTCTATTTGACATTCGAAAGTAATTAAAGAATTTACTTTTGTCAGCCCTCAAAGTGCCATAAAACAAGACAAATTCTCCTGCAACGGCTCTCTGCTCAATCAATGGATGAACATAGAGTCTTCGTCGTCGCCAATTTTTATTTTTTTGGGATAGATAGTACAAAGCAGCAATAAGTGCTCAATCAGACTGAAGTAGCGGGTGCGGGCGCGGGCGCGGGCGCTCGGGTCTTGACGTCTGCATATTCACAGTGCCGAGCGAGCTTCGATCGTCATTGCACATGTGTTTGGTCGTTCTCAAACTTTGAGCTGCTACGTATTTATTTAGAAGACATGGATGAAGATTTGTTTTTATTAATGGAAAATTCATACTTAAAATGGAAATTGCTATATATGAAGTTTGGCACACATGATTTAAATAAAGGAAGAGAAAGGTTTGGAGAATTTTACGTATTATACGCTAATTTACGGACGAAACAATTGTTTTATTTCTTTCCATAATTTGTTTATGGCTGCCCTATTTAAATGTTGCAGATGTTTACTTTGCCAAATAGCTGTGCGATGTTGTACTGCAGATATCTTCAGTATTGATGTCCATGATTGACGACGCTTCGGCGGGTAAATCAAAATGGTTTAGAACCACACGCGTAGTCACCTAACAGACGCTATATCACTGTGAACGATACGGGCGGACTGAGCCATCAGAAACACCCGCGCCAGCCGCGCGCGCGCCCGCCACATAAAGACGCGCGGCTCGCGCGCGCACTGTGAACGCAAAGGGCGTCTGCATACATTTGAATTACACGCGCCCGCGCTAGCACCCGCGCCAGCCTCCACTCTGAAATAGTACTAATTAATACACTCCGCATTTTGATCGTCGACTGTACAGTAAGGCGGTCAGTACGATGTTAAAACGAGCCACGCTGAGCCTCAGCGCTGACAAACTACGCGCTGAGCTATGAGCGCTGACGGTCAGCGTGAGACTAAAATCGGCCTAAATACCACATAACTTTGAAAGGTCAGTGTTCGGCGCCGTGGCTTCGAACCTCTCTGCACGGCAGTCTGTTGGTATATCCACTAGGCTATCGCTGCCTGCTTTTTGGTTATTTCAGTTTTTTTAATTAAATCATCATAAGGAAACTGTCTATATTAGATTTAATGACATACGGTAATAAATTGTCATAATAAAATTAGTACAATTAGAAGAAAATAATTTTCTTCAAACATCCCCAAATCAAGTGGGCAAATACTTTTGGGCGGTAGTGTATATAGGAATTATATTCAAATAACGCTTGTTGGCTACTATAAAAAATCTCCGAAGACCGATATATATTTAATAGTTAAACTCGAATTGCAATATAAATAACTACAGGACTTCAGTGACTACATAACATCAGGGAACACGAAAAATTATTAGGTAAAAGAATATGGCACTAAAATATTGAGCTGCCCTGAGTGCGGCCCTGCACGAACAAACAGGGGCCCAATTCCGCTAAATAAATATAGTCGCGATATCATGTCAGTGTCATACTTACGTCACAAAAAGCGTATTCTTCTAAATTATAATGATATTTGAATGAAATTGTAACGAGATCGTATGTGTCAACGACGAACTGTTTATTTTAAATTATACGATAATGACATTAGGTTATCAGAATACCGCTTTTAAATCCATTCAAAATATAATATCAATATCATATAAAAATAGCAGAATTGGCCCCCTAAAATATGTGTGCATAATAGCCACGCTTTCAGCGAATGTGTGCAGATACGCTCGACGCATTTTCCGTCAGATGTGTACCGACTCATTTAACGGAATAGACGCGACCGAAGATGCGTTCGACGCATCTTCCCTCAGATATGTTCCGACCCTAAGAGTTATCAATTGAACAAGATACGAAATGCCAAAGAAAAATAAAATATACATGATTTGTTATAAAGTGTCATCTTAAATTAATATTCCAATGACGTAACAGTAGCTAAATCAATTCAAACGTAGCTCAAAGAAGCAATATTCGAGTTAGGAATGGCAATAGCACTTGTGTCGCTCGTGAATCTGCTCAATTTGTCACTTGGCCCATTCGTTTTACTTGATCTGGCTAACGCAATTTTATCTGTCGATCGCCGGGAGGTTATTTTTCAAACCGCACCAATAATTCACTTACGTTCGTCCCCTTTACTATTTACTGCGTCGAACCAGTGCCAATAGACTTGATAGGCTTTATTATGCATGGGTAAACTCTTATAAATGTAGGGTCATCGTTTATTCTCTTGTACCCTTTTGCTGCTGCCTCCGAGTGCCGCTTTTTGTGAAGAAATCACTTACGTTTATTCCATTTGAATATTTGATGTTGCTCCTTAAATATTTCGCGCGAAGTTAATCTGAATAAGGAATAATCGAGAAACTAAATAATTTTATTAATTTCTGAAGCAACCTGACATTTACAAGTCCATATAAGTTACGAAGAACGAGGCTAAACTATTCAGCTTTTATGAGGTCAGGTTACTAAACGACTTCGTAAAAGGTTCTATTTTAAATATTTATGTCCACCAACATAACCTGGTCAAGGTAGTAGAGTCTTGCTGATTTCAGCATGAATGGGCCGGCTCGACCGGGGAAGTACTACCCTCTCACAGAAAATCGACGTAAAGTAACAGTACCTAAACTGTTGCGTTTCGTTCGGAGAGTGAGAGTACCGGAGGCCATATCCCCTATTCCTTCTCCCTCACCCCACTCCTCATCCTATCCTTTTTCCCAACCCCAAGGAGCGGCAACGCACTTGTAACTGATGTGGTGTTGCTTGTTTCCATGGGCGGCGGTAATTGCTTACCATCAGGCGATCCGTCTGCTCGTTTGCCGCCTATTACCATAAAAAAAAACGTTTTGCGTACATCAGTTTGTTACACGAGCAAGTGGTTCTTCGCAAAAACTTGACCCGCACGTCGTGGGGACAATAATTAGAACAATCTGTTGCTTATGCGAAGGATGATAATGAATATAGATGTATATGCTCAATGCTGCACATGTATTAAGTTGATGATCTATTGTATCAGCGGTTATTGCCATCGTGATTTCTAAAAGAAATGAAAAACACAATCTTTAAATTGCGTAGCCCCAATTGAAACATTGTGTTTTTCATTAATTTGGAAATCACAATCATGATTCACCAAGACTAGACGTGTTAAATTATTTTGAGCTTAACAAAATGCATATTCCACAGAGATAGAAATAACATATCCGTAGACTAAAATACATGATCTCCAAAGCTCGTTTGTCTAGTTTTAATTTGTGTGCGAGTGCATTCGTCAGCAGTTGGCGCGGCGTGATATGTTTGGTTGTGCTAATTGCGCTGGAAGCCGCTCGTTTGTGGCTATTACTAATCCTGATCCCGCACGCCATTAGCCACTCCTCTCGCTGGAAGCTTTATAAATTTACCGCTATTGGGTTACCTACGGCGACTAACTCAGCTTCTTGAAACACTTACCTACTTCTTCATCAGTTTGGCTTAGAATTGCTGCACGTTATACTCATTTTAAAAGGTTTCTGAATTGAAAATTTCAGCTTGAATCAGTTGAAAATTTCCCAACTAGTTGAAGTCACTTAAAGTTTTTTCTGTTTCACAGGTCAGAGTGAGATTTTTCAAAGCACTTTTAACTGCGTATTCTTCAAATCATGAATAACTCAAACTCTATAACACTAGTACGTTCCGATACAAGTAAAAAAACCGGTACTAAACATAAATTCGTATTAATTAACATTTCACAAAGATGCACACTTGTCAGTTAATTATTTTTATGCGGAAACAAATAAAAAGTCGAAGTAAAGTTGTATTTAAAATTATTTCAACGATTATATTATTTTTAATTACCAGTTTGTTGAATTTGTTCTATTCATAATAGTGAAAACGGAACGTGTATGTTATGTCAATGTCAGTTTGTTTTATTTTTAATACAAAATGTTTGTGGCCAGGTATATTTGAGGTATAGCCACCTCCATGGAGGTATATAGAATTATACCTCCATGGAGGCCACAGCGAAATTATTTGGATTGATTTAACACGGATATCTCATAATTATAATATTACACTGGAAAAGGTGAAGAAGAGATCTTCCAATTACACTAAAAAGATGAGAAATCGAGAAAATAAAAATAGCTTGTGGAGGTTCATTTACTCCAACACATTCCGATACTGATCACCAGATCGTATCAATAAATGATCAAATCAGACCAGATGCAAAGCTAAACGATGACATAAATTTATTAAAAATAAAATTTTAAAGAGTTTTCTACAGGTATTGTTGCCCGTAAGGCAAAATGTTGATTAATTTCCTATCCCTTCTATTTGTTCCTGAACTGAAATGACTTGAATTTTAATCGTAGTTAAAAATATTTTATAGTCTTCGAACCTTTTTTCTATAAATTCTGTTTGACAACCTTCTTGTTGATGGAAGACCTAGGCACAATGCTCGATGGCCTCTGTAGAGTCTCCCAACAAGTAGGTCCTAAGATGAACATGGACAAGACGAAAATCATGTCGAACGGCCATGTTGTACCTGCTCCTATTCAGCGTAGAGACGCTTGAAGTTGTCGACAAGTATATCTACCTGGGACAAGTAGTCCAATTAGGTAGGTCCAACTTCAAGAAGGAGGTCAATCGTCGAATCCAACTCGGTTGGGCAGCGTTCGGGAAGCTACGACATATCTTCTCGTCCGATATTCCGCAGTGTCTAAAGACGAAAATATTTGACCAGTGTGTGTTGCCAGTGATGGACTAACGGATCAGAGACGTGGTCGCTCACTATGGGCCTTATCAGAAGGCTCAAGGTCACTCAGAGGTCGATGGAGAGAGCTATGCTTGGAGTTTCCCTGCGAGATCGAATCAGAAATGAGGAGATCCGCAGTAGAACCAAAGTCGCCGACATAGCCCTCCGGATAGCCGAGCTGAAGTGGCAGTTGGCAGGGCACATAGCTCGAAGAATCGATGGCCGTTGGGGCAGAAAGGTTCTGGAGTGGCGGCCACGTACCGGACGACGCAGCAGAGGTAGGCCCCCCGCAAGGTGGACCGACGATCTCGTCAAGATCGCGGGAGGCGGTTGGATGCGCACGGCTCAAGACCGGTCTGTGTGGAGAATCTTGGGGAAGCCTATGTCCAGTAGTGGACGTCGTTTGGCTGATATGATGACCTTCTTGTTGTGTAGACGTCAGTATGACGTACCCATGATCGTCAGCCTTTAGCAGTCCACTGCTGGACTAGGCCTCTCCTTTGAAAGGAGGAATTGGCCTACTACACCACGCTGGCCAAACGGGTTGGTATAGGGTTTGTATCAAGTTTTCCTTCTCTTACAGTGCTGTTCTCTGCATAATATGCTCCCTCTGTCGGCTCTTACGACACCCATGGGATGATATGGGGTGGTGACATTCCGTATTCTTAATCCGTCACCACACGGAAAAATGAGGTACCCGCTACTTGACAATCGTTGTGTGGACAGTTTGACATACTGCCCATCATATTACTGGTGATCAAGGGTTAAAAGGCCAAAGTTGTTTAATTCAATATTTCTCAATTTATCAGTGCTAAGTTAGGTTTGACTAATGTCAAATGTTTTTGAGAAACGCGAATATGGAGTTGAGATGGAGTTGATCATATGTCATGTCAAATTTGAGATTTTCGAGCATAAATACTCAAAATGTGGTCAACTATTTTTTGTAAAACAGAAAATTGATTAAGTATGAGATAATAAGTGTGTGAGTCCGTGTGGTGACGGATTAAGAATACTGAATGTTACTTAACGTTATGGTATGTAAGTTAGTGTGTGAAACAAAGTTGGTAACGAGCTTCCGAAATTGTCCGGTTGGACCCATAGGCGGCGGCGTTTGCTTCCTTTAGTTGTCCCCTAGGAGCCTTAGAATGTGTATTACCCTATATTAATCAAAATTGTGCCGAATTTACCATGAATATAATACACCCTCTTGATACATAAACTTTGTTCGGTAGTGTATCTTCGCGATCGCGCGATAGGTATCGTTACGTGTATTGGAAATTGGAGTTACGTTGTACCTTCGTTGGCTTTACTTAGGTTATAACATTATTCATTAAAATCGATGTTGTTTCCGTAGAGGGTTTGTTACCACCTTATCGGTAATGCCCAGTATATGAATCGAAAACGTTTTGATGCCTCATCCGGATAAATATGAATTCAAAACAGCAAATATACCTACACCCTGTATTTGAATTCCTTGACTGCCGTGATTATAACTACCTAAATACTATATAGAGGTGAACTGCTGGTACTCAATACTCACAGAAATATTTTTTGTGAAAATCTTATTGCATTAAATAAGCTGTCAGGTAGTGTTTAGTGTTTTGAAACTACACGTAACGGTGGCATTTAAACCATGTTTTATCTATTAGACTAAAATATTTTGCTCTGTTATAATTTGCACGTTTAGTTAAACTGGAAGCAGGCTTGCAGTTTACGAGTTATAAAATGGCAGTAAATATCTAACTCATTTAAACAGCTCCGCTTAGGAGCATAGCTATAGTCGTGATGCGTAGTAAAAGTGAAAATCATGAGTTTGCGAAATGTTTGTTGAAATGATTTGCAGAGATTTGCAAGCGTTTATGATTCAGATTCCTTCGTGCGCAGGAATTCTTTGAGTATAGAGATGGAGAGCCTATATATGCGGTAATTATAATTGTGTGAAATTAGCTAGAAAGTTTGTCAGATTGGTGGACATTTACTGAAATTATTTACTGCTTCACTTGCATTGTATTGAATTATGGTGGCGGGATGATTTCTTCTGTTTGAAGAAAATGGCTATCTAAATACAATAATCTGATAGCGGGAAAATTTATGAGTTTATAAGAAACAACGTTCAGATACACCTATAATATTGCAACATGTACATTTACATTTCTTTTTATTGCAACCGCCCCATAAATCATATGCTTGGTTATTTTACGAGTATCTGGTTTGTTAATATAAATGTAGATTTTTATCATCAGTCATCCTTCGCGCGCGCTAGTGAAAGCACGCATTATGCGTGTACGACCGATCGGTGAAAAGGACTTCGAATGCAATAAAATGTAATTCATGTAATATTTGTGAAGTGCTGGCTTTTGTGCAAAATAAGATTGATGTTATGGACGAAGAAAGCTTAGTTCGCATTTGTATGACTTCCTTTACAGTGGATGAGGTTTCAAATGCGAAAAAGTTGTTACTTGATTCGGTGGCGCCTTCGTCAAAGCGCAAAGTAAACAGGAGAGGAAATGGAAAGACCGAGAGAGACCTGTTTGATGTTATAACAAAGCTCAAAGAAACTGATCCAGAGGCAGTTCCTATATTTGTGGCACGAGAGCTACATAAACTTCCACCAATCACGTTTGACCATCTAGACGCCACTCGCCTGTTAAAGGATATCCTAGTGCTACAGAGCGAGTTAAATAGTCTCAAGGACAATTGTGTTACCAAGACTGAACTAGCAAAATTGAAAGAACAAATGAATTCTGCAAAAATACTAGATATTTAACAAACAGTTAATATCAGTACGTCCGAACAAGACCTACCCCACGCCACAGAAAATACAGCGGACAAGAGCCTATATCTATCTCCGTCTCACCCACAGAATGTGTATAACGATTTCTCACTCAACTACACCGAGAAGCTGCGTCATGTGTCGCGCGTGGAGGCCCCTACCGCGGTTTCGACAGCATGCGCCGTCACGGCAGGCGCCGTAAACAAGGCGCGTGAGGCGCAGAGTCCCAGCGCTGGCGCGTGTAACGAGAGCTGTGCACTTTTTCCAATAGATGGCAATATGAGCTCAGTGGTTCAAATAATATCTACGCCTAATACACAGGTAAAACATATGCGCAAACGCTATCAAAAAATGTACACAAAGCACAAGAAAATGACTGGGTAGTTATAGAAAAGAAGAGGAAACAAAAAGAAAGATTTATTGGTTTGCGTGGCTGTGCTAAAATTGATTCCTCTGTGAAGTTTAAGGCAGCTGACATAAAAATTCCTTTATTTATAAATAATGTAGCGAAGAGTACATGTATGAAGGATATCAAGACATATATACAGGAAAAAACTAATAATAATATTCATGTTGATATAGAAAAGATCAATATGAAAAAACAGAAAAAATATGACGCCTATTAAGTATATGTTCCGAAACATCAAATAGCAGTTTTTGTAGACGGTAATTTATGGCCAGATGGAATTGTTTTTCGCAGGTTCATTGAGTTTAGAAATAATGGTAATAAGAATAAAAATACACAACATGGATCACATCCCTAACACTATGCCAACAAAAACAAGCATGATTACATACAATTGTAAATCTATTACTAGATCTATAGACTCGGTAAGATCTTTGTGTAAGACTGCTAATATTATCGCCCTGCAGGAAACCTGGCTTTTGCCCACTGATATTCCTTTTCTGGGAACAATAGATCCTGAGTTTGACTTTGTGGGTAAATCGGCGGTGGATACGTCCTCTGGAGTATTACGTGGTCGACCGTATGGTGGCGTCGCGTTACTGTGGCGTAAAAGTGCGTATGAGCAAGTGTCTATAGTGCAAAGTGAAAGTTCACGTATCATTGCTGTTAAAGTTACAGTAGGGAACAGGATATTTCTAGTGTGTTCGGTGTATATGCCCACTGAATCCCCGGATAATTTAAGTGATTTCGTTGATTGTCTTAGTGAAATAAATGCGATTATTGAAAGCAGTGGAGTGGACTCTGTTTTCATATTGGGTGACTTTGACGCACAGCCGTGTAGTTTATTTGGAAATGAACTTCAAGATTTTTCATGTGAGGTTAAATGGTTATGTGCGGATACCACTATTCTTGGCCGAGACTCGGACACATACACGTATGTAAGTGAAGCTCACGGTACTACTAGTTGGTTAGATCACTGTGTAGTAACTGAGGCTGCTTGGAACTGTATTTTAGATATAAGAGTTTTGCATGATATCTCATGGTCTGATCGTTATCCACTGCTTGTTATGTGTGATATTGATGTACTTACACCTAAAACTGTATCATCTCCTCCGAGATATAATAATGTCTTATGGGGGAAGAGAGACCCAGCCCAGATATCAATGTATACAAGTTATTGTGATGAAAAATTAAAAGATATTGATTGTCCTTTAGATCTCAGTAGTTGCTGTGATATATAATGTGATAATGTATTACATCAATCACAAGTAGATAAATTTTATAAGAATATTGTTGATACTCTTAGTGAGGCTGCGATTTTTAGTAAAAATAAGTGTAATGCATCCAAAAAAGTTCATAAAACTGGCTGG
Organism: Euclidia mi; assembly: GCA_944739405.2. NCBI lineage: Eukaryota > Metazoa > Arthropoda > Insecta > Lepidoptera > Erebidae > Euclidia > Euclidia mi. The sequence continues at coordinate 8,333,567 of OX123181.2, read as the reverse complement.
AACATGTACATCAAGAATGCTCACCGCACGTCTTGATTTTCAGTTATGGGCATCTCACGGCAAACCGAGAAACGGGTTACTATATGATAATATGGTTAAGAGCAGAAGGGCTTTTAAAACAAAGCTAAGACGGTGCCAGAATAACGAGATCCAGATTAAGATGGATGTTATAGCTAGCCATCCTGATGCTAAAGACTTTTGCAGTTTTTGGAAGGCTACTAATAAACTTAGTTGTAAATCTAGTCTACCGGTGAGCATTGGAGGTGTAAGTGATCCAAAAATGATTGCGGATATGTTTAGGGAATCTTTCAAGGTTGAATCTCCCTTAAGCTCTGTTACTAATCAGTCGGCGACCCTGGAGAGGTCTAGTAAACCACCTACTAGGTTTACGGGAGAGGAAATAGCATCTCTAGTAATGAGCTCAAAGAGAGGTAAGTCACCGGGACATGACAGTTTAAGCATTGAACATCTTAGATACGCTGGCTTACATATATCAAGAGTTTTAGCGGTGCTATTTAATCTTTGCGTATGTCACTCATACTTACCGCCAGAGTTGATGCAAACCGTTGTGGTGCCTATAATTAAAAACAGAACGGGTGATGTGAGTGACAAGAGTAATTATAGACCTATTTCATTGGCCACTGTTATTGCAAAGGTGTTGGATGGTTTGGTTGACCGACAGCTGGATAAGCATGTTACATTACATGACGCTCAGTTCGGATTTAGACCCAACTTATCCACGGAAACTGCTATCCTCTGCCCCAAACAGACCGTCCAATACTATGCAAACAGAAAAACCCCTGTATACGCCTGTTTCTTAGACCTCTCCAGGGCCTTCGACTTGGTTTCATATGACTGCCTATGGCAAAAACTACGTCAGGAGACCAACCTTGAGAGTGAGTTTATAAACTTATTAAAATATTGGTATCACAACCAAAGCAATTATGTAAAATGGGGTAGCGCCATGTCGGGGGCGTATAGGCTGGAATGCGGTGTGAGACAGGGTGGCATAAGTTCACCTAGACTTTTCAACCTATATGTAAACCGGTTAATATGTGAACTCAGCAGTACTAGTATAGGATGCTCGATTGACGGACAAATGGTCAACAATATAAGCTACGCGGACGATACGGTGCTGCTGAGTCCATCTATTAGCGCTCTTAGGCGTTTACTTAGATTGTGTGAGGACTATGCGGCCGCCCATGGGCTCAAGTACAATGCAACAAAAAGCGAGCTGTTAGTTTTTAAAGCGGGTAATAAAATATACACAGATGTGCCACCAGTTACACTAGGAGGTAGACCGCTTAACAGAGTGACGCGTTTCAAGTACTTGGGTCACTGGGTGACCGATAATCTGTCGGATAACACCGACATGGAGAGGGAACGCAGGGCGCTGTCGGTTCGGTGTAATATGCTGGCTCGAAGGTTTGCACGCTGTACGAGGGATGTTAAAATCACATTGTTCAGGGCGTACTGCCAATCCTTGTACAGAATTCATACAGCGCTCTGCGTATCCAATACAATAATACCTTCAGGGTGATGTTGGGGTTGCCGCGATTCTGCAGCGCATCAGGAATGTTTGCCGAAGCAGCTGTACCTGACTTTTATGCAATCTTGCGGAATAGGATGGCATCCCTTATGCGGCGGGTGCGCGTAAGCTCCAACAGCTTAGTCAAAGTTGTGGCGAATAGGATAGATAGCCCTATTATGTGGCATTGAATGACGAGTCATCGACCGTCATTTAACTATGTAAAATAAAGTTAAGTTAGTTAAGTATTTGTTGTACCAACTATGGACTGTAAGGTCTGAAAATAAAGTATATATTATTATTATTATTATCGTTAGTTTGTTGTGCGGTCAGGAAAAGTACATTAACTAATACAGTTCAATCTAAATTGGGTTACAATAATCATTGCAGATTATTATGCAGAGAACAGCACTGCAAGAGAAGGAAAACTTAATACAAACCCTATATCAACTCGTTTGGCCAGCGTGGTATAGTAGGCCTATTCCTCCTTTTAAAGGAGAGGCCTAGTTCAGCAGTGGACTGTTAAAGGCTGATCATGAATCAAATTTGACATTTATTTATTTATTTAAACTTTATTGTACACCAGTATCAACATTATAGAAATCTTATATATTAGGTAAAGTACAAAGGGCGGCCTTATCGCTTAAAGCGATCTCTACCAGGCAACCTTTGGACGGAGATATTGGTAGGGAAAGAAATGGTAGTTGTAGGTGTACCAATTTTATAATATTTATACTGTAAGCATATTATAAATTTATACAATACATATATATTCATATAAATATATACTAATACATTAATAACATATATATACATATCTAGATAAATTTGTGCATAATACTAAATACATATTTTTAGAATAGGAAATAAAGCCGTGTGGTTGACGGCATAGAATACAAGTGTCACCACCCTCTATCTTCCCGTGGGTGTCGTAAGAGGCGACTAAGGGATAACACGATGCAAATACCATCTTTGCGTAGAGACGGAAAACTCGACATCAAACCCTATACGACTGCCTCGTTGGTCTCGCGGCATAAATGTGAGCGTGGGATCGGGGTCCCGGGTTCGATTCCTGGGTCGGGCAGTGTTATTGGGTTTTTCTGTCACGAAATTCTCAGTAGCAGCACGGAGTCTGGAAATGTGCCCGGTACGGCAATAGGCTCGCCCCTTATTACGTGGGACTAAAGTATATCTGGCGAAAAGTGGGTGTAAAAATACACCTCTGCCTACCCCTTCGGGGATAAAAGGCGTGACGATATGTATGTATGTATGTGTATGAAATAAATTAAACGGACAGGTAATATTCTTTAACTAAAGCTTTGAATGAAGTAACCGTCTGTGCCTGCCTTATGTTTAGAGGCAATGCATTCCACAAGCGAACAGCCTTTACAGAAAAAGAATTATCATAGAATGCTGTGGAATGTGCCGGCATTTTCTGTCGTAAGTTTTCTGATGACCTTAAATATCGATTGTGCGTGTCATGAAGGAACTTGAATCTTCCTTTAAGATAGGATGGTGTTGAAGGGTTAAACAATATATTGTATAGTAAAGTTAAAACGTGAGCATTCCGACGATGTCTAATAGGTAACCACTTGAGTTGGGCTCGAAATTGTGAAACATGATCATATTTGCGTAATCCAAATATGAATCGTATGCAGAAATTTTGAGGTCGCTCAAGTTTATCTAGCTGGTTTTCGGCGAGATCTAAGTAGCTGACGTCTGCATAATCAATAATGGGCAGCAAAAGAGATTTAGCTAGCGCAATTTTGGTGGTAGTGGGCAGAAAGTTCCTTAGTCTTCTTAGTGCACCTGCTGAGGCAAACACTTTCCGACTCACTTCTTGGATCTGCGGACCCCAAGACAGAGTTGAGTCTATAATGAGACCTAAGTTTTTAACTTTATCCTGTATCGGAATAGTAGTGCCATCAAAAATAACTGGAGGCAGTAAAGACCAGTCGATTTTTGATTTCAATCTGGAACTACCAATAACAGTGACTTGGGTTTTCGTGGGGTTCACTTTGAGTCCAAAGGAATTGCTTCAGCTGTTGATCAGTGCCAGATCACGGTTAATTAGAGCTAAAGATTGCGATAAACTTGCTAATGACGACCGCGTATATATTTGGAGATCATCTGCATAAAGGTGATAGGAGGAGCGAAGATTGTTTGAGATAGAATTTATAGAAATTGCGAAGAGTAAAGGAGACAATACGCCACCCTGGAGCACGCCAGCAGATGTATTACACCAAGAAGAAAGTGAGTTCTCAATGCATATACGCTGTCGGCGGCCACACAGGTAACTGCGAAACCAATCAATCACCGTAGGAGATATGTTAAGAGAGCAAAGGCGACCAAGTAGAATATCGTAATCTACTGTGTTGAAGGCATTGCTGAAATCAAGAAGAGCAAGAATAGTGAGTTCTCCGCCTTCCATACCAGCCCTGATGTCATCCGTAATATTGACCAAGGATGTGACGGTGCTATGACCCGAACGGAAACCGGATTGAAAAGGATTAAGTAGGTTATTTATGCAGAGGAATGAGTTGATTTGGTTGTAGACAAGACGTTCGAGGACTTTGGAGAGGAATGGTAGGATTGAAATGGGACGATAATCAGAAAAGGAGGACGGGTGAGAAGTTTTCGGAATAGGGGTAATTTGGGCATCCTTCCAGATTGACGGGAAAATACCGCTGGAACAGGAGTGATTTAGGATGTGAGATATGATGGGAAGAATTAAATAGAGTATAGGAAGGATCATATTACGGCTGACACAGTCAGTACCAACTGCGTTGGACGTGATTGACATTATGCTCTTCCTAACATCACTATCGGTGTAGTGATTAAAGACAAATTGTGAATAACTAGGGGTAGGCAGAAAAGAAAGATAATTAATTGTACTTGCCTTAGTAGTCCTATCAATATTGGACGAGGCAGAGAAATGTTGATTGAGCAAGTCAATATTGAAATCATTGGGATTGATGTGTTGACGAGCTTTGCCGACCCCTAGGGTTTTAAGAAATTTCCAGACTTTAGCTGGATCATCGCTTTGTACAGATCTGTGAATATGTTGGCGTTGTGCATCCCTACACACCTTATTGCAGAGATTCCTTATCGCAACATATTTTTGCAACTTGAGAGCGTCAGGCCTTATTTTGTACCTAAATTTGGCAGCAGCTTTCTTGTGGATCAGATGTTTGATATTTTCAGTTAGCCATGGGGCGGGAGGGTGCTTTATTTTCACAGGTCGAATTGGTGCATGCCTATCGTACAGTTCCGTGATTTTGCTTGTAAAAATGCTGACCTTTTCATCAATAGATTGCGAATTGATAAGTTGAGTCCAATCAATATTTCTGGCATCTTTACAAAGGTTGTCAGTGTTCATTCCACCAAAATTGCGCTGCATAAGTACTTTATGTCTTATTTTAGGAGGTCGAATTTTGTAGGATAGAAAAAGCAGATCGTGATAAGAGAACATGTCAGCTGGGTACTGCCCGTGCATGTCGACATGTTCTCTTGAAGAAACTATTATAAGGTCAAGGAGTGAAGGTGTAGAATTAGGAAAATGATGAGTTGCGCTAAGTGGCAATATTGACAGATTACATGATACACAAGTTGAAAAAAGAGAAGACGAGCGGGCATCATTTTTGAGCAGGCAGGTATTAAAATCACCCATTATGATAATGTGACTGTTAGATGGCACGGTATTAACCAATAAGGTTTCGAAAGTAGAAAAGTAGTCTATTCGTAAAGAAGGACAATAGTAAACGCCGATTAGGATTTTGGTGTGGTTTAAGACAACTTCCAGAAACAAATGCTCGCCTGCACTTGGCGGTGGAGGCTGTGCTGACATACCAACAATTGAATAAGGAATATGTGAACGAAGATATATAGCAACACCACCACCGCCCCCAACGGCACGGTCATTTCTGATAAGTTGAAAACCAGGAAGGGAGTATTATGTAGAGGGCAGACAGGGCTTAAGCCATGACTCAGAAACAAGGATAGCGTGAATATTCTTACAGTCAAAATTCGCCAGCATATCAGAGAAATGTGCCGGAATGCTTTGGGCATTGATATGAACGACATTGAAATTTTTAGGTACATCAGAAAATTGTGAGGCAAGACAGTCAGCTAGTGACGGCACACTTGAAAAACTATCATCTACGCTACATGTAGAATAGAAACTATCGTCATCACTTACATTATTAATATCAATGATGGCAATATGTATTATATGTACATAAAATATTTATATTGATATCTATAAATACTTAGTGTGATTTATAACACCACGGTAACGAAATATCTATGTAAATATAAATAACAATAAACAAAAAAACAAATATTAATAATAAAATATAATAAAAATAAATATATATATATAATTCTACCAATACACCACCTGCCAGTTGCGTTAACAAAATAGAACCAATAAGTAACACTAACATACATGCTTAAACAAAATCACAAAAATAAAAAAAGGGTTAATGTCGGTCCGGGTAAAATTTTGGGAAAGGCAGCGAAGAAAAATGTAAGAGAACAATAGTAGGAAGAAAAAGAAAAAAGAGCATTAAAAGATTTAAGAAAATACGAACAGACAAAAAAAACATAAAACTTTAGCCAAAAAGCCTTGTACCCAAGAAAGTACTTTTAAAGAAATGACAGATTTGACAGTTGACAGTAGTAGAAAAATATCGAACACCAACATACAATTAATAATAAATTATTAGTTTGTTAAGAGTAGTAATTAACTAATAAGTAAAATTGATAATAAGTGGGTACCGACAACAGTAGGATAAAAATGTTATATCCTACCCGGCCCGAAAAAACAAAAGAAACAAACTACTTTTTCTGGGCAACAGTTCGTTTGGATTTGGTGGCTGGCTTCGAAGCTGTCGCTGGTTTCTTCATCCCCTTCTGCTCGGCATTGTGCAGCTCAGAGAGGCTGACCACACGATGATGCGAACCATCGGGCGCCAGGACATGAATGATGCCCTCCCTGGTCCAACACTGCGACACACCATACTTCTGTCTTGCCGCCATAAAAGTTTCGTGTCTTTGCTTGGTCAGGAACTCAGAAATTGTGATCCCAGTGCCCTTGAACTTGGTTTTAGCAAACCATAGCTTGTCACGTACAGATGCGTCGATTAGTTTTAAGACAATGGGCCTGGGTTTGTGGTCATTTGACAAGCGCCCCATTCTATGGCATCGTCGGACATCGGCAGCCGTCAAGTTGGTTTTGAGGTGCTCCTTGAAGACTTTCACCACGACCTTGGATGTGTCTTCCTTGCTGTCCTCAGATACTCCATGCAGCAACAACATCTTCCGCCTGGCTCTCATCTCCATAGCGTCCACGGTGTGCGCAAGAAGCTCAATCTGCCTTTGAAAGCCATTCAGAGCCTCCATGACAAATACCTTGAAAGAGTGATATTCCGAAGCCAATCCTGTCATTGATGCAGAGCTTTGGGATTGTGGCAGCTCAGCCTCAAAAACCGCCATCCGCTTGAGGAACATGTCTCTCAGACTGCTCATTGATTCTTGGAGTGACTCGGCCATAATTTGTGATATGTGTTTTCTGTTGTTCGTGTACGTAGGATGTTGTCAACACTGTACTGGCAGGTAGTAGATGTATTTAATACTCTGAAGTCATTAAACTTAATAAAATAACACTTAAAATATTTTATTTAAATTTTCCAAAGTAGAGCTTAAAACTGTAGATGTTGATGCTACAACTACCCACAAATATTGATGACATAACATATGATCAACTCCATATCAACTCTATATTCGCGTTTCTGAAAATATTTGACATTTGTCAAACCTCACTTAGCACTGATAAATTGAGAAATATTTAATTATACAACTTTGGCCTTTTAACACGTGATCACGAGTAATATGACAGCCAGTATATCAAACTGTCCACACTACGGTTGAAAAGCAGCGGTTACGTCATACTGACGTCTACACAACAAGAAGTTCATCAAACAGCATTTATAGAAAAAAGGTTCACAGACTATTCAATATTTGGAACAAATAGATTACAACATTATCAGGAACAAATAGAAGGGATAGAAAATATAAATAAGAGATTTCCGTGTTAAATCAATCTAAATAATTTCGCTGTGGCCTCCATGGAGGTATAGTTCTATATACCTCCATGGTGGCCACCATGGAGGTATATGGAACTATACCTAAAATATACCTGGCCACAAATATTTTGTATTAAAAATAAAACAAACTGACATTGACATAACATACACGTTCCGTTTTCACTATACCGAATTGAACAAATTCAACATACTGTTCAATAAAATCGTTGAAATAATTTTAAATACAACTTTATTTCGACTTTTAATTTGTTGCCGCATAAAAATAATTAACTGGCAAGTGTGCTTCTTTGTAAAATGTTAATTAATACGAATTTAAGGTTAGTATCTTTTTTTTTACTTGTATCGGAACGTACTAGTGTTGTTCGGTTTGAGTTATTCATGATTTGAAGAATACTCTGTTGAAAGTGCTTTAAAAAAATCGCACGCTGACCTGTGAAACAGAAAAAACTTAAGTTGACTTAAACTAGTTCAGAAATTTTCAAGTGATGAAACCGGCCGTTAGATACATAGAGTTGCAGAACAGCTCTTAGCGTCATAGCATACTATCTATCGGTTCTTAACCCCTCAATCCTCTAACAGATTGTTCGGTGTCGTTGATCATTTTAATAGTATATAAGCAATAAATTGCGTACGTTGCCTTTAACCGTTACTCATTTGTTAATATTTGATTGAAGAAGTTGTATATTATTATATAAATATAATAATACACAACTTCAACCATAAAATATAAATATATATTTTATGGTTTTATAAACGTGACAATAACAGTTTAAGAGCAAACAATGTGTAGTGGCGAAGCTGAGACGTGAACAAAGGCGGCAGCCCCGTAGCGCCCTCGCCCGACGCTCAGCGCCCGACGCTAAGCGCTCGTTACCGTAATGCGAGGCTAAACTTGATGGATACAGTCGCACCACCGAGACGCTTACTTTTATCTCAACTAAAAGCTTAAGTCAAACGCTCGCCAGGCTATTCAACCCTCCGCGAGTGATTGACTTGCAGGATCTGAGCAGACGTGATGAAAAATTGCCCCCTTATCAACCATCCACTCGCAAGACGCCGGCTATCGTAAGCTCTCACGTAGTCAAATTTAAAAACAATAACAATAACACTTGTACATAATACGACAAAACTGTGCAACAGCGCGAGCCATCGGAGTTGCATAAAATGGTGTGTAAGTAAATGAGCTCGTGCAGAATTCAATTTGTGTGAATCAATCCACTTTGTAGACACAAACTCAACTTTAGGGTTATTTGGGTGTGTTGTGGCGTATGCACATACATATTTTAAATGAAGGGACCGACGTATAACACGGACGCTTCGCCCGGACTTTCTTTTAGTCAAATGAGGCATAATAAAATAATGGCACGAAAAAAGGTTCCTCGAAAAAGTTATGAAAGGGAGATCCAAAAGTTTGAGTAGCGTCCGCCCTTTTACATTTTATACATTCTCGTCTCTGTCGGCCTTGTGTTATTATTTACGTTACATTTTCGTCTGACCGCAGCGCCTCGACTGCGGTGCTGTTTTTAATTAATGCTACCTATTCCACGTACCTTCCTAGTGTTACAGCAATTATTTTACCAACCTCATTAAGAAGTTTAATGTTGAGAAGAAAAATATTCTCCGTCATGTTTCCACCGTCATGTTTCCACCTTCATGTTTTTCTTTAGCTCCGGGACTCGGGAGTCGGGAGTAACGCGCTTCCCTTCGTTTCCTTTGTGCTATTGTGATACAGTCGCCGTCGCTTTCGTCGCTTTTTTGTTTATTCGATCCCTCCCATCGTTGTTTCTTTGGATGGTGCTTTTACGAAGCGATTACAAAGTGATTGATACGATTGAACGACCTGCTTTGCCAAGTTTCGAGCAAGTTTATGTGTTGCAGGAAGTGCGTTTGTCATCGTTTGTATTTTTGCGAACATGATTGCAAGCACTTATCTGCTCAATATAACGAAGCATATGAAACATGCGATGGCCGGTATCGGGATCGTTAGTGGAACGGTTAGGTCGTTTCGTTATTTACCATCGGTCGTCCATCATATTTAATCGCGTCGCGTCGCGTCGGTTCGTTTTTGCTGGTCGTGTGTTTGTTTTGTGCGCGCAAATTGCGACACGTGTCGCTACGATGTTTTGTTTCTGTTGACGTGCCGATGATGGATTGCCTACACGGATGTTTACATTACTACAATACCTCTTCAATACGCAGACATTCGGATTTATTTTATTAGTAGACTCTGAGATATTGTGGCCCACTGGTGCAAGCATAACATAAAACAACACATACGTTACGTCGAAAGCTTGATGAGTCGCGAGACTAACATTTCTCGTGTAATCATCATCTGGCGAGTAATCTAAGACCACCAGTGTCTTAGGTTAATCGCCAGGTGGAAGTGGGTTTGTATCCGGAACTGAGATCGGGATACAAACCCACTACCGAGAATCGTACGGTAGAAATCTCAACTTTGTACTTTGCTCTTCAGCACTTTTACGTATAGGAACAAGAAGCAACTGCGATCACTTTACATAAGAAAAAGCTTGTTCCTCTGCGCCACTGCCTGGTGCATCATAGGGTTGCTTAGCAAGTGAATCTGTTGTCTTATTTCAATCTATTGGCAAGTGGGGACAGTCCTTATAAAACTTGACTAATATAGGTATTTTCTCTCGAGTGCCCATGAATAAGATCATATTTTACTGACATTTCTTGCGATTGAAACGAACGAACGAAACTTATTATTAATTTAGCGTAAACCCGTGGTAGAGATTATCCATGCAAACATTGTTGGAATATTCCTTAATGTCTGTTAATGCGCTCGGTCGCAATGAGCGCGCAGTGTCGCCGCCGCACCGCACTACTAAGGAAACGGTCATTTCTTATATCAAATAAGGAAGCCGGATCATGTCAGTTTGCTCCTAATGTGTACGGATTTCGTGCTCCCGCCAGCTAACGGTGGTCTTCAAAGTAATCACCTCAAACATTTGGAGACACGTTCTACTTAATTCAGACAAGTTATAATATGTGCCGTCGTTACGAGCTTTCATAGTTACGACCTTAATGTTAATACATTTAGACTTGAATGTGGAGCGACTATCATTGAGGTCAGGTGTTAAATAAGTAGATTTCGAAAAACCCACGTTAATAGTGGCGCAGGTCGCGATGCCATCGCTCCGGTTGGCGAATTACGTGTGCCTTTTATTCCACGTCTGATAATGTTAGTTATGAAATCAACACGCATGAGTAATGCTCCCGAAGATAGGTGCTTGCTCATTCGTGACCTAATACTTATTAACAACGTGTACCGACCGACACAATGGTTATCAACTTTGGCTCGGCTTTACACCGAAACCGTAGGGTTCTAGGCGACTTGGGAAGGATTAATGGAATGGACTGTATTAGGGCGAGTTCTGGGTCGCCTAGAAAGGAATAAGGGAAGAGGAGATGGATACGGGAGGAGGTGATTGAGTTGGTATAGGATATTTCAAGGATGGAAGGCACTTACCTTATACAGCCTTCTTCGTTTCTTTTCCTCCTGGTGTTTCGTGATGCAGCTGATTGTTTACACTTCAATTCACCGTCACTCCCACTTGCGAGCGGTTTATATAATCACATACAACGGTGCGGCGCGGTACGGTATCGAGACGGCGTTCTCAGCGGGAGGAATGTTCTCGACCGTCACTCGCGTCGACGAATCAGGCGAAAGGCAGTGCCTCTTCCAGGGAGTGGGAGAGAGAGGGAGACGGAAATATGGTATCGCTCACACTTGTACGTGGAACGATTGATGTTGATGCGATTAGTTATGGATAGGAAGGTAGATGGAGCTACCATATCCCCCCGGCCCTAAAGGGTTGCCTTTAAAAAAAATAGAATTGAACTTAGCTATGTTGGGTGTACTACCGCATAACCCATCAATAGGCTAAGACAGCGATATGAGAATAAAATTAATCTAAATTAACTTTAGCGAAAGCTACAAACGCAATAATAGCGAAAACTACTAACTAAATACTTAAACTAAGAGGTAAGTCCAACTTCAGGCTAGATCTCACTGAGTTGGAAGCGGACAGAGACGTACAACAGGGCGCACGTAACTCCCCTTGGCGGTTTTACGGTAACAACGCGAGTTGTACCGTCCTTGGAAGTATGCAATTTCTCTACGATGGCTAAGTAGGCAACACCTTAGAGCTGTGGAATTAAAAGATGCTCGAAATATGAGATTTACAAGACAACTATGATAGTTGCAGAAATAATAATTTAATAAGTAGGTAGCTACATAAAAGTTTACCTACTGATGCGGGCGGAAATAACCATGTGACGGTTATATGAATATATTAGGAGTATAGCTAGGTGCTATAACTGCCGAGGTAACGTATAAAACGTAAATGAATCCGGCTCGTATGGATAATTTAAAACTACATTTAAAAATACTGCACTTAGAACTTTCATTTACGTTTTATTGTATTATTTTCTTTATTGTATTATTAAGCGTATACAATCGCAATTGGAGGGTAAATGTTCAGCAGAGCCCGTTGCCCGCAAACCGAGATTACCGCCAATCGAGATTATGTCGTTTGACGGAGATATACGAAATTGGCCGTTATTCTATGCGAGGCCAGTTTGATCTTATCAAATGGACAAGCAACTCTAAGGAGGTTCTCGCACGCATACCAGATTCTCATAAGGCTTCTCCAGACATTGAGTTTGAGAAGTCTGTACCGCATAAGGTTCTCGGTTTACGCTGGGACAAATCCTGCGATAGTTTTCGGTTTGACGTCTCACCACCAGATGATAAGTGCACCAAACGCACTATGCTGTCCACAGTGGCTCGACTATGGGACATAATGGGTTTTGTGGCTCCCACAATTTTGTACGCCAAGCTCTTGATCAAAGAGCTTTGGCTATCAAAGTGTGAGTGGGATGAAACACCCCCTGAACATATTGTCGCCGCTTGGGGCCAGTTTTGTATTGAGCTTACCGCGCTCAATCAAGTTACTATTCCGCGTCTTCTTGGGTTGGTAGATGGATGTACCATCAACTTGATAGGTTTCGCTGACGCCAGCGAGCGTGCTTACGGCGGAGTCGTATATCTGCAAGTCCGCATTGGTTCTAACTACTCGGTGCAGTTAGTTTGTGCCAAGTCTAAGGTCTCACCTGTTAAAACCGTTTCAGTTGCGAGACTGGAGTTGTGCGCGGCCCTTCTGCTGTCTCAGTTGCTCCGCAAGGTTCAAGACACAGTTTTGCCCCACTACCCCATTAATAAATTATACGCCACGATCGTGGACGCGAGTAAGCGACTGTGCGTATTGGAACGTATAGTGATATAATTTGGAATGACATTGTAATATTTACGTTTCTGATTGAAAATCTAATAGTAATAATTCACAGAAGTGTCTGTGCAGTAATATAGTGCACGACCATTACTATAAGTGTCCCACCTTTAATGATTTAAATCCAATTGCTCGTTTTAAAAGCAAAAAAATGGCTCGGCTTTACATCGAAACCGTAGGGTTCTAGGCGACTTGGGAAGGATTAATGGAATGGACTGTATTAGGGCGAGTTCTGGGTCGCCTAGAAAGGAATAAGGGAAGAGGAGATGGATACGGGAGGAGGTGATTGAGTGGGTATAGGATATTTCAAGGATGGAAGGCACTTACCTTATACAGCCTTCTTCTTGAGGTGAGTTTACTTCTTATTTGACTTTCGTACACCTTACACAAGCAACATACCAAGTTAGCATATCACAATTTACTCAAACAACTTTGTAGTTGTCTTACACAAACCTCAGTGACCTTTCTTGCTTTGTTTATTTACTTTTTAACAAGATGATGACCAGAAGGGCACGCCAAGACGATGAGAAATTACAGGTGACCCTTACTGAACTAAAGAAATATAAGGATTTGTGTCAGTCACTACAAAGTGAACATGAGGACAATGAGAGGGAAATGCTACAGATTTTAGGGAAAAACTCTCAGCTTAGGAGTGAGATGGCAGAAATGCACTCTAATTTAGTCACTTCTTTAGACGAAAGGGATAGATTACAAAACATTGTAATGCAATTTGACAGGTGCAGTGATGAATTTGAGAAAGCTCTCAAACGCATCACTGAATTGGAGGGTCTCCTAAGTGAGGCCAATAATCATATTAACTTATTACAAAGTGCAAACCAGTCTATGAAATCAGTTACAACACAATCGCTATTTGATGAGCTGGTTGGTAGCGCTCCATGCATGGTTTCTGCCATCTGCGATGATAGCAGTAGAAACATAGTGACTATTGATTTAACAGAGTCTAATTCATCTATTCAGTCATTTAGAAACATGAAAGCCTGTAATAAATTGAAGAAGTATGTTAAAATTAATAAATTTATCAGGAAAAAGGAAAAATTGTTGAGAATGTACAAGAAATCAAGTATTAATATAGATTATTGCAAAAAATATGTTAATGTAAAGAAACAGATGTCAGTATGTCTAGCTAAATTAGATTCTAACCTATTAAAGTATGATGCTGATATTCATTGTTTGCAAACGGAGATTGACAGTTTACAAAAATCTTTGTTGAACATGACAAAAAAATATAATTTATCACAAAAACAAATAAATGAGCATATCTTGGCAATGGATGACTTAGTGGACTTGTGTAAGTATAATGAGCAGAGGCTCCAATCCCTTACCAATAATAATCATGGCAATGAACATAACCAGATGCCACGGAGTCACTCACAGCCAACTACATTAAATTATTGCTCTGATTTGTTATCACCGTCTGATGCAGCGGGTAACAGCACCATTGATTCTAATCTTGGTATTTCCTTCTCACCCCACATTACAAACACCAACAAACTATTAATGTTTAGTGATGAGATAGGGAAAAACATGAGCCAGTTGTTGCGGCAAAGGACAGGTTTAGCTATTACTAACATATGTATGCCTGGAGCAACTTATTCTCAAATAATGCAATCTATTTTATCTAAAACATACTGTCCTGAAACAACAATTATTATATTTATTGGGAGAAGAGGAAATGCAAATATAAATGTAATACAGAGATATTTTGACCAATTACTCAATTTAAAAGTTAGAAAAATTCTGTTACTTGCTTTTCCTTACAGTAACCTGTTGCCACAAGCTGAAAATGATTATAGATTTAAGATTAATTCAAAATTGCATACTATGACATTTTATAATAATTTGATTGACATTATTGACTCTTATGCTTTAATTAGAAATTTTTATTTGACATATGATAATTATTATATATCACAATTTTATAAAAGACAAATAGCATCATCGCTAGCTTATTATATTAATAACTCAGCCAAGGTTTTGGCTAACCACACTGCTTTTATTGAGCAGTCAAATTTGACATGCAATATAAGCTTGGCATCCGTTCCAAATTCTTTAAATTGACTTCTGAGACAATAGAGTCAATCTCTGGCAATATATTTAATAAGACACCAAATTTTGTACCTAGTTTAAGTGACAAAAACATAGTTCCATCAACCACACATACAAACAATAATTTTAAAAATTGTATCAACCTGGTGCATCAAAATATACAAGGGTTGATGGGTAAGGAGTTAGAATTGGAATTGTTTATGAACTGTAACAATATTGATATTTTATGCATTACAGAACATTGGCTAAGAAGCCACCAGTTCATATTCAATTTTAATAACCACCAGGTTGTAAGCTCGTTCAGTAGAGAAAATTTTATCCATGGTGGCTCGTTAATCATAGCAAGTAAATTTCTAAAATTTAAAGAAAGGACTGACATTGTGAGCCTCTCTGTTGAGCGAGTAGTAGAGATTACATGTGTTGAGTTTGAGCAGTTCATTGTTATGAGTGTATATAAACCTCCATGTGCACCATTTGAAAGTTTTTTAGTTATTATGGAGGATGCTCTAAGCAAAGTTTGTGATTGCCGTAAAACGGTTGCTATTTGTGGAGACTTTAACATTAACATATTAGAAAAATGCTCTTCAACTATCAATTTTTTAAATTTACTTCAGTCATACAATTTATGTCATAATTTCTATGAACCAACTAGAGTGACTGCCACAAGTGGTACTTGTATTGATAATATATTTACTAGTATAAAACCAATACACAAATCTTTGATTAATATGCTTCAGTCAGATCACAGTGGGCAGTTAATCTGTTGTCCAAGAGAATGCCCGAGAGAACAGAGAAAAATTGTTAAATATATACCAATAAATGAGAAACGACTTAAAACTTTTAAAAACAATTTATCTCGAAAAATGCGTTGGTTGCCACATCATGACCATCCGGATCAGTTATATAACTCCTTATTTAAATTAATTAATGACGAATTTCAGACTGTATTTACATCCAAAAAATTAAATGTAACTGACCGTCTGATGTTTAGTGATTGGGCAACTGAAGGCATTCATAAAAGCCGAATTAGGTTATATGAACTGTATAGTGAAAAGTCTTATAATAATAGTCAGACCTTTATTAATTACGTAAGAAAATATTCCAAAATATTTAGACAAGCTTGTAACACAGCAAAATCTATTTATTTGAGAAATAAAATAAAACTATCAGAAAACACTATAAAGGCTACCTGGAATGTAATCAACAATGAAACTGGCAGAGCTAAAGCACGCAGCCGCGACTACCTGTTAAAAATCAATAATGTGAGTATTTCAGAGGACCTGGAAGTTGCGACAGAATTTGAAAATTTCTTTGCTAATATACCTATAGTGACAACAGAGTCGCTCAACTCATCTTCTATGTCTGCTGAAATGCTTCTTAGGGACTGCGTGCCAGAATGTGATGCAGCCTTTGAATTCACTGTTGTTACTACTGACGATATTATTAAACAATTTAAAACTTTAAATATGAAAAAGACAATGGATTTGTGGGGACTGTCAGTGAAGACTACTTCATCTATTATTAGCATAATTGCTCCACATCTTGCAGCGGTATTCAACGGTTGCGTCGCTTCTGGAATATTTCCTGACTTAATGAAATATAGTAAAGTTATACCTTTATTTAAATCTGGTGACACAACCGACCCTTCTAATTTTCGACCTATTTCTGTATTGCCGACACTTAGTAAAATTTTTGAAAAATTAATTCTTAGTCAGTTGCTTAGTTATTTCAATAGACATAATCTACTCCACGAGAAACAGTTCGGATTTACGAGGGGTCGTTCGACTACTGACGCAGGAGTTGAGCTACTCAAAAGTATATTTGCAGCTTGGGAGAAGTCGCAAGATGCATTAGGTATTTTTTGCGACTTGTCAAAAGCGTTTGATTTTGTACATCATGACACTCTGGTCAGGAAATTGTATCATTACGGCGTTAGGAACAAAGCTCTTGATCTCCTGGTTTCTTACTTGGGCAACAGAATCCAGAAGGTCCAGATCAATGACAAGACATCTCCAGGTTCTGCCTTAAAAATGGGAGTCCCGCAGGGGTCAATTCTCGGACCATTTCTTTTTTTGATTTATATTAACGATCTACCTTATTATGTAAAAAAGAATCATGAGATTGTGTTGTTCGCGGATGACACCTCCTTAATTTTTAATATTAGACGACAACAGATAAATTTTGGCGAAGTAAACAATGCACTCTCTAAAGTTGTTAGTTGGTTTAATGTAAATAATTTATTACTTAATGATAAGAAAACCAAACTATTAAAATTCTCAATGCCCAATGTTAAACAGATGGAAACCAATGTACAACTTAAGGAATCCAGAATTGAGCCCGTCGGGACGACTATGTTTCTAGGTATTATGCTTGATACCAAACTCCAATGGGGTCCGCATATAGAAAGACTTTCGGGCAAACTTAGTTCTGCAGCTTATGCAGTTAGGACAATTAGACGCCTTACAGATATAGATACAGCTAGAATGGTTTATTTCAGTTACTTTCATAGTATTATGTCTTATGGGATTCTTCTCTGGGGGAATGCTGCAGACCTTAACACAATATTCATTCTGCAGAAAAGAGCAATAAGGGGAATTTACAACCTCGGTCCTCGTGTTTCTCTAAGAGGAAAGTTCAGTGAGATAGGCATTCTAACTGTTGTATCGCAATATATATACGATAATCTCTTATATGTCCACAAGAATATTGACAAATTTAGTAAAAAAAGTGATCTTCACACTGTAAATACTAGACATAAGTATAATCTTGTAGTTCATAGTACCCGCCTCCACAAAATAAGTAACTGTTTTATGGGGCAGTGTATACGCTTTTATAACAAGCTCCCTCTTAATATAAGAAATTTAACAATAAATAAATTTAAGATAATTGTTAAAACTAAGTTGTGTTTAAAAGCATATTATAAAATTTCCGATTATATAGACGACAAAAATGCTTGGGATTGAGCTGCTCTAATTCAACATAAAAATATAAACTTGTACAACTGATAAATTTAAAATTGACGTTTCGTAAGCACTTTATACAAAGTTTACACGAAATAAAGAATAATTTCATTTCATTTCATTTCATTTCGTTTCTTTTCCTCCTGGTGTTTCGTGATGCAGCTGATTGTTTACACTTCAATTCACCGTCACTCCCACTTGCGAGCGGTTTATATAATCACATACAACGGTGCGGCACGGTACGGTATCGAGACGGCGTTCTCAGCGGGAGGAATGTTCTCGACCGTCACTCGCGTCGACGAATCAGGCGAAAGGCAGTGCCTCTTCCAGGGAGTGGGAGAGAGAGGGAGACGGAAATATGGTATCGCTCACACTTGTACGTGGAACGATTGATGTTGATGCGATTAGTTATGGATAGGAAGGTAGATGGCGCTACCAAACTTAGTGTCGCGATCGTGGCGCGAGCGCTGCAGCGTTGTCGCCCACCGCACCGGGCTCGCGGTCATTAGCCGCTCGTTATTCTATACTCACTTCATCCTTAATCAATATTGCCCAAAATGGATCACAGTATTACCGAACGTATTCGTTGGAATTGGCCTCTCACTGAATTAGTAATCTTAATGCGAGGTGCTTTTGTTACGTTCAAATTAATAACAGTTTGTCACGGAAAAGTAAATGTAAACTAACAATTTCATTACGAGCGAGAACTTTGATAAGTTATAGTAGGGTGACGTCAATAATATCGCATGTTTCACACGGTTGTACCGACCTACAGTACTGGAGAGCTCGCTATGTTTTATTGTAATATTATTCTATTTCTCTCAAAAAAAAAGGAATAAAAGTATTGATCCATGTGTTTCCACAAAAGAGTACATCATTTCTATCAACTGTTACAATTTTAAATCTAGTTTATTGTTAGGCCTTAGAAACCCTTATAATTGATAGCCCACATACTAGTATATCAGAATTATTACGTGATGTTTCCCCACGTAGAAGAGATTTTAAAATTCCATTGTAGTCGTGTTGTTTTTGACAATAAAACTCAATGACACTCCTCTCTCGCACTAAACAGGATCTCACGCTTAGCAGTTGCGCGTGCGTTCACATTTACATCACGACTCGTACAAGATGAAATTTAATATAGTGTATTAGCCAAACGCTTTTTATTTATAGTAGTACATACGTATAATGTGATGGTCCACATTTATAACTGTTACAGAGAAATGGCTGTTTGTCGACGGACTTTTACTTTTTGCCAAGCATAGGTAGAGCTTTAAGTTGGGGATTTTGCAATTCAAATGCACTTGTTGGCTGTAAGTTTGTATGCAAGATGGCGCCGGTCTCACCGGCGACGATGTCTGGTGCTGTGCTCAGCTTTAACTGTTCGCGTTTCCTTCTCAGAGACGCTCAGTTACAATAAATAATTTTGTCCATCTACATGAGACATTCAGACCTACACCACGACTCTGAAGTGTACCGACGTGGTATCTTGTCATCTACATACTTAATATGTATTTTCCCTATGCTTTGATATCTCAAATATTGTGGACGGATTCTACGATATCCATTCACAAGCATGCATCGCGTCGCTTCGGAACCTAGCGATCTAAAGACTTCATTCACTGATACTAGGTATACTTCAACATTAGTTTAGAGAATGACCGAGACATTACAATAATGTTTAAGTAACATTAGTACAAATAAAACCGGAAACATTTAAAAATAACTGTTTTTTTTCATATAAAATGAGACCTGACAACTATCTACGGCGCAGCTGTTGCTAGAGCTTTGATGTGTAATGTAATATTTCAGGCAGCGCTGTCTCGAAATCAATCGTTTTGTACTTGTCACGTTTTCAATAACTATGTTGAGCGCGGCTTGCCAGTGGGCTCTTGTGTGTTTGTGCACCTGTGCGCTTATATGCCTATGCGCCTTTGCGCCGCCACTTGAGCACCCATTCATCCGTCTGCTGTCAACCTCTGTAATTGTAAATCTGTGTCTCAAAAGACTACCAACAAATTATTTGGTTTTAATGTGAATTTATTTTTAACATCCTTTCCTTTATAAAAAATCTTCTTACCATGTGCCACTTTTGTGAAACAATATTACTGTACCAAATTTTATGAATGTTTCTGAATTTTCGTTCATAATACTCGTAATCTCAAGAAGCTGAAACCTCTTAAAGATCTTGGACGCTTTTCCTAAATTTATTTATGAACTTTAAGGACATCAAGGCCACGCCAGCTCTATCATTTCCTAAACTACTACTTTAAATAAAACAACATTTTAAATATTAATTTAAAAAATTGATAGGTTTCTTTATTGGATATAACACTTACAGATAACTTCAGGCTACCCGAGCACCTGAACACACTTCAACAACAGTTGATAAACATCCTTCAAATCGGTTCAGTGGATCTCGCGTTATAAGCGAAACGGAGCGAACGTTGAATTTTATGAAACACTAGCAATGCCCGCGACCGTGATTAAATCGCCGCCGTGCCGTGCTATTTAGGTTGAAGTTGAACGAACTTTAATAACCACGCTACGTACTAATATAAAGAAAAATCTCTTTTCCACATGCAATTTAATATTTTCGCTATCAAATTTCACCACAATAACGTCGTAATAACCTCTCTGATGTAATCATTTCCCCTTCATATTCATACGTAGTCATTAGACTATTTTATGTTCGTTCGTATTTTGGCATAAATCGGCACATGTGTTGCGCGGCCCTCTGTCCTTGTTTGTTGTGATTCAAAGACACTAACGGCAAGAAGTTCTACAGTCGATATTACCTGATTTGTTGCTGACGTACGAGGCGCATCTACTTTTCAGCTCGATACATAAACGATTCCAGTCCCGTAAGTACTTTCTGTATAATACGAACAGTAGCAAGAAAAGCTTTGGCTTGAATCAACCTCGCGTTGTAAACTGTAAACGTTTCATCAAGGTCCTGCACAAGATAACAGACTAAAGTGACGTGACAGTGTAACAATTATGTATTACTGTTAGCCGAGGAAGCCTTACCTTTTAATTATGCGTCCTTGCAGACATTATACTGTTATAGTTCCCAAGTTAAACATTTGCATACTATCAGCTGGAGGTCACCGCACCGCCATCGTGTAAAATTAGTGAGGTTGGTTATAATATGTAGGATCAGCCGGCCCAAAGGCCCGATCTCCCAACCCGGGACACGAGCGTTTATTGACGGAGTCTTGTCACTAATTAGGGTCTAGGCTAGCCCTGTATGTGTGCGCTCGTGTCTGTACACAGATACACACGTGTATGCCTGTGTGGCGTATGTATTAATGGATTCCGCAGCAAATGAGTATGTAAGGAGATAATGTAGTGTGCGTGTATGACACGGGGCCTGTGATTAATAGTATGTTAGAGCTGTAGTGGCGGGAGTACCTCGATGCATGTACATTATTACAATATAATGAATGACTTTCGAAAATCGATCCTGCCGACCGTGTATTTTCTCTATCAAACATAAAGGAAAATGGAGTTTTCTTTTCCAATGAACACATAGAATTCCTCACATAATGACGCGACCATTCCAGTGGTGTAAAAAGAGTAGTACTTTGCTTCCTGTCTTTAGCACTTTTGAAGTGCATCTCCGTCGCCCCTTCACTGGAGATACATCTTTGTGGATCCTTCTTAGGTTTTATGACGACACTGGATCTTGGGCGTGACTTTGTAACAACTAACAGCTGTGTTTTTTGTTCCTAATCGAACTTCTGCTCAACATGAAAGGAATAGTCGGCATTATATTTTCTATCTCCGATTTTTGCTTGAGTTCTCCGTTTTACTTTGAACTTTGAAAGGAATAGAGTTATTAAAGTAGGTTTACATTTTAGATACTACTTTTAAGTAAAGGGTATGTTTTTTGTTAATATAATATTCCCATTTCACTATTCGCCTAAAAGAAAAATAACTGACTTTTATTTACTGATACGTTTGTCTTGAGTAATATCGAAATATCAATACAGAGTAGTTGATTAATTGAATTCAGTTTACTTATTATGTCGTACCTAAGTGCCGGTTCAACACTTACATTGTCACACATAAAACACAAACCATGAGGAAAAGATTTTCTGGTTCTTATCCGGATTTTGTTCACGTCAGTCGTAAAGTAGTCAAACGCACTGACACTTTTCCATAGACACGTGTAACGTCTTAACGTCACTGTTAAAGCTATTTATTGTTCACTTAAATGCGATCATTTTACGAGGCTGTACTGAAAATTGCATACCGTACCAATTATCTTTTTTTTTTATTTAAAATTAGGCGGCAAACGAGCAGACGGATTGCCTGATGGTAAGCAATTACCGCCGCCCATGGACACAAGCAACACCACAGGAGTCACAAGCGCGTTGCCGCCCCTTGGGGTTGGGAAAAGGGACAGGAGGAGGAATAGGATGAAGGAGAAGGAATAGGGGATGGGCCTCCGGCACTCTCACTCACCGAACGAAACGCAACAGTTTAGGTACTGTTACTTTACGTTGATTTTCTGTGAGAGGGTAGTACTTCCCCGGTCGAGCCGGCCATTCGTGCTTAAATCAGCGAGGCTCTACTACCTGGAAAAACTAGTCATAACACTACCTGAACACATATCATCATCATCATCATATCAGCCAAACGACGTCCACTGCTGGACATAGGCCTCCCCGAGGTTCTCCACACAGACCGGTCTTGAGCCGCCCGCATCCAACCGCCTCCCACGATCTTGACGAGATCGTCGGTCTACCTTGCGGGGGGCCTACGTCTGCTGCGTCGTCCGGTACGTGGCCGCCACTCCAGAACCTTTCTGCCCCAACGGCCATTGGTTCTTCGAGCTATGTGCCGGTACACTATCCACTGCACTACCTGAATTTAATCAAAGACAAATGTAGGTAAAGATCATACTTTTTTACCATGATCCTTTATTTCATGTTAGTAGGAAAACAAACAGTATGCTATAACTAAATTATAAGCTATTTATATATACAAACAAAATAAATCTACTTATATAACTAAATTATCCTAAGCTAAACTATAAAAACTAAATAATTAATGATAACAAAAGAAAAAATAAATCAAAAAAGATAAAAAAAGATCATAAATTAAGATCATACTTAGGTAATAGGCAAGTATGTTTTTAGTTTTTATTTCTTCTCTAGTTTCTAACAAAGAATAATAATAATAATAATAATATTCTACCACATTCACACAACACCATCTAGTCCCAAACTAAGCAGAAGCTTGTACTATGGCTACTAGATAATGGATAAACATACATATATACTTTTTTTTTTTGTAAATACATACATATTATACATAGAAACACCCAGACCAAGACAAACACCCATGTTCATGCACACAAATGTTTGACTTGAGCGGGAATCGAACCCGCGACCTTCGGCGTAGCAGTCGCTTACACTCCCGCTGCGCCAACCGGTCGTCAATGCTGTCTAAGTTGCGGCTGCTTAACAAGTTTAAAAACTATGAGATCGAATCTCTGACAAGGTTTCCTTAAAATATGAAGACGAAGTACTGATTAACATATTGTTATGTATGTTTATCAGTTTCCGCATATTATGAGAAATCACGATTTCACAAATGAGATACATATCAATAGGATCATGATGGTTCTAAGTTTGTAACAGGCTATTGTTAAATTAAACTTCAGCATCTGTATTAAAAACAAAAATGCTTTTAATTATTGTATACCTAGGTACATTAAAGTAAAACAGAAGCGTTTCTTGTAACATAGTTTGATAACCTACTAGTAGGAGTATATGATGTAAGTACTCAGTTAATGAAGTTATAGTATGCGTTAATGGACCAATTTACGCAAAGCTAAATTCGCAGGTAATTTAATTATAACGAAGCCATATATGTCCGCGTCGCGTGTAAAATTATAAATACGTATATATGTATACATATAAATATTGTTGCTCAGATGGAAGAGTCCAGCTGAAAATCAGTGTTGTGCCTAATAGGCACATCGTCTACTGAGTATCCTTGCCATGCATATCTTTTCTGTATTTTTATTTTTTATTTTATAAATTGTTGTTTACGTGTCCATATGTGTGGTATAAATAAATGGTTTAAATGGTATACTTTAAACAGTACGTATCCGAAATATATACTGATTAATAACAACACTTTCTTTCACGCCTTCAAATACAAACATGAGTTTCGGCAATATAAGGAAATGCCACATCACAGATTTAGTTAATTAGCAAGTGGTGCAGTGTGGTGGGAACCATGTCCCCACTCTGCTTTTTCCGCGCATCCCATGAATAGGCGAGTCCTTCTTGATCACCCGATGCTCATTTTTGAGAAGATAATGATCATTCCCATACTGGATATTCACGAGTACATCATTGTTGCTAAGCAACTCTATGATACCGTAGGCAACAATATTTCCTTAAAACAAAATGCAGCTTTTACTCGGAAAGGCATTTCCCCGGTATTCGTCTTTTAAACTACTGTAAATGATTATACGAGAGAATCCCTTTTACTATTGGCACTTGAAATTATTATCAGATTGTATTGGACAGATTGACCGCTTCGCTAACGGATAGGTACGGTTGAATACAAAAAGGTTTTACGTGTATACCTGTATTGTCAATACAGTGGAGGAGGGCTCGGAAATAGCTGCAGCGGGGATGATGACCGATGGAGAACGCTTCGAGTGGCTGTCCGGCTCTAGTGGGGCACAGTTATAACTCGGAACTGTTTCAATCCATAGATTCAAAGATTCAAAGATGTTTATTTGCAAACTAAGTGTACAGTTTATGGTCTTACTTGGTGTATATTATGTGCTTAGAACTTAGCAACCTTTTACCGGTATAGCAAAAATTGAGGACAAATCATAATATTATTTTTTACAAACATGTATAATTTTTATATACAATTTATTAGTTGTACCTATTATTCATGTTGGCTCTGTAGATCGCCTTATTAATATATATTATATATAAACTTATATTATTTTTCAGTATGCTATAACTAAATTATAAGCTATTTATCATATATACAAACAAAATAAATCTACTTATATAACTAAACTATCCTAAGCTAAACTATAAAAACTAAATAATTAATGATAACAAAAGAAAAAATAAATCAATAAAAAGGAAATTGACTACGACGCGTCAAGAAATTCCTCCGCAACGCTGTCAGCTGGTAGCGTGCCCAGAAGGCTGGCAGCATTGCCACGTTGAATAGCAATGCTTAATCGTTCTGCGAAATATAAACCAGCCCTCTGGTCACGGGAAGCGTCGATCAGTCTTTTGGCGATTTCTTTGTAAAGAGCGCGTGCACTAGGGCCCCATGGCCCCAGCGTTTCGACCCCAAACGGCTCAAAAACGTAATTACCAGATAGGTTTCCGTATTTGCGCCGTTTGAGGGTCTCCGCTGATGCAGCAGCAGCGCCAGCCGATCCAGCTGTACTTGGGAAATGTGATGGCGCAAGGGTATCGACGCATGTCGCGTCCCATACCAGAGGCCTGCCCATCTTCCAAGGTAATAAAGACATACCGTCTGGTCTCTTCCCATCGTCGCGTACCAAGCCATTCGGTTCAAGATTAGCTGGTGAGCTCGACGGAGTATGTCGTTAATGTGGGCATGTCGGGAAATACGCCCAGCACTCCTGCTGCACGATAAGCCATGGTTGCCAAGACTGTCGACGGTTTCACCACAGTGACAGCGATGCGGAGAAACGCAAACAGCTCCCAAGCGTAGGCAAGAAGCGATGCGGAAAATTGTATGTAGTGTAGTGCTTGAAGCCACAGCCCCGATTCCCACTCTCCCACAGCCAACAAACGGGCACGCTCTGAAACACTGGATGCAGTATTTAAAAGATATTCTCGCATCCTGCTACAGAGCGGCCCGTCCCATTGCCTCTGAGAGGATAGAAATCGGGGTAAGTCAGAGCTCGGGCAAGCCATTTTCCAAGCGTTAATGGCATCAGTCTTGCACGGCAGTTCAGAATTAACCAGTGTGGGTTCTAGAATTTTCCTGGTCAATTCCTCAGTGCCGTGGACCGAGGCCAAAAACGCTGGAAGACTTACATCGGTAATTTTGCGAACGCCGTGGCCGCCCAAACGAACTGGTAAAGTTGATTGAAGCCACACTCGGTCGTTCATGTCAAGATTTAGAATTTTGCTCAAGGTGTGCCGAATAATATTATCAATGTTTTCCAATAGGGATAAATGTTTCCAAAAGGGAGAGGACCGCAAGTAATATGTAAAGAACAATGGCAGAATTCGGTCTGGGTTTGTTGTGGCGACCTTAAACTTCATATGAACAAAACAAATTGTTTTTTTTTTTTATATGATTTTTAATATTTTCACTTTGTCTCGTTAAAGCTGGAGTATTTTATGATGATAAAAAGCATTCCAATTGATTACAAACTAGGTACCTACTTTATTATTTGGTTGTTTCCATAGACAATGGTGTGACAGGAATAGACGTGAGTGCTATTTATCCGTATCGATTATTAAAATATAATTATTGGAATGCAGTTATTTAAGCTTTAATTAATATTATATCAATAAGCTAATATTTTTTTAAGCAAAACAACTTTTAAATCAAATAAAAACGTTACAGCATCGTTTTAATGTTGTATCAATTTCACATAAAATAGATTTAAAAAGTGCAGCTCTGCTTTTGTCTTTGGCTGTGACCATAGATTATACAGGCTGTGACAGTTAGATGCTACGAATACTTCTGCGTTTTGATGTCAATCTGACATAATTTCATTTGATAATTCAAACGTACCTACATTGTTCATTCTTAACTAAAAACTAAAACACCGATATCTTATTTTTCCGGGTTTCCCGAGTGAAAATAGAATCATTTGACGACCGGTTAGCGCAGCGGGAGTGTAAGCGACTGCTACGCCGAAGGTCGCGGGTTCGATTCCCGCTCAAGTCAAACATTTGTGTGCATGAACATGGGTGTTTGTCTTGGTCTGGGTGTTTATATGTATAATATGTATTTATTTACAAAAAAAAATGTATATATGTATGTTTATCCATTATCTAGTACCCATAGTACAAGCTTCTGCTTAGTTTGGGACTAGATGGTGTTGTGTGAATGTGGTAGAATATTATTATTATTATTATTATTATTATTATTATTATAGACTCTGTTACTTACGCCGAATTTTTTGAAATATTTTTTATTACTGTGCGCTTCAATATAATTTCAGACATTTCAATGTATGGAGATCCTCCATTGTCCTTTTGGAACAAAAAGGCAGTGCCGAATAATCGTGAAAGCCGAATGAATATTAATTTTGTAAAGCCGTTTTGAAGTTTCACAGAAATTTTGTAGTTTTTCATCTATAAAAGAACCAAAAGCGTCGTCGAAAATAGGGGACCCAAGGAGGCGGAAGGAACATTTATTGATGATTTTAATATTTGGCGCCAAAGAATTAAATTTTGTTAAGATCCAAACGGTATCCAAATTGTCAGTAATAAAAATTTCACATTTGTCTGAATTTAATTCCAAACCAATTGCTTTACATTTATTTTTTATTAGTTCTAAGTCTTGTAAGACGGTGTTAACGTCCCCTCCCAGGGTCCCGTCGTCCAAAAACCAGACGTTAAATTTTGAATTTATTTGTTTTATTATTGGGTGAATGGCTAAACTAAAAATGACTGGCCCGAGAGGGTCACCTTATTGACAACCAACAGCAGATTCCAACACATTGTCTTTATAAATTAATTTGGAAGGATTTCTATATTGGAGTAAATTTTAATACTGGCTGTTTATATGAATACTGGCCGTATCATGTTTATAATCTTTATCTGTGGTTTTTTGAATTCAAACATTACGTATCGTGTGTTGTCTTCTTGTAATGTCTTCTTGTAGATTTTTTTATTGTTGTTTTGTATCGCTTACTGTGCAGTATAAATAAATAACATTTATTTTGTCCAAGAAAAAGTCTTGTTTATTTTTACCATCGAATAGGTTATGGGCCCAGTTCGACGCGAGTGAATATATAACAAAGAGCAGCAATGGCAATAGAAAACAGAAGTGTCAAAACAAAAATCGTGTAAAAATGGAGTTTGGAAAATCCATGAATGTGGAAAAATTCGATGGAACGAATTTTAAACAATGGAAATTCCAAATAAAGTGTGCACTGCGTGCCAGAGGTTTGGATATCAACATGCCAAAACCCGAAAACGATGTTACTCAGTGGAACAAGGATGACGGTATGGCTATGTTTATTATAACCTCCGCAATGGATCTGAAGCAGATTGCACTTATAGAGAATTGCAAAACAGCACTCGAAGTGATGTGTAAACTACAGTCTATTTTCGAGCAAAAATCAGAAATGAATAAAATGATGCTGCATGAGCGTTTTTATCAATATAAAATGTCATCTTCCGACAATATCGCTCAACATATTGCGAAAGTTGAAAGCTTAGCAAAGCAATTAAAAGACAATGCAGAGCAAATAAGTGATACTGCTATTATCACAAAAATTTTGAGCACTTTACCACCTAAATACAGATCTTTGCGACAAGCCTGGATATCTCTAGATCCCTCTAAACAGACCATAATAAACCTGACAGCTCGTTTATTAGATGAAGAGGCTAGTTTGAACGTAGAAGATGAAAATGAAACTGCTTTAATGGTGGCTAAGCAAAATTCAAAGAAAAAGTATTTTCCTTTAAAAAAACAAACTAATGTGACAGATGAAAAGTCACATACTTTTGTATGTTACAAATGCCGGAATCGTGGTCATTTTGCAAAAGAATGTAAAGCTCCTAAACAGAAGCAAACTAAAGGCGAAAATGTTGCTTTCAATGTTGTAAAGTTTGATTGGAATGACAATAATTGGATATTAGACAGCGGTGCCTCAGCTCACATGTCTTATCAGAAAGAAAATTTTGCAGAATTATATGAGTACACAGGGTCAGTACTGAAATTGGGCAACCAAGAATCTGTGGAAGTGGTTGGCCAAGGAAGCGTACGGATTGAAAGGTGTGTCAATGGTCAGTGGGAGAAAAGTATTCTCAAGGATGTTCTCTATGTACCGAAAGTTAGAAGAAACTTATTTTCTGAAGGAGTGGTGATGAGAAAAGGATACAAAATTGTAAAGAAAAACACTGACGCATTAATTTATAAAGACAATCAAATAGTGATGTGTGGAACTTCATTAAATAACAATCTTTATGTGTTAAAAATAAAAACAGTTGTCAATCCAGTGTGTAATATAGTGCAAAAGTTAGACATTAGAACATGGCATGAACGTCTGGGACATTTAAACATTAAAGAAATAAAAAAAATGTGCAAAAACAATGTGATTACAGGTGTCGACATATCAGATTGTGACAAGTTTGTGTGTGAGGGCTGTGCTTACAACAGAGGATCACTACAACCAGGTGAGGTTGTCTTCAGTGATGTCTGTGGACCTTTTCACATGCCATCAGTTAAAGGTTGAAAGACTTCGTTATTTTTAAAGATGCTGCAACAAGTTTTAGGAATGTGTATTTTATAAAGAACAAATGTGATGTTCCCGAATGTTTTAAGAAATACAATGCTAAAATTAAAAACTTATTCATGCATGGTGTATGCACTTTACATACGGATAGTGGTGGAGAGTATACAAGCAGAGCGTTTAAAGAATATGTAGACAGTGTAGGTATTACTCATGAGTTCACTGCCCCCTACACGCCGGAACAAAATGGTTGTGCTGAAAGAGAAATAAGGACAATAGTAGAAAGTGCTCGATCAATGCTTTATGCTCGTAATGTACCACTGAATCTTTGGGCAGAAGCAGTAAATTGTGCTGTGTATCTATTGAACCGCACGTGCTCCAGTCAGACACCTGATGTTACACCTATGGAATTGTGGAGTGGTGTAAAACCAAGCTTAGATCATCTAAGGATATTTGGATGTGAAGGATATGTTCATGTACTAGATCAGCTGAGAAAAAAGCTTGATAGTAAAAGTCGTAAAATGATGTTAGTTGGTTATGACAACACTAACTATAGAATGTATGACCCAATAACGAAAAGAATAACAATACCAAGAAATGTAATTTTTGATGAACATAAGAACCCTGAATTTAGAAGAAATGGAGCTCAAATTTTCATTGGTGATAATGATAATCATGTTGTTGATGATGAACAGCAAGCAGTAGAGAATGTCACCAACAATATTGAAAGTGCAAATGAGCAAAGCGATGATAGTGCAAATGAGCAAAGCGATGATAGTGCAAATGAGCAAAGCGATGATAGTGCAAATGAGCAAAGCGATGATAGTGCAAATGAGCAAAGCAATGATAGTGCAAATGAGCAAAGCGATGATAGCGATGATAGTGACAACAGTATTAATTGTGGTGCTGAAGAGCATGATGAAACATTTGGACCCTCCGATGATAGTGACAACAGTATTTATTGTGGTGCTGAAGAGCATGATGAAACATTTGAAACCTCTCAAGAAATTGATCTGACAAACATAGGTAGATCAAAATTAAATGTAACTTTGAGACCACGAAGAAACCAATTGGAAGCAAATGTGGTGGAATTAAATATTCCCTTGTCTTATAAGGAAGCCATCAACAGTAAGGAATGTCAGTTGTAGTAGAGACATTTAGAGCAGATTACAGTTGGAATTCTTTCTTGAGCGTTTGGTAGAGAGAACTAAGGATCTGGCATTCTTACTTAACGATTGCATCGGTTTGGCAGACTGCGTAACTACTTTTATTTTGGATATTTGGGGAACTGGTGTGCTATTCATATTCATGTAAAAAAAATTCATCTCATCTTATTGCATAGATTAATTCCCGGGCTTTTAAATTAAATAAATGAAGAACTAGAAGCTTATGAGGTGAACCACACCTGGAGATTTGTTGAAAGACCATTTGTTGAAAGATCACAAAACCATAACTTCAAAATGGGTCTTCAGTATCAAAAGAAATGATGATGGTAAACAAGACAGATATAAAGCTAGACTTTGTGCTCGTGTTTTCACACAAATAGAAGGAGCCTCTTTATATGGCGACTTAGAAGAAGATATTTTTATGGAAATCCCAGATGGGGTAAAAGCACCTGGAAATAAAATGAATTTTTGTTACACAGGCAAACATTTAAGATAATTTAAATTTAGTGGGAGTATTGGAGTAAATTTTAATACTGGCTGTTTATATGAATACTGGCCGTATCATGTTTATAATCTTTATCTGTGGTTTTTTGAATTCAAACATTACGTATCGTGTGTTGTCTTCTTGTAATGTCTTCTTGTAGATTTTTTTATTGTTGTTTTGTATCGCTTACTGTGCAGTATAAATAAATAACATTTATTTTGTCCAAGAAGAAGTCTTGTTTATTTTTACCATCGTATATTCTATAGCATTGCCAAAGGAATTTAAAAATTTTGGGAGTTTCTAATTAAGCTTCTTTCAACTGTCTGAGGTCATTAGCTGGCGCTGGGTGCTTGCTCTGCAGAACTGCGAGTGTGTCTGCATAGTAAGGCGCCACCACATCGCTACTAAACAATAACCTAGACGCCCCTTGAATGTCACCTTCCCTCAATTTTGATTCTACACATTGGTAAATTGTTTTTTCAGTTATAGTTTTTACCTATTGCCAAGAACTCTTCAACAGAATAGAAACAGTTTTTAGTAGAAATTCTTTTAATTTATTTTTAAATGTATGAAATTTTGTTTCGCTTTTGATATTTTTCGGTATTTTATTGCATATTCGTATAGCCATATAATGTGGGCTTTCGTTCAACATTTTTATTCGTGAAGGTGGTAAGTAAAGGCGACTTTTGTGGCGAGTGTTTACATTATGAGTTTCTTGCACCTTTGTAAATGTATGGATATTTTTAAATACACAAGTGCAGATATCATAAATGTAAATAGAAGGTAAGGTGAGCAGGTGATATATTTTAAGAAGTATGGTTTACAACTTTGTTCGTTATTTATTTGTGCTATTATCATACCCGTCGAGATAATCTTGGAGTGCTCTTATTGTAATTATACGCTCGCTTTTAAGATTCCTTTATTAATATTGTGTAGTGCTTCTACTTAGTACAGTCTGCTTCGGATATATTGTGAGACATTTAGAGCAGATTACAGTTGGAATTCTTTCTTGAGCGTTTGGTAGAGAGAACTAAGGATCTGGCATTCTTACTTAACGATTGCATCGGTTTGGCAGACTGCGTAACTACTCTTATTTTGGATATTTGGGGAACTGGTGTGCTATTCATATTCATGTAAAAAAAAAATTCATCTCATCTTATTGCATAGATTAATTCCCGGGCTTTTAAATTAAATGTGGCTTATTTCACAAAAGGTTCACTTAACATGTGTTGTATTTCTATCTTGCGTTGCTGTTAATACGTTAATTGAACACAATTTTTTTTTGTTCACTGCGATGGAAACTCTCCTTATGAAACTCGACGCCCACCCAGCCAGAGTGCGATCGACCGGGCTTGGGACTGGCGGAGGAGATGTGTGGAGGCTTTCCCCTAAAGGCGGGGCATACCAACTAAAGCCGCCGCGTTGCCCCTACGGGTCCCGTGTAGTGGCGGGGTCACGCGATGCGCGGGTAGCATACTTTTCTGTGACCCCACCCGGGATTGGCCCGCCGTTGGTGTTGGCGGGCCCCGTCTCGTTATGACTTGGGTGGCGGCGCGGACACTATGCCGCCTCCTTGCCTTTTGACGGACGGGGAGCAGCCCCAGCGCTCGCCGTCCACAGGCACTAAAACGGCCGCAGAGAAGAGGGAGGACGGCAACCCGACAACACCGCATCTCCTCTTCCTCTGCGGCCCCACCGCGACGCAACAAATGGTGCGCCCCCATTTGGTCGTGGGAGATAAGGCGCGCGGCAATGCAACACCGACACGCCTCTCCTCCTGCGACTGACTGCGAGGGACAGAAATAACTGTCCCCCACACCTTTGGACGCATCCTGCGCAGGCCTCCATCAAGCCCATGCGGAGCGTCCACTCAAGGGATCTCGCTTAGCTTCACCGTGGGTACCCCAACCACGGTTACTGAGCCCCGCCACCTCGACAAGGTGGAGATCCCACAGGGGGGAAATGAACACACCATGTCAAGTGAAAAAAAATGAAGGCTTACGCATTAACAGTTACTTCGAATGCAGAGACCACTTGCGTTCACTAAAATTTTTTTTCTTAATCAAATTAATTAACATTTGTTACAAAGTCAATATATATTTCTGAAGTGTTAACTAGTCGACTCCTTCGCTGTTGACGTTAATTTATTTGTAATTATAATGTTACTCCTGTCTAATTACTTTGAACGAACGGAATTTGATATTTTCAGTTCTATAAATATCAAAATGTCAGGTAATTTAAGTAATACTGAAATTTTGCTGCTAGTGCTTGATTATCTTGTGATAAATTAATATTTTGGACTCAGATATATTAATAACTTAGATTACTCTTTCTTTGCTCTGCTTATGCCAATATTCCGTCACATCTGTGTCGGCTAGAAGTGGATGATTGACCTCCAAAGGAAAAGTCTTAGATGCAACCGTTTACCGATAATTAAAACATGGCCTCAGTTATCGCACTTAGTTAAAGTACCTACACTGTAATTGATAAATTAATATAAATAAAGAACAGACCAGCACATAATTAAAACACGCACATAACAGAGCGGCATGCGTGTATCCATTGAGCCAGGTTGGTGCTGTCGCGACTGTTGACCAGACGAGGGTCGACACGTGTCCATCAGCGGTCACTGTCGCACACCGACGTCCTGTTACACTCCTATACACGACATGACTGTTGAGATTATATATCAGGGATTTGTCTCACAACTTTATTTAACGGACTTTAATCGCGACAGTGAACAAGTTTAAGTTACAGATT